>JAMXBD010000122.1:0-1200000 GCA_024138025.1 Combretum micranthum | reverse complement strand
GAAGTGGTAGAGCTATAAATATTGAGATTACTAGTGGTGGATGTATGGATTTAGAGAGTGAACAATAGGAAAAGGTATATAAGGGATGGACGATTGGCCACGAGGCTATACCTAGTGTTTGTGAAAAAGATTCGAGAGGGAGAAAATCTAGGATCACAGGGATGTTCACACTTCACACATATGCATTATAGTTGGCTTTGAGAATCTTATGCTGTCATGTTATGAAAAAGAAGGTGAAGATGGCTGGTGCTCTTGAATATATATATATATATATATATATATATGTAAATATTTATTTTATCAACAAGTTTGATTTGTGAGATTTTACTTTTAATATTTTCAATTTAATAGTAAAAGTGCGAATTAACGACTTTGAGATGTTGTGGTGAAGAAGGATTCTTATTTTCTTTCTATTACTTGCTTTTCTTTTCTGTCTCTATTTTTTTTTAAAGTACATAGACCTCCTCTGAAAACTTGAACAATTGCATAGACCCTCAATTTCTCAAAAATTAACACTTATACTCCTGAAAAGCTGACATGACAAATAACATGTAAATTTTGATTATTTTGCACGTGTCATTACATATAATATTTCTATTAAAGTTTTTTTAAATGTTATATTACTTTTATTTTAAAAAATCCAATGATAAAAGAAAAAAAAAACACTAATTAAAAAAATTGACTTTATTCTACTTCAAAATATAAATACATAGATAATTTAAAACTTGTACATTGTCCAATACTTAAGAAACACTATTTATAATTATAGTAGACCATTCTACTTTGAAATGTAAATATAGATTTGAAATTTTCACATTGTTCATCATGTCATTTATTTTTAATTCAATTTTTCTTCCTTTTTTTCATTGGATTATTTTTTAGAAAATTCAAAACCTTTCAAATATTTTTAAAACAATCTTCAAGTATATATATTATATGCAATAAGACACTAGCATCAAGCATAAGCAAGATTTACATGTTATTTTCTTCCTTAGTATTTTGACGATGTAAGTATTGATTTTTGAAAAAAGTGAAGGTCCATACAATTTTCAGAGTTTTCAGGGGAGTTCTGTGCATTTTACCCTTTTTTTTTTCTCCCACCAAATACATAACGGCTTCTTTGGCAAAGAAAATTAAGTATAGTCAACAAAGTGTACTGGATTACTAAAGTTTGCCTTCTTATTTTTGACCCCTATTTAAGATTATTTAATCATAATTTCTTTAGTTTTCGTATTTATCATCAAGATTATAATTTAGTTCATTAATTATTTTATGTATTTTATAATGCAAAAATTAAAAGTAGTTAATAATAAAACCAAACAATATCCATTGGCTTTTTCCCAATTACTTGAGTTAAAAGTTTCTAATTAGTGTTGATATAGCCTACGATATCTAATTCTGAAAATCAATATAAATTTTCTCCCATAATTCATATCGGACTACATACACATAGGGTATCATGATCTCCTCCCTAAAGCATGCGTTGAGTTACCTTATAATTAGATCCAATTCTATACTTCTCTTTTTTCAGTGTACAATATCATCCACCTACTGATAGAGTCAGCTTTAATATAATGTATAAGTATAACGCCCTAAACTAAAAGTAGTCAACAGATAAATTGATAAAAACTAATTTTTTTAAGTATTTAATTTGAAAGTTTATAGCTAATATTAACATTATTTTCAAGTTAATGTCAACACACATGACTTAACTTTATAAATTAATTGTAGAATTTTCCTCTCACGATTCATTTAGGACTACAGGCGGTGAATCGCTTTTTCAACCTTGTCATGTTAATAATTTTTTGGCACAAGCAACACGAATGTGAATCTATAAGATTATTTTAGGTTAAATGTCAAATTTAGTATCTCAATTTTGGACATTTTTTTAGTTGACTATCTTATATTTAAAAATGTTAGTTTACTACTTATTAATACTTGGATTGGGTAGTTAATTGTAAAAAATAAATAAAATTCAAGTAGTTTGTGTAGTTAATTTTAGAAATAGAAAAATTAAGTATTAAATTGAAAATTTTTAACTTTAATGATTAATAAAACAGGTAAAATTCAGAAACCATAATAATATCAACCCATTATTTAATAGAGATAACTTTTCTCTCTTTAACTTTGATTATTATTTTTTGGTCTATTTGGCTAGTTTTTTCCGGTAGATTCAAATAATTTTTTCAAACTATTTTATAACAAATTGTTTATAAAAAAAATAGATACAAATAAGAAAAAAAAATAGGCAGTTCTCATGAAAAGATCAAATATATTAAATATAGATAAAATATAGATGCAAATTAAATACGTTTACACATATTGTTTTGATACAAATATATATACAAATGAAAAACAGACTATCCAAACTTTATCTTTTACCTTACTGATTGTAAATTTTTATGTGTCTCTTCATTTTATCTTAATGCAAAAACTTATATATATATATATATATATGTATATATTACCTGTCCAATCCTATTATCCTAGCGAATTAACTGTCCCATTTTATCTCTTTGCTGTCCCTTTCTCTCAGTACAGTTGGTCCAGATTCCATTTCTTTCATCTCCTGTTCTTTTTCCCTATTCAACAAAAGTCCCCTCTCTTTCCCTATCAAGATGAAGACAACTCTATTCTTATTTTATTTTGCCCAAAATGAAGATGATGGGGGGACGGGGATGCCTTATCTTCTTTTCTTTCCTTTCACATCCCATTTTGCCTCTTATAGTGTAACAATAATTACATTAATAATAATTGTGTGCGTGTTTCTCACCAAATTAAGATATCATTAAAAAAAAAAAGAACTAGAATTATTAAAACATTTACCGTTTATCGAGGGGACAAAATTTTCCACGTTTGTATTTGTCATTAAATTTA
This sequence comes from Combretum micranthum, assembly GCA_024138025.1. Lineage (NCBI taxonomy): Eukaryota > Viridiplantae > Streptophyta > Magnoliopsida > Myrtales > Combretaceae > Combretum > Combretum micranthum. Next base: position 1,197,123 of record JAMXBD010000122.1, on the reverse strand, counting down.
TTTGCTATAGCTATCGCTACATCTTTACTTATGGAAATTTGTTTACTTAGTGAGCAAGCAATATAATATTACAAATGAATATCCGCTAATTATCAATCACACAATTTTCATTTAGTAAACATTTCAACTTTTAATTATTGGTAATTGTTCCTTCCAAAATTTCTTATCTATGTATAACGAAGAAATCCTCAAATATAACCTTTACTGTCTACTTGGACTTTTTTAAGCCCAAACCACGTATTGCACCATTCTGCTAGTACTGATTTTTTCCTTTAAAATTAGTCAACAGAGTTTTGTTGCCTTTAGGTAAAACTGTAGAAGTGACTTACCAATCAAGAATTTACATACATCGATATTTTTTTAGATCTCTCTCTCTCTCTATATATATATATATATGTATATATATTTATTGCTAACTCTATATCAATATTATATAAATAGAGGAGGTTTGGTGTCTTTTTTCTACTTCCATCGAATCCCTAGAAATATCATAAAGAAACTTATTAAAACATGTCTTATTATAATTTAGCTTAATATTGACAAGGATAAGGCAGTATTTTACCAAATACCTTTTTTTCATTTTTAATTACATTATATTTATTATATTATTGGGATAAAGCCTTTTTGGGTAGCTAAACTTTGACTAAGTGGACAATTATGTATTTAAACTTTCAAGAAAACTAATTTCATATCTGGCCAAACTTAAGTGGCCCTTTTTAGTACCCCATCCAATCATTATCTAACATGTGTCCATTACCAATGTTGTTAGAATCGGACCGAGATTTGACCCTCATAAGCTAGGGGTCAGGTGTAGAAGGGTTCAATCATATTCAATCAGGGATCAAACCGGGGTTACGAAAAAGTAAAAATATAAAAGATGATTGAAGTATGAAAGATTAATATATATGACATTACTCAATTAAATCTATATTTGGATCAAATTCATCAATTAATTATTAAATAAATATGGTATAATGATTATATTTTATAAATTTGCAATAAAGTATGAACAAATATTTAAATTTCTAGTTTTTTATTTTATTTTTCTTTTTTCAGCCTGGCTCAATCGGTCCAGGTAGATTGGTTTGACCTCCTCGGTTTCTTGGTTCGAACGGGTCAATCTAGGTCTCACCAGTTCAATGCAAAAACGAGTCCTAGACGAGACCCATTCTAGTATTAGTGTCGATTTTGGTTGAACTGGGTTAAACCGGCCATTCTGGGCTGGGTTAAACCGGCCATTCTAGGCTGATTTTGACAACAATGTCCATTGCTTCAAGAGACAATAAAAGAGTGAGTCAATAAAAAGGGGCATAATAAGTTTGGCTAAGTATAAAATTGGTCTTCTTTAAAGTTTAGATACTTAATTATCTACTCGACCAAAGTTTAGGGAACAAAAAAGGCTTTTTCTCTATATAATTTATAACTCTAAGCAGTTTTAATCATTGTCAAGTGATAATAGCTGACATTATAAGAAAATCATTTCGCCATGTTATAAAAGTAGATTAGGGTAATTGCTTTTATTTTCTTTTCAACTTGAATACGTACACCTCACATTTATATATCCTATAATCAAGTGATTCATTACTCCCTCTGTCCTGCCATTTTTCTTCTTTTTATAATAGTTTGACAAATAGATTAGTATTAGAAAAATGGTGAATGATTAGAGTTGGGCATATGGGACCAACCCACTTTGATTGTAGATCAAACAGCCTAGAATTTCTTAGTTCTACATATTGTGTCTAATGGACTAAACGGGCTGACCTATTTATTAGCTTGTTCAACCTAAATGTACATCTTTGTGGGTTAAATAGACTAATTTGAATTTTATTTTATTATATGACATAGATTATTTGCGTCATGCATGACTGAAATTTAGTAGTCAGTTTCGGCTAGAAACAAAAATCTGTCGTATAACTATTTCCCATGATCAATCCTACTCAATTATGTTAATTTCCCCATTTCATCCAATCATTCCAATGCGACGACAGTTGGCTAAATTCCAATGTGAGGATTGTAAATGGTGAGGTGGTAATAAATGACTGCTTTATAAAACATCTCCTCATCCGAATGACTTGCCCTAATCCAAGCGGAAACCGCTCAAGATTGTAAGCATTGAATTCATATATTTCTTTTCTTTTCTTTCCTTTTAATTTCTTTATATCTTTTAAATTTCAATAAAACTTATATTATTTCTAAGACTATATTCGTTATTTAGAGCAAAATATAATATCATTGCAGGATGCTCCAAACATGCAATGGTTTGGTATCTTTATCATTGCAGTTGGTAATAGCTACTTTTCATTTTTTTTTCCTCAGCCAAATAAATTTATTACATTCAGATGAGAGCTTCTATTAGAGTGGAAGAGTTATAATATTATTTTTTTTATTCTTTGATTTTTTTTTTTTTAACTATCATCTTACAAGTCAACCGCGTCCTTCACGGGCTAGCCCATGGATTAAATGGGCTAGGTAGATTTGGCTCTCTTTTAAACGGACAAAAAAAAAAAAAAAATTGGTCAGAACCCATCTTTTAAAACTAGTGAATAGGCTAAGTCACGGTCCCTGGCTTTGCATGCCTAGCTCTATAAATAATTTCTTATTGAAAACAATATCTCATAGCATTTTTATTTATTGCATTATATTGAATTAAATTATTGTTAAATTTTTAATCTTTTTTTTAAAACTAATGATGCACATGTTGCTCTTATTATGGATTGTATAATTGTGAGAAGCATCATTCTACTTAATAATATGTATTTTCATTTATACACATAATAGTTATTATGTTACAGCATTGTGTGTTGTGGTTTTTGTTTTTCCTTTTGTTTCAGTATAATGAAACATAATAACTATTACTTGTACAAATGAAAATACATATTATTCAGTAGAATGATGCTTCTCATAATTATACAATCCGTAATAAGAGCAACATGTGCATAATCAGTTATAAAAAAAATTTAAAAAATTTTGACTGATAGTTTTATACTGAAAAAAAAGAGAAAAGAAAAAAAAATCACAACGTGTACAAAATATTATGACGGATTATTATAGATTGTATAATTGTAAGAAGCATCATTCTACTGAATAATATGTAACATTAACATCTTCACGAGATGAGCTGGGTCCAAAAAATAGGAATCCATAATCGCCCATGTTGAGACTAGGGTCTGATTTGTCGAATTCTTAAAAAAAAAAAGGAAGAAATAAAAATTCTTAAATTAAAATAAATTTTAAACTTTAAATATAAAATGGGTCTAAGAATATGCTATCCTTTAGACTATATCCATTTAATACTATCGTGGATGTACAATTATTTATACACAAACACATCCTTATTTAGTTGAAATATTAACAATGTGTGACTAAAGTATCACTCTAATGTTAGGCCATAATGATTTTGAATAGAATGGAATGGAATTGATTGAATTTCAAAATGATAAATCCATTCTTATGTTTGGAAGTTGACATGAGATAGAATGGCTATAGGATGTATTTATTGGAAATGTTCCTAGCAATAAATGCAAGTTATAAATATACAATAGGATAAAAGAATAATTATAGTGCATGCAACTAATAAAGCTAGAATAGAATCACGATTTTGCCTTCTCAAATGTGAAATCAAATTCCCTTTCAAAGCCGAAATCATCGATTCCAAGGAATCGCAATTCCAGCTTCTAAAAGTGCATCCAAATATGGGAAATGGAATGGAATCCGGAATTGAGATTCCATTCCTGGTCCATTCTTACGTACCAAACATGTCATAAAAAAGTAGAGTCTAGAAGAGAAGAAGAAGTTTCACTTGATTTAGAATTGAATTCTTATTTTAGTAGAACTTTACACAAAGTATGAAACATGATTTTGAATTATATTTATCACATGTATTATTGGTAATAACATATTAAATATTTTGAATAAATATTATTTAATAATTTCACATGAAAAATATTTTAAACATTAAATGTTATTATTTAACTTTTCTATTATTTTGTATTCTATATTAATTTTTATTTCTTATTTTGATAATAATTTTTTTAAACCGAACTCGATCAAACCCGTTAGATCCATGGGTTTGATCGATACATTCGACTAGGACCCAAGGACCATAGCTGGTCTAGAAGATAAGTTTGGATCCAATGAGGCTAGGTTGGATCGAATTGACTGTGACTTAATCTGAGGAGATGTCTAATGGAACCTATGGGATGGTATGTACTAGAAGTGAAGAAAGGAAAAGAAAAATAAAGAATAGAAAACAATATATATACATACATATACATATATTGACAATCTCTTCTTCTCAGTCCCTTCCTTTGGCTTCTTCTTTTAGTGAATGATTGTACTTGTACACTCAGAAAATTTGAAAGAATTGAAATCGTTGGAGGTTGAAATTCGTGAAGTTTAGAGTTTGGCATTTAAAAATTAAGGTTAAAGTTTGTTTTGATTTTGGTGTGAGGTGCTTCCTCCATGATGTTTTAATGTTGATTTGTAATTAATTAATTTATGCCCATGTGTTCTATGTACATCAAGTTAATTTATATTAAAAAGCTACCTACGCACTGTGCGAGCCTTCGATACCTTATTCTCATTACAAGTATTTTTAAGGTGTTTTTCTTTTTTTAATTTTATTTTAAATATTTGTGATTGAAAAGACTATAACCACGAGAAAGCCAATCCTAATAACAAACTATGCTCACGGGTCACGAGAGTGTGTCTTGGCTTGCCACGAACTTGTGGAGTTACCCAACCTCTGAGTCCATTCATCCACTAAAGTTTTAGCAATAATGTTTTTGTAATATTTAAATAAATATATATTTAATATAATTAGTTATTATTAAATTAAATATGTTAAATAAATTATATAAAAACACATGTCAACTAACCAGTATGTGAATTGATTAATTATATATCGAAAAAAAAAACTATAACATATTACAATTTTATAAAAAGTTAAGAGATACAAAATATAAGTATAATTTTTCATTTATTATTACTATTTTTTCTCTTTTTTGCCAAAGTAAGCACAGCTTGTGTATTATGCACGAATATATAATTTTTAATGATATTTTAACACATGAATATATAGCGTATTTTAAAAACCACCTATTATATTATCATGTGTCAGTATATAACTGAGAGCTACATAGTATATATATACATGTACGCGTGTATCATCCTCCGACACGGACATCTGAGTGAGAAATGGCGACGACAAGCTCAGGTTACGGGGCTTTCATGGACAAGTTGGTTCTGCAGCCAATCCCTCCTCCTCCTTCTTCTTCCTCCCACCCTCTTCCATTAAAGGGTCTCACTTTTGCTCTTAAAGACATGTCAGTACAACAGCAGTACTCTCTCTCTTTTCTATATCCATGCACTTGACCTGCGAGCTCTTGCCTTTTAGTTGAATTACAGTTGATCACTACCTTATCTCCTTTTTTTTTTTGCTTTCGGTCTTTCATGTTTGTGTGCAGTGAGTCATTTCGTGTCCTTCCCATGTTGTCTGATAATTGATTGTATCAAATTAATAGCAAGCTTATAGTAATTAAAATCGGGGTATCGTCAAATTTAGTAACTAAGCTCAAGTAACCGTCCATACTTTCATATAATCAGTTCAAAAGATACTATATGATTTTTTAATAATTATATATTGCCGCCAATGTTGTTAATATTGAAATTAGCAATCTCGGAATTCAAATAGTTAATTGAATAATTGACCAAAGTTTAGATATAAAATGCAATGCTACCTATTAAAATTGTGAGTCTAATTCATGCGATTCCATGTATTTATGATTTTATGAGATTTTTCCTCTAATGAATGCAAAATTCTTTTGAAGCGTAAGTTTTTGGCAAAATATGGGTTCAGGTGTACGTTCTACACTTAAATATGAGACTTTCATTGATTATATGATTTTACCAACTCTATAGATTCTATCTTGATAAAATCACCAGTTTGACAACCTTTTATATTTTGTAACTCTTTATTGAAAAGAAATGTGCATAAATGATCCCAAAACATCATGATGGGAGAATAAAAGAAATGTGATTTTGATATTTGGATATATAAGCAGGAAGTTGAAGAAAACAGAGAACAACTTTTAAACTTTTGTTTTTTGGTTGCCATTATATGATGAAATCAAGAGAGATAATTTGTTCAATGGGTACAATTACCCTTGGAGATAAACATGATGGCTTTGATTTTGGAGGAATAGGATTCTGTGGATTTCAAGGAATTGAACTCCATCGAAATCCACAAATAAAACAGAAAATCGAAAAACGATGGCTTTAATTTAATGAATAGATCTCTATACTAGTATGACTTAAATGTCTCGTATTTTTTGAAAAAGGGGCTAAATATAATACAGTAACGAACTCTATTTATCCTATATCTATGAAATTGATCTAGAGAGCAATCATGCTGATCTCGAAGCTTTTCATTAATGATAACAAACAGCTGTTATGGAAATCATAGTCTTTGGTGACTCCAGAACTGCTTTGAAGTCCGTCTAACTTTTCACTCAATATACCTGTCCGGTGAGTGTTTTTTTTCCTTACTGAATTACGTGTAGCATGCAGTTTCGATGTGGAAGGACAGGTTACTGGGTTTGGGCATCCAGATTGGGCTAGAACTCATTCAGCTGCGACTTCTACAGCTCCGGTTGTTTTGGATGTGTTGAGAGCTGGAGCTACATGCATTGGAAAGACTGTGATGGATGAAATGGCTTACTGGTTTGTTACTCATTTTCCTAAGTATTTCTTCACTTAGCCCCATTTTTATGGAACTGTGCCAAGAAATTTCGGAGGGAGGATTGTTTTATTAATATATTTGACCTTATAAGAGGGTTTCAGTTGACTACTCGAGTCATATAAGGATATTGTATACAATGAAAGTATCAGAAAGGTAACACATGCAATTGACTGAGAATTCTTTTGAAATGACAAGCATGGCCGCTGTTTCGATTTTCTGTGTACAAAGTAAATGGAGTAAAGCTCACTCATTCATTCACTCAGTGGATTATTAGGAGTATGGATTTTTCAACCGTGCCAATGTTTGGTGCAACTTTAAGTAATATAAGAAGACAATCAAAAGTTGATTGATTGACTTGATCTTTGCCTTTGCCAAATGCACTAGCTTTAGTCTATATCATTTCATCCAAGTTCATAAATGGGAAGGTCTTCCAGCCCCTTTGCTATCATATTTGCTTGAAGCACAAATTCAGCACAAATAGGAAAATGAAGTTACTAAATTGTTTCCAACAAGAGGTTTTCGAGACATCAGGGTGCTGTTTTTCCTTGCATGCGTTTTATTTTTCTAATTAGCATAGACATCAATTCTTTCTTTTCTTTTTATTGGAAATGTAATATAGAACAACTGGTAATTTTTTATTATTCATGTGATTGAATTTTCATGGCAGCATAAATGGAGAAAATAAACATTATGGCACGCCAAGGAACCCATGTGCTGCTGACAGGGTACCTGGAGGTTCTTCAAGTGGATCTGCTGTTGCAGTGGCTGCAAAGCTTGCTGATTTTTCTCTAGGTGATGTTTATTTCCATATGTTCATAATTAGCAAAATTTCGGTTTGTCTCAAGTCAATAAATGCTAAAGGTGCTATCTGTCTTAGGAACTGACACTGGAGGAAGTGTAAGAGTTCCTGCTTCATATTGTGGAATTTTTGGATTCCGACCTTCATATAATGTTGTCAGTACAAAAGGAGTCATTCCCCTGGCGCAAAGTTTTGATACTGTGGGTAAGACTAATCCTATCATTAGCCTGCAGCAGCTTTCTTAAATTAGCAGAGACAAAACTAGCTTCCTTCAATTGAAGTCCTTTCCTTTTTTATTGGATAGCATTACAGTCTTCTTTTCTGTTAGCAAAGATAACAGCTATAATTGACTAGTCTCTTGGCACATGTGCCAGTCTATGAGTCCAGCTTTCTTGTGGAGGTAGCCCTAAGATCACTTGGTGGAATTGAAATTTAAAATGTCATGCAATTTGCCATAAGAATTCTTGGACAGAAATCATTAGGGTGGTATCCTAACAATCTTGATCATCTTAATGATGTAAGTAATATAAAGGCATTCCATACCTGGTTCTGCTTTTAAACTTATTTCTTTTAAAATCCTTATTTTTATGTAAACTAGAGCAGAGAAATGACAAACATGCAAAGGGGGGTTTTTTTTGTTTTTGTCCTTTTTCACTTCTCCTGGTACACGTAATGTTGCTTTATCAACTTTAGGCTACTTTTATCTTGAAGAAGACTTAGTTGAAAAGTGTACTTATTCAGGATGGTTTGCTAGGGACGCTCACATGCTGAAAAAAGTTGGACATGTGCTCTTACGACTGCCTGAAGCTGATCCTGTTCCTCCCAGTCAAATCATCATTGCAGATGATTGCTTCGAGTTATCAACTATTCCCGGGGATCGGATCACTCAAGTTCTCATTAATTCAGTGGAGAAATCATATAAAGGTAACTGCATCTGCTATAATATTTTGCTTGATAGTTAAACTACTTCAGTTGCAGTAGCATTTGGATGGAAAATGCTTTAGTATTTTCAACATGAAAACTGAACAAAAGAAAGGCTAATGCAATTATACTTGTTCAAATGAGTTATTTGGTCCCCCGTCTGTAAAACTACAGCTTAGATCTTTCTTGCAGGTCTAGCACTGAAGCATCAAAAACTTGGGGAGTATGTTGAGGATAATGTTCCAGCATTAAAGTCTTTTTTGAGCAAAGAATTACTGGACCAATCTTACAACATTCCATCATTAGCTGCACTTTCAAGTGCTATGCGGTCACTCGAAAGGTATGATTCTCAGGAAAGAAATCCTAGAACAGATTTTTCATTTGGTTATGGTATTTTGGGACCTTTCTACATGAAAGAATGTCGTCTAAATTATTCCACAAGGTCCATGCAGGTATGAGTTTAAGTTAAACCATGCAGAATGGATTAACTCTGTTAATCCTGACCTGGGTCCGGGAATATCTAAAAGGATTCATGAAGCGCTTCACTGTACTGATGAAAAAATTGATGTATGTATGTTGGTCAAAAAACAATTATCTGCTGCTCTTACTGCTCTTCTCGAGGTACTTTCTTTTCCTTCTTCAAACACATTCTAAGAATGAGGTCCATGGATCCTAAAATCATTGTTGATTCTATTGATCTCTAATAAGCATTCTGATATATAACTTTTTTCTTCCCTTCAACATATAGCCAAGATGTCCTTCCTATTCATATTTGCGATTAGGCTTAAGGTTAAGGATGACATCGAACTACTGATGTCTTTCTTTGAGATCTTTACTGATCAACAGTAATCAGTAACTATGATATCTATTTTGCATCCAATTTTGTGATTAGGCTTAAGGATGACATATAAACCAAATTTCCTTGTTTAAGCCATCTATAATTCATCAGGTACATGAGCAAGCTAAGGTACAAAATTTAGAGATTATGAAACAACAACTAATCCTAATTTCTAGCTCAAGTACTGGCATATGGTTGCTCCTTTTTTTTTTTTTTCATGTATAATTTACATTAGTAGTTTGGGTTTGATGAAGCTGGTTTTCCCATGGAGATACTCCCCCTTATCATGACAAAAAAACTTCGTTACTTGGTGATGCCATTGAATTGTCCTTGCACTTTTACCTTTTTGACTTGAAAGGTTAAGAGATGCAATCACTCAGATAGCTATTCCCTATTTTCTACTTGGTCCTTAACATACTTTACTTGTTCAATTTAGATACTAATCATAGCTTAAAACTCAGTTGTAAACATAAGTAGTGGGAAGAACATGAATGGGAGAACGGGAGATTGTTGAACATTGTGGAAGCATTATTGGCTGTCTGTGCTTTTAAAAGGTACTATGCCATGGGCATAAGTGAATACTCTCTTTTACCAGGATCGAGGCATCCTTGTGATTCCAACAGTGCTGGGTCCTCCACCTAAGCTACAAGCCGATACATCTACATTGGAAATTTTACGTGCCAGGGCCTTTAGCTTGTTATCGATTGCTGGAGTATCTGGATTTTGCCAGGTTTTTCTCAGCTCTATTATTATACAAAATTAGACTGTTGCAGTACTAACTGGTTCTCTCTATTACAGGTAAGTATACCTCTTGGGATGCATGAAGGTTTACCTGTGTCAGTTTCTTTGTTAGCAAGACATGGTTCTGATGGTTTCCTGCTAGATGTGGTGGAGACTCTTGATTCTCTTAAAGAGCAAGTTGTCACTGCTTAGAGAATAAGTCAGTTAGCAAATTGTCAGTGAAGTAGGTTATAATCGTGCCTGTAGAATTTTCTGTAAGCTAAGGATCCAACAATACTCGTGATGTGTTCATTTAGCAATGATTAACAGCTATGATTTCCTTATCTGCTTCTGAAAGATCAACCTTAACATAATGCTGTTCGGGGGTGTGAATTTTATGCTTGTAATTTTAACTTCGCTAGTGATAAGTGGGTAGCTGGATCCGGAAAATGCAGATAAATATAAGGAAAATTGCAAATAACCCAGCTAAACTTTGACGTGAACACAGGTATACTTCTGGAACTTATAGTATCATAAATAACCTTCTCAAACTTTGATAAATTGACAATATAAAGATCATTACTTTTTCAGTTAGAGGAAGAAGAAGAAAAACAACACACACACACACAGAGTCAGGTCATAGTTTATGAGGATGTTAAAATACACTTTGATATGAAACAGTATTTCCACTACATGATCAAAATTTAGGGGTTAGTTTCAACTTTTTGAGTTTTCTAATCAAATTGTCAAAATTCATGGTAGGTGATTGCGATATTTAAAAGTTTAAGAGATATATTCATACTATGATTAAAGTTTAAAAGATAATTTGCATTTTTTTCTATAAATCACACTCCAACATATAACGTTTGCATATCTTATAGTGTCAAAACTAGAGGAGCATTTATGTCTTTTGGATGAAAATTTGTTGGATAGTATTATGTCTTTTTGTTCCTTAGTTAGGAGTTCAATTAGCAAGGCTAACTAGTGCACAAGTTTCAAATTGATGATCTTGTAGATAAAACTGCATTTTTTTTTCCTTACATTGTTCTTAGAATTTAAAGGTGTTGCTAGTTTTAATTCGGTAGAGACTGGAATAGAGAATTTGATAGAGATGCCTGTGGATGGTATGCCTACAAAACAAAATATGATTAGTGCTATGCTGGGATAGGCTCGGTGTGGCCACTTTGATACCTAAGTTAGTAAATATGTCGATGCAAGGGTCTAATTGATGCAGAGGAGAGGGAGTCCAAGGGACATTATTGTTGTTGTGGAGTGGAGGAGAATACTTATAGTGAGTGAATCTCGATAGTTAAGCACATCATGCGATTATGAGTAAGCAGGCAGTTGGTGACGGTTACGATGGACATGGGATAATCATTAATCCATGTTCACACATATCGAGTCCAACTAAGAAGAGTATGCCAAGAGACACTAACTAGAGTACTGGTTGAATGATGCAAGAATTAGCCAATATTTCGAGTCAAGGTAAAAGGCATTCTAACAAGTAGAGGTAGGTACAGTATGGTTCGGTCCTATTTGTCCCCTGAACCGAACCATACTGAAAATTACAATTTTGTTCTTTTTATAAATCAAACCTACCCATATAGTTTGGTTCGCTTTTTTTTTTTTCGAACCTAAAAAATGATTCAACATACGGTTTGAATCGTTTGTTATTTTTATTTAAACTACAGATTTTTTTAATGAAAAACATGTAATTTCAATAACATAAATGCATTCAATGTCCCTAATAAAAAAATAATAATGATAACAATATAAAAAAAATAATGAACTGCTCTGTGAATATTTTTTAGTAAAATAGACACTTTTATAAAACTAGAAACAAAAATACAAAGTTCCCAGCAAAATCCTAATCCCATGCCTAAAATGGTACCATGTAGAACTTGGTCAAACATAAAAGGATAACAATATAAAAAAAGGGTATGGAAAATTTTCAATCTTGAATCCTTTCTGTTTTGGAAGCCATGAAATTTTCTCCCCTTTAGTCTTTCTTCATGCACTTATTTTATTAGTTGATGACTTCCTAATTCCGACTTCTCAATTCTCACTTTCAGAGAAAAATTCTCTAAATAGAAACAACTCAGTCTTGAAGCCAAAACACAACAAAAAAATTATCCCACTAGGGAATGTGAATTGTGAACTGTGAAGGATAGCACAATTCCTTCCTAGAAGCGTTTAACAAAAGGCAAAATAAAAATTCTAGAAAAACTATAAAAGAAACAACAAAATTATGTTATGATAAATTTATACTGTCACATTGCAAATAGAAACTCCCAAAAAAAAAAAAAAGTCTTGATTTGTGTCTTCCCCATGTAACAACATCCATCAAACATAACCAAGGAAATTTGCGATGCCAATCTACAACCTACAAGTAGAAACTCCACATAAAAATTTCTAAAAGTAATGAAAGAAGAATTCAAAATTATTAATTAGTTGCATTAAAAGCTGCTTACTTTCTAATACACTGGGGAGTATTTACTCATTATCTCTTTGTTTACAAACTGTTTGCATCTATTTAAGTGAGTACATAATGCATTAGTTCCATTACCGCCAATATACTTAAAAGTTCTATGACAGTAATTGCATCTTGCCCTATTGTTCCCATTTTCATCTAATTCCAATGTCGTGTGCCCAAACTTCAGGCCTTTGTCTTTTGTTAGAAGTTGGCATAGAAGAAGGGAGTTTAGATATTGTACCAGTAGAAGGTAGAGTGTTTCTATTAGCATTTTGATAATCTAGGCCACCATGCTCATCTATATTAACTTCTTACTTCGAAGCATCCACATCCATCGGATTGCTCTCAGAATCATCTACATTTAATGGTTTGCCCATACTCTATGCATCAAATGAAGACATCTGAAAAGTGAAATAAAAGAGGATGAAATAAATAAATTAATATCAAACGTTGTCTACATAGGGAAAAATATAAGGGAAAAAAATGAAGAATAATGATTTACTCATACTTTTCAAGAACTCTAGTAGCTCTCTTCTTGGGGTCAAACTTAACTGCTCAACCTTTTACATTAATTGTTTACAATCAATTAAATTCATCATCTAAAAGATGCTTATACATATCCTTGTATAAGTTTACAAAACATAACATAGTTGAATTAAAGCACAATATATAGTACATTGGAATGAGCAAGTCTTGTTCATTTAAATGCAAGACGTTCTAATAGTGCACAATTGAATTTCAACTTCATGCAAGACATTCTGATAAGGTAAAGGCACCACAAACTAAATAATTAATTTGATTTGTTGTACTTTGTCAGCCTAATTCAAATTGAAAAGAATGAGTTTTTGGAACAAGTTAATTAAGGGACCATTAACTTTAGATGAACTCGAGGAATCTACACAATTTGATTTCCAAATTAAATTGATAAACCCATTAGTTGACACTTGACACATTGAAAGAACAGTGATAAAGACATATTTTGGAATGAAAAATCGTCTTTATATTTTTATAACAGTGTGTTTTTAAGAAAATTTTCTGAACAACTTATATATTTGGACTTGGACAAGCCTATGCTAGTTTGGAATTTTAAATTTTGACGTATGTCTTCAATTTCATATGATCTATGCATTCCTTTTATTCTCTCTTTTGTTTATCTTTATATAAGCCTCTCGATTGAACAATGTAATCAGACAAGCTTTGTCTAAAATATTAGTTGCCACACACATAGACCTTTCATCCTAAGACCAACTTTGTTACCGATGTCTAGCTTTTCTTGATTCTAGTAGCTTGATGAAGTACTCGTTTTCATTAGACTTACATTTTATGGTATGCGCAAGAGTGTGCATTTAAGTATTCACCCATGGAGCCTAATAAAATTAGTGTTATTATTAAGGCAAGATTTTATTTTTCTAAAAAATGGAACTTTCTCACTTGAGGTCGTGCATAAAACAGTATAAATCGAAGATTTGGGGAAACGTTCCAAACATGGAAAACAAACTAGTAATTTTTGCATTGTTTCGTGTTAATGGGATCAACCAAAGTAACATTTAAAAAAAATGAAGTCAGAACATACCGACACTGAAAGCCCTAAAATGGAGGTCGGAGTTGTTGGATAGTTGGAGAAGGAGGTGGTGGTTATCAAGTGTCAACTAGATATAGAGACATTAAGAGTCTAAGACAGAGTGAGGGAGACATAAGGAGGGCTAGACACTAGAAGGAAGAGATGAGGAGACAAGAGGGATGAGAAGGATAATCGCCACTCACCAAGTCACCAGTCGGAGATGGATTTTTTTTTTTTTTTTTTTTTTTTTGCCACAAAGATGGGGGTTTGAAAGTTGAAAATTGATAGAGTGAAATGGAGAGGTGAAGGGAATAGTCAAATAGGGAAATACTAAATTAGGGATTAGGGATATCTAGTAAGTGCCCTAACTTTTCTTTGGGTTGGGTTTTTTAGTTTTTACTTCAATACTACTATACTAAACAGTAGACACTAGACAAGGCTGCAAGTGAAAATTAAAAAAAAAAAAAAAAGATCATGGTCTTGTAGTAAATAGCGAGGGAGAGGAGGCTTTAAGGCTTTGCTATATCCTGAAGCAAGTTGGTTTATGTCCCAATTCTAGGACATTCTTTGTTGCTTTGTGTGCATGTAGTCATCCATGATTGTTAGACCATAGGTTACTAACTTTCTCAAAAATGAGATCATGGGGATATGTTTATCCTAATATGGAACATTATGCTTGTTATATCGATCTTTTCTCATGCATAGGTTGCATTGAAGAAGCGTTTAGGGTTCAATTTATGCCCAATTAACCTAATAATTTTGTATGGGGTTATATTAGGGATGTAATTGGGTCAGGTTTTGGATGAATCATATAACTCGAAACCTGAGTTGATATTTTATAGGGTCTATCAAATTCAACCCTATAACTCTATAGGGTTTTCGTCCTCAATCTAAACCTATCATGTATGGTTTGCTTTAGAACTCAAAACCCAACCCTATAACCCTATTTTTTTTTAACCTATTTTCAAATTTTAATAATAAACTCTAAAGAAGTTGGTACTTTTCACGCACATTTTCTCCACGAACAAAAATGAAAAAAAAAATGCATATAGAATTGATATAATATATAGTTGACTGCATTCATGATTCAATATTTAAATGCATAAATATATTACTCCCATCACCATATCTCATATAAGAGACTTAGACAATGCATAATATTTTAAGAACATAGTTAAATTAAATCTTCTACTAGGGCTAAAATATAGCAAACAACAAAGAATATTGATTTAATATTAGATTTTATGATTTTTTTTCTATTTTTTTAATTTATAATACCGGGTTATCAAAAATCCATTGGGTTTTTATTATAGATCCAAACCTGATCCTACAATCCTATATGCTACAAGGTTTTTAACAGATCGGATAGGTCGGGAACCCTATAATGACTAACCCGGTTACATCCTAGATTATAAGTTTGGTGGATGTCTGCTTCACGGTAGGGGAGATGTGGCTCAATTTATATCGGGAAAGCTTGTCAAAGTAGACCTTCATAATTCTGCACTGGTAGGGGGCACTGATGAATTAATGTTCTCTTGTGCAAATTGTTGCTTCAATATTGCTGCAAGACTTATTGAATGTGGAAACTGGTGGGGCTTCGTACATGTTGGAGTTCATGATAGGGGGTTTGTGCAAACATCAAGAGATTTGTGGAATCTGTTTAAAAAACCTGAATTGGTGGATCTGATCACTTTTGATCCCATTTTGCTTTCTTTGTGGATTATCCAGTGCTTTGAAGATTCTTGAGGAGATAAATATGGGTAGGAAAAATATGGTGTCCTGGACATCAATAATAGCTGGATTAACAATGCATGGGTTACGTAAGAAAGCAATGGGGAAGTTTAAGAAGATGGAAGATGCTTGTACAAAGCTGAATAAAGTAACATTGTTGAGAGTTCTGAATGTCGGTAGCTGAATAGAAGTTTTGTGCTGTGGATGTTATGAGGAGATTGAAATTGAACATGTCGGGGAAGCATACGGTCATATTATGATCCTCTCTGAGCATGTCCTGCTCTATAACCTGAAAAAGAGGATCCTTGATGAAGAATATGTTTTGTCCGTGGAGGAAGCTGAGATGTTTCGGCCTGGAGGGCACATCACTATTGTCACCTACTCTAGGATGAGGTATCACATGATGCAGGCAGCAAAAACTTTGGTTAAACAAAGAATATGATCTAGAAGTAATAGATATAAGGACATTGAAACCACATAATCTTTACATAGTTGGAAATTCAGTCAAGAAGATCCATTGTGTGTGGATTGTGGAAGAATGCTTGAGGACTGGTGTTCATTTAACCCTTGAGGACAACAGTTTTTTAAGGTTTGGAGAATGTTAACGGGTAAATATTGGTAATCCCTTGAGTTTTATGCAAATAATTTTTTTTTTTAAAAAGAAAAAAAAATAATTGTCAAAATAGATGATAAGATTATAACAATTTTTTTTTTTCCGATTTCAAAATAACTGTAAGTGATCAATTCGACTGTAGTTTGATAACCAAAAATGTTTTTAATAGAATTTTGAATTATAGAATTTGATTCTAAGATTAAAGTAATACAACACAATTATATTAATAATAATGATTACATATGATGCATAATATACCAATATACAGTTGAGTCCTACTACTATGCAATAATTGGAAACGTATCCGATAAATCTCCGGCACATTACAAATAGTCTTTGATACTAAATGTAATATGTGAATCCATAATTTAATTTACTAAACTTTATATTATATAAATTAAAACAATACAAATAGTCTATAAAATTTGAAACTTTAACCATTAGACACTGCGTCCGTCTAAAACCTTAATGATGACTCGACTGTGAAAAAACATGATCATATTTAAACCCATATAATTAGAAATAGTCTTGAACTCTAAATTCATTTGACCGAAAATTCTTAGAAATACTAAATTATTTCTTGACCTTACCCCTAAGATAACCTAATTAATTAAAACTAATATGTATATGTGTGTGTGTGTGTGTATAGATACGAAAACCTAAAGATATAAAATTTCTAAAACCGCAAGAAATATGAGGAGCATGACATCACTATCTCATGGTATCACAAATAGACCAGCCCCTTCATAAATTACTTTGTACTTTAGGGTACGTGAGATGTTCATAATCGATGTTTTTGATATATACATGGTACCTGTGAAGTTAATATCTTGTAATGGAAGCTAATAAAATATCCCATTTTAAGTATCCTGACCTTAAATCCATATGAATCCTATAACAGTACCTTAAGTATATATGAATAAAATGAACGGGGCCCTTCTATTTATCAATCCCAATGCCATTATATCCCTTGCAAAGAGAAAAGAATTGACTTTTATTTGGTAAATTTACTTTCTAAATCACTTTGACATTAAGTCCAGAAAATATTTAGGACCTTAGAAATAATTTATTTGTAAGAAAATATAATTAAATTCTAACTAAAATAATTATACCTGAAGATAATTCTAAATCGTAAAATTCGTTAAAACCCAAATTTTGAAACAAAAAAAATCCTTGAGAAGGATTATATCCATGTATGAATATAATCATAATATAGCAAATAACATGTTGGTAGGAGGATTTCCATGCCCTCCCTGCCGCTCGTCCCAATTGGACAAGAAAAGAATTTATTGACTTTTCAATACATCTTAGGTTACTAATATATATATCAAGAAAATGTAAAAAAACAACTTTTCCCCTGCATGCTCTGGCCGCCTGACGTGCAAATAGACAAGGGAAAAAAAAAATATATTTCTTCACCTCATTAAACATCATTTACTGCCATGTAATTTAAGCTACTAATATCACCTAACTTTTGGGTTATAACTTTAAGAATATAACCCCAAAAATACCCAATGTTTTTACACCAATGCTTGACCTATAGTTATAAGATGAAAAAACACTTGGAGTACCCTCTGCATTTTTTTTATCCGCAAAAGAATCTATATATATATATATATATATATTGTTTTCACGTTACTTAATTTAATTAGCGGACATTCCCATCCAGTCTTCCATGTTTTGTTTCCGATCTCCCCTACTTCGATCTCATTTCCTCTCTCTATCTAACTTTCATCACATCTCTACGAATCTCTCTTCTTCCTCTCTCATCTTCTTGCCATTCAACGTCATCTTCTCCATGATACCACAACCACAAGGAACAGCAACTATAACACCATTGTTATATCCACTCCCTTCAACCACCACTACACACCGAACGCAACCCCAACTCCATGACCAACAACAGCCATGAGCACCCACCAACAATGAGCTTTTCATTTCCTTCGTCTCCACGATTCTTGGCCGCACCCTTGCGAGAACCACGACACAATATCACCAGCACCATTTTCAGTGTAACCACTCCCAATTTCTCGCGATTTAGAAAATTTCAGTGGATAGATAATTCGACCATCGTACGGTATTTGAAAACATGTTCGTTATGATTTTTATAATACAAAAATTGTTTCAGTATTAAACATAATCTTTGAGTATTAGTCAAATATAATTTAAAAATGCGTAATCGGTTTACAATCCTAAGTATATAGAGGCAAAGTAAAGTCTGAGAATAATTCAAATAGTTTTGAACTTAGTTAAATTATAATCTATTCATTAAAAATATCGAGACTCTAAATTCATCAAATTACTTTGAAAGAACTTATGTCGTTATACTGGTATATGTTAATATAATTATATCTTACCCATGATGATGTGTCAATGTATTAAGTAAATAAATATATTTGTAAGATACTTAAAATCTCTTTTATGTGATAATATTTTTCCTAAACCTCTAACAGTAAAAAACTTATCTTGAGAATTTTTTTTTTTTTTCAAATAAAGATTTAAAAGACTAAAAGACAACGCTAATTAATGATTCAATTCATTTCGATATGTAATCGAACCAGAAACATTTTCACGACCAAATATGGTGAGGGCTTATTTATGACGTCCACTTACGCAAAACAGGAAAGAAGTTTATAATAAGCGCCCAACGTTAGTACTACTAAAATAATTTGTTTCCTTATATTGGAGAAAATAAATTTTCAAACTTGCCATCGATGCAGAGGAAGTGGCTGATTCCTTTTTAAAAAAATTAGAGTCAACAAAGAAGTAAAGGAAGGCTGGAAAGAATAGACATCGGCACGGTTTGGGTCGGTTCCGGACCCAAACCGGAACCGCCGGTTCACGGTTTCACACTTTGTGGAACCGGAACCGGAACCGGAACCGCCAGAGCCGGGGCGGTTCACGGTTCCAAGGAACCGCCGGTTCTGGCGGTTCCGGTTCCGGTTCCACGTGAACCTTTTTTTTTTTTTTGAAAAAAAATGTAGAAAACCAAAACCTTACCCTAACGGTTGGACTAAGTTAGTAAAACCGATTGAAGGCCTGTCTTAGCTGGTACTGGTCGACTGTGACCAGTTGACAATCTTAAGGTCAATCAGCTAGTTTCCTTTGATTTTTCCTTCTTATTGACCTCTTGGTTGGCCTTCTTTAGATTGATCGTGCTTGGATCAAACTTTTAGTTCATGTCCCTTAAGGTTGATCTTGCTTGCATCCCCCACCCAAGCCCCATGCCCAGAAACCTGCATCATGCACAGGTTTTCTCTTTTTTTTTTTAAATTAAAATATTTGGCTGTTCCGGACCTGGTTGGAACCGCCGGTTCCGCCACGTGAACCGCTTGGACCCGTCGGTTCCGGCGGGTGCTTAGACAGTTCGGAACCGTCACCGACGAGGCGGTTGCCCGTTCAGGAACCGCCGGTGATGGTTCGGGGCGGTTCCCGGTTCGGAACTGCCCCGTGGTGATGTCTAGGAAAGAAGAAAGCTGTCGGCTTTTAAGGCCAACCTTGAAAACTGTTCAAACACTGGCTATACGACGTTGGCGTTGAAAGGAAGGCCGTCGGCCTTAGATGTGCACCGCCAGCCTTTGGCCGGTGCACAATGTCTTCTGAGAGCAAAACTTTCACACGAGGCCTTTGTAGGCTGTCGTGTACCTATTATGCACTACCAACGTTGAGCCAATGCATTTTTAACCAACTTAGTTTTCTTTATTTCATTTTAGGATTTCTTATTAGAGTATATATAGTCAAGTTTCGACCTTTTTTATAAGACTTTGATACTTTTACATTATTTGACATTTCTTTGAGAGTTTTCTCATAAAGTTTGCATCTTTAGTGCAATCTTGAATTCTTTATTCATCCATTGTGATTGAATCTGTGTGTGTATGCTTTTCGTGCTACAGCAGAAGTGGTATCAGAGCCTGGAAAAATCTTACGAACATGTCTGCCAATGACGATGCTAATAGTGGTCATACTCTTGACAATGCTTAAGATACGGGAGTCTGTGGAACCGATCAAATGGTTCCTAAGACTATAGTTGATGCCATGGATAGGGGATTAGGACGGTAGTTGATGCCATGGATAAGAGATTATGATGGGTAGAGCAGCTTGTCGAAGATCTAGTCGAGTGTTTCGACACCATGGTAGCTGATACCAACGGAGGCAGGAATGATGTTGGTAGACAACCTAGGGCAAGAGACACCTATGACAGTCCAAACAATCGACCTGTCACTACGAATAGATTAGCGCAGAATTCAAATGATGATTCTTAAGAGGAGGAAGAGTTTTTGTTTGGTGCTAGACAACCATGCAAACGAGGCGGTAAAGGTTGGGATAGATACCGATGGAATTATTAGGGTTATGATTAAGGGGATGGAGGTGATTTTCATTTTAAGGTAGATATTCCCTGTTTTAATGGCAATTTAAATATTGAGGAATCCCTAGATTAGTTGGCAGAGGTAGATAGGTTTCTCGATTGCATGGAGATACAAAAGGATTGATAGAGGTAGATAGGTTTTTCAGTTGCACGGAGTTACTAAAGGATCATAGGGTATGGTTAGTTGCATGTAGATTGAAGGGGGAAGCCTTCGCCTGGTGAGAGAGATTGTAGAATCGTAGGTAAAGAGAAGGTAGAAAACCAATACAAACTTGGTTCTACATGAAGCAATTGCTACAGAGAGACTTCTTACCAACTGATTATGAACATATTATGTTCCAATAGTATCAGCAATGCCGACAAGGAACACGATCGGTCCATGATTACACCGCGAAATTCATGACGCTTGCTGAGTGAAACAAGCTAAGAGAAAGTGAGGGTCCATAGGTGGCAAGATACGTAGATGGTTTGAAATTGTAGATTCGTGATAAAATTGGTGTTAATGTAATGAGGAATCTGAATGAGGCTAAAAACATAGCCTTGAGGGTAGAGATGAAGTTATAGGAGAAAAATACTAGGTTTGATGGGAGTAGTCAAAGCTATGTTGCTGAGGGAACTAGTAGTAGTAAATTAGTAGTTGAAAAGAATAAGGTGGTTGAGGAGAAACAAGGTTAAAATAATGAAAAGAAGGAGGAGAAAGCTACTAGCAAAAAACTTGTTGAGGCTAAGGATTCACAGAGGTAGAATAACCCTTATGCCCGACCTATTCTAGGCAAATGTTATGTTGTAATCAATCGAGTCATTGGTCGAATGAATGCCCTAAAAGGAAAGGTGTCAACATTGTAGAAAGGGATTAGGAGATTTGTGAGCCTAATAGGGAAGACGATTACTATGATGAGGATGAAGAAGGGGTTGAGCTAACTTATGTGATTAGAAAGTTGATGCTGACACCAAAGCAGGAAGATAATTCTCAATGACACCAGTTGTTTCATATCTATTGTACAATTGAAGGAAAGGTGTTTGATCTCATAGTTGACAGTGGAAGTTGTGAGAATATTATTTAGAAGGGATGTGGTGAATCAATTGAAATTGCCAGTAGAGAGACATCCTAATCCATACACTATTGGATGGATCAAAGAAGCTGAGAAGATTGAGGTGAATGAGCAATGTAGTGTAGCTTTCTCCATAGGAAAATACCAAAATGCTGTCTATCGTGACATTATAGACATGGATGCTTGCCACTTGCTCTTTGGCAGACCATGGTAGTATGATGTGAATGCTCAATATGTAGGGAAAGATAATGTATATAAGCTGGAGAAGGGTGGTATGAAATACACCTTATTGCCTTTGAAACTGGCGAATCGCACTGAGGCCTGAAAGATGGAGGGGCATTCTTTTCTGACAATCACTCATTCTGGAAGAGAGATGGAAGAAGACCTGAAAGAGTCTAGAGTGGTTCATGTTGTTATTATGAAGAATGTTATGATTGTAAAGGAAGAGACCAGTAGTAAAGTGCTAGAGTTTGTAAAGGAAGTGTTAGAGGAGTTTAGAGATGTGCTACCGGATGATTTACCTAAGGGGCTACCTCCTTTGAGGAATATCTAGCATCAGATTGATCTGGTGCTTGGGGCAAGTTTGCCTAACTTACCACACTACATGCTGAGCCCAAAAGAGACCAAGATTTTGTAGGAAAAAGTCCATGGGTTGTTAGAGAAAAGATTCATCAGGGATAGTATGAGTCTATGTGCTGTACCGGCACTATTGACACCAAAGAAGGATAACAGCTGGAGGTGTATGTAGATAGCAGGGCCATCAACAAGATCACTATGGGTTATAAATTCCTAATTCCTCGCCTGGAGGATATATTGGACAGGTTGAGTGGAGCTGTGGTGTTTTTCAAGGTTGATTTAAGGAGCGGATATCACTAGATAAGAACCAACTAGGAGATGAGTGGAAGACAGTGTTCAAGATAAAGGAGGGGTTTTATGATTGGTTAATGATGTTGTTTGGGCCTAGCAATGCTCCTAGCACTTTTATACATGTCATGAACCAAGTACTCAAACCCTTTATTGATAAATGTGTAGTAGTCTATTTTGATTACGTATTGATTTATAGCAAATCTAAGGATGAGCATATAGATCACTTGAAGAGTATATTAGCTATACTGAAAGAGAATAAATTGTATGCTAATATGAAGAAATGCACTTTTATGTCAAAGAGGCTATTGTTTCTAGGGTTTTTGGTTAGTAGTGAAGGAATCACTATGGATGATGAGAAGGTGAGAGCCATTAGAGAATGGTTTATTCCAAAAACAGTATCAGAATTGAGGAGTTTCTTAGGTTTAGCTAGTTTTTACAGATGATTCATTAGACATTTATTACCATTGCTGCTCCATTGACTGAGTGTTTAAAGAATGTAAAATTTCAGTAGGAAGATGAGGTTGAGACTAGCTTTACATTATTGAAGGAGAAGTTTTGCAGTGCTCCTGTTTTATCACTTCCTGACTTTGACAAATTGTCTAAAGTTGATTATGATGCTAGTGGAGTCAAAGTAAGGGCTGTGTTATCTCAAGAGAAGCGACCAATGGCTTTTTGTAGTGAGAAGTTGTGTGATGCTAGAAAGAAATTGTCAACATATGACAAAGAGTTCTACTCTATGGTAAGAGCTCTGAAGGTATGGGAACACTATCTTGTAAGGAAGGAATTTGTGTTGTATTCTAGTTGTAGGGCTCTAAAACATTTGAGTAATCAAACTAGGATTAGTAAGGACATTCATGTTAGATGGATCTAGTTTTTGCAAAAGTTTCCATTTGAATAGATGCATAAATCTGGGACATAGAATAGAATGGTTGATGCCTTAAGCAGGAGGGCAGATATACTAGCAGTGATGAGCATTAAGATTATAGGGTTTGAACAGATGAAAGATCTCTATGAAGACAATGCTAATTTTGGAGATATCTGGCGAAAGTGTATTATTAGAGAACCTAGTGATGACTATCACATCTATGATGGGTATTTAATGAAGGGGAATAAACTATGCATTCCTAAGTCTTCTTAAAGGGGAATTTGATTAGAGATTTACATGGAAGAGGATTGGCTAGGCATCTAGGGAGAGATAAGACTATTGCAGCAATGGCTGATCAATATTACTAGCCTTAGTTGAGGAAGGATATGGGAAAGATCATGCAGAGGTGTTATATGTGCTAGACATCCAAAGGACACTCTCGGAATACTAGGCTGTATACACCACTGCCAGTACCTAACAACATCAGAGAGGACTTGTCCATGGATTTCATATTAGGTTTGCCTCATACCTAATGAGGTGGTGACTATGTTTTTGTTGTTGTAGATAGGTTTTCCAAGATGGCCCATTTCATTCCTTGTAGGAAGATCGTTGATGCTCAATCTATTGCCAGATTGTTTTTCAGAGAGATTGTGCAACTCCATGAGGTTCCAAAGTCTATCATATCAAATAGGGACACCAAATTCTTGAGCTACTTCTAGAAGACACTTTAGTACATGTTTGACTCCTTATTGAACTACGTTAATACAGCTTACTCACAGACAGACGACCAGATAGAGGTGACAAATAGGACATTTGGCAACTTAATAAGGAGCATATGTGGAGAGAAGCCAAGATAGTGGAACATGGCATTAGCTCAAGCTGAGTTTGTCTATAATAGTTCTATCCATAGAACTACAAACAAATACCCTTCTTCTATGGTTTACATCAGCATTCCCAAACATGCACTGGATTTGATCAAATTACTTAAGGGAGTTGATTTCAATCAAGCTGCTAAGAATATGGCTAAAGACTATCAGAATATTATAGCTGAGATCAAGGACAAGATTGAGAAGACAAATGCAAAAGAGAAAGAAGCTGCAAATAAACACATGAAGAAATACTTATTTGAAGTAGGGGACCAGTTGATGGTTTGTTTAAGGAAGGAGTGGTTTCCTATAGGCACACGCAGCAAATTACAGCCTACGAAGTATTGTCTGTACCAGATCATAAAGAAAATTAATGATAATGCCTACATTGTTGAGCTTCCAGATAGCATGAGTATATCTAAGACTTTCAATGAGGGTGATTTATTTCCATTCCACCCGGACGAGTCACCATTGTTTCTAGATGAGAACTCGGGTTGAGTTCTTTGCAAGTGGAGAGAATGATGTAGAGAAGTGGCTTATTCATTTTTGAAGAAATTAGAGTCAATAAAGAAGCAAAGGGAGGCTGGAAAGAAGAAAGTCGTTGGCCTTGAAAATTGTTCGAATGCCGGCTATATGCCGCCGGCATTGAAAGGAAGGCCATCAGCCTTGGATGTGCACCGCCGGCCTTTAGCTGGTGCACAATGTCTCTCGAGAGCAAAACTTTAACGCCGGCCTCAACACTACTGGCGTAGATTTGTAGGCTGCTAGTGTACCTATTATGCACTGTCAGCATTAAGCTAGTAACCAACTTAGTTTTCCTTATTTCGTTTTAAGGTTTTTTGCTAAAGTATAAATAGCCAAGTTTTGACCTTTTTTTATCAAACTTTGATATTTTTTTATTATTTGACATTTCTTTGAGATTTTTCTTTAGTGCAATCTTGAATTCTTGATTCATCCGTTGTGATTGAATGTGTGTGTTACACTTTCTGTGCTGCATCAACCATACAACCCCTTTCTCTCTCTCTCTCTCTTGGTGCTTGGTCTTTCTTCTCTAAGCTTTGTTTTTGTTTCGCTTTTCGCTGGAGTGGCTATCGCTTTTTGTTGGTTGCACCACTAGAAAGCTTAGCACATCAACTTCAGATTCTTTCTCCACTGTCTGCCGCATAAGGGAAACCTTATAAAGTTTCATCCTACTTCCAAAAATAAGTAAGGTTCACTGATTACTTTGGATAAAGGAAATTTCCACTTGCAATTTCCACGCTTACAACTCCTTGTAGTAATTCAGGTGGTGATGATGATGATGATGATAGTTGATTCTTCTTAATTGGAATCCATGACAAAAACAAGAAAATATGGGAGCAGATATATATAGCTTAGCAATTAATATTAAAAAAAAAAAGGAACAAGAAGAAAGAAAGTATATTTATAGTATGTTCTATTTTAGTTGGTTTAAAGCCTGCGAATGGGGATGAAATTTTATTATTTTGCTGTCAATATCTAGATAATTACATAAAAGGTATAAATGTAAAAATGGTTATATGTATATCTGTATATAAGAAATAAAATAATTAAACAAATAAATAAAAATATATTTGTTGGTAGAGTTCTCGGTGAACTTAGAAGAAGGAAGATTATTTGTGGCTAATATAAATTATGATGCAGCCATATATTTAACCTGAGTGGATAAATAGGTATAATAAAATAAAATTAACTTTAATGTGTTATTCATAGATTTTGGGACACTAAACTTAATCATGTAAAGCTTATATTATATTATACTATTATATATATATATATATATATATAGTGATACTTTTGAAAACTACATGATTTTGGCTTATCGTGAAAAATTATGTGTATTGAAGATAAATGATAAGAAGTATCATGGTCAGTTATTCAGTTATTCAAATTATTTAATTAGGATAAAGGCAAATCAAATGTTGTACTTTTAATTTTTGGTAATTTAATGCCTCATCTTTAGATTTTGGCAAATTAATACCTATATTTTCAAAGTATATGCGATTTAATGCTTCAATTAAATAATATTTGATTGACATTCATATTTTGTGGCAAGATAATAAAAGACACTTGACCAAAAAATGTTAAAATATAAATATGTGGTACTAAACTTCCAAAAAAATTTCAAAAAGTAAAAGTATATGCATTTGGTCTGTCATTATCATGTCATCAAAATGAATGGTCGTTAAGTATTATTTGAAAGAGACACTGAATTGCACATAATTTGAAAGTACGGACACAGATTTGCCAAAATCTAAAGATGAGACATTAAATTGCCCACTTGGCTTGCCCATTATCCTTATTTAATTAGTTGAAGATGTTGTCTTGTCTAATAAGAAATAGAATGAGGAATGAAGGATATTCTATATAGATTAATAATAAAACTACATGTAAATGCATTTAAACAACCAACTTGATTACTATATCAATATAAATATTATTGAATAAGCTTCAAAACAAATATTTATATGCATCAAAGTGAATTAAATTGAGTAAGATATATCTAAATTAAGAAAAACTAAGTTTCTAGGACAACCTAACCTACTTATATCGATATTGCACCTCAATGTTAACATTACATTAGAAAATTTATTAGGCTACATGAAAGTATGATCCAAGAACTTTCTTATGACAACTCATATACATAAAATCGATAGGGAATGAAGAAGATGTGTTAATAACACCAAAATACCCTAAAACAGGGAAACTACAACCTATATAGGTTAATTATCTAAGGCAATCTTAGTGATTATTTTGTTACCATATTTCTATCCATAGGTGAACTAATCATAGTTTCAAGGAATTCGCAAGGATATTATTAAGTGAGCAATGGTGCTCAAGTGTGGGAGTTCTAATGATTTGCTATCTGCTTGTGCTTACTACCATTTATTGTTATGTTGATGGTCTTACTTGTCTATCGAATGACTTGTTGTTATGAGTGCCATCATCTACATGATTGTAGGAATAAATGGATAACTTTAAATATTTGGCTAAATTAATTGGATATACTCGTCGTATGTGATTGAACCCCCTATAGGAAATGTCTCGAATTTGTAATTAAAGGTATTTTCAAAATGTATCTCTAAAGAAACATGACCAGGAGTATCTCAAGTCACTCGTTTAGTGTTTTTCTTTTTATTTGCTAAGTAATACCAAAATAGTTTATGAAACAAACTTGGGACATTTTCGAGTAATGTTTGATAGTGGATGGTGCTTAAGTCGGGGTCTACTAGTCATAATCACCATCGTTGAGCAGCGGTAGATGTTATCTAAGTTGGGGTCTACCTGCAATGTTGAAATGTTTAGTCGTCCACATTAAGTGAAGGTAAATGTTGCCTAAGTTGAGGTCTACCTGTCATATGCACCAACATTAGGTAAGGATGAATGTTACCTGAGTTAGGGTATATCCTAAACAATTGAAGTGTAGATAGTGCAAATCTACAATGTTTGTGGCTTTGGACTACCATAGATGAATTGCTTATCATGACCCTAATAGGGGCCTAGTTGGATTATTCTAAAGTTATCATATCACGTGTGCACCTACAATTTAAGAATCGTCTTGCAAGTCAGAGATTACAAGACTCTACTTATTCATTAACTTCTCATACATTAATTATACCTTTACATATAATACTTATATTGAAACTCAACTATGGAATTTGATTTTCCACATCTCATCAAGATCGCAAAAAATCGGTTCCCCTACCAAATAGTAAAATAGGGTTTTAATCCTATAAATTACAAAGTCTTAGTTGTTATACAATTTATCTAAATTGTATTCTAATTTTATTATAGCTTATCTTTCTAACTTTAAGAAGGTCCGATTGAGAATTACTGTTAACACATTCCTAGCTTAATCCTAACTAGCATTATTCTTGCATAAAAACTATTGGGGGATGAGCGAAACCACAACTTAGTGAGATGACCAGACCACACATCTACCAATAACAAAAAAATATAATTATCAAGCTATGTAATGCAATAATCAACCATATGTACAAATATAAGCTTGGATAACTCGGAATCCAAATAGGATGTAGATTTATGCCCTCCCATTGAGGTTGAAGGAACCTAACCAGGGTAATGCCTCAATAACCCACCCATACAAAAGAATCAGAGAACTAAGGAAGAGTAGGTACTATACACCCACACAAATTAATTTTCAACATTTTACTTATATCCTTGGAACAAAGAAACCCCACTAAGTGTTAGTCATCTCTTACCAATACTAAGGGTAGCGTTCCTTCATTTGCTATTATCTCTTACCAATACTAAGGGTAGCGTTCCTTCATTTGCTATTTAGTTCTCATGGAACCGAACGGAACAGAGACATCCTTGCATAGAACTAGGAATTTCATCTAAAAAAACTAAACCTTACCAGAGAACCAAAATACTAATACGTAGTGGGCTGCCACACTTTTAATGCAAT
Organism: Combretum micranthum; assembly: GCA_024138025.1. Classification (NCBI taxonomy): domain Eukaryota; kingdom Viridiplantae; phylum Streptophyta; class Magnoliopsida; order Myrtales; family Combretaceae; genus Combretum; species Combretum micranthum. The sequence goes on along the minus strand of JAMXBD010000122.1, from coordinate 1,168,265 downwards.
AAGTGCAAATTCTGCAATGCATGACCATTTCAATATAGAGTCACATAGTATTAAATCAAGTTCTTAAGTGGCAATACAATCCACAAACAAGCTTCAGCATGTTTCATACATTAATTATCATACAAAGTAATTGTTGCTTTCAATATGATGTTTTGGCAACCAAACAGACACCAAGCATCATGCAATATACCCGGCCCCACATGCATAACAATATTAATATATTATTACATATGCAACTATATTACTAGCACAAACAATGTGATAAGGTCAAAGTTACACACCTGTTATCCTTCCTTGATCATAATAATCTACTAGCAAGTCTAAGAACTGATCTATTTTTCCTATGAAACAAGATAATAGATATTTTTTACTATATTATTATTTATATTATAACTTTGGTTGCACATTTTGTGTCTTAAACTTGAGTTTTATCATCCTTATTCTAAATTTCATTAGTTAAATACGGGTTTTAAAGTTCATAAAGACTAGGTTTCTCTGGTCGAGCTATAAAATTCGTCTAAACTCACTTTTCTTAGGTACAAGTATCTTAAATGATTTCAAATACTAGTTTTGATCACGTAATCTTAAACTAGACCTATTGTACTCATTTTACTTTGATTTTAGCATATGAATAGGCATTGGAAAGCTTATTGAATATAGTTTCCAATTATTTAGTTTAATAATTATTTTGTATATTTTCATCCTTGTCACACTAGGGATCCAAAAGGCATCTTTATGATGCCTGTTATTCTTATTATGTATTTTTAATCCCCATTTCAAGTCTATTGCTTTGTTTAATGTATCTATCATTAAGTTTTAGTGATTACACCCATTTTAAGTCCCTTGATCAACACTTGGCCGAAATTTATGTTATAATTTACTTTCATTTTTCTTCTCTTGATCTTAACATAAGTGTGTGTGTGCATATATATATATATATATATATATATTAATTAAGTTGATTATATTAACCAAGATTTCTATGGCTTACATTAATTTAAACTTTGTAACTTAATGTTCTATAAATGTCGATACCCATTTTTATTTTGATACGGTTGGTCCTTGACCTTAATTTCTTTTAATTCTAAACAATATCATCATATTATCCAACATATACTTATGTTATATCAAGTCTGTTCTAGAAACCCTAATTATATATACATGTTGTGACATACATATGTATATATGAGCACATTTTTTAATTTAATCACATGACTAATCATTCTAAATCTTCATTAGGTTAAGTACATGCCATTTATCAATTTAAACATGGTTTTTGCTTAGTTACACAATATGGCCGCAACATGCTAGGTTGAGATACCTAAGGTTCTCTAACTTGTTTTATTTTTCAGTCTCATGTATATTCACAAAAACTATTTTGCATGCATATGAAGTTACTTGAATGTATCCTAGGCTAAAATGAACATGCATGTTCATATCCTCTTCAAATGACTAGTTTAACTTCATGAACCTCATCAAACACTTGTATTACTTAATTTAATTAAGTTTTTTGTTATAGATAACACATGATATACTTTATCTATTGTAGTGGTCGAATCCTATATAATGTTTTATTTTCACCATGTTTCTCTTGATTTTGGTCTATGTTTGTATCTATATTTTTAAGTGATTACATTATTCTAAGCTTTTCAAGTCAAAATTCATCTAAGCTCTACATTCCTTATTATTTGAGCTTGTTGTGACTTATATTGGGGTTTATAGGGTCTACTCTCATATTTTATCATTTAATTCTAGGTCATATTGTCTAGCCACGCATTAAACTTATGAACTTCACCATTGTCATTTTAAGTAACTTAATTTTTTTTGCTGCTGACAATCTTTGCAAGTGCAAGTGCTATTCCAAGTAATATTTACTTCGTCTGTCAACCTAATCTCCATATGTGGATTAAATTTTTCTATTCTATAGGATCATATTCTAAGATCTAATCACTTATTCATTCTTCTAATATGTTTTGGAGTTCAAATAGGTTTCATTGTGATTTAAACATGAATTACTCCTAAGAACACATGTATGGCTGAGACATGTAGGATTTATATCCTAGGGTTTACTTGACTTGCTTAGTCTTTCATTCTCATTTTCATTCATGTCTAGATTAATGGATCATATATTATAGCACAATAAGTAGCTATAGGGTTGAAAATTTGCTATAGGTGTTGTAATGGTTACATTAGTTCGATTTCACTTCATGGATCATGTCATATTTTTATTTTACTAAGTATAAAGTAGATTTAATCATGGAACTTGCATGACTTGCCCTATTCTTTATGTTGTCTAAAATATAAGGGAGTATTTATCTCAGTATCTTGAATACTTTTTCATGACATTCATTACTAAATGTGTTGCCTAGTTAGAGTAGAACATGAGTCAATTAAGGGTACAAGGATATAACACTGGCACTCATAGGCTCCTAGGGTAACTGAACATGTGAGTTTTTTTTTTTTTTGCTAATATGTGAGGGTTCAATTGCACTTGAAATCTTTGTTTTTCCTAGTTTTCTAAGCATGGATATAATATAGGCTATAAGATAGAATAGATGTTACCTTGTTTGGACATGGATTGGTGTGATAACCCCCCTTTATTATGAGAACCAAAACCTAGGATTAGGAAATGAAAATGAGTTTTTGAGTTCTAAGAATAATCTAACTTGATCAAGACAATTCATACCTTAGACTTTGACCTTTGATGCTTGGAATTATTATTATTATTATTTTTTTTTTTACTAGATGGGTTTGTCGCTCAAGAAGGCTCACGGTTTAAGAGGGAATTTTGAGTGTTTTATTTTGATGTTCTTTATGTGTTGAGACAAGTGAGGTTTACGGTTAGTAAAGTGGTGGAAATAGTGAAGAACTTTATAATTCTTGATGTTGATTTGTTATATATAGAGAAGGGAAAAAGTTATGGTTCAAGTGGGTCGTTTAGGGTCTGTTTTTTTTTTTCATTCGTAAAGGGCATTAATGGGAGATATATTGTTGAATTGTTGTGATGTTGATGTGTAGAATGTATTCACAATGTATTCCCAAGGCAAACAAGTGGTTTTTGGGGCTCCTAGATTTCATTTTGTTTGTTTATTCTTTAGATGTAATTGGAGAGATATGGATAGCTAGTATACTATTGGTTGAGGTTGATGTGTATAAGGGTACAAGTGGGTTCAAAATCATGGCAAGGTTCAAGTTTTAGTTTTGACTTGTCTTTAATTAATTAATAATATTAGTTGTATGAATTTATAGAGGAATCACGGTAATTGTACATGAGAGAAGCACTACTAGAAAACTAGCCTTTAGAGACAGAAAATTTGTAACGAAAAATTTCTGTCTCTAAAAAAATGAATTAGAAACAGATTTGGGATGGATTTGTGATGACATAAATTATGAATAATCTTCTAATTTTTATATACTTTTGCGACGGAATTTGCAACAGATTACACATTGATTTGAGATGGAAATTTTTCCATTGCAAATTTGTCTCTGATTTTACAGGGAAATAAATTATTTTAGCGCCAATTTCTATTTTTTTAAATTCTGTTGCAAATTTGTCTCTAAACTAAATTGTATATATAAATAATTATGTTTAAATTTTAGTTTTAATTATACATATCTAATATAATATATATAAATGTGCATTATATAATAAGGACATATATTATATTTGTAAATTAATTTTATTTTATAATAACTATAATATGTATAATCATATGTTATTTACAACTAATTATATATATTTTATTTATAATATATTTATTGTTACATTACATATTGATATATTATAAAGTATAAATTAAAAATAGTACTTAAAATATAAATATTATATTTATATCTTATTATATATTCTTTTACATAATAACTTATATAAAAAAAATCAAATAATAGAACTTTATAAAATAGTGTATAACAATAATATAATATGTTATATACAAGTAATATCATAAAATACTACTTAAAAATAAAGTATATTTCAATAATAAAATATGTAAAATAAAATAATTAATATAAAATGTAAACTTAGTATATTTAAACATATACAAATATATAAATAATATATTATATTTTAATATATTAATAGAAAAATATATATTCATATTATTTATAATTTTTATTATATATTTATTACGACTATTCATATGTTTTTTAATATAAAAAATTTATTATATATATCTTACATAATTTATATTTACATACTGTATTTTATTTGAAATATAATAACATATTTGGGTAATAAAATATATAATATATAATAATTAGTTAAATATATTTAAATTGATATTATTTATTATTTTATTAATATATTAATGAAAAATATATTTTTATATTGTTTATATTATATTATGATTTATTAAGTGTATCAAAAATGAAATAAAAAGTAAACACATTAATTAAAAATATACAATTTATTAAGTTAATATTAAATATTAAATAAGTAATGTAAAAAGTATAATTATAATATATATCATTAAATATATATATAAATTTATATGCATAACATTATTTATATTTACATAATATATAATATTTTTAATAATAATATCATATTTGGAAAAAAATTATAATATATTACTGAAAATATTATATTTTATAATAAATATATAATATAAAATAATTATTATAAAATGTAAAAATTGTATATATTAATATTATATATTATTTTAATAAAATATTAATGAAAAATCCTTAATAAATAGGTAAAATGAAATTATAAAATAAAAATAAATTATAAAAGATATGTAAAATGTTTTACAGTTATAATATTGTAAATTATGATACCTCTTAAATAAAGAGTAGTGGAACTTTACTCATGAAGATACAAATTGGTTTATTGGTTTAGTACTTGTGAAAACTTTAATGTTAAGTGTGCTTAGTATGTAGCATTCTATGATGGGTGACCTTCTGGGAAGGATAAATAAGAGGCAAATGTGTATTTTTAAAATAATTTGTCTTAGAATCAGAGACAGATTTACGACGGAATAATTTTATGTAATATTTACTAATTAGATATTTAAAAATAACTAATTATAAAACAGTGACAAATTTGCGATGGAAAATAAATCTGTCTCTAAAAGAATTAGCGACAATGATTTTTGAGATAGAAATTTGCGACGGAAAATCTGTCTCTGAAAGTCTTTAGAGACAGATTTTTCACTTTCAGAGACAGAATTTTTTGTTTCTAAAGCCAAAATTTCTTGTAGTGGAAGTTGTACTTGTTGACTTATTTTTGTATCTAACTTTTCCTTTAAGATTCTCGATTCTTTGGAGAAAAAGGAATCGACGTTCACAAGCAATTTGAGTTGTCTAAATGGAAGGTTTCTATTTGCTCAAAGGTCCTTTTCATAATTGACTTTTGTTGACAATTTGGATTCTTGAAGAAGCATGTGGCACGTCTTGTCTCTAAGCACCGATGACCGGTTTTGAAACTTCAAATTCAGTTGTACTTTACATGTGTGATAAAAAATATCACTTATGTGGAGAAATATCTAGGTTATCACGTACAATACTAAGCCATACACATATAATTAATTCAGTTATCTCAATAAAATAACTTCTAAATTATGTCTAAGGGTCTTATTTTTTTCTTGGATAAATCTTGAGTTGAATTTTTAAATTTAAAGCTTACATGATCTAATATTCTTAGGTTTCTTGCTCACACGATTAAGGTTTCTAGGCTTGATTAGTCAAATCAAGATATTATACTCAGTAGACTCACAAAATTTTCAATTTCATGACTACATATTCAGATTTTTATTTGAACTCTAGATTTGTAGATTTTCATCTATTTTTAATTGTATCGTGTATATTTTATCTCTAGCAATTTATCTAAAAAATTCTTTTCATCAATTAATATACTCTAAAGAATTATTCGTCTGTGTTATTTCTTTTAATTTTTAAGGTCTAGTGTTTTAATTTAGTAAGTTATAATCCTTTTACATGTAATCTTATCTTAGGTACCTTTTACTACTTAAGAAAATTACTTACCCTATTATAGATTATACTAGAGAATATTCTACAAGTAATTTAGTACATACTATCTAAATATCTATTTTTTTATTATTTACTATGTGAATTTTATTTTCCAATTACTTAGTTTATAATACAAAATTTTAAAAATTACACATCCTAATTATAAGGGTTTTATGTGATTAGATGAAATCTAGATTTTTATTTGTGCATGCATGGGTGATTTACAGTTTTTGCCATGAAAAGGAAAAGATCAAAATTCATTCAAGTGTGAACATATTAAATGAGGGTGCTTATGTATGTGGGAATGCATTTATGAAATGCATTTATGAAGGGCTTATGTGTGTGTGAACATGGAGGATTCATCTCACAGTTTCTTGCAAGAAAGAGGGAGAAATTTTGTGATTTTTAAAGACATAAAGAGTGAATATCTAGATGTTATTGTAGAATATTGGGTCACATGCGTATAAGTATATCAATTATTGGAGATATCGTCTTTTAAAATTCATCTAAGGTCTTCACATTGATCTTAGATTATTCTTGTGTTGAAATCTTGAATTTAAAGTTTACGCAATTGAGTATTTTTAAGGTTTTGTACTATACGATTAAAGTTTCTAAGTCTGATAGGTCAAATTAAAGTTTTAGTCTCTATAAATTCAAAATTTTCTAACTAGTATATTTGTGTAATCCAAATTTTTATTTACGGTCTAGATTCATAGATATTTATTTGTTTTTGGTCTTATCGCGTATTTTGTCAACCTAGCAATTCGTTTCTAAACTATCATTTTATAACCAATAGGTTCTAAAAATTAATCATCTTCTGTTACACCTGAAATCTAAGGCTAGCTATGATCATTTATGAAGTTATCGACTTGTGTTACGAAGTCTTGTCTTTTATTGGCTAAGAATTATTTATCTTGATTATTATTGATGATCATAAGTTTCCTACTGCTACTTTAGAGTTTAAAATGCTAGAGGCATCTCAATAACTATTATATCATCATCCAATATGTGTAGACTTCATTTTCAAATCCCCTAACTATAATTGAATTGTTCAAACTTTAATATTATTAAATCGCAAAAAATCTACAATGATATTTGCAATTTTTTCTCAAGCTTCTTCAAAATTCTTTGTCATATTTTTGGTAATTATTATATTCAGGTTGTGCAAAATTATGTGGCTTACATTGCTTACATTCATCATGTGTACATTCATATCGTGTGTAGATAGATTTGCATGAATGTTAATTTAATTCTTGATAACTTGCATGATTGGTAGTAGTGAGGAACAAACTCATTGAGCTGTGGTTTTACTCATACCCCCATAGTTTGCTTTTGTAGGAAAATTGAATACTGGGATTGGGATAGTATCTAAGTATAGAGCATGTCAAAGATCAAGCCAAATTAGTGAAAGGATTAGGAAGTTGATAGACTAAATATGGTTAAGAGAAAAGATTTAAAACTTGATTTTTTTTTCCTTTCTTAAAATTTCTTTTTCCTTTAATGAATTCTTTTAATAGTAGTTGATACATGGACCTAAGTTTGCCTTATCTTATCTTTTGGTAGGGTATATCTGCTCTCTACTGTCCTTATGATTTGTAAAATTATTGGTATTCAAAACTATTTTCTCAATAAATGTGTGTATATATATATATATATAAAACAGAGAGAGGATAATAATTTAGAGTCTTGCAAACTCTAATTTGCAAGACGATTTTCATGTTATGAGTACATACATGATATGATGACTTTAGAGTAATCTTACTAGGCCTCTATTTAGGATTATAACAAATATAATGTGAAAATTACATATTGTTATTAATGTTTAGAAATATTATAAGAAAAAAGAAAAAAAAAGGAATACGGAAAATAAATAAAAACAATAGGAACACACATGTGCTTACACTTGCTAAATAGTTATAGAATATTCTAGGTTTTGTAGTATACTCTTTGGGATGGTTATATATTCATGTATAACTTATTCTAAAAAATAAGGAGAAAAGAACTATATATATATATATATATATGCCCCATTTGATTGTTGTATTCAGCAAGGGAAAGCTCTATATTTGGAGTACGCTTCCTCACTCTAAATTTCATTATTCCACCACGTTTCACAAACACACACACACACATATATATAGATATATAGATGTATAGGTCGGGGAGATGCACATAAGGGTATGGTGATACTACGCTATAAAAAGTGGATATTTCTAGGTTTTGCATATTATTTCCTCCTTTGTCATTAGCTACTTCAAGAATGAGAAGAAAGAAAAGAAAGGATAGAAAAAAGATGGAATCTGATTATATATATGAGTCAATTTGCCCAGCATTACCCTGCTTGTAAATGAATGCATAAGGGAAGTTGGTTTGTCATTAATTTGGGGATTTTCCTGTACATTAATTTGGTTTTTTTCCCTAATCACTCACCAAGAAAGAAAGAAAGAACTTGCAAGATAACAATTTAACAAGGCTGGCCAACTTTGCAATTGAGGGTGCCTGCAAAACGAGTAAGTCTTCTGACATAAGTCCCTGGCTTCGCGGTGATCATATCCTTATTAGAGAAGGGAAGGCGTGCGTTTGGATCACCGGATGTACGGAAGAATGCACCATTCAGCATCAAATCCTTCTCTGATCTCCACAGCCAGTGCTTCCATTCACTCTCATCAGCGTAGTTCCTTAGCGTCACCTGCATTTTGATTGAAACCAAAAAGATGGATGAACCTGATATATGAGCCTGTTAAAGCGAAAATAGACATGTTTATATCAATAAGTACAAGTGTTTGTTTGGTTTAAACTTAAAGTGAACGTATATATTCAAATATAAATGCCAAAAATAATGAAGAATATATAAAATTTAATGCCTAATATTTTCCTATAAGTTAGAGTTATTTGTCCTTTATTATTTATTAAAATTTAGGATTAGCATAGTATGGTATTTACCTCTTTAGCTCTTGGATTTGGAGGAGCAATGAATCTGTTGCCTTGGCTGATGATAGTGGGAGATTCGCTACCACCGATGGCATACATCTGCCAATGTGTGTAGTCATTGTTGACCACATGGATAAATCCCCACCTGCATCTTGGCATTCTTTGCACCAAACCCTTCCCAAAGTGGTTGAAGGCCACCGTTATTTGCATAATCTTATCTCTAGAGAACTCTCCGCTTGCTCCAAACAGCATCACCTATAAATCATTTTATTTTTAATTTTCTTAAATTTCCAAATCATCCTTAAATTAATGTTAAATGAGAAATCAATATATAAACCTTACCTCGTTGTGGTGGGTGAAATGGCAATTGGAGATGGTAATTGCAGTGGATGCTTGGACAGCATCAACAAGACCATCAGTACAACTGGACATGGAAACATGATCAATCCAAACGTTACTGGATCCAAATATAGATATACCATCACCATCACTTCGTGTCCTAAGTCCTACATGATTCTCTGAATCCATAATCAACCCACCGCTGCCTGGCACTATGTTCTGAATGTGTATATTATGTATGATCACATTCTTAACAAATTGGATCGTGATGCCTGCACCACCTACCAACCGCACATTTGCTCCTCTAGCGTCAATCGTTTTATCACTTGTCATAATAAGCTCTTGATTCAGTCTTATGGTCATACTCCGCGCAAAAGTGATCCATAGTGGCTTGTTTCGAGTCACTGCATGGCGTAGGGTCCCTGGTTTCGGATTAGCCATGTCGTTATCTGATGCATCGGTTACCACATAGAAGTCACCATTTAAACCTCCTGTTGTATGTCTACCAAACCCAAGAACACATCTAGCTAGCTTCTTGCGGTCGTTAGCCCAATTGGGGTCACACCTCCAACATCTATCAATCGGGTTTGTTGCTAAGCATGGACCTTTGTACTTTGCCAAATGCCTTCTAGTGCTGTTGTCTCCATCTACTGCCCTGCATTGAGTGAAAAATAGGAAATCAAAACAAAGAAATAAAAAAAGAAGAATATAAATAAAAAGGAAAAAAAGAGAAGCATTCGTCGGACTAACTTGTCAACTTTCAAATTGAGATCATTGTTAACATCCTCAGGATGGGGGTCATATGACGCAAGAGAGGTATTCCAAGCTTGCTTTGCGCGGTTCTGCCAATATGTGTCGAATACTGCGATATGCGCATACAGGGTGGGGATGACCGCCGCTAATGAAACAAAGAGAGTTAAACTGTTCCTATTCATTTTGTCAGGTGCAATTATTTACTAATTGATTAGCAAGCTTGGGGGATATCTAATATATGGTCACTAGACAAACGTTTTAAACTACTTAGGTGAAAATCTAACGTTAATGTCGCTTAAAGATGAGTGATCATAGAAGACACACAAGGCGGGAAGCTAGGAGAGCCACTTTGAAGCAACAATATCAATCAATTTAAAGAACATCGTTTGTAGTTTTTGCTATAAGGTGTAGCTCATATTAGCTGTCAGTAACAAAAAAATAGAAACATATTGTTAGAAGAAAATGAGTTCGTTACGTACAAAATCAGAAAAAAAAAAATATATATATATATATATATTTATATATGTATAGTAATCTGTGTTTTGTTGCAAAACTGGCACTACAGGAAATTTGCTATATTATGACAAATTTTTTCGACATTTAGAATTTTGTCACAAATGATATACTAACTGTGACAAAATAAGAATTTGTCATTTCAAACCTAACGAAAAAACTTGTGACAAAAAAAGTATTTGTCAAAATATTTGTCACTACGTATAAAACTAATAGAATTTTATAGATAAAGAGGATTTTGTCATAGTCTTTTGTCATAAATTTTTTTCCACTATATTTTTTGCACCAATATAAAAAACATATTGTAACAAAAATATTTTGTCTACATGTAATTATGTATTATGTTTTTACAAGTAATTTTGTCATGATAAATACTATTTACTCTCACCATTATAAAAAAACATATTGTAACAAATGGAGTGCTGTAGGAGACCAAACAGGAGCGATGCTCATTTGTCCAAGGAGGAAGAAACAAAACTAGAAGAGAAGACAAGACTGTATTTTGATGGGGTAGCTCATAAACGCCATACCAAACCTCAAAGAAGTGAGTATTCAACTATTTATGTGGATTCCCTGACTGTGAATGGTTTCATTCCGGAATTCTCAGAGTTTCGGCGCCTCGAGAGAGATCCGTACAACCAGGTACCGTGACAAATTTCAGATCCATTCCTATTTAATCAAAATGATAAATTTATTATATTTGGTACCGTTTTATATTTATCATTTAATAAAATAAATGTGCAGTTGTTTGAATAAGGGACCTTTGGCCACGATGATAAATTATGAACACACGATGAATTGATCTATATGTTTAAAATTCAATCTTGCGATTTATATTTTAAATGAATTATTATTATTATTATTATTATTATTATTATTTGTTTATGAATTCGTGTTAATTATAATCAAAATTGAAGCAGAAGCTAATCTTTAGTGGGAGTGAAGCGACAGAGGAATTCGTAAAGACAGAATATTACAAGGATCTCAACTGCATTGACAAGCAGCATCACAGGGTAAATCTTTCATTCTTATATAAAATACTGAATCATCAATTCCTTGGGTAAAAAAAAAGACATTTGCAAAATTGAAGTGCGAAACCTGATATTGGATTATACTATTATAGAATGCTCCAATCTAATCAAAGTTAAATTAAATTTTTTAGTATCCAAGTTCATTGAGAGGAAAATTAAATTAAATTTCACATCAGATCTAAACCGTGCATTCTATTCAAATAACCAAAAAAAGGAAGGGAAAAAATGAATTAAACTTACAATTGAGCTTAAAATTAGCTAGTGATGTAATGGTGTTATAATTTTTTTTTAATTTTACGATGGTTTTTGGAGTGGGTAATATGGGTGTATGGTATATATAAATTGAGCAATAAATGCGTTTTGAGTAAAATTGTTAATGTTTCCAGCCAAGTATAGTTAGAAGAACACATAAAAATGTGACACGTGTTATTTGTTATTAAGTATAACGGCTCGTTCGTTTTGTATAATATAAAATAAGAGGGGAATAAAATTTCAATTCGAAAGGAGTGTAATAGGATTGTAATTGTTATTATTATGTTTATTGGGTATAAAAAGTAAAACAAGTAATTATTGAAGTAAAACGTAAAACATTTATAATAAAATATTTGTTACAAAAAGAAGATAATTGTATAGAATTTTTAAGACAGAGGTATTTATAATAAAGTTGAAAAATAAAACATTGAATAGAAATTCATGGGATGAGGACATGAACTGTCATTCATCATTTTACGAAATAACAATTCATTATGGATTGTCATTTCCCTCAAGTAAACACTATAATAGCTGTTTTATGTTGAATAAGGAGAGAACGAATAGCTATTCATGTCAAGTGAATGGGTTGTAATAGTTCATGTTTTCAATAAGTATAGTTAGCAAGAACAAATAAAGATGTGACACGCATTACTTGTTATTAAGTATAATAGTTACAACTCGTTCATTTTGCGAATAAGTATACAATTGAATTCCAATTTAACAGGTAATAGGATTATAAATATTCACTTGGTGTAAAAAATAAAATAAGTAATTATTAGAATAAAACGTAGAATATCCATATTTCCTCTTATCTTTATTATAAAAAAATGATAATTAGATAGATGATATTTTTAAGATAGGGGTGTTTGTCACAAAATTAGAAAATACATCATTGAATGGTAATTCATAAGCATAGGAACATGAATTCCTATTTATCATTTTAGTTTATTATGAATTGTCATTTCCCTCAACTAAATATCACATAAAATGGGAAGAGAATAAATAGTTATTTATATCAAGTGAATGGATTATTAATGTTTCCAAAAATTATAGTCAGCAAGAAAAAAAAATGTTACACTCGTTACTTATTATTTATGTTGTGGGAAAACTTATCATATAATGTCATAACAAATGGACGGATAGTTAAGCTAAATCTAGTCAATTAAGTGTAGTCTTGGCATCAATTGCTACAAAACAAGTTTCAGTCTAGCTTGAATAAGGATATTTAGGTTTAATTATTTAGAAACTTTTACAATCATCATAAATTTGATTGAAACTCAAACTTAAGTCAATTCCAATAAAGTATGATATCATATTAATGTCTGACGGTTTAGGCTTTGCTTACAATTTTGATGGTTCGAGCTTAAAGTGTAATTCGATAAACTACTTGACGAGTTATTCAATAACTATAATGCAACCTTCACTCGACCGTAATTGAATTGAACCCGAGCATATGTCTGAGCTAGCTTTGAGTGTATTATTAGCAAACTCAATTGATTTACTTTCTAAACGCAAAAGAAACCAATGAATTTTGAAAAGCATCTGGTAGTTTTTAACCCTTTTTTCGATGATACATACTATTTTCTAACTTTACCAACAATCATTATTATAGACCGGAACCGGGTTCATAAAGGTGGAGGCTTCCAAGGAGCAGTGCTTCTCTATTGCACCCAATGGATTGAGCGACCACCATGCATCTTGCAAGGGAAACCCAGCTACCAATGATTGGATTCCAGCTGCTGCTGATATGGTATAAAAAGCTTACATTTTTCCATGAGGAAAAAGAACTTCTATTAGTGGCTTTTAATGATTAGTAAGAATCATGAGAAGTATAAGCAGACAATTAGGAAAACAATCTCTTTTTTTTTTTCCCCCTAAAAGCAAACATTATCTTTCTATTTGGATAGAAATTTTCTATAATAGCTAAACATCATCACCGGTGCCACTCGTCTTAAAAATTTAATTAATACTCATAGAATCTTGACCATGTTGGGATGAAATCAAGTTTTAAAACTTTGTCCATTATTAAAATTAAAATTTAAAAAAAGAAAAGAAAAGAAAAATGCTTGGCCAGCTATATTTCATAAAACAAATGCTCTTTTTGCAAGAAAAGTTTTAATAATACTAACACGCCATGTAGATTGATTAGCGGCGTATAGATAAACTTATGTCATGTGAATAGATTTATAAAAACTATGCATTATTACTACCATTTATCCAAAAAAACATTAGTACTTGTTTGTCTTTTATCCGAACACATGAGGTATTAGTACTTTTGAACTTTTTTTACACTTTAGATATTGTTTTATTGGAGTTTTAGCTTACGTATGGCTTATGTATTTGGTTGCTTATCAAGGTGATCGTTGCCTCTGGCAAACCAAGCAGGAGTGACAATTGAGGTCATGGTTAAGAAGCCAGAGGTCGTCATACTTCTTCATTAATAAGATGTATCTCGTCATGATGTTCTCTATGTATGCTCCAATCTATTAGGCCTATTACATGTTTTTAGCAAATAAGCTATGCTGGTGTTTATTTCCAGTACCTTGACCTTGAGCTTTATTGTTGAAAAAACCTTTTAGGATGATGTTCTCCACATTTCAGTAATAGAAATGTGTATGTTCTTAGTTCAATAAGTTGTGTGAGTTCAGTTGCTATTGCTAATATTCATGTTCGCAGATTTTTTACTTTTTATTTTTTTCAAGAGCAAAAATGTATTATCTCGATTACATAAGTTTGTGAAGAAATAAATTAAATAAATGAAAGTCATTGACTGAATCCACACTGTTAATGTGTGTGACTCAAATTCAAGTACACAACCAGTTTTTGGATCAACATCGAAACCTACATTACATACACTACCGGCCTTCATATCGACTTTAAAGATTTCATTTCTATGATCGTTCAAGGTTGGCTTAACACCACTAGTGTAAACTTCAACGTCGCCGTCCTAAAACCTTATGCCCCGCTAGCCTTAAAGTCAGCATTAAAGAATTAGATTCTATGATTGCTGAAGGTCGACTTAACACTACTGACCTTCATACCCTACACCGCCAGCATTCAGCACATGAGCCGCAAGCTAAGTAGAAATTGTGGCTTTTCGTATGCCGACTTTTAAGTCGGTTTACACGATCCATACATGTGTTTTATGAGTTGTTTTTAGCGTTTTATGAGTATGATGAGATTCGTGATCACTTGTACACATCCTCTGTAATTCCTTCTTCAACATTAGCAGATTTTGCTCTCTCACCTACGTTTTTCTCAATTTGGGTTTTTCATGTAAATCTTATATGTTCTTTTTTTTTTTTTTGTTCTTATTTTTGCCATTATTTGTCTTATTCCATCATAACAAGTAGTGTTAGAGCCAAAGGTTTTGGTGTTTCATTTCTTTTACAATAGCAACGGTGAAGTGCGACATTCCTTTGTTGGATTAAAGCACAAGATTTTCTCTATGGCAAGTTAAGATGCGAGCAGCGTTAACACAAATGGATTTGGATGATACATTATTCGGGTTTGACATGATGCCTTCATCTTAGCCATCGGAAGAAAAATTGCGTAAAAATAGTAAAGCCCTTTCTCAAATTTATATTCATTTATCAAATCAAATTTTGTAGGATATGTTGAAGGAGAAGACAGCTGCTGGGTTATGGTTAAAATTAGAACAACTATATATGATAAAGAGTTTGACCAGTAAATTACATTTGAAGCAGTGATTATACTCACACAAGTTGACAGAATATGGGTCTCTAGAAGATCACTTGACCATTTTTAAAAAAATTGTTTCCGACTTGGAAACTTCAGAGATTAAGTATGACGAGGAGGATTTTGCTTTAATTCTGTTGTGTTCCTTATCTCCTTCATATTTGAATTTTAGAGACACAATATTGTGTAGTCACAATTTTTTTACCATGGAAGAGGTGTATTATGCTTTGGCGTCTTTTGAGGAGATGAAACACTTAGTAATTGGTTCCAAGCGTAAAGCAGAGGATCTTGTTTCTCGTGGTAGGAGTTAAGAATGTAGTTCTAATAATTCAATGGGAAGGTCAAAGTCTTCAAACAGAGATAAGATCTACAGCTATTGCAAGAAGAAAAGACACATTAAATCAAAATGCTATAAGTTGTATAACAAGAATAAGAGAGCTACTGAGAATCAGAAGGGGAAACAACTAGAAAAATCTGCTAAAGCTGATGTAGCTGAAGACCACACTGATGGTGAACTTCTTGTAGCTTCTAATGATGATCCTCAGACTAGTAAGGAGTAGATTATGGATTCTAGTTATACTTTTTATATGTGTCCCAATCGAAACTGGTTTTTGACATATGAAAAGGTTTCCAAAGGTGTTGTTCTTTTAGGAAACAATGCTTCCGAAGGTATTGTCCTTTTAGGAAACAATGCTTTTTGTAGAGTTGCGGGTATAGGCACCGTAAAGATCAAGATGTTTGATGGTGTTATCAAGACTCTTGGAGATGTGAGACATGTGCCTGATTTGAAGAGAAATTTGATTTCTCTGAATACTCTTGATACTAAAAGGTATAAATATACAAGTGAAAATAGAGTTCTAAAGATCAGTAAAGGATCTCTTGTGGTGATGAAAGGGTAGAAAAAAACTATTAATTTATGCATCTTACAGGGTTCTGTCATTGGAGATGATGCAGCTATCACCTCTTCTTCTCTATTAGATGAGGATGCTACTAGATCATGACATGTGCATCTAAGGCACATAAGTGAAGCCGGTATGACTAAATCAAGTAGAAGAGGACTTTTAGGTAGGCAAGGCATCAGTAAGTTGAAGTTTTATGAACACTGTGTTTTCGGGAAGCAAAAAAGAGTTAGATTTACCATAAGTACCATAGTACAAAGCATATTTTGGAGTATATCCATTATGATCTTTGGGGGCCATCCAAAGTTGCTTCATGTAGAGGTTCTAACTACATGTTGCCAATTATATATGACTTCTCTAGAAGAGTTTAGATATTTTTCTTAAAACAAAAGAGTGATATTTTACATATATTTATGGAGTGGAAGACAATGATTGAGAAACAAATGGGGAAGCAAGTAAAGTATCTTTCGTACTGATAATGATCTTAAATTCTATTATAACGATTTCAATGTTTTGTGCAAGTTAGAGGGAATTGTGAGGCATCTTACAGTTCCTAGTACACCTCAACAAAATAGGGTAGCAGAAATGATGAATAGAACCATTATGGAGAAAGTCAGGTATATGTTATCTAATGCTCAATTAGCAAAGTCATTATAGGCTAAAGCAGCTTCCACAGCATGTTATTTGATTAACCGATCTCCATCTACAGCTATTAAGAAGAAGATTCTACTAGAGGTATGGTCTGATACTCCTGCTAATTATTTAGAGTTGAAAGTTTTTGGCTATCCTGCATATGCTCATGTAGATAATAGAAAACTTGAACCTAGATCCCTGAAGTGCATATTTCTTGGTTTTAAACTTGGTGTCAAGAGATATAAATTGTGGTGTCCAGATTTGAAGAAAGTCATTTTTCAGTAGGGATGTGATTTTTGATGAAGCATTTATGTTATCTAAATTGTCTTCTACAACTTCATCTAATAAAGTACAATAGAAATCAAGCATGCAGGTGGATTTTCAGATTGATTCTGGGTTAACATTAGAGAATACTATCAGCCTAGATCATAGACATAGGGTAGCTCTATCTCTACAGCATCACAGTAGCAGTATTCCATTGCCAGAGATGGGCCTAGGAGAGAAGTTAGGCTACCTTTGAGATATGTAGAGGTAGATCTTGTTGCTTATGCACTTAATGTGGCAAAGGATATTGATTTAAATCAAGAACCATCTACTTACTCAAAAGCTATAAATTGTGATGATTCTGGTAAGTGGATGACACTTAGCATTTAGTGAAGCATCCTAAAAGAAAGAAGATTGTTCATTGTAAATGAGTATTCAAGAGAAAAGAAGGAACTCTAGGAGTTGAAGAGCCCAGATACAAAGCAAAACTTGTTGCAAAAGGCTACAGTCAAATGCCAGGTATTGATTTCACTGATGTGTTTTCTCCTGTCGTAAAACACAACTTTATTTGAGCATTACTTGGTATTATAGCTTTGCAAGATCTTGAGTTAGAACATTAAGATGTGAAGACTACTTTCTTGTATGGAGAGCTTGATGAAGATATTTACATATAACAGCCAAAGGGCTTTGTGATCTTAGGAAAGGAGGATCATGTTTACATGTTGAAGAAATCAATTTATGGCTTGAAGCAATCACTCAGGCAATGGTATAAGAGATTTGACTCATTCATTACTTCTCATGATTTCGAGAAAAGTAATTTTGATAGCTGTATGTATTTCAAGAAATGAAAAAATGAGTCTTTTGTATATCTACTCTTGTATGTTGATGACATACTGGCGGCAGCCAACGATAGATTGAAAAGGTTAAAAATTGGTTGAGCAGAGAATTTGAAATAAAAAACTTGGGAGCAATAAAGAAGATACTTGGAATGGAAATTCTGAAGGATAAAAAAGCAGGTACATTGCATCTCAATCAAAAGGCGTACTTTGAGAAGACTCTTTATAGGTTTAATATGATGAATGATAAGCCTATTAGTATACCTTTAGCAACACATTTCAAACTCTCATCTGCTGTCTCCACAATTAGATGATGAAGTTGAATATATGTCAAGAGTTTTATACTTTAGTGTTATAGGATCTCTTATGTATGCAATGGCATGTACTCGTCTAGATTTGTCATATGCTATAAGTGTTGTCAGTAGGTACATGCCAAATCCTGGTAATGAACGCTAGAGAGCAATTCAGTGGATTTTTAGATACTTAAGAGGTACTACTAATCTTTGTCTATAGTTTAGTAGAACTAGAAATGGAATTGTTGGTTTTGTAAATTTTGATTTTGCTGGAGATTTAGCTATGAGAAGATCTCTCACGAATTATATTTTGATACTTAATAGCTACGCTATCTATTGGAAAGCCACTTTGCAAGCTATAGCTGCTCTATTCATGACTAAAGCTAAGTACATGGCTATTACAAAAGTTTTTAAAGAAGATATTTGTTAAATGGGTTATATAGTGAAATCAGTGGTAACTTAAAGACTGCAATAGTCTTTTGTGATAGTTAGAGTGCAATTTACCTCACTAAGGATCTTATGTATCATGAGAGGACGAAGCACATTGATGTCAGGTATCATTTCGTTCGTAATGTTATTAATGATGGTGATATCACTGTAAGCAAGGTCAGTACTCATGACAACCTTGCTAATATGATGACCAAGATAGTTCCTATAGCCAAGTTTAAGCATTGTCTGGGCTTGGTTGGTGTTGATTGCTGATTGATCCCTTTTAGGGTTTGTAGAAGAGGAGAAGAACGATTTGTTGTTTATGTGTTGAAGATTAGATTTTGTTATTTTCCTCCTAAATTTATGTCAAGGTAGAGATTGTTGATGTGTGTGACCTAAATTTAAGTACACGGCCAGTTTTTGGATCGAAACTGGCGGCCTACATTACATATACCGCTGGCTTTCATATTAGCTTTAAAGATTTTGTTTCTGTGGTTGTTCAATTCTGGCTCAACGTCGCTAGTGTAAACTTCAATGCTACTAGCTTAAAACCCTATGCCACGCCAACCTTGAAGCTAGCGTAAAAGAATTGGATTCTATAATTGTTGAAGGCCAACTCAACGCTACTGACCTTCATACCTTATGCTGTTGGCGTTTGAGTAAAAATTGTGACTTTTCATATGCCGACTTTCAAGTTTGCTTACACTACCCATATATGTGTTTTGTGAGTTGTTTTTAGGGTTTTATGAGTTTTGTGAGATTCGTGGTCACTTGTACACATCCTCTGTAATTTCTTCTTCAACACTAATGGATTTCACTCTCTCCTCTACTTATGGTTTTTCCTGATTTGGGTTTTCTATGTAAATCTTATGTGTTCTTTATTTTTCTATTCTTATTTTTGCCATTGTTTGTCTTATCTAAAGTCCAGATAATCAAGTAACTTATTGCATTTAAACATTTGAATTGTTGCATTGCATATGATTATTTAAAAAATTTTGCTTGCTATTGCTTGTATATGTGGAAATAAGAGAACTACTCATTAAGCTAGATGTAGCTTATAAGCCTGCAAGTTTAATGATTTTCAAGGTTTTTTTTTTTTCTATGGTGGGATTTGATGAAAGGTCTTTCCATGATATGTTATAGGAAGTGTTGAAGTAACATGTCATCCTATAAGGTGAGAGTACAGGATGTTGGTATTAATTTAAGTGTAGATTGGGTTACGTTATTAAATTTCTGTATGATTTGTAATTTTTATGACTATAAGAGAAAGGCTCCAAATATTAGTGTAATGATTATATTATTTTTATAATGTTTGTTTCTTTACTCGGTGCATTCTTAAATATAAACCTATTATGTGAATGTTTTCTATTAATCTCTCTCTCTCTTCTCCCTCGATGCCCCTTGAGAAATTATGGTCATCCTTCCTTTATAAATATCTTCAATTCTTTCATCACCATAAAGTCAAACGCTACTGATGTTACTATTTGTTTATTTACTACTTTGGATCTTAGATATGTATTATTTTTTCATCATTCCAACATCATCAATTGTCCACATTACAATTTCACTTCCATGAATCTACTTTTCTATAGATCTTGTCAGATTGAAGATTGTGAGGTCAATAAAATACTTGCAGTAGTATTTTAGAGTAAGACATTTTATATGTATTTATTATTTTTTTCTTTTTGTCTTTATCTCCTATGTAAGATTATGCTTTCTCTTATATATAATATTTGTTTTACTCGATAGTTGGGTGTGCATTTTTTTTTAGGAGAAATTATATCATATGTGGCAAACATTTTGATACTTAAAAGAAATGTGCTTGTTTACATGGATGAACTTTCAAACCCTAATGTAGGACTATATTTAATAGGTAATAGATACGTCATGTAAGTATAAGTAGGGTTGTGCAGAAAAAAGCTGACAGAACAATGAACCGAATCGGACTGAACCAAAATTTCGATTCTTTTTTAAACAGTTCGGTTTGGTGAAGAGCAAATGGTTTGTGTTTCGGTTCGGGACCATGAACTAAACCATATGATACGAACCGAATCGAACCGTTTTATATATTAAAAAAAAATTAAGCATATTATTTTTACTATTAATTGTTTTATTAATGATACATATCAAAAAATTAATTGTTATTAAAATTTGTAACTTAGATATGTGCTATCCATTAGAATAAAATTAGATTTTTCATAATATGTTTTAATTGTTATGTTGTCTATAAGTAAGATAAATTTTAGATTTTAGCCTCTAGTATTCTAACTTCTGTATATTTCCTTTCCATACGCCTTACTAATTAATCTACTTCTATTATTTAGTTACTTATTGATTTATATAATTGGTAATATGTTATTTAGAAACATACAAGGAATTAAATTTTACATCTTATATTGGGATAAAGTCTAGTATACCATTATAGTTCAAGATAATTCAAAAAAATGAGACTAGTTACAATTATAATTTTATAATGGATGAAATCCCTTCCTTCCCATAAGTTTTAAATGTTTATTTGGTAAATGATTAAATTAAAATATTGTTGTTTATATTTGCATTAGTGATAAGAAATATGTAATGGAAGTTTCGATAGAGTATATTTTTTATTTTATGAAAAAAATGGTTCGAACCATAAATCGAATTGTTTTTTTTTTCGATTCAAAAAAATCACGAACCAAACCATATGGTTAAGTTCAAACTTAAAAAAAAAAAAAAAAACCATAAAATGTGGTGCGGTTTGGTTTGAGGTGCAAATCGAACTAAACCGTACCATGCACACCCCTATATATAAGTGGTTGGTAACTATTAATCAAATTTTACGCTATTAAAGAGATAATGAGTAGTTTTTAAAACAACTACTATATGTTAAAAAATTATTGGTACTTACTCATTACCTATTTATTACACGTGGTATGTATAATGTAAAAATAATTTTTTATTTAGGACCGCAATGAAAATTAGTTATTTAAGATCAAAATGAAAATAATTACCAATATACAGTTGTAAAATTGTGACTTAGAAACAAGATATAAGGAAATTAGTATACTATATGTAATAACACGATATAATCTTTTTTCTAAGACAAATTGCATTGTAGAGTCGTGATATGCACATAAAAAAACTAAAAGCCAAACAGAAGAGATGGAGTGAAAAGCACAGTAAAATACAAACAAGAGAGAGAAAAGAGAAAATAGAGAGAAAAGGAAAGAGATGGGATGGATGGCAGGCCGCTGTTGCATTGGAGAGAGAGGGAGAGATAGAGAGAAAGAAAGAAAGAGGACATGGATAGAGAAAAAGATAGAGAAAGATAGTACAGGTAATGGAGAGATGGGGCAAATAGAAGAGAGAGAAAGGGCTGAAGATTGAAAATAAAAATGGTATAGGCATATATATCGCGATTTGTAAACGCGATTTACATTTAAAATTTATTTATCATGTCTATGAAGCACGATTTAGGTATGGTATAAAACCATGATATCACGTTTATTTAATGCACTTTACGTGTAAATTTATCATATCCTGACTTATAAACGCAATTTTATGAAGTAATTTGGCAATTTTTCCATATCAATTATATATTGGTAATTATTTATTATATAAGGGGTAAACATGTTTTTGACCCGTTTAATCCACTAAAGCCTTTCTCACCAATTCTTTGTTAGTAAGTTTTATTGTAATAATCATTTTCATTGATGTAACTTTACTTCTTGAATAAAATCTATCTTTTCTTAGTAAAAAAGAAAAAAAAAATTGTTAGTACCTTTGTAACCCTTTAATTAACCTTATTATGCCAATGTATTGTATTTTAATCATTTGATGACCTTTATAAACTACAAGAGGACGACACACCTGTGATGAGTGTACAAATAAAACAACCCAACATATATAAATTAAATAGATATATTGTTTTGACAGATTGAAAGAAGACAATCTTAATTAGTCCTAGAAATTAAGAAATTAATTACAAATCATAATTACAATTGTATTTTCCACAATAACTTCTCTATGTTGGGTAACTACCATGCAGTTATAATATTAAAAACATTTGCACTAAAAATATTTACACTAAAGGCATCTGCTAGATCGGTAAATAAAGATACTTGCTTAAGCGAAAAAAAAAAAAAACTATGTATATTCAACACCTATTTAATTCTATTCAAACCTTATTTAATTTCATGATTTCAGATATATCAAAAATATTTGAAGCCCATATGCTAAAAAAGGAAAAGACTATATCTATTTAACCTTTATTTAATTCTATTCAAACCCTATTTAATTTTATGATTTCAAATATATCAAAAATATTTGAAGCCCATATGCTAAAAAAGGAAAAGACTATATCTATTCAACCCTTATTTAATTCTATTCAAACCTTATTTAATTTCATGATTTCAGGAATACCAAAAATATTTTACGCCCATATGCTAAAAACATTATATTAAAAACATTTACATTAAAAATATTTATACTAAAGACATCAAAGTAGATGCTTTTACTTTAATAGATGTCATGAAATATTAATATTATGAAATTGCAATTTAGGCAAAAAGGAAAAACAAATGGATTATATATTGAGATAATTATATCTTTGAAAAACTCTATAGTCCTATCATAAATATAGTAAGTATCATATTAAGCATTTAATTGTACGATCACAGTTAGATATAAATTTATGTCATTAAATAACTTACACAACTGTCATTAAAAAATACCCGGTACCATGAAATTTCCCTAACTTCATATCCTCTCTTATAATCCTTCACTACCATTTTATAGATGGAATGAACTAAACTAATGACAACTTCATATTCGTTATAACTATTAGACTCCTTAATTGCCATTTATAAATAGAAGTGAATTTTATACATATGAAAAATATCTTTTAGCAAACTTCCAATAAAATACCTCAATAAAATTTTATTATAATCTCTTCTTATAATTTTTTATTACCATTTTATAGAGAGAAATGAATTAAGATAATTAGAACTTTTATCCCATTATAATTACTTATACTCTTTAATTTTCATTTATTGGACTTTATACATGAAAACAATATCTTTTGGAAAAAGATTATTTAGTAATTTAAAACAATGACAAAATTCGGAATGTAATAGTTATAATATTTGTTTCATAGTATGGAAACTCTAGATTTTCCCAAGAAATGGAAATTCTATAAATTTATCATCAATTTTAATGAACTGATTTCATAAATTAATTAACTACCGGATTCATACATCAAATTTATCATTATAATAGTTAATATATTAATTATTATATTTATTCTAATTATTAAACAAAATCGTCAAAATTTCATTCTTAAAAATTATAACTTTTCTAAAAGACTTAACATTTCATATACAAATCCATAAAGATCAAATAATTCAAATAAATATATAGAAGAGGATACGATATATGCTAACTTGGCAATATTTTAAGCCTATTTACTAATTTTTTTTTATCAATGTTGATGTTCTCTCAATTAAAATGCATTAATGGTTTGACCAAGCTATGAATTGAATGGGAATGCATTAGGGGTCAAACTATAATATCAAGAACATCCGGGGAAGTCATTAAAAAGAAAACCAAATAATTTGGCCAAACTTAAATTAACCTAAATATCGGCCTCAACCTATAATTATTAAGAATATCTCTGCATGAGCCACCTTCGTAACGTTCCATATCTTCTCCTTTCTCCACGCTCTACTAACCCCCTTGTATTTCGAGAGGCTTCGAATCCGGCTGCCGCATCCACCTACGAAGAAAAGGAACGCCTCTGAAGAAACCCTAGATTGACAATTCGGATCAGACTGAATGGCCCACCGTCTTTTCAGGGACGCGGAAGCTGATGGATGGGAGCGTTCCGATTTTCCCATCATCTGTGAGTCTTGTCTCGGCGATAACCCCTACGTTCGAATGGTGATTGATTACTTTTGTTTATTCTACAAAACCCTAAATTTTTTTTTTTTTTTTGGGGATTTATCTATCTTTGTTCGTTCTTTTGATTTGTCTTGAGTGCATTGCGTGTTGTGCCAAAATTCGTACTGTTTGAGTGATTTTAAGGAGAAACTCGTGCGTTATCGATATCTGTGGTCTGCCTACACAAGTGAAACCACCGTATGATCATTAGGGCATGTCTTCGTAAGCTATGGAAGGATTTGATGTGTAGGAGTGGTAGGTAAAATGAAAATGAATATTTTTAGGCCATTAAATTTTAGATTTTTGGATATGGCGTTGCAGCCGAGTGTTGTAAACACTAGTCTACCAACGAGATTGATCTTGTTCGGATTCTTCTTTCCCAAAAATTGCTTTCAATAGTAAATTAGCGAGGGGAAAAAAAGAGAAGAAAAGGATTTTGTATGTAGCAAATTTTAAGTGGGGCAAACTGGTGTTCTCTGTTTTGTTTAATAGGCGCTCATGTTCTTAGTATGGCAAATAATGGTATCATGAGGAGGGCTGCCGTCATTGGTTGTCTTGCTCGAGTGTTTGATGTGTTGTGGGTGTTTCAGCAACGTGATTAGTGAGAGGGAAGCATGCTTTGTCTTCTTGACGTGCTGAAGGCGAGACTAGAGGAAGTAGATATTTGATTCTGGCATAGGAGCGTACCTTTGTTTAGGACGTAGCAATTTTGTTGTTTATACCTGTATGATTTAAGATAATGTCCAATGGTAAATGGTGTTCTAAAGCCTACCCCACTAAGGTTTGAGTTTATTATTATACTTGCTTGTTAATATTGTTTTTCTGTCTTCATAACTTCTGTTCTTTGGTAATTGTGATGACTTTGTAATATTGGCTGAATTGTATGAGAAAATAAAAAGATATGGTTTGTACTTTCCTCTTAAGGTAGATGGTGAAAGGGTATGATGGATCAATATACTTCCTGTAGATTTTTAATTGACATGAGACTATGGCACTATTATGGACATTTTTTTCTGTTTCTGGCAGACAAGAGCACAATCTGATAAGGAATGCAAGATCTGTCAGCGACCATTTACAGTCTTTAGGTGGAGACCCGGTCATGATGCAAGACATAAGAAGACAGAGATTTGTCAGACATGCTGCAAGTTGAAAAATGTTTGTCAAGTTTGTCTACTGGATCTTGAATATGGGCTTCCAGTTCAAGTCCGAGACACTGCTCTGTCAATTAACTCAAACGATGCCATTCCTAAAAGTGATGTTAATCGGGAGTACTTTGCTGAGGAGCATGACTGTAGGGTATGTCTCTCTCTTCCTATCTCAGAAACCCCCTTCTGTCCTCCTCTCCTCCCCCCTCACACACACACCCCCGCGCCCTCTCCCACCTCTTTCTAACTGCAAATCATTGTCTTCCTATATAGTTAAGATGGAGAGAAGAGACGAGACACAACACGCTGCTAAAATTATATGCAAATTAACACTAGGAGGATGAATTTGACATTAGAATGGAGCATATATTCAGCTAAACAGTTTGATAACTAAAGAGTTTATCTTTGGAAACATATGCATGGTGGCTGTCCAAAACAGTTAAATCATAAGAGGAGAAGAAAATAATCTTATTGTGAAAAAATGATATAAAGTAGATAGCACAGGAGAATCATGTTTCTTCTCTTTGAAATTAAAACTTTCTCTGTGTCCCATTCCAGACTCACATCATGACACAATGATGATGCTAGGTTCCTAAACAATTTCACATTACAGTTTCTCAACTTGAATTCTGGCGATGCTTTTAAATGAAGTTTACAGAGCCCTCAATTTAAAGATAGAAAACACAAAAGCTGGGCCTTGTGCTTGCACTGAGTTATTTCAACTTCCTAGTTATATTTTTTTAACAACTCTTCAAAGAGCCCCCTCTATTTATACTTACTTTAGGTTGTGTTGTCTGATGCCCTGAATTTTCTTTTTTTTGTCTACCAGTTCTACTTTGTAACCATCCATTGTACTCATTTATCATCAGCTTAAATTTATTTCTGGTTGTTTCATTTTAGATTATACTTTGATATTGTATGTGAATGAAATTCTTCTGCGGCTGTTGGAATGCTATTTTTTCAAAAAAAATATTGCTTTTGAGAACTTATCATGCTTACTAATTTTATGTCATTTGTTACAGGCTAGAGCTGGTATTGACTATGAATCCTCATATGGGAAGGTCCGTCCTAATGATACTATTCTCAAACTTCAAAGAAAAACTCCATATTACAAAAGAAATCGAGCTCATGTTTGTAGTTTCTACAATCGTGGTGAATGTACTAGAGGTGCTGAATGTCCTTATAGGCATGAAATGCCTGTTTCGGGAGAGCTGTCCCAGCAAAATATAAAGGACCGTTACTACGGGTATGAAAAACTTGTTTTGTTTCTTTGCCATGAGAACACTATATATGCTCAAGACTTTCTCTGCTGGTTTATGTGTCCACTTTATTACCATGCATTGTAACTCATATTCTCATTCTCTGTCACAGTAGTTTATCTGTTACTGTTGCACATGTTGGATTTCTTCTTTTGCTATTCCTTTCCAATCAATTAGGTTGTCTTATTCTTATTTGTGTTTTATCTGTATCTTATTTGTATTTATTGTATGGTTGGATTGCCTGTTTCTGCCTTATCGCTGTGTTACTTTATATCTTATCTATACGTTATTTTGCTTATACTAGAGATCTTTGCATTCTCTCTAATGAGCCCGTACTTGCATTCATCATAGGGAAATGAGGATAGAAGCATGTTATTTCTGATTTCTCTGTTAATAGGCTTAATAATAGGTTGTGGAAAAGATCCTGTAACATGCCCTTAGTTGTCCTTTTATTCTCATGCCATTATTACTTATTAGGGTAATTGAAGTGGGTTTGACTTCTTTCATTCCTTGATGATTTATCCGTAGCCCTTTTTACTTCGATTATTGCTAATACCTTTAACCAAAGAAAAGGGATTATTTGTATTCCAGATACAAATTTCTGCTCTTTTTAAGTTTCTAGTAACTTGGGATTAAACAGAAAAAAAGAAATAACGAAGATTGATGGACCTTCTAATCAATTTTAATTATCAAATATTAATGCCAGTATGGCTTCTATGACAATGGTGAGATGAAACCAAAAATAGACTTCCTGGTCACTGCTTGTATGTTGACACAATTTTGCTTTCAAACTCTGTAGCTACCTGCTCTTGCTGTTTTGTTCTTTGACACGACCAGCCATCAAATTTTCTTTATCTACTTACAGA
Organism: Combretum micranthum; assembly: GCA_024138025.1. NCBI lineage: Eukaryota > Viridiplantae > Streptophyta > Magnoliopsida > Myrtales > Combretaceae > Combretum > Combretum micranthum. The sequence goes on along the minus strand of JAMXBD010000122.1, from coordinate 1,140,237 downwards.
GAATTACTTTTTTATTCAGCTTGTATATCTTTGCAGTTAGGTTTACATATTTGACCAATTATTTTTCCTCATTTATTGATCATTTAATTTCAGAATGCTTTCACTTTGTAAAGCATGTATATGTCCTATGTAGCTGGGTTTTTCTCAACAGTGGAATGGACTTGCCATTGTATGCATAAGTGGCATTTTAGACAGTTTGTGTCCATGTATATACCCAAAGCTTATCTGTTTGTGTGTTGTCATATTAGAGAAACCAGCCATCCCATGTATATACCCAAAGCTTGTCTGTTTGTGTGTTGTCATATTAGAGAAACCAGCCATCCCATTAGTGTTCAACATCTTTTTCTCTCAGATTTTTATTTTTTATTTTTAATTTGTTGTATTTTTATCTTTTTCCTGGTCAATATCAGAGAGGATATACACTATCATACCTACATCCTTCAATATTTTCCTTTTCTTCTGATGTTTTTGTTTTTCTTCTCTTTCTTGGTTTGTGATGCTTCAAAACTATGCTGGATTATTCTGACCTTTTACTCAAAAAGACTGTTGGATTTGTCTCATGGAATCTCTTTTGTGTTGATTAGTGGAATCTTCTGCTATGTGATGTTACGATGTTGAGAGAAATGGTGAAAAGTTTTTGTGAAATTATTAGTATTCATCCTGGAAGTTTGATTCTGTGAAATGTAGATTGATCTTGTTCTGTTGTTTCTTATGTTTCTATTGGTTTTACATGATTTCGTTGAAAACTGAAAATATCTTTCTAGCATAGGTGACATATCTTGCATTGGGTGGATTTGTTTACCATTCTTTTGTTGAACCAGTTGTTGCACAACATGCAATGTTTTGATTGGAATTGTTTACATGATTGATGGAGGTTAATGTGAAGGCAGTGGTTCTTCAGGGTGCTTGTTTGAAGTAGAATTTTAATGCATCGATTTAATATTATGTTTGGAGATTAGTTAAGATTCTTTTGGTTGGATTGTTTTTGAAGCTGATGATGCATATATTTTCTTTTTGCATGTTGCAGAGTGAATGATCCCGTGGCTCTTAAGCTTCTTAGTAAAGTTGGAGAGATGCCGTCACCGGAACCTCCCGTCTATAATTTGGACAATACACACCACCCAACCAAATGAAGCAACAACAACATGGAAGTTAATAAAAAGGATTCCTTATTGTGGTCGTATATCACACCTATGAGAAGTTAACCATGACAAGTAAACATAGCACTTGTGACCATTATTCTTAGAGACTGGAGAACCTGAGACAACCGTCAAATGCACAATATTACCAAAAGGAACAAATACAGTGAATAATAACAGAAAATATTGAAATTAAAAAATGTATACAACTGTGATTTACGACTATGATATCGATGAAAGCAAACTGATAAACACTGCTTACGCTCTAATAATGGACTTTCTTAGAGCAATCTGGGTACTCATCAAATGAAGGCATTATTGTGAGGATTTTACCTTATCTGATTTGCATATTAAATAAGTCATTGTACGGGATGAAGAAACTCTCAAAACTTGGTTTGCTAATTTTAGCTTAGTTTATCTTCAGTTTGGCATGATTAAGAGTACGTCTTATTATTCAATTTTCCATGTTTTAGATTCAAGGAAGTGGATTTTTTTAATTGTTTGTTTATGATGTCATCATTACATGAGATGATAACAATGGGAAATCTAAATTGAAAACCTTCTTGCATCAACAATTTCAAACTAATAATCTTAGGAGTCTTAGAAATATATCTTAGGTATTGAGATTGCTTGCATGAGAGGAGACATTTATATTTATAGAAAGAAATATATAATGGACTTACTTGAGCAAATCAGGATGTTAGCTATGGGGCGAGTGAATGCTTTTATGGATTGTAACATTAAAATAGTATTAGGATTGGGGAAGTCGCTATCTAATCTAGGAAGGTATCATAGGCTTGTTGATAAATTCAATTATCTCACAACAATTGGGCTTGACGTTTCTTTTGTTGTAAGTGTGGCCAACCATTTTCTTAAATTTTCATGTGAAATTCATTAAGAGGCCACCGTGTGGTTGTTATGTTATCTCAAGATTGCTCCATGTGAAGGACTTGTGTATCATAATCGAGGACATCTTCAATTGATAGGTTATAATTATACTTGTTGGATTAGATCTCCTATTTTATAGGAGATCCAACACAACATTATTTTTAGAGGGGGATGGTGTTGGACTTGATTTCATGGAAAAACAAAAATAAAATCTAGTTAGATTTAGTGCAAAAGTAAAATATATAGGCATAGCACATGTAACTTGTGAGCTTGTCTGACTTAAGTAACTAATGATTGAGTTAGGTTTATATCAAATTGAGCCAATAGGTTATGTTGTGATAATCAAGCTACTATACATATTGCCTTCAACCCCGTTTTTTCATGAGAAATCTAAACAAGTTGAATTTGATTGTCATTTTTTAGATAAGTTGCAATCCAAGGATATCATGACATCCTTTCTCAGCATATATCATCAATTAGCCAACTTATTTACTAATTCTTTAAGAGGTTTTAAAGTTGAGTACATTTGTTACAAACTAGGTGCCGCACCCTAAAACCAGGCTCAGAAGGATAATCTTAAGTTATTGTATTACATATGCATCCGTAATATGAGAACCGTCTTACAAGTAAGAGTCTGCAAGGCTCTGTTTGAATAATTACTTTATAAATATTTAATATGAAATTACATTTGTGATAATTAAAGGAAATCCAATTTCTTACAATTGACCAGAACAGTAGAGAATCGATATCTCCTACCAAATAGTAAAATAGAATAAATCATCTATGTTTTACAAATTTCAAACTACAAGGTTACAAATCTAGTCTATAAGCAAGACTTATTTTACAAGAAATAAAACTTACATAAACTATACTATCTATATATTTCTTGTTTCAAACTCGTGTTTCATCTTCAAAGGTTCTTCTCCACACAGACCTATCCCAAAATCGATGCTTCATCTATTCCTGCACCAAACCTATGGGAGTGTGAGCTTAATCACAGCTCAGTGGATAACAAAACCAAATCACACTACAAACAAATGTTAAACAAGTTTTTATTTAACAAACATATGTAATGCATACTTAACCATATGATATGCACAATTTGGATAATCGAAATCTAAACCAATAGAGATTTACGCCCTCTCTTGGGAGTTGAAGGGCTAAATACAGGCCATTCATACCCAAGAAAACTACGAACTGAGGAAAGGGGTGCATCCCCAACCTTTAGCCTTCAGCTCATATCCTTCTTAGCATAAAAATCATTTCTTTAATACCAAATATATAACCATCAACTACCCCTTGGAAATAGCTAAGGAGGGAGGATTTCAATTTGAAATACTTTTATCGAAAAATAACCTCTTTAACTTCCCTTTAGACTTAGCTAAGGAGGGACAATTTTCTTTGAAATTCATTTTATTGAAACATAGCCCCTATCTACTCCTTAGACTAACTTCCTTTAAAATAATTTTGTGTATAGATCAAAACATTTACTTCGCCAATCAACCCTCTACTTCCCTTAAAACTACAGAACCTCTCTGAATATTAATCCCTAAAGTCGACTCCAACACGGGTGATGTCCTTTGGTGCTTGCTTAGCTCCCGTGAAGCTGACAACCCTACTAGTAGCCTCTATGCAGACCCACTGGTCCCAACCAAGCACTACTATAGAATCGGAATATTAATACATGATGTGAAGCCCTACCAATGCAAATGTGATGTAATACAATGCATGACCAATTCATTTAAAGGTCGAATAAGATTTATGTCTTATTAGTTAATGTCCATATCTTTTTTAGACAATCAACATTATATAAATCACAATTAATACCACACAATAGTTTTCACTTATGGTTTAGGAAGTTATAAATCAAATGCAATCATCAAGCAGTAAACAGATTCCTGAACCCCATGCAAAACCAATTAGATTTATATTATTTCCAATGCAACTAGATTACAAGCATAAGTAAGGTGAAGAGATTGTTGTTACCCACATGGAATCCACGTTAAGTCTTAACTATTCTCTAAGAAGATCAAACCACCATCCCCATCAATCATCCAATCATCAACAACATTACCATCAGCACCAAATCATCATCATCCTTCATACAAAATCCAAATAGGAAATGAAAATTGGCTAAAGGCTATTGAAGAGAACATATAACAAAAGAAAACATCAATCTAATTCATTTTAACTCATTCAAGTCCATTTAGTCAAATAGAACTTAAGTTTGTTAGCTAAGCTCATTTTATGGCTACTCTCTATATTTAATCCAATTATTCATTAAATTTGTAAAAACACTTAATTCATGCTTAATTATATCACTTAGTAATCACAACACATCAACTATCATTTATCCATTTCATTTTAGCTCAAAAAGATTCATTTTATATCCAACTATATATATTTAACGAGTAAACACAAGTTTTAACTTTGTTTGGAAAATCTAGCATCTAGAATCAATCAAAATTTAGGCCAAGATACTTTTAGATTTTACGAAAAAATTAAAACATGAAAGTTGTAGATCTCTTTTTAAGCTTTCCATAATATTTTGAATCACCTCAATTCGAGTTCGGATGAGAAAGTTATGATCAGTTTAAGTTAAGTCAACAAGGAAAAGAAGACAAGATGACCCCTGGTTCCATATGTGGCGTATCAAGGGTAGTGGTGGCTACCAGTGTAAACCCCTAGGCTTTTATACCAAGTTAAGCTCAAACCCTAGAATCAGAAGTTAACCAGCAACCCTAAAGTCAACAAAACCTATATCAAACACTAGAATTTAGATCCAGCAATCCCGCACTCTTAAATCCTAGACAATGAAATTAAGATAATGGTTTGTAATAATTCGTAATAATATAGGGAAGCTTAAAAATACCAGATTCGTCAATTTCTAGTGTCTTTCGGCTCCAAACGGGATCAATTTTCGAAAACTGTGTCCTGTTACATTGGACAACAAAAATATTCCGATAATACCGCTAGCTTCATAATAATGTAAGGAATCAAAAATTATCAGTTTCGTAATTTTTCAGTAATTAAAAATTATAAATATCGTATTTATACATGTATTTCATTTACTACTAGTAAATTATTAATCTCATTTACTATTCATTATCCTATTTTACTATTCATTACTATTCATCTATCTCTACTTTTTCTTACTACCTATACATCTAATTTTCTTACTCTTTACATTTCCAATACATCTTATATCAAATCATATCTTACACATTACTTACTTTTCTTTACAAAATACAAAATAAATTATTTTCTCTCCCCTTTCTAACCTAAAATCAGCGCGCCACTCTCCTCTCTCATCTCTATTATTTTTCTTTTTTTAATTTATTTTATTACATCTAATTTCCTTTCATCTTTAACTATAAATACACAATTTCCCTCCACTTCTTTCACACCTACATTTTTCATAACAAAACTCTCTCAAAATTTCTCCACAAATCCTCTCAATACAATTCCTCTCTACCAAAACTATCTTCAACCAAATTTATTCCAAAATCCTTTCCTATACATAAACTACTTACCACATATCACTAACCACATAATCATACTTTCATCATCTTTTTCCTATCGCATAAACACACTCATAGATAAAACTTCCTACCATTATTTATTCATGTCATGTAACTTAGCATGACCATGGTGTTGTTTCCTAAGAGTTTATGTGAGCTATAGAAGCAACAACATATTCATGATTTGTTCTTGCACATGTTAAGAATTCTTATTTTATTATTTTGTTATTATTATGATGTTATGTTGTTATTATTGTTATTATGCTCCTAACTTAACTTTGTATATATATTATTACCTATATGTTATATATATATGTATATATATTTCTTAGAGCATGCTCACTGACTGTCTAACTTGCTTTTATTATTATTATTGCTTTTCTTTCCTTTCTCTTTTTTTTTTTGGATTAGTCTATTTTTAGTCTTGGATTGCCTTGATAAAGCTAAGGCTTTCAATACTTGACTGGGATACCTTGATGAAGTTAAGGTTCTTAATACTTGGTCTTATTATCTTGCTTATTATTTTGCTTCTTATATCTTTCTTATATTTTCATCTTTTCATATTATATACTCATATACATGCATCATCATAATGATATTGTCTCAACAAAATTTAAAATGGAATTTTCTTTAATAAAAGAAAATGAAACCAAACTCTTTTAATATATACCTTTGTCCCTAAATCAAAATTTTACTATCAAACATATAGAGAAATTATTTTACAACTTCTTTTCAAACTCATCAAGACTTTTCTTAAATGACAATAAAGACAATTTTCTCAAAAAAGTTGACGAACAAAATAAATATTTTCTTTTATTATGATAGTTACATAAATTTTATTAAAACTTAATATTAATAATTGTTTGATAAGCAAACTTTTCTCAAAAAGATTACTTGTAGGATTTTTATCAACTCCATAAGTAAAACCAAGAATTAGGCTAGTTTTTAAGTTAAGATAAAATGAGCTCACTAATGTATAAACCTACTTAGAAAAATAAAGGTTGTCGAGCTTTTAAATGATAAACCCATTTTCAAAGAAATAAAAAGAATATAAACATTATAAATTCTAAAAAAAATGATAGATATTATCAACAACTTAAGAAAAATAGTGAAACATGATTTTCCTCCAAGTAAAATTGGTAAAATACTTAAAAGACCAAGTTTTAAAAATAAAATTTATTTTTAAAAGAAGTTAGGAAATGAAAATATAAGAAGAAAAAGACTTTTTTATCAAAACTATTTTTTTTAAAGAAAAATATTTACAACTCAAACTATTATAAGTTATCAACAATTTAATAACAATTTTGAAAACTTCATTTTTATCACTAGAAGTAAACTTTGTAGAAGACCAAAGTTAAGAGAATTTTATTTTTGAAAAGAAAATTGGAAAACAAAATAGGAATATACTCATTTATAATAACCCAAGAGTTTATAAAGTTCATTCAAAAACACTTAGAAAAGAAATTACTAAAATTCAAGTTTCAACACCGGAAGACAAATTGTTTTAAGAAAAATAATCATTGAGACAACACCATTAAATTTTGCTTACCATGTGAGTCTATATATATGTATTCAAGGAATTTCTCAACCATATAAATATCTATATTTTGCTAAAGGATTTTTTTATAAAGGAAAGTTTGGGAAATTATATTTTTAAGGGCTAAGATTTTCGTGGAAATTTTGTACCAACCTTTTTCATGACCTAAAAGACTTTTTATGACAAAAATAACCTTAGAAATAGATAGATCTTTTCTAGTAGGTAGAAAATGATGTATAATATGCGAAATTTTTAGTTAAAATGAGCAAGTTATGGTCATTTTAGGTTGGAATTTCCCTCTATACAAATTTTGACGAACTTAGTGAGATAGAGTTGCAAGTTTAAGTAGAACTTTTAAGAAATACTCATTTCGGGTATTTCTCTGTATAGGTGACATGGAGACCGAGTTTCCATATTCGAAGGATTACTTTGACTAAAAATTCATGCGCAAATGGTTGAGTGAGTTTATTTCTTACATTTTGCACTTATGCTTTTGTTTGTAAAATTAGTGGTACTAGAATTAGGAAAAAGATAAAATGGAAAGATGCATGTGCTTTACATATATGGGTAAAACTATGTTTAAGTATATCGAGGTAAAAATTGTTCATAATGAATGTTTGATTTAGTGTAGGAATGATTGTTTGAAATTCTACGGTCACCCATAAATTATTTAATCATGCCATGAGTATTTAAACAAATTAATTCATGCATATCATTGGGTGAGTTCATTACATTTATTACAATGCCCTTGGTGGGACAAAGGCATAGTAAGGAGGTTCAAAAAGCCTGTAAGCTCTATAAAACGACGAGAGATTATCCAAATTAGATTACGATGAAATAAAACACCTATATGAAATTATGATTTACAACTGGGTAGTGGCTCGAACAATACTATAAAGAAAATTACATTTATAAAAATCAGTCTATTCGATCTAGAATCCATAACCCTAAATGGAGGGGTAAATCCATTCAATATATGATTCCTAGAAAATCGTATGTATTGTTTGCTCACGTGTTGTGCATCTCATATTGTTGTTTAAATAAACTTGTTCTAGTTATTGGTTGTTGAATGTTTAATTGTGGAAATAATTCTTACTAAGCACGTAGCTTATATCCTCTTAGATATCTCTTGCAGTACTCATATTTGTGGTTGGAGCCCAAGGGATACTTCACCCAGGTAATGCCTTTTTGAACCAAGTGCTTTTAGTTAGAATTCAATATTAGAAGTAGAAATAGATTTCCAAGTAGAAATTCAAAAAATGTAAACAGACTTTGATAGATTTAGATGTTTTATAGGGGAATGCCCCTTACAGTGTGTAAGACTCCTTGTATATCTCTTAAGTACCTTGATTTATTGTTATGATATACTTTCTTAATTGTTATGATGTATAACTGCTTAAATGACTTGATTCAAAGTTTGGTTCACTACGATCGTGAAAGTATACCTTACACCCGATATCGAGACTTTCGGGATGACTAAGGTTGTCATACTTAAGTCTTAATATCAAGTGTGGTGGGCTATCAAGTTTAAGGTATCCTTTGGGATGTGACAGCCAGGTCCCTTGCCACGCCCCATATGGGCCCATATCACGTCCCTTGTTTTCCTTTGCTCCATTTTACTCCATTTTAGCTACTTATCTACTTATTCTATCCATCAAACACCATCCATAACACCATATCAACTTAGCAACATAACCTAAAACACTTCTATAAACATTTCTACTTCTCATTTCATCAACTCCTTTGATTCATTCATGCCTAAACAAGCTTAGGTTTTGGCATACACTCATATGTCAAAAGTTTACAAGTTTCTTCTTAAGCTTTACTCATTACTAACATTAAATCATCATATAACAACAATTACAACAAATAAAAAAAAGAAACAACATCATAAGTACATGTTTGATGAGTTTCAACTCTTTTTCTTTATTACTACTACTGCTACTTCTTGTTTGATGAAGCTTCCACCTACTTAATCTTCATCTTTTATCTTGTTTACTATCCTCTTTTCTCTTTAATCTCCTTTGAAATTGAGACCTTGAGTTGGAATTTGAATTGAAGGAGTAGAGAAATAGAGAAGGAGAGAAGAAACGTAAAGGGGAAGATAAAGAAAGAAAGAAAGAAGAGAAGATAAATTGCAGATTAAGGAGAGAGAAAAGGAATAAATAGGATAATGCCAACATTAATTAAGGATATTTATAGTCAAGGGCCTTGATTTAAACCTTTCAGATCATTATCTTAAGCATTAAAAACAATTAGGAGAAGATTTTGGAATTTAAATAAGTAAAATCAATAACTTGACTTACAAACCAAGTTTAGAAATTTAATTTTGTAAAACTTGATATTTAGTTGTGTTTGAGCTTAAAAACTGATATTTTTAAATAAGTAGATAAACTTAAAATTCTTGAAAATTGAAGATATGGAATTTAGATTGAAGAGGCTACATTTGTGTATTTTAAAGAAATCAAGTATTGAACTTAAGGAAATTCTAGATCATTTATAGATTAAAAGGAAAGTGTATTTAAATTAAAATTGATTGATAAAATAGTGTAATTTGGCTTGTTGGGAAAATAATTAAAGTGAGTAAACAATTTGCAAGAAATAGAGTTCAAGTTTAATAACTAAAAGGATTTAAGAAATTCGGTTCATGAAATGGATAACTAAAGTCAATAAAAGATTGAAAAGGAGTATATTAAATCTCAATTTCAATTAAGTCTAATTACTAATTAATTATATCAATCTATCCATTTATTACCTATAATTCAAATCACTTATTTTAATTAAACTATCTGAACTCAGTTATTAAATTATACTTAAACAACTTTAAGATTAATTATCCATTGGTAGTTGACATTATATTAGCTTTAGTTTTCATAATTCGAAAGCTTTCAATCGTTTTAGGATTTTATTATTTTGCTCAATCTTTCATTGTTTTATTCCAATTAATTTAGATTAAAATTTGATATTGTTTCCACTTTTATTACAATTTTGAATTATTGAATAATCTATTATTTATTGGGTTAACATCTTATATTTTTGTATTCATTATCCAATCTGTTTAATATTTCTCATTAAGTTATGCTTTTTTGCTATATTAATTTGGGGTTTGTTATAATATTTTTATTTTCATAAAGCATCTTAAAATTTAGAGTATGAAAAATTTAGTAACATTTTTTTATAATTATTTATTTGCTCATCATTCATTTATTTACATACATATATTTATAATTTCACCTTGGTTACTTTGTAGAATTTTATCTTAAAATATAATAATTTAAATTGTTAAACGATCACTAAATTATTTAAATTTTAATATTTTTAGATCGCAAGGAATTTGGAATATCTTCCATGACTTTTCGTAAAAAATTTCAATAATTTTACATTATTTTTCTAATGATAATTATTTCTAAATTGTATGAATTTGGGTTATTACACTAGGACTTTATGATATTTATGCATTTGCTTGAAAAGGAAAGTCAAGTATGTTGGTGTAAACATGAAATATAGGGACATAAGTGTAATATGTGTAAAAAAGATATAATAATATATGATGGTGTAGAAGTTGACCACAATTCAACTTATTTTCCCTCTAATTAGTAGTTAGTCACTAAAAGTGAAACCATCATGGATTTTTCTATAAAAATAATGATTTCTAGTAACTAAGAAACTATGGCATTTATTATATTCTTACTAGAATCAATGACTTTTCTAAAATCATACAAATTTCAAGGTTGTTAATTTTCCTTATACACATTAGTGGAGAACCAATTAACCCAAAAAAAAAAAAAAACTAAATGATTTTTTTTAGTAGAGGGAATGATGTAAAAAAAAAAAGCGAAAGTTTATTTAGGAAACTGAAAAAGATAATTACAAAAAAAAACACACACACATTTTTTAGTTGTTTAGATAGGATATTTGTTGTTTCTAATGTTGTGAGAACTAGTCTAGGGGTTTGACCTAGACATGTTAAGGGGGCCAAGGATCAATAGGTAAAACTAGGTTGAATGGGAATCGAACTACAATTAAACTAACAAGTTTTCAAAGAGAGTTCAAGTTCAACCAAATAAAATCAAGTGAGTTAACTTGGGTAGACGTTGTTTCTACTTTGTATCTATTATTAAATTATTCCCCATAGCAACTCTATGTATTTGTTCATTCCTAAAGTTCTTATCTATGTTTTATGAAAGCGTGCCTCAAATATTACTTTAATTGTTTACTTGGCCTATATTAAGCCAAAATCACCACTCCATTGCACCAAAGAAGGTGCCAAATTGATTTACGTTGTGTTTGGTATCAATGGAAATGTGATGCAATCAAGTGAAAGTAGGGGAAGTGGGATGAAAGTTTGTGTTTGGGTATTTTTGTTGAAGTAGAAATCAAATGAAACATAAGTCCATTATCTTTCCCTCCAATATTGGATGAAATCAAGAGAAATGGAAAGAAAGCTCCTAAAATTACTAAAATACTCAAAGAGAATGAAACCAAAAAAAAAAATCATTACAAATTTTAGGGCATGTTTGGATTGTTGGATTTTTGTTTGTATCATATCTATAGTAGATCAACATCTATAACTTATCTATATCATATCAATATCGGTTTTATTTGATCAATTTATAAGTAAAACTGTTGGTTTTTCATCAGTATCAGTCTCTTGACAAACATCAGTTTGAAAACGATAGAAAAATGATATCAAAATTATTCAGATTTGATGAAACAAACAAGCCAATCATTTCACTTTTCTCCCTTTAAAATTCTTCAAATTACACGATAATAAAAACTAGAATCCCAAGTTTTTCATGATGTTACCAACACAAATATCATGTTGTTACATGCTATCCAATCGAACAATGTTGAATCTTAACCATATAACTATAGTGTGTTAAACCTATTAAGCATGCTGGTTAAGTTTACAAAAAGCAAACATAGTTGTGTTGAAGTTCATGTAAAAGCAAGTGCATGTGATGTCCATGACATTACATAACTTCCCTCCACTTTAGGTATCATTATTATAGAACATGTTAAGAACTTTGAGATAACTAGTTGACATAATTCAATTATTTATAAAATCAACTACTAGGAAATCGAGTTTGATATCTAAAGAAATATAGAGATGATGATATTAGTACAATCGTTTAGAAAAAAAGATAGATAGTTAATTAAAATTTTCTTAGTTGAAATATGAAATTACTATTGAAACCAATAAACAACATGTGAAACTTTAACAAAATTGAAAACACCTAAGAGGCTGAGAGTAAGGAAATTTTCACCTTTGATACAGCTCGTTGACAATAACATATTGAATATGCTAAGGTTTTATCATATTATGTGTCAACAGATGGTTTAAAATAACATACATAAATTGAATTGAAGCATAACCTGAATTCTGATATCGAGTTGGAAAATACGTTATGATGCAAGGTTAAAAGAGCCTTTCAAGCCACCTAGTCCTTATTATTGAACACATAACACAAGCGGATAAAGCAACAACATAAAAGTGAACAAAAAGAACCTCCAAAGCCACCTAGTCTATTTATTGGACAATAAGCATGAGCAAATGGAGCAATGAACACGGAGGTGGATGGAAAGGATGCTTTATTATTATGGTTATATATCTGTGAACTTTCACATTCAGATTCTGATCCAAGATCACAAGAATCAACTCGAAGAAAATCTGACTTAAGATCAAGTGAAATTAACTCGAAGAGAATTTCTTGTAAAATGATGTATATTTGTTACTTACCATTTCTGTACAGAAGAAGCTCTTATATACAGAAAATAACAAACTAAAAATAACAACCTATCAAAACAGAACACGTGTACAAAAACAAACTAACCTAATAAATACAGCTGTATTTCTATTTTGTATATTGTGCTAACTAATATGTTAACATCCCCCCCTCAAGTTGGTGCCATACAAAGGCCTAACTTGGAAAACATAGAAGGAAGAGAAGATGAAGAAGGTAACTTGGTGAAGTAATCAGCAATTTGATTGTTAGTAGAGACATGCTGGACGTCAATAAACCGTCGAGAAATAAGATCGCGAACAAAATGAATATCAATGTCGATATGTTTGGTACGTCCATGAAGACAAGGATTACGAGCAATTTGAATGGTTGACTTATTATCACAAAAGACCGAAATCGGTAAAGAACAGGAAATACGAAGATCCCGAAGAATGTATGATGTCCAAAGTAATTCTTTGGATACAGCTGCAAGACTTCGATATTCGGCTTCTGTTGTTGAAGTACTAACAGTGGATTGCTTCTTTGATTTCCAAGTGATGAGAGCATCACCAAGAAAAATACAAAACCCGGATAAGGACTTCCTATCAAAGGTGGAAGAGCCCCAGTCAGCATCAGAAAAGGCACGAAGACAAAGTGAATTATTGGATGAATAATAAAGTCTAATATGAATCGTCCCTTTCAGATAATGTAGGAGATGAATAGCAGCTTGATAATGATGAACCCGTGGCTTTGAGAGAAACTGACTAAGTTTGTTAACTGCAAAAGCAAGATCAGGTCGGGTCAATGTTAAATAGAGCATCCTTCCAACCAACCGACGAAATAAAGTAGGATCATCCAGAAGAGGTCCATCCTCGTGAAGCAAATGACCAGCGGGAAGTGGTAAAGAAGTTGGCTTACAAGCAGTAAGGCCAGCATCATGCAGCATGTCTAGAATGAATTTCCTCTGATGAACGTATAAGCCAGAAGAAACAGGGCAAATTTCCAGACTAAGAAAAAAACGAGCTATCCCAAGATCTTTAATGGTGAAAGTTTGATCAAGATTCAACTTTAAAGACTTGATGGCTTTAGCATTATTGCCCGTCACTAACATATCATCAACATAGAGCAATACAACTAAGAATCCATCAGCATTTTGTCTAGTAAATAAAGAATGGTCACTAGAAGATTGCTGGAAACCTTTGCTAAAGAGAAAAGTTGAAATCTCTTTATTCCACTGTCGAGAGGCTTGCTTAAGCCCATAAAGAGAGCGTTTTAATCGACAAACTTGAGATAATCCAGCCTTTGAATAACCTGGTGGAGGGAGCATATATATTTCTTCATCCAAAAATCCATGAAGAAATGCATTGTTTATGTCAAGTTGGTGTAAAGGCCACTGATATGCAGCAACCATAGCCAACAAAATCCGCACAGTACTAAGCTTAGCAATGGGAGAAAAGGTATCATGATAATCAATCCCTTCAACTTGAGTATATCCCTTTGCTACCAAGCGAGCTTTGTAACGTTCAATAGTGCCATCTGGCCTATATTTAATCTTGTAAATCCATTTGCAGCCAATAGGACGTTTTCCTTTAGGTAGATCAACAAGCTCCCAAGTATCATTATTTTCTAGTGCTTCTATTTCTTTGTTCATAGCAGAAACCCATTCTTCATCTTTAGCAGCTTGAGTAAAGTTAACTGGTTCATGAGAATTGAAAACAAGTGCCATAGAATTCACAAACTCCTTAGGATAGAGAGAAAAATCAGTTGCTGTAAAAAGAGGATAAGAATGTGTTGTAGTGGATAAGTGTTTAGTGGAATCCGGCATAAAATCAGTATGTAAAGAATGAACATATGAATCAAGCCATTGTGGAGGTTGTCGAGTGCGTGTAGACCTGCGCAAATTTGATTGATGCAAATCACCAGAATCTATGGCTGGAACAGTAGGAAAAGAAGAACATGAAAGATCATCACTGGACAACAAAGGAACAAGAATAGATGAATCAGACATAGTGTTTGGAATGTGTGTATAAGAAGGTGATATAGCAGCAGAAGAATCATCAATGGAATTAGCAAAAGGAAAATTATCTTCTCGAAAGATAACATCACGACTAACTATTATTTTTCGAGTAGATAGAACATAAAGCCGATATCCCTTTTGACCAAACATATATCCCAGAAAAACATACCGAATGCTTTTTGAATCGAATTTGTCTAGATGAGATGAAGGGTTCACAGCAAAACAAAGACATCCCATTACCCGCAAATGATCATATGAGGGAATTTTATTGAAGAGAAGTTCATAAGGAGATTTCCAATGAAGCTTAGCCATAGGCATGATATTAATGAGATACACAGAAGTCAAAATACATTCACCCCAAAAAGACTTAGGTATATGACCTTGTATCCTTAATGCTCTAGCAGTTTCAACAATGTGTCGATGTTTACGCTCAACACGACCGTTTTGCTGGGGAGTGTATGGACAAGATCTCTGATGAATAATTCCAAATGAATCTAATAAGGATTGACAGGAATAAGACAAAAATTCTGTCCCATTATCAGATCTTATTGCCTTGGGAACTACTCCAAATTGGTTCTTGATAAGCTTGAAGAACTTATCAAGAAAATTAACCACTTGTGATTTATTACTCATGAGATAGACCCAAGTAGATGAACTATAATCATCTACAAGTGTAAGAAAGTATCTCTCCCCTCCAACAGAAATGGTGGAATATGGTCCCCATATATCTACATGTATTAGATCAAAAGCATGAACAGAACAGGAAACAGACCTAGGAAAAGGCAATCTATGAATTTTAGATTCAACACAAACATTGCAATCTAAATCTGATACATTGGAATTAGAACAAGAAAACAAGTGTTGCAACTTGGACAATGATGCATGTCCCAGTCGTTTATGAAACAAAAACAAATCGACTTTAGATTTATTGGAAGCAACAAAGGTGTTTGGAACATTATATGAAACAGACACTTTATTGAAATTTGCATCAATCTTGAGCAAGTACAACCCATTCGATTCCTCCACTTGAATGATATCAATCTTACTAGCTTGGTCCTGAAAAACACATGATGAAATATCAAAATTGACAGTTAGTTTACTGTCTTTAATAATGCGATGGACAGACAACAGATTGAAAGAAAAATCTGGAACAAACAAGACATTCGTTAAGGTTAATTTGGAAGTGAGATGAACAGAACCACAAAGTTGAACGGATTTAGTGGAACCATCTGGTAATCTAATGTTTAGTGGACAAGGAAGAGTATGTGTATCAAAAAGAAGTGAATAGAAAGGAGTAATATGATCAGTGGCTCCCGAGTCAATTATCCATGTTCCAATCAAATTACTTATTCCACTAAAACAAGAAGATGGTATGATATTACCTGAGAAACCAATTGCATTCATTGCTGTAGGTTCACTACCCTTCCTTTCAGTCATCATTTTCAGAACTTCATGACACAATTGATGAACAACTTGTGGATCAACAGATGGAGTATTAGTAGAATGCATGTCTCTTATCCCTGCAGCTGAAGAAGTGCCTTCTGCAGAACAAATATCCAACGGAGTGGACATTTTATTTGCATAACTATATCCATCAGTTTTAATATCAACACAATTCACAGCTGAATTACTCATTTTCTGTCCAAAAGTACCAATTTTCCTCCCTTTATACCAATCCGGATAGCCAATCAACTTAAAGCAAGTTTCAATACTATGTCCTTCATTGTTACAGTGCTTACAAAATAAGCGTTTTCCTTTCTTTCTGTCAACAAAATTCCTCGGATTGGTCATTCCAAGCGAATTAGAAGTCCTATTCAGTTGATAAGCTATAGCTCCCATGTCAGACGAAATACCAGTAGTAATAAATCTTTGCCTTTCTATTTGTTGTACCAAATAATAAGCCTTGTTGACTGTTGGCAAAGGATCCATAGAAAGGATTTGATTTCTCACCATTTCAAAGTTCTCATTCAAACCCATAAGAAATTGAATCAGTCTAGTTTCTGACTCAAACTGTTGAATCCTCTCTTTCAATCGACAATCACAATTTTTAGCTCTACCACATGTACACGATGGATATGAATGTAATGCTTGTAATTCATCCCAATACTCTTTCATCCTATTATAGTAATTAGCCACAGATTGATTCAATTGCTTCAGATTACTAATCTCATATTGTATCTGAAAAATTAAAGGGCCATTACTATGTCCATACTGTTCCTTGATTTCATTCCACAAATCAAAGGAAGATGAAGTAAAAACATAGTTCTGAGCAATATCCTTTACAATTGAATTTAAAATCCACATCCGAACCATATAATCCGCCCTTTCCATCGTAGTAGATCAGTTGATTGTATATCAGGTTTGACCAAACTACCATTAACAAAACCTAATTTCATCTTAGCACCCAAACCTATCTTAATCGAACGTGCCCAAGGCAAGTAATTCAATCCATCAAATACAATGTTTCCAATTGCCATATTTGGATTATCAGATCCCGAAATATACAAAGGATCATTAACCACAGCTTCACTCCCAACTCCACTACTTCTATCTACGAAAGTATTCATACTTGTAGAAGAAAACCACAACGAACAGTAAGAAATGCGAAACAGAATAGAAACTTCTTATCGTGGCTTTGATACCATGTTAACTTTCACATTCAGATTCTGATCCAAGATCACAAAAATCAACTCGAAGAAAATCTGATCCAAGATCAAGTGAAATTAACTCAAAGAGAATTTCTTGTAAAATGATGTATATTTGTTACTTACCATTTCTGTACAGAGGAAGCTCTTATATACAGAAAATAACAAACTAAAAATAACAACCTATCAAACAGAACACGTGTACAAAAACAAACTAACCTAATAAATACAGCTGTATTTCTATTTTGTATATTGTGCTAACTAATATGTTAACAATATCATACCTAATAAGAAGTTTACTACGACAAGTAGCTTGTGAAGCTTCAACAAATCCTGGAAATCGCACAACCTAGAATAGACATCAAATGCGCAAAATTACCGAAAATGAACAAACACAATGAATGATAACGCAAAATGTTGAAGTTGAATAATATATAGAATCGAAATTTCACAACTATAATGACAAAGCAAACTGCAGATTTCTTTACCCTGGTTTTGTAAAGATGGTCTTCATTGGAGATAAAAATTATATATTTTTTCTTTTTTTATGGGAATCAATATAATGGTGCAAAAAGGTATGGAACATGCCTTGTGGCACGCTCTTCCAATAATGCAAAATCAACCTTGGCGAGGGGAAAAAAGAAAAAGTCCAAAATGAAGGGGCAAATTAAAAGGTTTTTACCCCGTTTTTTATTATTAAATTCTTCTATAAATAACAAAAGAAAAGAAAAGGCTTCTTACCTGTTATTGTTTCAAAATCTTCATTCTTTTTTATCCCTTCTATCAAATCCAAATTTTGAATTTTGGGTTTATACAGAATTTCTCAACTTCCTTGTTATAGAGTGCCGTTACGTTCCTTATTATTATGTGCTTGCATGGACTATTGAAGTCTCCTTCACAGAAGGCATGCATCTTGGGAAGTCGTTCCATCTCAACATACACCATAGTTGGAAAATTGAACTCGTATCTTGTAGAAGAGAAGCTTCGAAGACCAGGTAAATTGTAAAGCTTTAGACTTTTAAGCCGGGGAAAGGGGATCATGGTCGTAGCATCATCTTCTTCTCTATTATCCCTATCGCATGTTACTCTCTCTTCTAAGTCATTGCAATAAAATACAGACGGTTCAATTAGTTGCACCAGACTGCTAACGACAGAAGATGTTACTACGTGATCTATTGCATGGACTTATACCCAACCCTGCTAAGTCACGGAATGGAGCCGAGGATGGCTCTAGAATTGCCAAGCCATGACAAAAACTTATTTCCAGATCTTCAGTTATGTTGTCGAGAGTTCTTATTTTATACTTAAAATTACAGACACAAAGGTCTCGTAGCTGGGGAAATCTCTCAGCAAGTAATGACCATGAAATACTCACAGATTTTTAAATTTACTCAACGTCAAATATGTTGCGTTGGCATATAATATCTCATCTAGACGGCTTGCATCAACAGAGATAGTCCTCAAGTCAGGCATGCTGATCTAGTCACACGAAAAAAAAAAGAGAACGGAAATGGAGTTAATTGGTTTCTTTAGGCCCATCAGGACAATGTGATAAAATCCCGTTACTCAAAATATACACTATGATATATATATATATAAATGACCAGAACTTTAAATTTAAGTTTCAACACAAACAATTTTTTATGGTACATACAAGCATAATTAAAGATATTTCTGTACCTTTTGTTGTATTGATGTTGAAAACATTTTCGCATTGGGACATCCTTTTATGGTAAGCGGCACAGTGTTAAAATAATAATTTACAATTTTTAACACATATTTGTGGTGGAAATTTGTAGAACATGTCTAGAATTTTACTTTATTGAAAGGTGGTGAAAAATTTCTATGAAGCATTGGACAACGGACAGCTGTAAAAAAGCCTAGAGTTTCATTGTCCATTAGTTTATTAGTTGTCATGTTAAAACAATTCATGGACATCATGGTTCTTTGACTTTTTCAAACATGTGTTGCTTTTTTTATTTTGCTTTTTTCACCACCTCTGTATCCTATAAAAGGACTTCAAGTCCTTCATTTGAAATAAAAATGTTCAATTGTAAAGATACAATTTAGATTTGTATATTCTCTCTCCCATCTCCATTTTTTATTCATCAATGTGATTGACCTTCAACATCATTAATTATATATTGCACCCAACACACAATTGATAGCCATTCCAACGAATGTATACCAAAGGAAAAGTTAGTTGACTTTGGTGATGGTGATGGAGCAGATGTGAACCGATTATGATGATGATGAGCACTTTCTTCATTCCAAACAATTATTCCCTCCATTCCCTTACAATTATCTGCACTGAGATGATCAAGTTGGCGGCAAGACCTAGCAACCGAAGCCGGAAAGAGGTGTTTGAGGCTATGGCAACCTGAAATGGTAATGCTATAAAGCTTCTCAAAGGATAAATAAGCCCATCTAGGATCCTTAACTGCCCGCACCTGCCTCATTTGAGGAAGATCTCTCAGCCATAGCGCTCCCAAGGCGAAAGCTGTTAGGACCACATCATCGGAGGTGGTATTATCGGACTCTATCCCCTCGCTCTTTAACTTTAATTAGAGGTAGGCAAAGCGGATAAATGAGCCAGGCTTGGCTCGCTTCGACCCGCTGGTTAAACGGGCCAGCTCGCTTTTAAATGGGCCAAAATTCTTAGGCTCGAACACAATCTGCTTCAGCCTATGGGCTAAACTGGCCAGTCCGCAAGCCAAAATTATTATTTTTTTATTTTTAACTTTTAATATTAGTTTTTGTGAAAATTATAATTATTTATACATTCTAAGGTTTTATATATATTAACGATTAATGTTATTACTATGTTGATTATTTATATATAAAAACAAGTTTTTAAAATGATTTATTGGATATCATATTATGTTTAAATCAATAAATATGTATTTTAAAAAATGTTATAATACTTGTGATACATGTATCCATCATTCTTCTTCCATAACATACATCAATAACTACTAAGATTTTGTATTATTCTTATTTTTAAACTTGTCTCTTCTTCTTTTTTTTTCTTCTACTGGTCCACGGGCCAACCCAGCCCAACCCGCTTTAGCCGCTAGTTAAATTGGTAGGGCCAATTTGGCCAGTTTAAAAATTTTTTTACTGCAACCCACTTTTTAAGCAGGTTGACGGGCCAACTCTTGGGCCACGGCCCATATTTCCAACTCTAACTTTAACCTTGATGACTCAAAAACACTTTCTAATGATTTGCTACCCCCAATTCTCAATGTCTTTAGACTGTGAAACGCTCTTATCTTATATGGAGAGACTATCAAGAGGTTGTGGCATCCATAAACAAGAAGGTTTTTCAATTTTGCCAAATGCTTGTGATGAGCAATCAGTTAATTATTGCCACATACATTTAGACCAGGTGTCATAATTTATTTATTTATTATTAAAAAAAGAAAAGAAAAAGAATAGTAAATGATTGACTGGTTAATAAAAATTAGTAAAAACATCAGCACTTTAAGTGGCAACTTCAAGATTTTAGTACATATTCCATGTGCATAGCATTATGCGATTTGAGAATTAAAATCCCCTGTCTACCAATAATTGATATGCTCAAAGTGCATTTATTTTATTGGAGAAAGGATCTCTCTATTCTCATTTACACTAATTTCTTCTATTTCCTCACTTTAAGCACTATTACATAACCCGTTATTGATATTGTAACGGAGATGATGATGTTATAAGATATATTTAAGAGTTTAAACAATTTCTAATATTAATTTAGAAATTGATGAAAATGCACAATAATTTATGTTAACTATATTTACTTCTTTTAAATATATTGATATTAGTTCAAATAATTGATTATTTTTGGGCAATCAAACAAAAATAGAGACAATGAAGATTATGTTAAGAAGCCACATTAATTATTATCTAATTAATATATCATCATATATTCAAAGAAACATATTATAAAAAGACAAAAAGAAAAAATATATATACCTACAATAGTTGAATCAAACAAATCTAATTAAACGTTGAAATAAAATTGAAGTAATGATAGAATTAACCCAATATACTCTTCAAATTTTATTCAGTCCTTTTTCTTTTTTTTTTTTTTGAAAAAAATACTTCTCTACTTATAAAATCCAATTCTAAAAGTCATTTATAACCAATAAATATAGATTGCTGACATCAGGTACCAATGAACCTTCTTTGCCATATCACAAATGATTCGATAAAACACATTTCAATAACACATTACTAATAACAAATGGATAATATAGCATTTTGAGGTTTTTTCTTTTTTCTTTTTTAACTTTTTTGCAAGCATCTTCTTTTAGTTTTTTGAAAGGTAAGAAATGATTTTATCGTTCAAAGCATTGGCTTTTGATTCAACCAATTTTACGAAATATCCAATTATATGGGTAATTTGATATAAATACCTTTCCTATCAAAAAAGAGTGGTTTGAAATTTTCATTAGAATTTGCAACCAATACCTCCACAGTTTGA
This sequence comes from Combretum micranthum, assembly GCA_024138025.1. NCBI lineage: Eukaryota > Viridiplantae > Streptophyta > Magnoliopsida > Myrtales > Combretaceae > Combretum > Combretum micranthum. The sequence continues at coordinate 1,118,287 of JAMXBD010000122.1, read as the reverse complement.
CAGATACATATTTCTAAGTTTACTAATGCTGGCAACTCAATTTCATGATTTTTATGGCAAAAACTACCAAGTCTTGGCAATCTAAAGAGACAAGGAGAAGATAGTCAAGGAAATACGACTGTCTTGGTCTTGTGATAAGTTTCTCCAACGTAATCATCTTCAATCATCGCTACAACGTATTGTAATGATTTACACAATGACACGGTTACTTTAAGCAAACGCTCCATGATTCTTGCAGTGGATTTACCTTTTAATTTTTTCCACCTTTCAAGTTGGAATACCACTTCCACTGACATGCATGATTCCACCGATAGAGACTCCAATCTACTTAAGTAGTGCAGCATGAGAGATGGAAGAATTATTGAGAGTTGATGACAATCCTCCACTAGAAGCTTTTTTAATTCCGAAATGAAGCCTTTAGGTTTTTCCTTAGGCCATATCTCTTTCACTTTTAGTTTAATTTGTAATTCTTCCAAGTTTGGAAACACAACCAACAGAAGCAAGCTTAATTATATTACAACAATGAATATGATAGACATAAAAAACAAAAGTAACTAGTCCTTTAAAAACAAAAAAGCCAAACCATCTCGTCAAACAAAGGTGAAAAGCCAACTTCTGTATTACTTGTTGAGTAGCAAATCTCTTGAAATTGCATTTTCGATCCAACAAATTTAGAAGACCTGAGAACAAATGCTTTCAATTTCGCACACCCAATTATGGAAATTTTTTTCAAAAAGGGGAAGTACAACTCATAATGCCGTAAGCTGAATTGAAGCAAATTAGGAAGGTCGTGCACGGTCGCAATATCAAACCGAATACGACGATTAGCGGGGTCCTGAGCTAAGCCTTGGCTATAAGTTCAAGGGAGATCAAATTATAGAATTTGGATGTCTATATCGAGGCCGCATTGCCTTCTTCATCATCGCAAGAGACAACTTCGTCCAAACCTGAGCAATCAGAAATGTAAATATTCGCAATTTTGGAAAGTGTCCTAGCAATACCATTAGGAAAAAGCTTTTTCAATCCACAACAATTTTTCACAAATATGTCTCTTAAATTTGGAAAACCTAACTCGTCCTCTTTTACTGAATTACTATTCAACTTTCCATGTCCGAGCTCAGACAATACTTCCAATGATTCACAACTTTCAATTGTAACTTTTTTTAGATTCCGCAATCTCTTTGCTAAACGTGAATGAAAAATTGGTTGTATTTTTGCACATTTTTTAATCTCAATGGAAGCGAGCATGTAAAAAGAATCTTTCGAGAGATCATTGTCATCCCAAATGCATATCATACCCTCCAGTGAGCACATAACCAGCTTATCCAATCTTGGAATGGTAACCTGAGAGCGTAACACATTAGCTAAACTAAGCTATGGAGATTGTAGTTTGTGAGCTCTTATGAATGAGGATAATACTCGGTGATTATAGACTAAAACTAGTGGACTAATGAGGTTGAATAGCGACAACAAATCTATAGCCCGGATTGCTTATGATCCAACGCAATATATATACATATACAGATACTCCATACATTAAGCAATGAGATCAATTTTTAAGTTGATTCTAAAGATCACATATTAACGGATGATATTGTTTTATATTTATTAATAAAAAATATGTTAATAATATTATCAACATATATGCATACTTCTCATATTTTAGAATCCATAAATATTATTTACACGTAAAATTTATAGAAATTAAAGTAGAATAATAGAAACCTATAATCTAATGCAATTGCAAATATATAAAAGCTAAATTAATATAAACACAAAAACATTATATTTTTTGTGTTATGTTAAATGCCAGCACTGAGTTATGAAACAAGTCAGGATGCAAGCAACCTTACTTGATTTAAGATATAGAATATATGTTTATAGCAATCTATAAATATTGAGACAATCATGGATCCGTCTCAAGGAGGTTACAGGGTCAATATAAAGTTATTGTTGCGGAAGCAAAGCTAATATTTCAACCATCAAATTTACTATAATTTTATAGTTGTACATAGATTGAGTTATTATACTAAAAAATTATACTGAATCAACTCCTAAGAAATGTTGGAGGAGTTACAAACAATCTTGCTTAAATCCCAACCTCCTTAGACATAATTTTTCTCTAAATTTAATTTAATAGCATAATATATCACTATGACTATACTTTATGATAACTATTGAAAGAACAATAAAATAAAAAATGCCATAAATTAACGAGGTTCGGCTAATTATACCTATGTCCTTAGATACTACCAAAGCTTTATTTCACTCAAAAGGAATACAAAGTGAAATATTACAAAAGAGGATGAAAGAAGACAATTTCTTTAAAAGGAGCTAAGCTACGAATTTTTTGGATGATCAACTAAGGAGGAGGAGGAGCCTTTTTATTGCACGGTAAATGCCCCATGATTTACTAAATTTTCTGTGTGGTGTAAAACCTTAAATACTTTCCACATTCCAATTACTTCCTTCATTATTTTCCATGTGAGATGAGTCACTTTCTTCAACAGTTATCCTTTATATTTTTTCCTATGACTAAGTTTTGGAAAATTTAAACTAGGATCTATCCAATGATATATATAGTATCCGTCCCGAACCTATCTAATTATATAAGACTCTACAATTCCAAGATCCTATTGGCTTCAATGCTTATCCCAATCCAACAGCATATTAAACACACATAACTCATGATTTTCTTTCAGGAAAATTCTACTTTAATAACTTAACTTTCAATCCATAGTCATGATCATAAAAATTATCACTAACAAGGAAGCTTTGAAAGTCCACATAACTTGAGAGAATTTTTTAACAACTTTAAATAAAACAAATTATAAACTATACTAAAAATTAAATTATAACCTCTTATAGTACTTTATAAACCTATATGAAGAATTATGAACAAATGGGAAAATTATTAAAAAAGAAAAAAGAAAAACAGCTATACCACGAGGTTCCCAATGTCCTTACAAAATGATTACCCTTTAGAATTTATAAGGAAACTTAATTATAGATTGTAATATACACCAATGATGTAATTTAATTGACTCTTATCTTTAAGTGAATAATATTTTTCTTCAGCTACAGAGCTTTTGACTTAAAAGCTTATAATGTAATTTTTTTTTTTTCATTTTTGTAATCTGCGACAACATAATTAAATTATTATTTCATTGTTTGTAATAAAGGCTAGATTTTATAAAAATTTGTAAAATTGTATTTTTTTTATTTTGTTAAAATATCTTAATGTCATTTTTTATGAATTTCTAAGGGTTATTTGCATCATAAGACTTGAATTTTGCATACTTTCTCAATTTTAAACTTGAATAAAAAGTCTTTCAAGTGAAAAAAAAAAAAAGGTATAAACAAAAGCAATACATTATAACAGACCAAAAGAAAAAGAAAATAATAATAATAATTCCTCCTCTAAATAGGACATACCCTTTGGTTGAAGAAGGATTCATCTTTGATGGCATCTTTGCTTGAGAGCTCTCCTTTTCCATGCTTTATAGAGAGAAATGTCCTCATTTTCGGACATTTATATATCATCAACTGCACTAAGCAAGGGAATTGGTAATAATGATTTCCATGGGAGAACGTTATAAGATTTCCCATTTGAGAAAAGGCCGTTGGATTTGGTTCATGGAATCTCTTTTACATTGATTAACGGAATCTTCTGCTTTATGTTGTTATGATGTTGAGAGAAATGGTGAAAAGGTTTTGTGAAATTATTGGGTATTCATCCTTGAAGTTTGTGACGCAACGTGTAAGAGTTGATAATAACAAGAACACTCATCAAATGTTCTAAAACACACTAAATTGCAAAGTTGCAATTTCAAAGAGAAAACTCTTTTTCAAATTAAGGTACCAAAAGTATAATGTATGTTTTGATAAGAAAAGACAAACCCAAAAAACTATTTGTGCTAACACATAAAAAACCCCAAAAAAATAATAAATAAATAAAAGCTAGCTGCCTAAAAGGCAAATCAAGCAATGTAAGCCGGAATCTAAGGTTGGCGGTGTAAAATCCAAGGCCGGTAGCTTATATGCTTAGGTCGGCAACTTTATAGGCGATTTAGTACGCTTCAACCTCCTCTTCTTCTTGGACGATTTCTACTTATTCGCATATGTGTCTTCTAGGTCATCTGCATTATTCTCTCCCACCTAAGAAGAACTCGACCTCGAGTTCTCTTCTGAACATAAAAGTGTATCGTCTGGGTGGAAATGAAATACATCATATAATTCTTTCAATCGCTTGAATCATACAACCTCAGCATTCAAGGTCACCGGAAGATTGGCATTCTCTTTCTCATTTATTTTACATGCTATCAACACAAATATCATGTTGTTACATGCTATTCATTCTACCAATATTGAATCCTAACCATATACCCAGTAGGTTAAACCTAGTAAGCATGATGCTTAATGGTACTGATCGTATAGCAAGAAAAATCAATAACAAGTTAAAACTTACACCTAAACCTTGCTATGATAGTACTTAAGGCAAGTGTACCTATCGATGATAGTAGTATAGATTTAGAGTTTAAGTGTAGATCCTATAAGGACTAGTGAATACTAATATCGACTATTCTTTTATTGTTCAACCTATAAAAGAGAATGACAAAGCAATTTACATGATAATTTCACAAGAATTATAGCAACACAAGTCAATAAAAGATAATCCGGATTATAAAAGTTGTTTAGATCTTGAATCCTCATTAGTTTATATGCAATTATACAAAAGATGTTTCTAGTATTATTGTTAATATTCTTAAATGATAGAGATTCCTAAGGCAATTCAATATCCCTATTAAGATTATTGAAATTCTATCATTAGTTGATTAATTGGAATTCCTTCCCAATTAAAACCTCTTAGATTGATTGATAGATCTAGAATCCTCCTAATAGTTTCACTTAATCCCAAAGAATCATGTCATCCTATTTCTAGGATAGCATTCAACTCTTTTCAATTGTATAGATCTAATCATACAAAAATATCTCTATTAATTTGCATGAATATCAAAACAAGCACTAATTTATCAAAATATTAATTAAAGATAATAAGAAAGCACAACACAATCGAATTCATGAATTGAAGCAATATATTGACAACAATAAAGAGCAAATCATATATTTAAACTAAGGTTCATCAAAATCTAAACAAAAAGTTTACTCCCTATGGGAGAACTATTGATCGTCAAAATAACTACAAGTAAGCACAATTTGATTTGCTAGACAAACACCTAAAAAAATTCGTAATACTACTCCTATATGCCTTTACTGCGTTTGGATCTTTCCCTCTTATAGATATTTTTTAATCCCTAAAAGAGGAAAATTGGGATTTTGAAAATTAGGACAGTTACATGCACTTGATGAGCAAGATAGGGTTTTGATTTAGGAAGTTTCCTTCTCTAGAATGGAAAGTTGTTAAATTTTTAAGTTATCAGAAGTGAAACCTCTAAAGGTTCTAATTTTAAGTATAGATGCCTTTAGTTTGAAGTTCAAGAAGCCAACTTTCCTTTTTTAAGTCATCTCCTAAAAATAACTTGCTATTGGATTGACATGACTAGTGATAGGTCATGTCTTCTAGTCATGTCCGGGTTTTTCATGACATAGGAAATGACACAACTGAAACACAACCTATCCCTGAGTCGTATCCAATTCTATGCTCATTTCCTTGAAACGACATGACTTATGATAAGTCATGTCTAGTCGTCTCCCTTGTAAACCAATTCTCTAGATTGACATGACTTGTGGCAAGTCATGTTGCAGTCGTGTTATGTCAAAACTTGAAATTCCACTTACAGGCGTGCTTTTACTCGATGTGGCTTGAAGATACGGCATATCCTTGTCGTGTTGACCACATTTTGCTTCCCAATTTTGTATTTTTGACCCATTTTTCTTTCTTTTTGTAAAATATCTCCTTTAAAGACCTGAAAGCACAATTAATGATTTTAAGTATTAAATCCATAATAATTACCAATAAAAGTATATTTTAACACTCATAAAATAGGAACAAGTTTTATATTTTAACACTCATAAAATAGGAACAAATTTGGTTTATCACTTAAGTTTACGAAAAAGCAAGTATAGTTGTGTCAAAGTACAAAAAAATCAGGTGCATGTAATGTCTATAACACTACATAAACTCCCTCCACTTTGGGCATCATTATTAGGAAATGTTTAGAACTCTAAGATAGCTAGTAAACAAGGTTTCTTTTTTATTCATAAAATCAAGAACTACTAGGAAACAAGGTTTGGTATCTAAAGAACTATATAGAAAATGATAAAAAAAAAAAAAAACTCACAATCTTTTAAAAAAAGGATAAACATTTAACTAATGGTTTCTTAGTTAAGTTATAAGATTACTGTGGAAACCAATAAACAACAAGTGAAGCTTTGACAAAATTGAGACCAACTAGTAGGCTTAGAGTAAGGAGATTTACACCTTCCATACAATTGATTGACAATAACATATTAATGATGCCAATGGTTCATCATGTCATGTGTCAAGAAGTGGTTTAAATAGCATATATAACTTAATTGGTTCATAGTATGAATTCTAATATTAAGTTGGAAAGTAGAGTATAATGCTAAGTTAAAAGAGTCTCTCAAACCATCTAATGCTTATTATTGGACAATACACACAACATAAGCAAATAAAGCAACAACACAAAAGTGGAGAAAAAGAATCTCTAAAGCCACCTAGTCTATTTATTGGACAATAAGAATGAGCAAATAAAGCAACAAACATGAAAGTGGATGAAAAAGGTGTTTTATTGTGGTCATCTAACATACCTATGAGGAGTCGAACACACTTGCAAATCGTCAACAAATTCCCTGACATTGCAAGACCTAAGACAACAACCAAAGGCATAAAATTACCCAAGTGAACAAATATATTGAATGATAATGTAAAATGTTGAAATTCGGTAACATGTAGAATCGAGATTTAAAAGCTACAAGTAAAGCTACAAAGCAAACTACTAAAAACTAGTTACCCCTTAAAACATGGACATACCTAGAGCAATCCAAGTACTTAATTACAAGGAGGAATTAGCATGAGGAATCTATCCTATCGGAAAGTAAATTAGAAGAGAATGGTATAGAATTCTAACAGCAATGTTGTAATGATTGGAGAATATTTGTGCTCATTTTGATAATCGATAAAATGGTGCATAAAGGTAGGGAGCATGCCTCTTTGACATATATAATAAACAAAGTTCAATTTCAACACAAGGAAGGTAAAATGGAACCCGAACAAGAAAAAGCCACCCTTTAGATCAAGTAAAATGAACTTTATTGGGAAAAAAGAAATTAATAATCAAATGTGAAAAACAAGTTCATTGAGTTAAAAACAATTAATGCCATTCCCTAAATAGGATTTAAAGCGTCAACAGTTCTACAAGGTATAATACTTAAGCATTATACACAAAGACTAACTTAAACTAAGTGACTTTCCAATTAATTTTACATTAATAAATCCTTCGTTAGGTTTAATAATCAATTGAGTAGAAACAAAAAATAAAGATAAAATAGTCTCTTAACGAAATCAAGAAAATTCTCACAATACAAGTATTAACTCTCATAAGATGACATTACAATATCCATCACATCTAAACATTTAGTTTTCTTAGTCTTCACTAATATGCAGCGCCTAAATCATGTAACCATGGAATCCAATTTAAATCATCTTCATAGCCTGAAAAAGAATGAATGGGTCACAATCTTGTACAACAGCAACACAAGCACACACGATATGATCACACATACTTATTCTAATGCACATGCAACAATCAATCATTTAAATCTTTAATTTAGGTGTTGCAAAACAACATTGAAGCACTTCTACTTTGGCAACATACTATGGGAATCTGAAGCTTGAGTAATAACAACTGCCCAAGAGGTTAATGTCATGCCATAAAAAGGATCTAAACCACTAACGGTTCCACCATAAACACACGTACTTATTCTTTTAATGTTTTGTGATCACTTATTACTAGTGTATAGTATGCTTTCGATGCAATTGAGAGGGCAGCATCACTCATCAAATCTTGTAACTCAACATAACCTCCACTATTATCCTCCAATAAGCAAGAATAATTGAGATTATCTATTATGAACATCACAAGACATAGGCATATAATAGCAAGTATGAAGCAACAAGTATACAAATACTTTCATAATAGATAACAGATTACAACTAATATTGAGAGTAATCAACAACCCTCAACCAAATATGAAGAACATAATATAAATAGAAGTAGTTGCAGACAAATGGGGAAAACCAGAAAAAATTACAAACCAAAGTCTTAGTCTTTCTTTCTCATCTTTCTTTCTTGGAACTTCATGGCAGCTTGAACAGCTAGTGCATACCTTTTTCACCCTCTTCACCTTCATTTTCTTTCACATACCTCGCACATTTATATTGAAATAATGAATTTTAAACAATAATATCATATAAAAAGATGTGAACACTTTATTTCCACTTACTTTCACATACACGAAATATAAATGGGATCCTTGCCTTTAACAACTTAATATTTTTAATTTTTTTATATAAACCCAAAACCCGACAGGATAACTTATCAGTTTTTTTTTTTTAAATCCCAAAACTCGCCCTAAATCCCTTTAGGGTTTGATCCTATAGGGTTTTCAAAGGGTCGGGCGGGTCAGGTATCCTATAACGACCCATCCTAGTTGCATCCCTAACTATTGTTATATTTCTAAATAATATATCTGATTGTTAGGCCGTGAAAGTGTATTAATTAGTGCTCTCGTTGAGTTATTGTTGAGAGATATCATGGCTGATAACATTAGAAATCATTCAAGATTCCAAGAACAAGTAGAGCAACAACCTGGAAGTATTGCTAAATTGGCTAGTGAAATGCAAGATTCCTTACTAGAAATTTAATTGATTTAAAAAAGAAAAAGATAGATAATAATGGTATGGATAAACAATGGAGGATTTAATCTTATCTATTGTTTCTAATCTTATCAATGTGTCAACAACTTAAAAGGAAAAATTTTAGAAATTTAGAATAACATTATCCTTTTTTTGACTTTAACAATATATAATAAAATTAAAAATTCTTAAACAAAAAAAAATTAAAATGTCGGCCAAAAAAAATTAAAAGAAAACTATCTATATGTAAACCATAATCAAATCATATACACGACATTCATTCAAAAAATCGAAATGAAATTGAAATTTTATAAAAATGAGTTTCAAATATGAGTTTAAAAGCCAATGTAAAATCATCCAAATAATCAATAAAATGGAAAACTATTTGGAATTATACGTATCAATGTGAGCTTGATAGCTTGTTTAATTAAACCACAATTACGTTAAAATACAAAATCAATACCTAATTGATAAGGTAAATGGAAAAAAAAAACCTAGAATTTTAACCTAATCATCCCAACAGATAACAAGATCTAAGGACATTGAATCAACTTGAATATTAAACAACGGCCAAAAAAAAAAAACTGTGTTAAACAAACTGGCCTAGAAGGATACACACAATGCTCACTTCAACTTAATTGAAACTTTGCATATGATTTAATTAAATACTTCAAAATTCATATTTACATAAGAAAATCAAATATCCTTCCCCATTGTAATTTTTCTTTTTAACCTAATGCACTTAATATGGATTTTCTATTTTGGCGTCAAAAATTTCTTAAGCCCTATATTTTTATTTTTAAAATTTCTTTAAAAAATCAAAACTTTATTGATATATGATATGTGAGAATGAACTTGTGCATGAGTCATGATTTTAGGTTTCATTCTATTCTCCATATATAAATATGATTTTGAAATTTTGAAGCGTGATACTTACCAAGGAGTATTTCCACTTTAACTTGGATTTCAATTACAAGATTGAAGGGGAGGAATCGCGATCTGGTTCTAAAAGTCTCAATTTTACATGACAAGTATTAGAATATCATATGATAAGGAATTATAATAATGGTTAATATTATATATAATATACGACATACATATGTCAATCAAATATGACTTATGAAATCATGTTATAAAATCTATATATATTACGTATATTTATGGCAAGTGTTTATAATAAATTCACATGTACAAGATTTGCAATATAATACAAATTATGTATTATGAATGTTGCATATATGTGTGTTATGTACTATAATATATATAATATATCATATATAATATTCATTACATTACATTCCATAACAAAAAACACATATATTATATATTTATTGCTATAGTATGCCAATATAATCTATTTTACTTATTATAAAATACCTATAACATTTACTTCTTTCTTTATTAGTTATCTGTAAATTATTTGCCTATATATATTTTTAATAATACATTGTACTAATTTAAAAAATTTTTATTTGTACACTTGAATTGCTTATTCAGAAAAATGCTAGCTTGCTTTCTATTATGTAAATAGGAATTATACATTACTTTAATTTTAAAAAAATATGAGCACTTCGCCTTTTTTTTTTAATAACAAGATAAATAACAAAAATAAAATAAAGAAAGAAATTAATAAAAAATTATTTTTAAAATTGATTGATTAAAATAAATCATAACATATAAATAATAAGAAAAACAAATTTTAGAAAAATATCCAAAACAGCGATTCATACCCCTCTCCATTTTTAAGTTTTCACCTTGTATTTTTTTTCTTTCCCTCCAAACCTTCCCTCTCCTTATTATTCATTTTCACTCCAATGTATTTTTATCGTTTCCTTTTTTTCCTCTTTAACTCCCTCCTTTCCGTATCATTTCTATCTGCAATGCGGAAGAGCAAAGAAGATATAAAGGTAAATCCGAATTTGGATTGAAGATCGAATTCAAGCAGTAATTTCAGTATGTAACTAGCAATAATCGAATGCAAGTATTGGGAGCAAATATTTTTGTATTCTTCATATATTTTTGGGTTGCACTTGTAATACATATTTATAGATATAAGGGCTCCCTATTCTATCAAATAACAAAAAAATAAGAATAAACTGTGGCATGTGCAACTATTGCCACGTCAGAAATGGTTACAACCACTAGAATAACTGGAAATTACTAATTATGGTTATTTAACTATATTAATAAAATAATTGGCTTAATTCTAAGTTGACTTATTTTCTGAGCCCATGAAGTATTCCTTTTTATGCCTAAGCCCATGAAGTATTGATCTATCCACAAATAGTAAGGCTCGGTCTTCACAGCCAGAGTCAACATATTTTTTTTTTCCTTTTGTACTTCACTTTTATTCTTATCCACAAGTCCTTTACTCGTATCTTTACTTGCTGAAAATCACAGGAGGCTTTTGTTTTGAGTTTAAATTTGGTTTGCCCTGGTTACAATCCCTTCCTCTTTGAAATCCCTTGTCCATAAGGGACAATTAGGAAATCTTAGTTGCAATTCACTAAAAAACTCCCAAGTAGCTTCAGAAGGCGATAACTTCTTCCAAGAGATGAGTAACATCGTCTCAGCCTTGTTTTTTCGTTTCACCATCCTTCGATCTAAGATTGCTAGTGGCTCTAACACCAGATCTTCCTTTGTTGCAGGTAGAGGAGAGACAACCTTAGGCTGTGTTCCATGGTAGGTTTTTAGCTGCGACACATGGAAGGTGTGGTGGATGGCTGCTTTTGGAGGAAGATCTAATTTGTAAGCCGCTGCTCCTATTCGATCTATCACCTTGTATGGGCCATAGTATCTCTAACTTAGTTTTTGATTCCTTGCATGTTTGAGTGAACCTTGTCTGTATGGTTGTAATTTAAGTAAAACAAAGTCTCTACTTTTAAATTCACATTCATTTCTTCGTTTATCACACATGAATTTCATCTTGTGCTGGGCTCTGTTGAGATGAAGTTTGAGTATCTTGAGCATTTCTTTCCTAGTAGTGAGCATGGTGTCCACCATAGCGTTATGAGCATCTCTAGGAACATAGGGTAGATGTAGTGGTTGGAGGTAACCATAGAGTATCTGAAAAGGAGTGTATTTGGAACTAGTATGATAGTCGGTGTTATACCACCACTCAGCCAAGGGTATAAAATGACTCCATTTGTTAGGAAACTCCCCTGTCATGCACCTAAAGTAAGTCTCCAAACACTTGTTGAACACTTTCGATTGACCATCGGTTTGGGGGTGGTAGGAAGTAGATAGGTTAAGAGCCACTCCTTGCAAGCTTAAGAATTCTTTCTAAAAAGAGCTCACAAAAACTGGGTCTCTATCGCTGATGATGGTCTTGGGCATACCATGTAATTTATACACCTGTTCTAAATATAGTTGTGCTACCTGCAATGCTGTGTAAGGGTGAGAAAGAGTCAAAAAAATGGGCATATTTACTTAATCTGTCTACCACCACAAGAATTACTTCCTTCCCATTCGATTTTGGCAGACCCTCAATGATATCCATAGTTATCTCCTGCCAACACTCATTAGGAATTAGGAGAGGTTGCAGTAGTCTAGGGGAAGCCACATTCTCAATTTTATGCTTTTGGCATGTATCACAGCTCCTTACAAACTGTCTAATTATTCTTTCCAATTTAGACCAGTAGAAAACGGAGGCAATCCTTTTATAGGTCACCTGTGATCCTGAGTGGCCACCCAATACCCCCCCATGATACAAATCTAAAAACTTCTTCCTGAGTTCCTCCAAATATTATTAATATAAGAAAGATCCTTTTTGACTTACTTGGATTGGTAAACAAGGTAAGAGACTCCATGGCATCACTAGTAATAATCTGATAAAGATAGTCTTAAAGTCTTGTCAAGAGAGTCACAATCCTTATCAATGAAAATTCTATTCGATAGGCATGTAACAATATCTATCTATATTTAAGGGGAAAAATAATAAATTAATAATTTTGACTTGCAAAACCATAATTTCTTATGACCAACAGAATTTAGAAAAGAAAAATCCTAAATCAAACCAAAATTACCAAGTCACAAGAGCATCTTCTTTTTATGCTTGTGCTAAATACAGAATAGGGAAGATTACATATAAACTCCATGGAGAATGTTAGCATGGCTAGAGAAGACATGTAGAAACTGCAAACACTAGAGATGTCCACGATAGAGAAAATGTGTAGGATAGTGTAACCAGGGCAAACCAAATTCAAACTTAGAACAGAAGCCTTCTGGGATTTTCAGCAAGTAAAGATACGAGTAAAGGACTTGTGGATGAGAATAAAAGTGAAGTACAAAAGGAAAAAGAAATATCTGTTGACTCCAGTTGTGAAGACCGACCTTACTGTTTTGGATGGATCAATACTTCACGGGCTCAGGGATCAAAAGGAATACTTCATGGCCTCAAAAAATAAGCTAACTTAGAATTAAGCCCATTATTTTATTAATATAGTTAAATAGCCATAATTAGTAATTTCCAGTTGTTTTAGTGGTTGTAACCGTTTTTGACATGGTAATAGTTGCACATGCCATAGATTTTATTCTTATTTTTCTGTTATAGAATAAGGAGCCCTTACATCTATAAATATGTATTACAAGTGCAACCCAAAAATATATGAAAAATACAAAAATATTTGCTCCCAATACTTGCATTCGAGTATTGCTAGTTACTATACTAAAATTACAGCTTGAATTCGAGCTTCAATTCGAATTTTCCTTTATATCTTCTTGACTCTTCCGCATTGCAATTGGTATCAAAGCCTCTTGTAGGAGCTGGCATGGCTGAAGGTACTCGGGAATTTAAGAGGATTGAAGAATCAACAAAGAACCTATTAAAGGAGTAGAATGATAATCAAGATAGCAGGATCAAGCTTTTCTCAGAGACCCTGCATCAGCAACAAACAACATTAGAGCAACAATCTAAGGTAAATAGATGTTTTATTTATGTTAACTTTTAATATGCTTATGGATATTAATAATAAAAAAATTATTGTTTATTTTTGGAACTTGTAAAAGAACAAGTATGTGGATTGAATTATTTATTAAATTCTTATAAATTAAATAATTAATGTATAAATTTAAATAGAATATTAATAATTTATTAAAATATTTATTATGCAACAAAAAATAGTATTGCATAGCATAATTAATCATTACATTTATCCATTGAAACATGTTGTTAAAATGGAAATAATGTTGCTTTTGCACTAAAAATCTTGTTACAATTACATCAACTTTTGTTGCTTTATACAAAAAGTGTTGTTACATTTACAATATTGTATTTTTTTTTTTAAGCAACATGGTTTTGTGGTTACATAAAGAATTTTATTTGTTGCCTTAAAGTTTATGCAATGGGCTTTTAGCACAACAACTATTATTTTGTTGCCTTAATCATTATGCAACAAATTTAAGATTAAATGCAACAAATTTTGTTGTTACCTTAGGCTATATTTGGTGTAGTCAAGTCAAAATACACAATTGGTATCAAAGATTTGTCAAGAAGTTCTTAAAACACTTAAGGAGACTTATGTGGCAGATCAAAGTTTTGTCGACTTCGTAGGTAATACACTTACTTTAGCTTCAAATTTTGATACGAATATTGGTAAATGGATTATAGACATAGGTGCTACAGATCAGATCACTCCATATTCCTTTATCCTTGTTAACTAATACACTTTTAACCCACCCATCAAGATAAAACTTCCTGATGGCACAATCAAACATGTTGATTAGGTTGGTTTTGTCAAACTTCAGGAAAACATCATTCTCCAGGATGTACTTTTAGTGCCTAGTTTTCATTTAAACTTTCTATCCATTAGCAGCTTACTATCACAGCATTCCTTAACCGTCATTTTTAAACTAAATGTTTGCATATTCTAGGACCAACAATCTAAAGCACCACTTCTTTTGGCAAACGTACACTCTAGCTTAATGTGCTACAATCAAGTGACTTGAGTGGGGTTTCCTATTCTTGTAGTAATGTTTCAACTTCTTTAGTTTAACAATATGATGTAATACATAATATATCTTGTGCATAGGTTCCTTATGACCTTTTGCATGAAAGACCAGGACACAATTCTTTGAGTTCTTTGTCTCATTTAGTTGATGTTTCAATCTGTAATACGAATAACTTTGTTTGCCAAGCTTGTATGTTGGGTAAATTTCATAGATTACCCTTTGTTTCTCATTCTCCTATTGTTGATTTTCCTTTTACTTTGTTACATAATTCAACTTGTGGTACTCACTGATTTACACTTTGATATCTTTGTCCTCGACCATCCCCCATTTGTAATATTTTCCAATGACAAAATTTTGTTTGCTCACATTTTCAGTGGTATACTTGGTAACAATCAAGCCTAAAATATCCTTCAATTTCTTGTAAGAGCAATAAATATCAAACAACTCATTAGACAAAGTGCTTGTAATAGTATACCTACACACCTTATTTGCATGAGTTTAAAGCTCCATTTTCTTATATGATGAATCTACAAGCATAGTTCCAGTTAGAGCATAAGCGACGTCATGCATATCCAAAACAGAGAAGATGCATTCTTGTCATCTTTTAAAATTATCTCAATTATAAACTTCAATGTTTGATATATTTGAAAGTGGCTTTGCATAAGGAACTGTAGGTAGAACTAGAACTCCAAGTGCATTGTTTGCAACAATTTCAAGAATAGCTGTAGCAAAAACATTGATAGCAAGAGCTCTAGCAGCAACATCAGCAAACTGATTAGAGACCATAATTATCCTTAAGACTGTTGACTGTAACTATTATAGGAAAGCGTGAGGCTACTAAGCACTATCCTTAAGGATAATTCACTTAGTATAGTAAATTTGTTAATTGTAAAAGAAAAAAAAAAAGAACCTGTACAACCAGGATTCAGCAAGCTCTTATAGCAAGTATACTAGGAAGTAGGAATAACATTTTAGCACCTTTTTTTTTTTTTGTTATCATATATAAACCCTGGAAAGAAGAGTAATAGAAAAAAAAATTGGCACTAGATTCAAACTTTTGGAACAATTCTCATATGCATGAGTCCATCCATTTCCTCTTGCTCTTTATAAGCCCAAAAGACAGAGTTGGTTAATGAGCTAATGCTAAGGTATGTTTCTAAGCAATGTTGGATATAGTAATGCCATTTCCTTTCAAAATATAATACATATAAACTTACAACAAGTATTACATATTTATTCATTCGTCCTATGCAAAACCTGTAAACTTGTATATTTATAACCGATTTCTAAAATAGTTTTATCAACTTCCAAAACTTGAGGGACTTCTACACCTAAAAAATATAAATAAAATTCATGGTCATACTTAAATAAAAAAAATTAACTTTTTCCATACCAAAAAAAAAAAAAAGTTTTCTAAGAATGCTAAAAATATAGTTAGACTATTAAAAAAAAAAAATTCTCCATGGTCTCTATATGCAATCTTCCCTAGTCTCTACTTGGGACAAGCATAAAAAGGTAAGATGCTCTTGTGACTTGGTAATTTTGGTCTGCTTTAGGATTTTTCTTTTCTAAATTCTATTGGTGATAGGAAATTACAGTTTTGCAAGTAAAAATTATTAATTTATTATTTTTTCCCCTTAAATATAGATAGATATTTTTACATGCCTATTGTAGATGTAGGTTTCTTGCTGATAGTGGTCACACACGCATCGCGTGAGTCTCGCGCTTGGCACATGACTTCAATTGAGAATATGATACTTAATGAAGAGATGGCTTAGAGGAAATGATAGGGGAGGAAAAACAAGTAGTCTCGATGTCTCAAATGAATAAGTGATAGATAAGGGAGCTTAAATAGACCCCGTGCGTCAACCTTATAGTTCTTGAGCAATTGAAGTAGAAATCACTTGAGTTGCCTTGTTTAATCTTCTTGAATAGAACCTTCTTTACAGATTGTTGTTTATCTTCTCTCTCCAAACGTTGGAAATGAAGAGGAGTGACTCAATATTTATGGCACTTGGCATGGATGACGAATGTCAGATCACCTCAATGATTGACCGATGAGATGGAGTAAGCTCAATTAATATTTATCCTGAATGAGCTCCTCATGAGCCAAGGCTAGTTGTCATCTTTTATGTGCATGATCCCGTCTAAGAAAAGTTACATGCGGCGGACCAATCCAATAACCCCTGTTCCAAGCCCACCAAGTCAAATGTCCCCAAGCCATCGCAATAATTAAACTGGACTCATTAAGTCCTGTTACTCAACCCATGAGTCAAGCCCAAATAAATATAAATAATAATATTTATATTTATATTTTTAAAGCATAATTACATTTTGCCTCCTAACCAAAATTCTTGAATAAAGTTTAAGTATTTAGGGTATTCCTTGCATTTATGCTTACCTTGATCAATACGTGGTGCATGATATTGCCATGTACTCTTACAGAGTTGATTCATTGAATAAAAGCCAAGTGTCGACACTGCAATTCACTATATATGGGTCGTTTGAATCATAGAATATAAATTTGTTGCACCACTCTAGTTGCGTGCGTAATTTTGTTGAGTTGAAGGTCTGCATCAATTGATTTTCCATTGCTGATCGTTGAGATTTGTATGCCATGTTTACACTCATCTCGAAAAAAAAAAAAAAGAAATAGGATTCTGTATAAGACCAAATGTGTTTAGCTTGGCACCACTCTACTGAGACTGAATTCCATCGTTTACTTCGATTCTCACGTCATTTATTTTGGTTTTATTATTATTATGATGAACATTGCCAGCTGTGGTTTCAATTCAGATCCTCGTGGAGCTGCCCATGATGCCTCTTTATTCCTTTATCCCATCGTTATCATCAAAATGATAATAATAATTCTTATTATTTTATCCTCTGGAAGATATATACCAATTCTTTAACGATAGCAAATCTATAGGTGAATTCCCAGTTTCATGGGTTGACTAGAAATTGAAAGAATCCCACGCATCTTCTTCTACATTTTGCTCAAATAATCATGATCTCATCGTAGCTCATGATCAATTTATTCTTAGGCTAAAGAGTATTAAGAGAAAAATTATAAAACATGTCATGATTCCGTAGTCTGATACATTTCATCCATGCACATCATGTTGGCCCGTACATACATACATACATATATATATGTATATGCTGCTGACATATTCAAAGTCTTCGATCAGTATCTTTTATCTCGCGAAATCCAAATCTCAAATCAGCATGTTTGTTTCACACATTATGTGGATTTCACCATGCATCTGCTTCTCTTTCGATCCGTATTAGCAAAGATAATCTCTCACAATATATATCTTTCTCAATAATTCCAATATATTTTAAATATCACCAGACTTACTGCACTTCAAGATTGAAATAAAACCTCGTTGATCATTGTTGCTTTTATCATAAATCCCTAACTCAAAGTTAAATCTTTTCACATCTATCTCCTTCTCCATCACAAAGGGTACATATACAAATATATATCATGCTTTCCAAATTTTGATTACATCCAATAAATATAATCAAGTTTACCAGATATCATTCTTCACGAAATCATCCCATCTCTATCTTTCTCTAGCATATTTCTTTATTCTTTTTTTTTCGCATCAAATATCATTCAAATAATCTAAAATCCAACAAGCATTATCTTGAATCTTTTATATCTTTTTCCTTAAACGCACACAATATGTTATACGGCATCTATATAAGTGCATGCAACTTTGCAGAAACAGCAGTCACAAACCCATTAGCGTGAACAGTATCAGCTAACTCTTCTTCTTTCTTGTATTCTTCTTATATTCCCACTGAAATCGTCAAAGATAGAGAGTGGAAAAGTGCCATCGATAAATTGCGAGAACTCAACCGATTCAAACACATCCGATAGCGAGCCAATCAACTCCTTTCTACCACGGACATTAAACACAAGACAAAGCTATCTGGTCCTCCTTCTATAGTTTTATCGAAGACCCTCACCCACAGCAAGCTTGCAATTTGATCAATCTTTGCACATTGATGACACCAACTACAATCGGAACTACAAATCCCTAAAGGCGGGCCGTCATCCTTCCTTTCCATTTGTCACGATCACCATTTTTTCCATTTTTTTTTAAATCATAATATTGTACGCATATATATGATCAATATCCCATGCTTATTGCGTTAAATTAATTTCCCCATGATCTTGCTGGAAGTTACTTGTCTACCAATACTTCCCAGTATATATTCCATACGTATAGTAAAAATATCTACCATAACACCCCAATATCATTCGCTGAATCGAAATTCAATCAAACCAACATTACTCAAACGATATACTCAAATTTACTAAATCTTCGTCCAAATCTCTTCAGCAAACGTATATGAATATACTTTTTTATTCCCCCATATCTGCGCATTGGCTGCCATACGCGCACACACACACATATACATAGGCGCACGACCTCTTATAGCAGATTCTCGTTCCTCTTGTTTCCTTCTTCTGATTATTATTAAAAAAAAAAAAAATCAACGAAGCCGTCCATCGTCACCGAAATAATCAAATAGTACACTGTGCTGGGGTCAACTCATCTGCTATTCATAGTATTTCTCTTGCCCTTTCTTGCTTGGTGTTACCAGTTTCTTCAATCTACGTTCAGTGTCGATGACTTTGTATTGGTGTCCATATATATACGTATATATATATATATATATTCAGCGGTATTGTATCTGCACAATTTGTACGACCCTTTGATTTTTTTATTTTTTATTCTTCTTTTTTGCTGTCCAATTCATAATTTATTTCTCCATGTACAATCTACCAGACTTATCTGCTTAGTATTGCCAAAATTATAAAATGTCATTCTCCTTTGCCGTCTCTTTTTTTTTTTAATATTGGTATAGAAACATCACCAGATAGATTCCAAGAGCAGCTTCTATGGCTTCTTGTCCACTATTGAGGTTCGGTCCGAACATAGTCAATTAGTGCATGAACATGTTGGATGTCTTCGGATATGCTTTCCGCAAATGTGTGTCGTTGTTGTTGCTTTTCTTTTTTACTTTTTTTGTTTTCTTAAGAATTATTTGTTATGTACATATATGTATACGTATACAACAAATAATGATCCTCTTCTCTTCTCAAACTTAGAATGTGATGTCTTTAACAGGTAATAAGGTTTCAGTTCGCCATCTTTTTGTTTCAAGACTTCAGATTTGTTCCTCAAAACAAGTACGATTTTGACTGACAACGATCAAAACTCGACAGCGGTAGAATCACAATAGATACGGTATCCAATCCCGACAAGTTTGTGATCCGATTTCTATAACTAACTCCCATAGTTAAATGTTAATGAATGAATATTTGATTACATATTTATTATTCATTCATTATACATTTAACGGTCATAATTCAAGTCTTTATTACTCATTAATTACATATTTAAATGTCATAATTAGGTCATTATATCGATTATCCTTGTACACACACATATATATATATATATATATATGTGTGTGTGTGTGTGTGTTATTTCTAGGGTTATATACACAACACATCACATACACAAAATTTCAATTGAAAGATCTAAAAGTTTAGAGTTGTAATTCTCTCAAACCTTTATACTCCTACTTTGATATAGTGTGATTCCTCTTTCGCTTCTATCCGTGGTTTTTCTCGAAAGGGTTTCCACGTAAAATCTGTGTGTTCTTGACTTTCTGCTTGCTATTATCATTTTCGATTGCACGATTTGTTTATAATAAATTGGTATCAGAGCATAGATTTTGATAATGGAAACCATGAAGTACGATATTCCTCGTTTGGATCGCAACACCAGATTCTCATTGTGGCAAATGAAGATGTGAGCTGTTCTAGCACATATGGATCTTGATGATGCACTTCTAGGGTTTGACAAGATGCCTACATCTTGATCACCGGATGAAAAGCAGCAAAAAGACCGAAAAGCCCTTTCGCAGATCCATCTCCATCTATCGAATCAGATTCTTCAGGATGTGCTTAAGGAGAAGATCACGGCCGCATTATGGTTAAAACTAGAACAACTATGCATGACGAAAAGCTTAACCAGTACGTTGCATTTGAAACAGAGATTGTATTCTCATCGTTTGGAAGAAGGTACATCTCTTGATGATCACTTAACAAAATTTAAAGAAATTGTTTCTGATTTAGAAACGTTGAAAGTTAAGTATGATGAAGAGGATTTAGGTTTAATCCCATTATGTTCTTTGCCTCCATCATATGTGACCTTTAAAGATACCCTTTTGTATAGTCATGATACTTTTTCGATTGATGAAGTTTATGCTGGTTTAAGCTCTTTTGAAAAGATGAAATATCTTGTAATAAAATCTAAGTCTACTTTTGAAAGTTTGGTAGCACATGGTAGGAGTCAAGACTGTAAGTCTGGTGGGAATTCTAGAGGTAAATCTAAATCTTTAAATAGATTTAAAACATGTAACTATTGCAAGAAGAAAGGTCACACTAAGGTAGATTGTTATAAATTGCAGAATAAAAACAAGAAGACTAGTGAAAATCAAAATCAAAATCAATATGATAAAACGGCTAAGGCCGATGTTGTTGAAGATCATATTGATGGTGATCTTCTTATTGCTTCTTATAGTGATTCACAGGCCAGTAAAGAGTAGATTTTAGACTCTGAATGTACCTTTCATATGTGTCCCAATCGAGACTGGTTTTCAACATATGAAACGGTTTTCAGAGATGTTGTTTTGATGGGAAATAACACTTTTTGTAAAGTTGCAAGTATCGGAACAATTAAGATCAAGATGTTTGATGGCATGGTTAGAATGCTTAGTGATGTGAGATACGTTCCTGATTTGAAGAGAAATTTGATTTCTCTTAGTACCCTTGATTTGAAAGGGCATCGGTATACAAGTGAAGGTGGAGTCTTGAAGATCAGTAAGGGTTCGCTGGTGGTGATGAAAGGCCATAGAAAGACTGCTAATCTTTATTCATTGCAAGGTTCTGTTGTGACAGGTGATGCAACCGTTGGTTCCTCCTTGTCAGATGAAGATGCCACTAGGCTATGGCATATGCATCCGAGGCATATGAGTGAAGCCGGAATGGCATAATTAAGTAAGCGAGGACTTCTAGATGGGCAAGGCATCAACAAATTGAAGTTTTGAGAACACTGCATATTTGGGAAGTAGAAACGGGTCAGGTTCACCACAGGTACCCATAATACTAAAAGCACTTTGGACGTAGACACAGGTACGGTTTAGTTTCGAATTGGGAACCGAACCGGAATCATCACTAGCGGTTCTAGAGCCAAACCAGATCGGCTGGACAATTCTAGAACCGGTTAAGAAACCATCAATTTTTCGGTTCCTAAACTGTTCTAACCGGTTCTATAAAAAAAAAAAAAAAAGAATTATATAAAATATATAATTATTAATGTTTATACTATTTCATACGAATAGTAAAATTTATTACCTATTTATAATATATTTAATATTTTATTATCAATAATACAAATAAACATAACTTAAAATTATAAATAATTTAGTTTATAAAAATTTCTCCTAAAAGAAAAAATCATTCTTTAATAACATAGGACTATTTTTTGCATTTTAATTTTTTTGTTTTCCTCTAGAGCATTTTTCGATCTCATATTGCTAATTATAATTGATATTAGTTGTGTTTATATATAAACAAATGCACATTCTAAAAAAGTTGTTATAAATTTTGGCTAAATAATTTGATACTTTTAGACCCGATAATTAATTATTTTGAGTTTAAAATTTATTTTATAAAATATAAAATTTATTTTTTACTTAAAAAAAAAAAGACAATTCCAAGATTCAAAACCGGAATCGAAAACCACCGGTTCAATAGAATAAGACCAAAATTGTGAAAGACGGTTCCGGTTCCAATTCCGATTCCTTATTTTCAAAACCCAGAACCAGCAGTTTCGACTCCGATTCGGTTTGATTCCGGAACCATAACGATGTCTAGGTGAAGATAGATGGTACTCACAGCTTGCTAGTTACACTTTTATGTGATTGGGCCTTGACTAACTGAGCCCATATTTAGAGGATCGATACATATGGATTTGCAGTACCAACCATTTATCCGGCATGTGAAAAAGAAATAATTGATGAATAATTTGGACAAAATTTTAGTATCACTGATAAGTGTTGATAAATTTTCATTAAATAGTTTTATGAAAAATTATGCATATTATTATCGATTTTTCATGGGATATCCACACTTGCTTACTTATCCGAATAAATGTATTAGTTCCATTAAAAATTTTTCTAAGGAAAAATCAAACTAGATTTTTTTCCCTCTCCTGGGGATGTAACAAAAAAGTCGACTACAACGTTGGTAAAGTGAATAATTAGGTGGGTATATCCAGGAATTTCATGATTGAAACCTACCAGTCCAATAGTACCATTTTAAAAAGATGAGTAATATTTTCACTCCTTTCTTTCCATGAAAACTCATAACAACTCGAACCGTCCTACTCGGACCTGTTTGTTTCATTACTTTTAGATAATTTTGGTATTATTTTTCTATCATTTTGAAATTATTAAAAAAATAATATCGATGAAAATTCGATAATTTTATTTATAAACTGATCAGACAAAAATGATATCGAATTGATATAGATATATTACAAATACTGATATGACATAAGTATGGATGAAAATTGGCAATCCAGCTAAGATATTTTGGCATGTTTATGTAGAGGACCTCAATTTCGACTTTTTCGCTACTAACAACCCATCACACACAGCAAAATATCTCAAAAAGAACAGTCAACCGTCCGACATATGTATATATCTTTCTATAACTAAACCTTAGTAGCCCCAGATATTTTAGTTTTACACGAGCAAGAGCAACCATATTTTCAATTCTAAAGTGAGAGAACCTGTAAGAAGAGGGTTTGAAATTGGCTTTTTAATTACTTTTTGTATTTTTTAGAATTTTTTATGGTAAATATCGTTTAGGAATCACTAATTATTAAATAATTCTTATGTATATGGTAAATAAATTATTATTATATATAAATAAAAAATTATTAATTTTTATCAACTTACTTCCATACTTATCTAACATAATGAGAAAAATACTAAAAATATTATCTAAAATAATATGAGATAGAAAAAAAATATTAAAAATTATGAAGAAACTCACATATAAAATATAAAATTGCATAAAAAAATGAGTTGAATATTAAATAATATTTTATATAATTTATTGATAAAGGTTGTCTAATAATATTTTAATACTTAGTCCTATCATGATGGTTATTCTTAAAAACTTTATACTATTTCGTTCATTTATTAGCACGAGGGGATATTTTTCCCTTCCATACGAAGATGAAGCTAATGTTGTTCCCTCCTTTCTTCCCATGAAAACTCGAAACAGCTCGGAACCGTCCGCCCTACCATCGTTTGTAAAGCAAACGAACACATGAAAATGGATAAGATTATCAGCTAGGGTATTTTGGCACGTTTAATGTAGAGGACCCCCAATTTCGACATTTTCGTACTAACAACTCAGCAGAGAGAGAAAAATATCTTAAAAGGAACAGAATAGCCAACCGTCGACGTACACATATATCTTCCTATAAGTAAACCTTAGTAGCCCACCATATTTTACACAGAAGCAACCATATCTTCAATTCTAAAGTGAGAGAACTTGTAAAATAACAAATGGAGTGCTGCAGTAGACCAAACAGGAGCGATGTTCATTTGTCCAAGGAGGAAGAAACAAAACTAGAAGAGAAGACCAGACAATACTTTGATGGGGTAGCTCCTGAACGCCATACCAAGCCTCAAAGAAGTGAGTATTCGACTACTTATGTGGATTCCATGGCTGTGAACGGTTTCATTCCTGAGCTCGCTGAGTTTCAGCTTCTCGAGAGCGATCCGCACAACCAGGTACCGTGATAAATTTCAGATCCATTCCTATCTGATCAAAATGATAAATCTATTATGGGTCTATTTTAATTGACTGATTATATTTATTACTCATTTTTTCTCTCATTTGTGGCAAAATAAGTGGAGGATTGTTTGAATCAGGAACCTTTGGCCACCATAATAAATTTTAAACATACAATGATTGATTTGTGAGTTTTTCTTGGTTATGTTGTTAATTATAATCAAAATTGAAACAGAAGCTCATCTTTAATGGAAGTGAGGCGACAGAGGAATTCGTGAAAACTGAATATTACAAGGATCTCAACTGCATCGACAACCAACACCACAGGGTATATGTCTCATTCTTATTATAAGATACTGAATCATCATATACTAAAAAGGCATTTGCATTATTGAAGTGTGAAACGAGATTTTAGGATATGTTTGGATTGTCTGATTTCGTGATTTATTTGTATTTTATTTATGTCTGTTTTTTTTTTTTTTTTTATCATGAGTAAAAACTTTTGTTTTGTTTAAAAACAATAATAATAAAGATGATAAAACGATATGAAAACAATAGGCATTGCAATCTATTGGAATAACAAAAAAAAAAAAAGATTAAACATACAATTGAGCTTTAAAATTAGCTAGCGATGTAATGGTGTTATAATTTTTTTTATTTATGATGGTTATTAGAGTGGTTAATATGGGTGTACAGTATATATAAATTCAGCAGTGACTGCGTCTTGAGTAAAATAGTTAATGTTTCTAGCCATGTGTAGTCTGCAAGAACAAATAAAAATGCTACACGCGTCACTTGTTTTTAAGTATAATCAGTAAGAACAAATAGAAATGTTACTCCTTGCCTGTTATTTATGTTGACTGGAAAACTATCACATATTATCATAACAAATGGATGGATATTTAAACTAAATCAAGTTAAATAAGTATAGACTTAGCACCATTTGCTACAAAACAAGTTTCAGCCCGGCTTGAATAAGGATATTTAGGTTTAATTACTATTGGAACTTTTACAATCCTTATGATTAATCTTTGATTGAAGCTCAAACTTAGGGTTTGTTTTTCATTTGTATCTATATTTGTATCGGTTTGTCATTTGTATATGATCTATATCTGGTCCATTTGATCTTTTTATGAGTAAAATTATCTTTCTATTATTTATTAGTTATCTGTATCTAATTTGTATTTTATCTGTGTCTAATATGTTTATTGCCATAGGTTTAAAGTTTATCTCGATAAACTACCCAATAAGCTATTCATTAACTAGAGTGCAAGCATGATTTGATCATAATTGAATTGAAGCCATCCATATGTGTGAGCCGACTTTGAATATATTATTAGCAAACCCAATTGATTTAATTTATAAATGCAGAAGAAACCAATGAATCTAAAAGCATTTACTAGTTTTTAACTCTTTTGCCGGAGATACATACTAGTTTATAACTTTAGCAACATTCATTATTATAGACTGGAACTGGCTTCATAAAGGTGGAGGCTTCCGATAAACAGAGCTTCTCCATTGCATCCAATGGATTGAGCGACCACCATGCATCTTGCAAGGGGAACCCAGCCACCAATGATTGGATTCCAGCTGCTGCTGATACGGTATAAAAAGCTTACATCACTCTTACTTTGTAATTTTTCCATGAGGAAAAAAATTTTCTATTAGTGGCTTTTAATGATGAGTAAGTATCATGAGAAGTATAATGTATAACTAAGTAGACAATTAGGAAAACAATCTCCCCTTTTTTTTTCTGAAAGTAAACATTATTTTTATATTTGGATAGAAATTTTGTATTATAGTTAAACATCATCACCGGTATCGCTCGTCTTAAAAAGTTGCTTAATGCTCAGGGAATCTTTACTGTGTTGGGATTAAATCAATAGTTTTAAAACTTTAACCATTATTAAAATTAAAATTAAAAAAAAAAAAGAAAAATGTTTGGCCAGCTATATTTCATAAAACAAACACTTTTTTCGAGAGAAAAGTTTTAATAGTACTAACACGACAGGTGGATTGATTAGTGGCATATAGGTAAAATTATGATACCTGAAAAGATTTATAAAAGCTATGCATTATTAATACTACTTATGAAAAAAAAATATTAGTACTTGTCTGTCACTTATCTAACCACGTGAGATATTAGTAGTATTAAACTTTTTTTACTCTTTAGACATTGTTTTGTTGCAATTTTAGCTTACATATGGTTAATGTATTTGGTTGCTTATCAAGGTGAGTATTACCTCTGACAAACCAAACAGGAGTGACAATTGAGGCAGTGGTTGAGAAGCTGGAGGTCGTCATACTTCTTCACTAATAAGATGTATCTCATCATCATCTTCTCTATGTATGCTCCAATCTGCTAGTCCTATTCCATGTATTTCATGTTTTTTAGCAAGTAGGTTATGCTGGTGTTTATTTCCAGTAACTTGTGTTGTATTGTTGAAAAACATTTAAGGATGATGTTCTCTACCGTGTTTCTGTACTAGAAATCTGTATGTTTTTAGTTCAACAAGCTGTAAGTTCATTCGCTATTACTAATATTCATGTTCGTGGATTGTTTGGGTTTTTTTTTTGTACTTTTTCTTTTTTCCAAGAGCAAAAATGTATCATCTCAATCACATAAGTCTGTGAGGAAATAAATTAAATCGATGAAAGCCATTGTCCGAATTCATATAGTGCATATCTTACGATAATAATGGTGTGAAAAACTGCCAAATTGACAATGATATTTTATTAAAATAATAGAGAAAATGTTCAAAGAGGAAAATCGATTAATAATATTTGCAATTCTTTCATTAATAATATTAATATTTGTTTATTTACCACTTTGGATCTTAGATATTGTTAGCGTTACAATTGCACTTCCATGAATCTACTTTTCTATAGATCTAGTCAAATTGAAGATTGGGAGATTAATAAATATTTGCAGTAGTATTTTAGAATAAGAGAATTTTTATGTATTTATTATTTTTTTTAGTCTTTATCTCCTATGTGAGGTTATGCTTTCTCTTATATATAATATTTGTTTTATTTGCCAGTTGTGTGTGTTTTGATTTTTAGAAGAAATTATATCATCTATGACACACATTTTGATACTTAAAAAGAAATGTGTTTGTTTAGATTTTCAAACCCCAACTCAAGACAATATTTAATAGATAATATATATCAAATGTATATATAAGTGGTTGGTAATTATTAATCAAATTTCAAGCTATAAAAAAGGTTATAGATAGTTTTTAAAATAAATACTATATGTTAAAAAATTATTGATACTTACTCATCGCATATATATCAGACGTGGCATGTACAATCTACTAAAGCCTTTCTCACCAATTTTTGGTTAGTAAGTTTTATTGTTTCAATCATTTTCATTTATTTAACTTTACTTCTTAAAAAAAATTATCTTTTCTTGGTAAAAAAAGGAAAAAAAAATTGTTAGTTCTTTGTAACCCTTTAATTAACCTTATTGTGCCAATTTCTTGCATTTTAATCATTTGATGACCTCTATAAAGTATAAAGTACAACAACTAGAGTAGCTCTCAAAGTGTGACATAGATGTCATGAAATATTAATATTATAAAATTGCAATTTGGGCAAAAAGGAAAAAAAAAGGATTAAATATTGAGATAATTACATTATTCGAAAATTCTATAGTTCTATCAGAAATAAAGTAAGTGAAATATTAAATATTTAATTATATGGATATGAATTTGGGTCATCAAATAACTCACAGAAGTCACATAACTATCACTAAAAAATACCATAATACCATAGAATTTTGCTAACTTCATACCCTATTATCATCTCTTATAATCCTTCACTACCATTTTATAGAGGGAATGAACTAAACTAATTACAACTTCATATTCATTATAATTATTTAATCCTTAATTGTCGTTTATAAATAGAAGTGAATTTTATACATATGAAAAATATCTTTTGGTGAAATTCCAATAAAATACCTCAATAAAATTTTATCATAATCTCTTCTTATAATTTTTTATTACCATTTTATAGAGAGAAATGAATTAAGATAATTAGAACTTTTATGCCATTATAATTACTTGTAGTCTTTAATTATCATTAATAGGACGTTATACACGAAAACAGCATCTTTTGGAAAAAGATTATTTATTAATTTAAAACAAATATAAAATTTGGAGGGTAATATTTATAATAATATAGAAACTCTAGACTTTTTCAAGAAATGGAAATTTTATGAAATCATCGTCAATTTTAATGAGCTGATCTTATAAATTAATTAACGGTCAAATTCATACATAAAAAATAATTATATCGTTATAATAATTAATATATCGATTATTATATTTATTTTAATTATTGAACAAAACTATACAAATTTCATTCTTAAAAGTTATAACTTTTTAAAAGACTTGGCATTTCATATACAAATCTATATGTAGATCTAATAATTCATATAAATATATGGAAGAGGATACAATATTACGCTAACTTGACGATTTTTAAACGTATTTACTAATTTTTTCATCAATATTTATACTTTCCCAATTAAATTTAATTCATGCATGGTTTGACCAAGCTATGAACTGAATGGGAATATATTAGGGGTCAAACTGTAATATCAAGAATATCCAGGGAAATTATTAAAAAGAAAACCAAATAATTTGACCAAACTTAGATTAACCTAAATATCAGCCTCAAACTATAATTATCAAGAATATCACTGCATAAACCACCGTTTTCACATTCCACATCTGCTCTTCTCCTCCTCTCCTCTTCTCCAGACCCTAATAGCCCTCTTGTATTTCGAGGGGCTTCGAATCCGGCTTCCGAATCCAACTACGAAGAAAAGGAACGCCTCCAAAGAAACCCTAGATTGAAAATTCGAATCAGATCGAATGGCCCACCGTCTTTTGAGGGACGCGGAAGCTGATGGATGGGAGCGTTCCGATTTTCCCATCATCTGTGAGTCTTGTCTCGGCGACAACCCCTACGTTCGAATGGTGATTGATTACTTTTTTTTTATTCTACAAAACCCTAATTTTGTTTTTTTGGGGATTTATCTATCTTTGTTCGTTCTTTTGATTTGTCTTGTGTTCATTGTGTGTTGTGCTGAAACTCGTACTGTTTTAGTTGAGATTTCAAGGCGAAAGTCGTGTGTTATCGATTTCTGCGGTCTGGCTACACAAGTGAAACCACTGTATTATCATTAGGGCATGTCCTTGTGAGTTATGGAACGATTTGATGTGTAGGAGTGGTAGGTAATGTGAAAATGATTATTTTTAGGCCATTAAATTTTAGATTTTTGGATATGGCCTTGCAGCCGAGTGTTGTAAGCACTAGTCTCCTAACGAGAGTAATCTTTTTCGGTTTCACCTTTCCCAAAAGTTGTCTCTGTTTTGTTTTAATAGGCGCCCATGTTCTTAGGATGGCAAATAATGGTATCATGAGGAGGGCTACAGTCATTGGTTGTCTCGCTCGAGTGTTTGATGTGTTGTGGCTGTTTCAGCACTGTGATTAGTGAGAGGCAAGCATGCTTTGTCTTCTTGACTTGTTTAGGACGTAGCAGTTTTGTTGTTTATACCTCTATGATTTGGGATAATGCGCAATGGTTGATGGGGTTCTATAGCCTGCCCCACTAAGGTTTGAGTTTGTTATTATATTTGCTCCTTAATATTGTTTTCCTGTCTTCATAACTTTTGTTCTTCGGCAATTGTGCTGACTTTGTACTATTGGCTGAATTGCATGAGAAAATAAAAAGATATGGTTTGTACTTGCATCTTAAGGTAGATGGTGAACGGGTATAATGGATCAATATACTTCCTGTAGATTTTTAATTGACATGAGACTATGGTGCTATTATGGACTTCTCTTCTTTTTTTCTTTTTTTTCATTTTTTGGCAGACAAGAGCACAATATGATAAAGAATGCAAGATCTGTCAGCGACCATTTACAGTCTTTAGGTGGAGACCAGGTCGTGATGCAAGATATAAGAAGACAGAGATTTGTCAGACATGCTGCAAGTTGAAAAACGTTTGCCAAGTTTGTCTACTGGATCTTGAATATGGGCTTCCAGTTCAAGTTCGAGACACTGCTCTGTCAATTAACTCAAACGATGCCATTCCTAAAAGTGATGTTAATCGGGAGTACTTTGCTGAGGAGCATGACCGTAGGGTATGTCTCTCTCTTCCTCTCTCACACAACCCCCCCCTCCTTTCCTCTATCTCCTCTCTCATGCCCCAACCCTCTCCCACTTCTTTCTAACTGCAAATCAGTGTTTTCCTATATAGTTAAGATGGAGAGATGAGATGCAACATGCTGCTAAAATTATATGCAAATTAACACTAGGAGGATGAATTTGACATTAGAATGGAGCATATATTCAGCTAAACAGTTTGATAAATAGAGAGTTTATCTTTGGAAACATATGCATGGTGGCTGTCCATAACAGTTAAATCATAAGAGGAGAAGAAAATAATCTTATTGTGAAAAAATGATATAAAGTAAGTAGCACAGGAGAATCATGTTTCTTCTCTTTGAATTTAAAACTTTGTCTGTGTCCAATTCCAAACTCGCATCATGACACAACGATGATGCTAGGTTCTTAAACAATCTTACATTACATCTTCTCAACTTGAATCCTGGGGATACTTCTAATTGAAACTTACAAGGTCCTCAACGAAAAAATGGAGAAAGCAAGACCTGGCCTTGTGCTTGCACAGAGTTGTTTCAACTTCCTAGTTATATATATATATATATATATATATATATATATATTTTAACAAACTCTTCAAAGAACCCCTCTATGTATACTTTAGGTTGTGTTGTCTGGTGCCCTGAAATTTCTTCTGTTTTGTCTACCAGAACCTTGTAACCATCCATTGTACTCATTTTCATCAGCTTACATTTATTTCTGGTTGTTTCTTTTTAGATTATACGTTGATATTGTATGCAAATGAATTTCTTCTGTAGCTGTTGGAATGCTGCTTTTAAAAAAAAAAAATATTGCTTTTGAGAATTTATCATGCTTACTGAATTTTCTTTCGACTTTTACAGGCAAGAGCTGGTCTTGACTATGAATCCTCATATGGGAAGGTCCGTGCTAATGATACTATTCTCAAACTTCAAAGAACAACTCCATATTACAAAAGAAATCGAGCTCATGTTTGTAGCTTCTACATTCGTGGTGAATGTACTAGAGGTGCTGAATGTCCTTATAGGCATGAAATGCCTGTTACAGGAGAGCTGTCCCAGCAAAATATAAAGGACCGCTACTACGGGTATGAAAAGCTTGTTTTGTTTCTTTGCCCTGAGAACATTATATATGCTCAGGACTTTCTCTGCTGGTTTCTGTATCCACTTTATTACCATGCATTGTAACTCATATTCTTGTTCTCTGTCACAGTAGTTTATCTGTTATTGTTGCACATGTTAGATTTCTTCTCTTGCTATTCCTTCCAGTCAATTAGGTTGTTTTATTCTTATTTATGTTTTCTCTGTATCGTATTTGTATTTATTGTATGGTTGGATTGCCTGTTTCTGCCTTATGGCTGTGTTATATTATATCTTATGTTATTTGGTTTATATAAGAAATCTTTGGGTTCTCTTTAATGAGCCCGTGCTTGCATCCATCATAGGGAAATGAGGAAAGAAGCATTTTATTTCTGACTTCTCTGTTAATAGGCCTAATACTAGGTTGTGGTGAAGATCTTGTGGCATGCCCTTAGTTGTCTTCTGGTTCTCATTCCATTATTACTTATTAGGGTAACTGAAGTGGGTTTGACTTCTTTCGTTCCTTGATGATGTATCTGTAGCCTTCCTCACTTTGATTATTGCTAACACCTTTAACCAAAGAGAAGGGATTATTCGTACTCCAGATTGCTATACAAATTGCTGTTCTTTTTAAGTTTTTAGTAATGTGGCATCAAACAGGAAAAAAAAAAAAAAAGGAAATAAGAAAGATTGATGGACCTACTAGTCAATTTTAATTATCATATGTTAATGCCGGTATGGCTTCTATGACAATGGTGAGACGAAACCAAAATTAGACTTCATGGTCACTTCTTGTATGTTGACACAATTTTGCTTTCAAATTCTGTTGCTACCTGCTCATGCTGGTTTTGTTCTTTAACACAACCAGCCGTCAACTTTTCTTCATCTGCTTACTGAGAAATACTTGTTTATTCAGCTTGCGTATCTTTGAAGGTTGATTTACATATTTGACCCATTATTTTTCTCATTTATGGATCATTTAATGTCAGGATGCTTTCACTTTTTAAAGCATGTATATGTGCTAAGTAGATGGGTTTTTCTCTACAGTGGCATGGAGTTGCCATTGTATACGTAATTATTTTCTTGGTGGCATTTTAGACAGTGTGTGTCCATGTGTATACCCAAAGCTTGTCTGTTTGTGTTCTGTCAGATCAGAGAAACCAGTCAATCTGTGGATTTGTGTTCTTAAACATCTTCTTCTCTCAGATTTTTTTATTTTAATTTTTTAAATTTTTATCTTTTTCCTGGTCAGGATAAGAGAGGATATACACTCTCAGACTTATGTTCTTCGATATCTTCTTTTCTTCCTTTCTCTTTTTTGGTTTGGGATTCGTTGAAACTATGCTGGATTGTTCTGACCTTTTACTAGAAAAGACTGTCGGATTTGGCTCATATAATCCGTTTTGCATTGATTAATGGAATCTTCTGCTATGTGATGTTATGATGTTGAGAGACATGGTGAAAATTTTTTGTGAAATTATTAGATATCCATCCTTGAAGTTTGATTTTGTGAAATGTGGATTAATCCTGTTCTGTTGTTTTTTCATGTTTCTATTGATGTTACATGATTTTGTTGAAGACTGAAAATATCTTTCTAGCATAGGTGAGGCATATCTTGCATTGGGTAGATTTATTTACCATTCTTTTGTTGAATCAGTTGTTGCACAACATGCAATGTAATTGATTGGAATTGTTTTCATGATGATGGACGTTAAGATGAAGGCAGTGGTTCTTCAGGGTACTTGTTTGAAGTAGAACTTTAATGCACTGATTTAATATTATGATTGGAGCTTAGTTCAGATTCTTTTGGTTGGATTGCTTTTGAAGCTGATGATGCATATATTTTCTTTTTGCATGTTGCAGAGTGAATGATCCTGTGGCACTTAAGCTTCTTAGTAAAGCTGGAGAGATGCCATCACTGGAACCTCCAGAGGATGAAAGTATTAGAACCCTATATGTCGGAGGCCTAGATCCTCGGGTGACTGAGCAGGACTTAAGAGACCATTTCTATGCTCATGGGGAGATTGAATCTGTTAGGATGGTTCTGCAACGAGCATGTGCTTTTGTGACATATACAACCAGGGAAGGTGCTGAAAAGGCTGCTGAGGAACTGTCTAATAAGTTAGTTATTAAAGGTTTAAGGTTGAAACTAATGTGGGGTAGACCCCAAGCACCAAAAGCAGAAGCAGAAGGTGCAGAAGCTATGAGGCAGCAGGCAGCAGTGGCCCACAGTGGGATGTTACCGAGGGCTGTTATATCCCAACAGCAGAGTCAAGCTGGTTCTCAAGATCAAGCCCCACCTATGCCCTACTATAACATGTTACCACCACCTCAGCCAGAGAGAACCTTCTATCCTTCGATGGATCCTCAACGAATGGGTGCTCTTGTTCCTTCTCAAGAGGGTCCTTCAAATGCACCCTCAGGGCCAGGCGAGAATAAATCTGGTGCAGAAAAGCAACAAGGCCAGAACTATCCATATCCAGCCATGCCACCACCCCATGGACAGTATTATCCACACTATTATCCCCCACCTCCTTATGGTTATATGCCACCACCACCGCCTGGTCCATTTCATCCAACATACCAACAAGGGCACCCACATGGAATGCCTCCTTCACAGCTGCCACCTGTGACTCAAAATCAACCTTCTGGTCCAAATGCACCTGCATCTTCAAGTGCTCCCTCTCAGCCAGTTTCCAATCCATCAGTTTCTGGTGTTGTACCTGCTAGTTCTAGTCATTCAGCGTCCTCTCAACGGTGATTGTTTCTTGTTGATGCTTATGGTTTCGTTGGCTAACATTGCATATCCGTTTTATCTAGTATTTCTTTCTCGTCTTATTTTGTAACTTTCAGCCCAGTATATTTTCTCACTGGAAGGCTAGTGAGGATGAATTGTTTGTTTTGCGAGCTTTTTGTTTTATCTTATCAATTATGCAGCATATCCGTAGGATCCTAGATGCCATTACACAGCGTCATAAAAACTGTAGCATTTCTGGTGCCATTGATTAAATGGCCGTGCTTATGCTCCATGTAGCTAGCTTTCGTTTTCGTGAAGGGCTCGGCACTGACGTTAGTACATTCTATTTTATCACTTATCCAGGTCCTGTCACCTGTGTCTAGTGTGGATCAAGGGTTTCTAAAGATCTGCTTTGCATCATTTAAAGCAAGCTTTGAAGGGAATTTCTGTAATTGGAGTTAAAATATACAAGTGGAGTTCTGTCCATCAAATTCTGGATTTAACAGGGTTAATTTCATATAAACTTTGGAAAATTATGGATATATAAACTTTAAAATTAATCAATTCAATACTTGAATTTTAAAAAATTTGGTTAATTTAGTACTTGTAAAAATTTAATAAAGATATTGTTGGTATATTAAATTGATTAATTTTGATATTTTATCAAATTTCATGTAGTTTTAAAATATAAAATGAACTTTGTACGATCGTTGTTGAGGAGGAATTTCAACTATCCACTCGAAGGATTAATTAAAGGGACGGCTTTACTATTTGAATATTTTCCTCCTTGGAATGATTTGTGTTCTTTTCTTGTGCTTTGTGTGTGTATATATATGATATTCATATCTCCATTCGAGTAGCTGATATTTGTGCAATTATTATCTCTATTTCTGCTCTCGTTTAACATAAAATAACTATGAAATGATCACCCCTAATATGATGTTAGATATGATAATTTTACTTTCCGAGTTCGTTAATTATATATAAAATGCCTGAAAAAATTAAACTATCCTAATAACTGTAAAGATTCATCATAACATGGAAAATCTATTTTACAGAATCTAATAGTCCGTTTACCCAAAGGTAATAGAGGAATTTTTGAAACATACTTTATTACCATTTTTACATGCAAATTGAATCAAAAATTTTCATTTCTAGCAACTTTTATATTCCCTCCTGAGAGTGAAAAGTTAAAGACACCTATTATGGTTTTTTTTTTTTAATCCTCTCTTCGGTGGGAATAGAAAATTAAATAGCATGATTATTTATCCGTAATTAATTTACAAATTGTTAAAACTATCCACATAAGGAATATATATAATGAATATATTAATGTATTTGCTATATATATAACATATATATATAAACAATCTTTATAGACTTTATAGCATGCGTTGTAACAAATATATATAACAAAAAATATGTGTAACGCCTCAAATTAAATCAAGGTATGAACAATTGCTACGTATAATACCTTATGTATTATACACTCATGCCTTCTTAAAAGAAGATATTTATGTCAAACATTGCTAGCCGGTTTTAAATTTATAAGTCATTTAATTAGATTCTGGAGACAACTATATTTGTAATGGAAAAACAATATCAATAAAAACATTTCTAGCTTTTACTCTTACAAGAGTAGATTAACTTTTTCAAAAACGAAGTTTTAAAAGCTTATTATAAAACATGGGCTTCTCAACTAAGCCCATATAGAAAAAAAAATAAAGACTTTAAAAGATAAATCTAGCTCTTCAAAATAGACTAAAAACAAAACAACAAAAATAAAATTTATGGTCTTAGCTCACTTTACTCATCCACAAGTCCTTCCTAAGTCATCTCATATTCCCAAACCAAACATCATAAAAAAACACCATCATTATCCATATCATCTTCATCATACAAATCCTCATCGCCTGGAAAAAAAAAATGATAATAATAATGAGCTGAAATCCAGTACACAGTAATACAAGCATACAGAAGATAACACACAAACTTAAGCTGAATCCAATGCAATAAAACAGCTTATTATCTTTAAATTAAAGTAAACAATTCAATATTGGAACACTCATCCTTCGGAACAATCTCTAAAAACCTAGGGGTTTTGAGTAATAGCAGCTGCTCAAGGGTTTGATATAGACAGTTCGAACACCTATATTTCCAATATCTAACCAAGAAAGAGAAAATAGCTTCATCTCGAGTTCGTAGCTGTTACTCGCTCTTTATTCAATCTCAGTTCATAACATCATTTAGTTCAGTCGTGTCCATAAATATGAACTAAATCATGTTACTTTACTCTAAGCTTAAGTAAATGTTATGCTGATATCTTTTGCCCCATCAGCTACTTATCGAGCTACATATAAATTGTCATTGTATCATGACGGGGGTGGCCTAAGTGCCTAAACTATTGTACCTGGCTCCGGACAAGGTTGTCGCTCTCCAGATTAGATTAAACGATACAAACACAAGCAACACTCATTTATTTAAGCCATTTTTTAATTTTATTTCATTAAGAATGCATATCCTAACAAATAACAAGCACATCATTGCATACCTTATCTAAAACTTTATCAAGATCAAAAGACAGTCCAAAAGAATGCTTTTATGGGGTTGATTAGAAGATAGACTAACAGATAAACAGGTATTTGTTTCATAAAGTTAAACTATATAAGCAATTAAACTAATTTTCCACTTATATCAAACTTTTATTAAAACTCTATTTGATCATATACTAAATAAGAACTCCGCCATGGTTATGATAATTACTCTGCCAAAATACAGACAGTTCTCCATTGTCTGTCAAAGTATTTCTTTTCTCTTTGTTTATATACATTTATTACAAAAATATCATCATATCATTTATTTTCAAAGCATTCGTATTTCTTAATAAACAAACATTTGAAACAATATATTCCCTATACTATTTATGGTTTAAGCCTACACATTAATCTAAGTCAATTATAATTTATTAAGCTTATATTAACTTAATCTTAATCAAGTTGATTAGACTTAACCAATCTAATCCATTTTAACCCATTAAGTCATGTTAATCCTAGGTTTACTAATTAAGTTCATTTTGTATCTAAGATTCATATTTAACCTAAAGTTTGTTAGCTAGTTCACTTCATATTTAAAATCTATACATTAAACCTAGATTAGTTATCAAACTCATTTATACCTTAACTTCTTTGTCTAATCCAATTAATTATTAATCTACGAATTCTTTTAACACATTCTTAATTATATAGATTAACTATCATTCATCTATTTTATTTTTTCTTTCTTTCTCTTTTTTTTTTTTATATGAACAGTACAGGGGGCTAGATCACACCCGTGATGCCAGCGATGGAAGCTGTGATGAGGCCAGTGATAGTCATCATGGGCCTCGTCACGCCGTGATCTAGATCGTTACATATGAAAATCCATGATCAGAGAAGATCACAGTCTTGATCATGCCCATGATCACCCTATTTCTTCATTTCCACTTCTATTACTAGCCATGATACGGTCATAATGCACAAGAGATCATGTTACATTCTTCTTTTGCTTCTTACTCTAATTTTAATTACTTGTTTTCAACATATATAAACAAAAACATTTTATTATTAGTATACATGTGCATAATCTTAACCTATAAACACTTCTATATATATTTCTATATCATATAGCCTTAAATCATTCCATCAAACACTTAATCTACACATGCACATACATATCCATGCTTTAGCATATATGTTCATATATTACTAACTTATCAATTCTATCATAAGACGTACATCTATCTAGTTCTAATTCAACATTTTCATGTATAAACAACAATCAAGAGAAGAAAATAAACAAACTAACATTTTAGCTAATTAAAACTTCACTACTACTACTTCCTAAGTTGATGTAGCTTCTTCAAGCTAATTTCTTACTTCCATCTTGATTTTTATATTCAATGTCTCCTATGATCTTATTGAATTTGAGATTTATTGTTTGATTTTGAAGAAAAAGAAGAGAAGAAGAATGGGAGAGAAAGAGAAACGTAAAAGAAAGAAAAGGAAAGGGAAAAAAGAAGAGAGAAGATAAGGGAGGGAGGCAGGTGGCAGCAAAATAAAAGGAAAAGGAAAATAAGAAATTAAAGATATTTTAAGATAAAGGTATTAGGTTTAAAACTTTTAGATCGATATCTTTAGTTATGGAAAGTGTTTAAAAATTAATTTTAGGATCAATATGTTAGAAATAAAGGACTTGAGATAGGGATCTGATTTAGTTCGTCAGTTTGACATATTTAGCTTGAGCTTAGACTCAATATATGATATTATTAGGTAAGCAGGTGATTTTGAAATTAATGGGATTAAAAATATAAAACTATAGGCTAAAGCTTATGGATTTAGGAATCCACTCAACTTTTAAACAACATGTTTAGGGGTTTAAGGATTCAAAACCTCAAATTTCAACTTAAAGCTATTTACTCAATTAATTACATTAATCTATCTAAGAATAATCCATTATCTATTTTATTTGCATTATTTAAACTATCTTATTTCAAATTTCTAACTTAGGTGAATGTTTAAGGCATTTCATTATGTAAAATCTATAGGTTATAAACACATAATCCATGTTTTAAAATATTATAAGATAACATATTATATAATATCCATATTAAAATTTAAACTAATTATGGAACATTTATTAAAATAGTTTGTGATAATATATATGACTTATAAAGTATAAAATAAACGATGATTATGTATAATGGATGAAGCATTGATATATGAAAAGAATATGTGTTACATAACATATATATAATAAATATATGAGATATATATCTTCATATATAACTTATCCATACATATATAAATTATAGATATAAATATATAATTTATAGTTATATATATCATAATTTATCTATTACATGAAATGAACATTTTATATATGTGCATAAACATGTTACAAGATATAGATTACGTATATGATACTTATAAATTATGTATATGTATAATATAAATTATATACAAGGTATATCATAATATATACATCGAATAACATATAACAAATATTTATAACATATTTAAAATATAGCTTGCATATAACATATATTATATTGATATCGATGTAACTAACATAATCTATATGTTATATCTATTGTATAACATATATATATAAATGTCTAAAACATATATTCATAATTTATGTATTATATATGTTATATATATAATAAATAAATAGATTATGTTGTATAAGTTTGTATACATAATTAATATGTTATATATATACATATATGCGTGTTATACAATATAAATTACACATATAGCATATATATCATATGATATGTATAACAAAATCCTAAAACATTTGTATGTTGAGTATATATATTAGATTTCGGTAACTTTTGATTTGTTCCAAAATAACCCAATAAGGGTATAATGGTATTACTTGTTCTTAATTTAATACTACAATCTATGAATTGAAGTAAATGTTAAAATATGTATTTCTGATAATAGAACTAGTAAACACTAGAATATAACATTCCCGATCTTTGAGAATACCTTTGCTCCTATAATATATGAATAAATGTTTTATAATGAAGGGCAAAAGTGTCATCTGATTAAAAATAAGAGAGTTTTTATGGTCTACCCTGATTTGTATATGTATAGTTTGATGAATGTCAGATAGGTAATCGAAGACGGAGAGGCATAGGACAGACATTGGCCAAAGGTTGCTGGCCTTCTTCTTCAACGCTATCGGCTTTGTCTTGTTCACTGTCGGCCTTTAGCCAGCCTCCATGGCCAAAATTAAGTCCAAGAGCTTTAGGCCGCTAACATTTTCTATTTGAAAATGAAAAGGGTTTTCCAAATTTTCTTTATAACTTAGGCCTTCCTCTTCTCCAAAATCATTCCAAATCTATAGAATTCTCTCTAAAACCTCTGTCTGTGGTCATTGCATCAAAGCAAGACTAAGAAGCAAGGTCAGGGTGAATTAGTTATCATCAAGTCTTTAATAAATTAAGGAGCAGTCTATTCCTAATATTCTCCTTTACTTTTTAAGGGAGTTTTGGAAAAAAAAAAAAAAAACCTCTAAGTTTTTGTTAGAGATTTATATTCTGCAATCAAGAAGGATCAAGAATCAAAGTCTTAGATAAGTATTAATCTTTTTTATCCTTACAGGTATATAGAAGTGATATTTTTCTAAATTTGGCTTGAATTATATTAAAGGCAGTCATATTTGAAGGAGTTGTTGGAGAATTTCTGTTATGGTGGAGATTCTGTTGTTTTGCAATCAAAGGAGGTAGGTGTGTATAACCTAAATTGTAGTTTTTTCAAATTAGGGTTTAGATGATGATAAGGATGTAATTGTTTTTATGGAAACATGATTTGAATTAGTTTTGATTATGTGATCAGATGTTGTTGGTGAAATTAGGGTTCCTGTTCTTAAAAACTATTCCAGGTACGATCTTATATTGTTTACTGCTTGTGATTGTAGGATTAGAAATTACAAATGAATCTAATGCTATATGGTATATAAATTTGATGTGTTGATTGTTTATGGCTGGTTCTAGTAGATTAGGAGGACCATTGCTACTAGGACAGTGCCCTAATGACCTATGTGTGTTGTTGTCCTGAGTGGAGTCATGTACAGAGATGATTTAGGTAGTTTAGGAGTGGTATGATTATGGTGCTCTGAGTTTGTGGAATGTCCTTAATACCAATATATATATATAACCTATTTTCTATATGGATGTTTTTACGGAGTCATGACTTACTTTGAGTTTAGAACTAGATGCACATTGTTCTAAACTATTTTGTTTGTTGGCTAATCAAAGATGATAATTTGCATTTGTTGCATTAGTTATTAAATTGTATGTGAAATTGTATTATGTCTATTCATGTGCATATGTTTGTGGTATGGTGTACTGGGCCTTTGTGGTCACTCTTTTATCTTTTTTAGGAACCGGTGATGATCCACTAGTGTTTGACTTATCTGGATATGATGTCTATGTTGATTATAGGGAAGATGGTAGTGGACTAGACTTTCTTGCGGATGGTTAGATATTCTAATTTGAAATAGACAAACTTGAAGACTGTAAAGTTTTTTTTATGTTTAATGATTTTGAAACTTTTTTGTGAAACTTTTCCTAGGATGATGGAAGTTTGATTTAAGTTAGCCTTGGTTTATGCTAACTAGGTTATTCAAAAGTAATTATGAGATGTTTAGTCTGAGTAGGTATCCTTTATGTGATTAATTGGTGATTTTATGTTTGTCCTTCACAAGTGAGGGCACGTGACAAGTTGTAATGCCTTCAGATTATGACATCACAGCTTAGTTGGTATCAGAGCTTGGTTTATGAATTTTATTAGATCTAAGTTATGAACTCCTTAGAATGGTGAGTAATGATGAGTGGGGTAGCAAATAGTTGGGATTGCTTATTTACATAATATGTTGATATATTGTAGTTTTATAGGTGTTTTGATCTTTATAGCTTATTATATCCTTTTTCTTATTTTTCTATGTTTACCCTACTAGAATGCCACCTAGAAGGAAAGCCCTTGATGTTGGTTCCTCTAGAGCTAGTGAAGAAGAAGTTAATGGAGGACAATTATTAGAGAGTCAGCCAGCTTTAAACAAGCCACCTTTAATTTAGCCACCCTTAAATCAGTTACCTCAAAATCTACCACTACCACCGCCCCCAACTACAGGACAACAGGTACAGGTAGATGTTGCTCATCTGATGTAGGCAATGAACACTCATTTAGGAGCAGTTGCTCAACAACATTAAACCATGTGTCAAGATGTGGAAATGATATAGGCTAATGTTGAGGCTTGGAGGCAAGCGATTTAGAGGTAGAATGGAAATGGTGGTAATAATGCCAAACAGGTAGATGTACTGAGTCTCAACAAGTTTTTAGATTTGGTATATAAATTTGAGCCAAAGCTTGGGAGTCCTTTAGATGCACAATTATGGATGAAGGAGGCATAAAAGACATTTGCTACTTTAGACATTCCTGAAAATAAGAAAGTAGAATATGGTTTCTCTTTGCTCATTAGAAGAGCAATTAATTGGTGGTTGAGCACTAAAAGACATATAGCTGGAGTGGTTACATGGGACAGATTCCAGCAAACCTTCTATGGGGAGTTTTTCCCTAAAAGTGTAAAGCAACAGATGCTGCAAGAGTACTACATATTATAACAAAGAAAGATTATTGTTGAGGACTCTGAAGTAGAGCTGAACAGATTGATGAGGTACCAAGTCCTCTGAAGGAAAGTGAGGAGGCTAAAGTAAGCGGATTTATTACTAGGTTGGAACATGAGATACAACACCAGGTAAATTTGATGGATTTGACCAACTACTCAGCTATGATCAACAAAGCAAAGATAGTTGAGCAGGTCTGAACAAGATGAAAAGTTGTGAGCCATAGAGAAGTCAAATCTATTTAGGAAAGAGACTAGCTTTTAGTGTGCTTACCTAGGATAGGGGAAAGAGGCCTATCACACAACAAGTCAAGTTAGTAGTATATAGTACTGAGAGGATGTATCGGGTGCCTTAGCCCTCATGATATTAAAGATTGTAAATGGCCTGAGAATGCCTGTTTTACATGTGGCAAGGTTGGGCATAGCCACATATTTTGCATAGAGAAAGCTATTCTATAGGTCTACTGTTCTAAATGTGGACAACACAGACACAAAGTTATAGACTACAAAGAGCCAATAAGGCAAATAGTTCCAGGAGTTCGGATAAGTTGAGCTTAGGGTGGTTAAGGACAGAGAGCACCAGTTAAAGTTTATGCTCTTCAGCATAGAGATACATCAAGTGTTGACACTATTGCAGGTATGCTCTTAATACTCCTGCATAGTGCTTATGTTCTTTTCAATACTAGTGTAAGCTTTTCATTTATATCTAATTCCTTTGTATCTGGATGCGGTGTATGTGTTGAATGTATGTCTGAATGCTTGTCTGTACACATACCATTGGGGAGTGGAGCTATGTTGAACCGGATTTGTAGAGATGTGGTTATAGAGATAGAGGATAGAAATCTACCTGCAAATCTAATAGTCTTGGATATGATATATTTTGATATCATCTTAGGAGTAAACTAGTTAGTGAAATATCATGCTGTGATTGACTGTCACAACTTGGCAGTGGAATTTAACCTACCAAATAGGGATCAATTTGTACATAAGCTCGATGTACAAAGACCACTAGTGTTGCCTACATATGAGTTGTAGGGAAGGCCAACATTAGCTATGGCAGCTATGATGGTAGAAGATAAACAAAGGATTGATCATGCGTAGATACCGATTGTATGTGAGCATCCTGAGGTTTTTCCAGAAGATTTACCAGGATTACAACCAAAAAGAGAAGTGGATTTCTATATTGACTTGGTGCCAG
Source organism: Combretum micranthum (assembly GCA_024138025.1). Taxonomy (NCBI): domain Eukaryota; kingdom Viridiplantae; phylum Streptophyta; class Magnoliopsida; order Myrtales; family Combretaceae; genus Combretum; species Combretum micranthum. The sequence continues at coordinate 1,074,174 of JAMXBD010000122.1, read as the reverse complement.
GTACTACCCCCATATCTAAAACAATGTACCATGTGGCACCGACAAAGCTTGTAGAGCTTAAAGTCCAGTTAGATGATTTGCTCAAGAAGAAGTTCATCAGGCCTAATATGTCATCTTGGGGAGCTCTAGTTCTATTTGTAAAGAAGAAGGATGGTAGCATAAGGTTATGCATAGACTATAGAGAGCTGAACTGACTATCAAGAACAAATGCCATCTGCTAAAGATAGATGATCTATTTAACCAGTTGGCAGGAGCAAACGTATTCTCAAAGATTGATCTTAGATTAGGATATCATCAGCTGCGGGTTAGAGTAGAGGATATACTGAAGATAACTTTTAGGACCAGATACGGGCATTATGAATTTATAATCATGCCTTTTGGTCTTATCAATACACCAGCCGTTTTCATTGACCTTATGAACAGAGTCTTAAGAGATTATTTAGATCTGTTTGTAATGTTCTTTATAGATGATGTCTTAGTGTACTTTAAAATGAAGGAAGAACATGATGAGCATTTGAGGTTAGTTCTAACCAGATTATAAGATGAGAAGTTGTATGCCAAGTTCACAAAGTGTGAATTCTAGTTAGAACAAGTGTCTTTCTTAGGACATGTTATTGATGAAAATGGAAGTTTAGTGGATCTTGAGAAAGTGAAAGCAGTAATATAATGGCCAATAAATAAAAATGTGTCAGAAATCAGAAGTTTTCTAAGAATGGTAGGATACCACAGAAGATTTGTATAAAATTTTTCTAAGATTGCAAGCCCATTAACCAGACTAACACAAAAAATGGGTAAAGTATGTTTGGGATGAGGATTGTGAGAATAGCTTCTAGCAATTGAAGGAAAAGCTAGTATTTGCACTAGTTCTAGCCTTACCAATAAGTGTCGAGGAGTATACTATCTATAGTGATGCCTTTATACAAGGACTAGGTTGTGTGTTGATGCAAGGAGGTAGAGTGATAGCATATACTTCCAGACAGCCGAAGCCTATGAGAAGAATTATTGGTGCACTTTATCTGACCAAGTGTTAATTAAGTGAAGTCCTATTATTTCTTTTCTTTAATCCAGTTAACACTAGGCAAGTGTACTCATCGCATATAGTATAAAAATGAAATGTAGGGTCGTATTCCTTGGAGTCATCAACAAATAGTATTACTCACCTTATTGATTATTATCTAGCAAATTAATTAAACTCAGCAATCAAAGTTATCAACTAGCTAATCTTAACTACATCTATGTTCATTACAATAATTAATTAAATTAATTTAACTTAACAATTAACAACAAAACAGACTCGCTTCACTAACGAATTAACATGTAATACAACTTTATTGTTTATTATGTCTTTCCTAACTGTGATATTCCACTTATTAGTTCAATATCTCTCTTAAGACTATTAAACCCTAACCTTAGCCATGTCAACTGAAATCTCTTCCTAATTAATAGCTGACTAAGACCGCATTAAACATAAAATCCCAAGATAATTTTCCAATTACATGTAGAAGATTTCAAAGGCAATTTTCCAATTACATGCAAAAGATTTCATAACCCAATCTCTAGGCATTATGAGCAATCTCTCGCTATAGCCCATATCTATTCGATGAGTAGATTTCTCAATCGCATTCCATGGAAATCTAATCTAATCCTAAGCAGTGTACTACCTAGACTTAGAATACTTCAATACACTATAGAGATTAGAAAATCCTACAACTTTCATTCCATGTATGTACATGCTAATACACGTCTACACAAGCCTTAACAACTACTCAAGCATAATGTAAGGAAATAACATAATACAACACAACACGATGAAAGTAAGGATTAAGAAGAAAGAATATGAAAACAACCCTTAAACAATGATTACTTTAAGATCTGGATACCACAATGCTGACAAGACTTCTTATGCAAATACAATAGTAATAGATGGTTAAGTTTCTCTCTAAGAATTGTGATGTCTAACTACTCCTAATGATTGATATTTTTTTGTAATGTTTCACTAAGATATTTATATCTCTTCTCCATTAGGTACATCTGATGGGTGAAAGTACATGTTAATTGGCTTTCATCTCTCTTCAAAAAGATGTAAAATTCTGAATTGGTGTGAAAATATCCCATAAGTAACTGCTGTCACGCCCATTTCATAGGCCATTATCTTCTTGGAAATCATTATCAAAGGTAGATCACGACCGTATTAGAGACCGTTATCTCCTCAGGTTGAATTCTCAACATGTTGTAATGCCCGTAAGCACTTCATTCATGTTCTGCTGTAATTCATTCCCCTGTTGGTCATGGCCGTATTGGAGGCTGTGATCTCCACTATGGTCTTTTTATTTCCAACAAATAACGGCCGTAACATATTAAATTTGCCAACTCCAAGAAGATCACGCCCGAGGGTACGGTCATATCATAGGCTATAATCTTCTCTATGGGGGATTTTCTCCTCTTCTCTTGTTGGTCACACCCGTAATTACCTCAATAATAACAATTCAAGATAATCACTAGCTTGGTTATGGGAGTGATCTGGATTAGATGATATCTCAACTCCTAATTCTTGTTCAAATCGATCCAAATGTTGATGTTTCTCTTGATTAAACTTGAAATGAACATATTTTCTAATTAAGTACCAAATATCTTAAATTAAACAAGAATTTGAAGCATAATTAACCATAAATAAACCAAGATAAGTATGGTAGATTAGAAATATCAATCATCCAACACATGATCTGGAACTAATAGTAGTTGTTCATGCCTTGAAGTTGTGTAGGCATTATCTACATGGAGAAAGATGGAAGGTATATGTAGATCACAAAAGTCTGAAGCACATCTTTACCTAGAGAGAGCTAAATATAAGGCAGAGGAGATGGTTGAAGCTAATAAGAGACTATGATGTGGATATCCAATACCATCTTGGAAAGGTGAATGTAGTAACAGACTCCTTGAATAGAAAGCGAGTGGAGAATTTAGCAATTTTGATCACTTCTGAATGACATCTAATGGATGATATGAGAAAGCTTGAATTGGAGATAGTGACCAGAGAATTAGGTGCAAGATTGGTAAACTTGCAGATTCAGCCTACCATTATAGAATAAGTGAATGACCCAAGTATACAGGAAATAAAGAAAAGAATGGAAGTGGGCAGAGCAGTTGAGTTCCACATTGATGAAGATGGTGTGATGAGATATAAAGAAAGGTTATGTGTGTTAGAACAAGAAGACATTAAGAAGGATTTACTGAACGAGGCTCATTATTCTGGTTATTCTATCCATTTGGGAGGTAACAAAATATACCAGGATTTGAAGAAGTTGTATTGGTGGAATAACATTAAGAAGAAAATTGTAGAGTATGTATCAAAGTACTATACATGCCAATTGATCAATAATGAGCACAGGAGATCAACAAGTGAATTGAAGCCTCTACCTGTATCTCAATGGAAATTGGAGCATATAACTATTGATTTTGTTAATGCTCTATCTAGAATAAAAGAAAAGTTTGATTCGATATGACTGATTGTTAATAGACTTACAAAAGTAGCTCACTTTATAAAAATCAAAACAGGGTATTAGTTGGAGCAATTGGCAAAATTGTATATTAAAGAGATAATGAGATTATATGGAATACCAATAATCATTGTGTCAGACAGGGATACTAGATTTATTGGAAGAATTTGGAAAAGTGATCTTTTCCATCTTTTTGGGTATATAGAAGTGATCTTTTTCTAAATTTGGTCTGAGTTATATTGAAGGGAGTCATATTTGGAGGATTATTTAGAGAATTTCTATTATGGTGGAGATTCTATTATTTTACAATCAAAGGAAGTAGGTGTGTACAACCTAAATTGTAATTCTTTTCATATTAGGGTTTAGATGATGATAAGGATGTAATTGTTTTATGGAAACATGTTTTGAATTAATTTTGATTATGTGATCAGGCGTTGTTGGTGACATTAGGGTTCCTATTCTTAAAAGCTATTTCAAGTATGACATTACCTTGTTTGTTGCTTGTGATTGTAGGATTAGAAATTACAAATGAATCTAATGCTATATAGTATATAAATTTGATGTGCTGATTGTCTATGGCTAGGTCTAGTAGATTGGGAGGACCATTGCTACTACGGCAACACATTGATGATTTGTGTGTGTCATTGTCCCGAGTAGAGTCATGTACAAAGATAATTCTAGTAGTTTAGGAGTGGTACAATTACAGTACTTCGGTTGTGTGGGATGTCCCCAACACCAATAAATGTGTATATTACCTATTCTCTATATGGATGTTTTTACAAAGTTATGAGTTACTCCGGGTTTAGGACTAGATGCATATAGTTCTAAATTATGTTATTTGCTGGCTAATCAAAGATAATAATTTTGTGTTTGTTGCATTAGTTATTAAGTTGTATTTGAAATTATATTATGCCTGTTCATGTGCATGTGTTTGTGGTATGCTGTACTGGGTATTTGTGCTCACATTTTTATCTTTTTTAGGAACAAGTGATAATCTAGTAGTGTTAACTTAACTAAATATGATGTCTACATTGATTATGGGAAGACGATAGTGGACCGAACTTTCATGTTGATGTTTAGATATTCTAATTTGGAAATAGAAAAACTTGAAGACTATGTAAAGCTTTTACGTTTAATGATTTTAAATTTATTTTGTGAAACTTTTCCTAGGATGCTAGAAGTTTGATTTAAGTTGGTCTTGGTTTGTGCCAACTACGTTATTCAAACATTATTATGAGATGTTTATTTTAAACAGGTATTCTTTATGTGAGTAATTGGTGATTTTATATTTATTTGTAGATTAGTAGATTAATAGCCTTAGCATGTCCTTCACAAGTGATGGCACGTGGTGGGTTGTAATGCCTTTAGATTAGAGCATTACAGTATATATATTAGATTTTGGTAACTTTTGATTTATTCCAAAATAACCAAATAAGGGTATAATGGTATTATTTGTTCCTAATTTAATAATGCAATCTATAAATTGAAGTAAATGTTAAAATATGTATTTCTGATAATAGAACTAGTAAACACTCGAATATAACATTCCTTATCTATTATTGGTAATACTATTCTGAAGTCGTAACTTTTCTATTCCCTATTTATTCCATATATTGGAGTTAATAGGTTGTAAGAATTGGTTTTTTATTTGGTTGCCTATATTACTCTTTTTTAATCTCATTATCTTCCTTAATTTCAAGGTATATTAATTTTCTTGATTTCATTATTTTCCTTAATCTCATTATCCCTCAGTATTGCTTCCTTATGCAATTTCGCTTATGAATTTTTTTTATTGCTGCAAATAGAAATAGTTTTCTATTGTTCTTGCCTAGGATAATAATGCACAATCTTCTTGGTATATGGACATGGACATGAATGTTTCCATTAACCTACCTTATTAACACAATTTTTTACAAAATTAAATATATTTTAAAATTTTTTTACCTATTTTGTATATGTATATGTAGACTAGTATTTTGAATTTTCATGTTTCTCCAACATTGGAAAGACCTCATCTCACTAAAATTTTGGAAAGATAATAAGTATACCAATAGTCATTACAAAATGAAGTGAACAATGAGTTTTCATGACTTCCACCTATCTTATTAATACAATTTTTAGATAAAATTAAAACTTGTATAAAGAATGTTCACGTACCTCATATATGTATAAACAACTTTCTTTAATTTTTTTTTTGTTTTCCTAAAAATTGAAATACTTCATTTGACTTCAAAACCTTAGGGAAAATATAGCATAATAAGAGCTCTTATCAAACTTGATAAAGCAATAACTTCCAAAAATTTATACCTACATTATTAATAGAATTTTTTTAAATTAAATTAAATATTATATTTTTCCATGAATATTATAAAATGTTTAGCTTCCTTTTATATATGTATCATTACATATATAGACTAATTTTTCTTTTTTAATTTTTCATTTTTTGTTTTGAAACTTGAAAATTTTCTTCATCTAAGTTCAAGATTTCCAGGAAAAAAAATATAATATAACAACCATAACTAAAAGTAATGATAGAATAACTTCACTTTATCTCTATTGACTTCATTAATACAATTTTAAATAAAATAAAATATTAAATAATAAAATATAGAAATAATATTTTAATAAAAATTATGAAAATGCTTGAAAATATTTCCAAATAATTAGCTTTTTTATTATTTTTTAGAGATTGACAATATGCTTAGCAATTTTAAAGAATGTGCAAACTAATAGAAATGGATAGAAAAGGAAAGAGTAGAAATGAAAAAAAAGGAAATGCTGTTCTTATTTATTGTTTAGATTTAAAAGATGGAAATAGAAGTGAATAGGATGAAATTTTTCTTTTTTGATGTTGTTTGGTAGGATGACAAAAGAAATAAAAGAGAAATAAAACATGTAATAGATTAAAATATCCTCTATTTTATTTTTATATTTTGCTTCAAGGGATATTTTGGTCATTTTAGTTTTCCTTTAGTTCTTCTAGTTTCATCCTAGCACTAGATGGTGCCCTAAAAAAAAAAAAAAAGGAGGAGCTTAACTTTCCTTTCATTTCTATCCAAATCATCTCATTTCCCTTGCAAATAAAATAACCAAACATACCATTTTCCTTGTCTCCCTTTGATTTCCTTATATTTCCAATATGAATTCAATGTTTTTTTTTACGATAATTAGTTTTCATCCTTAGCCTATGTAAGTCTTATTAATCTTCTCTTTTCTGGGATTTCAAAACCCCTTTGCCTTTCTTCTCAATTTGAATTCTTATTATCTAGTCCACACAAACTCTTTTGGCTTGTTTAGTATGCAGAAATGAATCAGAATAGAATCGTGATTCCAGCTTCCATTCCTTTTCTTGCATTTGGAAGCGTTATAAGAAGGCGGAATTGCGAATCCTTGGAATCGATGATTCCGACTTTTAGGTGGAATTCAATTCTGTCTTTAAGAAGGTGGAATCACGATTCCATTCTACTTTCCATTAAGAATTTATACTTAAATTACATTTTTATCCTATATAAATTTATTATATTATTTTTTAAAGGGTATTTTGGTAAATTCTAATATAAACTAATTCATATCTATTTCATTCCGTGTCCGTATCCAAACAAAGGAATGGACTTATCATTCCCATATTTATTTCATTCCATTACATTCTTTTGATTTCAATCCATTCCATTCCAGACAATTCCCACGTAATGTACCATTACCTTTTCGATTCAAAACACCCCAAACCCCATACCACCCTTTGGGTTTTTTATTGTATGTATAAAGTTTCAATCTTTATGCGAAACGGTCTAAGTTTAGGTTTTTTAGCTCCACAAATAGGTTTTAAAGATCGAGATAATTTGTTTTGGGTTTATTTAAAAAAAAAAGTTATGATTTTTGGTTTTGGGGTTTGGTCAAGATTCATATGTTTGGTGATTCCTAGGTCAAGTTATGATTTTGCATTAAAAATGAATGATGGGGAATTAAGTTTTAAAATCAAGTGGTGTTTTCGATATTTAATTGAGGTGATACTCATAAATTGACTAAATTAAATCGATACAGATATGATACGGATAAATTAAAGATCCAATACAGGTCCTATGCTGACAAAAATCTAATAATCTCAACAATATAAAAGGAATGGAAAGAGAAAGAAATACGATCAATATTTGTGTTTAGGTATATTGATTAGAAGTGGACTCCAACTAAAATTCCATCCTAATGTGGATGAAATTAGTAAAAGAGGGAAAAACAATTAAAATCACTAAAATAATCTCAAATTAAATATAAATCTAATGATTTAATTATAATTTTATTACTTTAATTATTTTCTTTTCGGCTCCTTTCCTCTAATTTCCACATTTTATATCCAAACAAATATAAAGAATTCTTTTTATTGGATTTCCTTTCCACTCATTAGCTTTCATTTTTATAAGAGAGTTTGCCAAATATAACTAACTTTGAGAATATATTTGATCCGCTGGCATTTATGTAATTTCATATTAAAATATTTTTCCTTTTTCCTTACCTGTAGATATGTATAGAATAGTTTATTTAATATTAAAGTTTATGAAATTAATTAAATGATAAAATTGCTCTAATATACTCAAATATAAACAATCAATATCAATGGAAATAAGCACTTTATTTTGATATAAAATTTGAATTATATAAACGAATTGAAATATATTATTAATAACAAACGTAATGATAATATAAACTAATTAAAATCTATATTGTCCATATTAATCTTTATAACTTTATTTTTTTTTTCATATTATATTTTTAAGAAATATCCTTTTTAAAAGAGGATGTAATAAGCATTATTGTATATTCATTAACTCATAATTAGGGACATGGAACAAAGAAAAATACATTAATGCAAATTTTGTGTTATATTTTCATCTTTCTTTGAAACTACGCTATTAGTGCACACGTTGCAGAATATGTTGGCTAGTGTTGAATTTATTCTCCCAACTTGAAAATCCACTTCATCTAACTTAAAGATATAGAGAGAGAAAAAAAAGTGTTACAATAACAACTCTTACCAATACCGATAAAAGCATAACTTCCTGTAATTTTTATCTATCTTCTATTCTAATTGTAAACCCCGGGAATTTTTCACATTAGTACACGACCTTTTAATAGATTGTATAAACTAGATAATAGATTTAGATTCTAATCGAAGTCTAATAATAGATTAATATTTAGATTTTGGATAGATGAAGAATTTAGGAACCGAATAAAGAAATTCTTTAACTCTAGTTAATACCAAAAACGAGATTTTGTATCTTGAATAAATAATTCAAGATATGATTTAAAATTTAGACCCGAAACCTGATATACAAATAGGTTTAAATAGAAAATATGAATATAGGGATTAAATGATTGTTTTTTATCTTGATAATGATTCGAGATTAGAATAACGAGTAGTGATGAGTTTATATTTAGATTTAAACCCTAAATTCAAGATTCCTAGTTAAAATTAAAAGCTACTAATAAGAACTTTTCAGTATCAAAACTGAAGATATATATATATATATATATATATAGTTTGGTTCTGTATTAAGTCCAATACTGCATAAATGATTATTTACGCTTATAAACAGAAAACGATGATCCAAAAAAATGAACTGTTAAGATTTTAAATACACAACGAAAATATAAACTGTCGAATAACTCAAAATCTGAACCCCAAACAAATAATCGGATCACGCTATTGTTCTAAATCGAGTTTTCTTAAGCTATCGGAGCCTGAAACAAAAATTGACCTAACGAGCTTAAGAAATTATAATAACGGGAGATAAAATTATACGAATAAATAACTACGTATATATATAAATTAAATTTGTATTATTTGAAAATCTAAATGTTTTGTATAACCCTATACACATATTTTTGTACAAAAACTTCCAAATATTAGCTGATTTATACCCGTATAACTCGTTTAATTAACTCAAAACTTAATTAAAAAAAATAAACTAATATATATGTATGATTTACGGCTGCTTTTCGGTGGGGATTATGTTAGAGAAGAGAGAGCCGGATTTTGAATCAATAATGCAACCATTTGTCAATCAAATCAACCCACAAGACCAACCAAATAATGACAGCTCAATACAACATTAATTGAAGTGAAAATAACAGCCCAATGGAGAACGAATCAAAGGGAAAAATCGGAAATAACGTAGCCGAAGTTTTCCTTTCTTCTATATATATATATATATATATATATATATGCCTTTAAGACACTTAATGAAGAACAAACAAAATTCTTCAATTCCCAAAACTCCTCAGCACGAAACTACTCTCAAACATCAACCAGAACAAACTGAAAACAAAGAACACACAAATCAAAACACCAAAGCTCGGATCAAAGGAAAAACAAAGCTAAAAACCCTTGAATACGAGCTTAAAGGTAAGTTGAGGTAACTCGAGTTATTTTCGTTCAAATCTAAGTTTTGTAACTGACTTATAATAATCTTAGGAACACAATAAACACAAACACGAGCTTCGGATTACATCAAACGAGCTCCAACGAGGTAATAATCTAAAACCCTAGCTTTATTTTCTAAGAATCGAGATCTATATATATATATATATATGTTTTTAAACGTGTTTTATGTCCTTATATATGATATATAAACACTTAGAAATAGTTTAAATATGTTTTTAACGTGTAAAAATCAAAGAACATGAATCGAACTGAGGAAGAAGATGATGAACAGTACAACACTGCCCCAAGGCCGGTAGTGTAAACGCTCAACGCGGGCGGCTTACATGGATAGGCCGGCGGCGTATAGGCGGCTTACACTGATCAGAGGCTACGTGAAATAATTTTTCATGTAAAGGTCGAATGAAAGTCGGCTACTGGAGATCTACACCGACGGCGTAAAGCCGGCGTACGTTGAAAGCCAACAGCTTTCAATACTGGTGCACTTGATATGAAAATTTCTTCAAAAACAATTTTACACCGGCATCTGGACTTAAAAGCTGGCGGCTTTGAGCCGACGTACAGCCAAATCTTCTTCAACGTGAGTTTTTCTGACCTAAACAGAAACTATATATATATATGTATGTATAATATATCTACTGAGTATATATATATATATATGTTATACAAGTATGTATTAGATAGTTAATTTAATACAAGTATTTAAGCCTATTTAGATAAATATCTAATATTCGTTAAAACCCTAAGATTAAGAAAAGATATTAGGTGTTAATCAAAGTTAGTATTAGTCATATATTTGTTCTAGATAAATAAAATAGGTAAGAATGGAAATTGAAATAAGTTAAATTTTCAAGTATTATGACTTCTAAAAATAACAAAACAATTATGCGAGATAAAATAGGAGAAACGCGACAACAATAAGTAATAATAATTACCAAAATATCGAGTCTAGGACACGAATCACATATAGGAATTTAGTTAATTTGTATTAATGAATACTTTGTCTTAAATAGATGACTTTAACTCATTAGAGGATCTACCAGCGGATTACTAAGATTGAGGTAGTATGAGCAGGTGAGTAATTAAGTCATATTATACTGGTTGTGCTTGTAAGTAGTTGAATATGTAAAGTAAAGATAACCAAATAAGTGCTTGTTGAAAGTATGATATGATCTGAGTGTATGATTGTTAAAATATCCTTCTAAAAGCGATAATGCAATGATTGATGTTGTGCAGTAGTATAATGATGATTGTGTGTAATGTATGGTCACTTTGAAATTGATTAAGACTTATTGACTTAACAAAATAATATGAGCATGCATTGCACGAATTGCACTATTGCATATATGGTTGTGACAGCCTGCTACGTATTAATATTTCGGATCTCTGTTTTCGCTTGGTTGTTCGAATGTGTTAGTTCTTCCAAGGTTCTCTTTGGTCTGGCGGTCTTATGAGGAATTAAAAGGCACCGAAGAACGTCGCCCGTAGAATCGCTTTGAAATGATTAATACTTAGGGAGTTTCTAAGGGGATTGCAGGAGATGGTTTGTTCAATTAACTATATTCAAAGTGATAACCTTAAAACGAGAAATCATTGATTCTCCTGTGTACTTAGTCTCTCCTGGGCAGGTGGGTCATTGAGTACTGGTTCTTCAACCCATAAAAAAGAGGGCGTAAATCTTTTTCTTGTTTGGATTCTAGATTATCCAAACTTGTATCTGTGCATATGGTTGAGTGCTTGCATTGCATATGATTTGTTAATGACTTGTGTGATGTATGGTATGTCTGGTTATTCACTGAGCTGTGGTTTCGCTCATACTCCTATAGTCTTTTCAAGTTCACTTTACGACCGTGGTTAGTTACATCCAGGAATATGGATCCGGTAAGAGCTTTAAAGCTAGAAGTCTATAGATATATTTTAGTTTGATGGTTATGTACTATTAGATTAGATTATTTAGTTGTGTACTCCAAATGAACTATATGGTTTGTAATAGTTTTGTAATGTTTATTCACTAAGTTATTTCTTTCATATATTTGTTATTTCTTATCAAGCAACTAAAAAGATCCTGTTGTTTTGAAAACCTGTCATTCTATGAAGGTAATCTAGTGATAGTATTCAAGTGTAACTTGTTTACTACTACTAGGGTACCCTCGGGGCGTGACACTAATTGTCTATCTTGTTAATACCATTTTTTAAATAACATAAAATATTATATAAATAAATATTTACCTACCTTATATATGTATGGACTAATCTCTTTAATTTTTCTTTAATTTTTTTTTTCAAAACTTGAAAGTTTTCTTTGCCTAACTTCAAAATCTCGAAAAAAAAAAAAAACATAAATGAATAATAGCAATTGCAAAACCCAACAAAATAGTAACTTCCTATTAGACAAATTTCCTTTTTTATTTTTTTCGAAACTTGAAAATTTTCCTTCTCCACCTTATATTTGTTGTGATTTGATAGTTATTTCTTAAATCTAATTTTAATTTAGTGTTTTTGTTAACGAGAAAGTAAGACCATTACATTTTCTTTGTGTATTTTAATATTTGTATTTTTGTTTTGATTGCATTTTAATATCCATACCTTAATCTTAGTGCATAATAGAATCTCTTAGAATTTTATGATGATTATAATCTTAAAATTATACTGATTTGTGAAAATACGAAAAAAATTAGACAAATCTTCTTGAGAAAAAAACGATTTTCAACTGTATAATTTTAAGTTAAATTAACAAATTTTAAGCAACTTTCAATACAAATATTTTAACAGCTATAAGCCTATAAACATATTATAGTGTATTATTCAATAAGTCAAAAATATAGTTAGCTATTTAGACATTAACAACCAATGAAGGTATAGAACATATCTAATTTTCTTTCAATTTTATAATAATAAAATACTAAATGAGGAAAGTTGATAATTTTATTTTTAATCTATTAATTAGTGAAGAAACACTAAAAGGTAAAGTGCATCAACCAAAAATACTGATATTGAAATGCAATAAACACTAAAATGTAGAAATAACAAAAAGTTTTTTTTTTAATTTTAAAAAATAAAAAAAAAGCAACAATAAAAGGTCATGTTGATCTATATTTTGTAAGATTATGTCATTAAATTGGACCCATTCGTAACTATGATCGCATGAGTGAAATGCATAATGTATAAATTATTATATTTATTTTAATAGATGAAATAAAAATTATGATAAAAATTTATAAAATTATATATATAAAACCAATATGGCTATATTGTCAAAGCAAAAACACAACGATAATTTTATATTACATTATACGGAAAAATTATTATTATTATTATTATTATTGGGTATTATAAATGAGGAGAAGAAAAGAACTTGATTTAATATATTATATTTTAACATTTACTTCTTATTTATATTTAATTCACTTGGACAATAGAAGTGGGAAAAAACGAAAGAAAAAAAGAAAAAAATTAGTATAACGACAGCATTGGAAAACCGACCGACCAACAGTGATTTTTCCATAATTTTTGGCAAGGGAGTTCAACGCCGTAGAGTTATAATTCTGGGTAAGTCTAATTCAGTGAATTTTTTTTTTAGCGTTTACACGGCTTAGTTTGATCGATACTTTTCTTGTTAGAAATATGTAATTTATTTGGTCGGTTTGTTATTTATTAGTTTTGTTTATGATAAAAATGCAATTTTTTGTTTAGGTTAGAAATTTTGCCCCATTTTTGATATTGTTGCTGATTCTGTATATCATAAAAATCCAATCCAATTGTTTTAGAGTGTTATGAATTCCATACGAGAAAGTTGCAATTGGGTAGTTGTATTGAAAGGCTACGTGTTTTTGGTGATTATATTCATGGGTACTAGGTTAAGGGAAAATTGCAAAAACGTGATTTTGGCTATAACACGGTAAGACGATGTTTTTGGGTACCGGGTTAGGGTAATATTGCACAAAAGTTGTGATTATGGGTATAAGACGGGTAAGATGTTGGTTTTGAATGTTGATATACTTGAACTTCTTGTTATGTAGTGAAGATTTGTGTCAAAAGGATAAAAGGGCATGCTTTGGCTAAAAAGTTACATGATTATTGCATTATTGCTACTGAAATTGATTTCGTTGATTACAATTTGCTTGAGAATTTATCGTGACTTATTTTCATGCAGATTTAAGTGAACGAATTGATTAAATGGGATATATTTGTTTCTTGCAACCGTGCAGTACCATGATTAGTTTGAGATTTGTGCACGTGTAATTCTGAAAATAATGGGTCCCGACCTGGAGTTACGAGGCAAATCCGAAGCTTCGGTGGACATTTTGATGGGTAAAGAAGACAGAAACATTTCCACGGATTGTGATGTAAAATTAATGCATTGTTCGAGTAATTGTGAAGACCATGACTTTCACATGGAAGCCATGTTGGAAGGGAAAAAAACGGAAATAGCTGAGGTTGATATAGTCGACAGCAAACAACCTTATGATCCTGGGGTGGTTTGTGCCAGCTGCGAAGATTTGACTGAGAGTTCAAGTTCTTTTGGTGACACTTCATCTGGGGTGGTAAATAGTTTAAGTTTAAGTGATGCTGAGGTTGAATCCGAATACCATGGAATCGAAGAGTCTTTTGTGAATGGTTCGAATGGACCATTTTCAATGAGGTACTTGCCATACTCATCATTGGTTCTCTTCTCTGATGGATATCGTGATCTTAGTGTTTTCACTATACTATTCATCATTCAATGTTCTCTTCAAGTGGGTAAAACTGTATAAATTTTTGTTGGTGCTTCCGGCTCTCAGCCAAACACATGCTATGGTGCTGATGCTTACAAAACCCCATATAATATTTAACTAGTTTAGATGTTTGCTTTCTTTCTTTCTTTTTTTTTTTTTTTTTCCTCTTTTTGAATTGTTAATTCAATATATAGATGCTTGATAGCTTATTGGAAAAGCTTTTAGATATTACTAGTTCAGGATTAGCTGTCCATTCATTTTATTGAAAAGAGAAAGAAAACCTTTTTTATCTACTTTACTAGGTTAAACTTGATTTTGATTTGGTGAAATTTACACATCTATGCGATGAACTCCATTCAGTCATGATGGAATGAGTTTTATCTTAGACGTGAAATTTTAACTCAGAAAAGTTAAGAACCGTTCTGACATTAGGACTTGTGCGTTCTATTCTTTTCACATGGGTTCAGGAAGAAAAAGCTGACTGATCATTGGAGGAGGTTCATACATCCTATCCGGTGGCGATGTAAATGGCTAGAGACACAAATGATGCAGTTGCACTCTCAAATTTCGAAGTATGATGCAGAACTTGAAGAATATGAGAAAAACAAAACAGTGAATTTTGAAAATCTCACATCGTCTGAATTCAATTCTAAGTCTACTGCCTTCTCTACCAAGTTGGTAAGAGAGAAAATCATGAAGAGGAGGAAAAGAAAGAGAGTTGAAGAGACTAGTGATGTAGCGTTGTATATGTCTTGCCATAACCTGTTCTCTTTTTATGGTACCTCTCTGATCTCAATAGATCTCTTTATTATTTTTGACTAACCTAAAGTTAGATAATTACATGTCACTTGCAGATAAGAAATCTGTTGTTGATGGCGGAACAATAAAAGATACTTGTGAATATCAAGGTTGGAATCAAACCATTTTCCTTTTGTAGCCCCCCTTTTTTTTTCTCTTTTGAAGAATAGGTGTAAGAGGTATATTTATCATGGTGAAGGGTATTAATCTCTCTCATTTTGTTCTTGCATTGCTATTTGTTAACAAAATGCTTTCTACATGTTTCAATATCTTACTTTTTTTTTTTTTTTGGGCCATTCAATCTCCTACTATTAGGTAAGCCATCATATTGTGAAGTTTTCTTGAATCTAAACTGGTATCTAGATACCTTTAATGCTCTCAGCTCTAGGCAATTTGATTATACTCCAGAAGACGGAAAATTATGCACGCTTTACCACTTCCTTATCTTATGTATTCGCATGCATTTAGTCTTCCACCTCGATCCTTTTTCAACACCTTGTAGACATGTGTATATTGAGCAACTGATGGGAAAAACTTCAGACACAAGATTTCTTCTAAGCTAATTACGCCTTGTCTCCAAACCCCCAAGCACACACCAAACCCGAGAAAAGAAAAAAATAATTTGCAAAAAATGTTCCTTCATGTATCTGAAACTAC
This sequence comes from Combretum micranthum, assembly GCA_024138025.1. NCBI lineage: Eukaryota > Viridiplantae > Streptophyta > Magnoliopsida > Myrtales > Combretaceae > Combretum > Combretum micranthum. The sequence goes on along the minus strand of JAMXBD010000122.1, from coordinate 1,058,074 downwards.
CAATTCTCCTTTAGTTAATTTTGCAATGTTATTGGTGAAGTATCATGACTATCATCTTACTTATTCTGACCTCCTCTATGGACCCAATTGACAGAGGATCCTGACTATTGGCCTTTAGACTTGTAGTTTTAGCCTCGATTGTAAAATAGTTGTTTTTTCCAAGAGCCTATTTCATGAAGGATTGTGGTCATAGTCATTGCTCCAATATTGTAGGTTTTATCATATTTGTCATGATTTATGAAACTACTCTTACCATCTTTGTTGTGAGTCTTCAAAAATACTTCCTGTAGAAACATATTTCTAGTTATTGGAGTGTGCTGCTCTTTGTGGAGTAACTTGGAGTATTTTTCCAACCGAAAAGTTCTTGAGTCATTGTTGCTGTCAAAACTCCTGTAACCTCCTATAAAGAAATTCAATTTCTTACAGACCAATGCATGGACTTTATATTGATCTTTATTAATTGTAATTTATTCTATGCTAATTCTCATGTGGCTTATATATATTTACTTCTTAATATGATCCACCATTGGCAATGCATTGATAATTTGTCTTGATATTTAAATTTTCTTCCTGGATAGGATGGTTTCTTGTTATGTTCATGATAGATTATAGATACAACTGGCAGTAATTATATTTTGTTTGACTTTTGTACCTAGGGTTGCAAACAAATCGAGTTGGGATGATACAATGTGGAGTTTAAACTCGAGCTCAACTCAAAATTTTAAAGTCGAGCTCGACCAAGCTTAAAATTCTAAGTTTGAGTCCATTTCAACGTAACATTACATAAACTCAAGTTCGACTTGGTTAAATTCATTGAAGCTCAATTTACTAAATAATAATTTAACTATAATTAAAATAATATTAGCACATTTGAATTCGATTAACATTTATACTTGACTTGACCTCGATAAAGTTTGATTAAGCTTGAGAGCTAATCAAGCTAAATAGATGAAGTTTGAGCTCGACTGGATAAACTGCTTGAGCTTGGCTTAATAAATTGCTCAAACTTGACTCGACTATTCTTGAATCGAATTCAAGTAAACATTGAGCTAAGCTCCGGTTTGATTCATTTGGACATCTACTTTTACCCACATGAAATATACTCATTTCATAGACCATACTTGTTTGCGGCAAATATTTACTTTGTTGGATAGTATTGATTGCATGAAATGAATTACAGTAAAACACTAGCATAGGAATGAACAAGTCTCATTAAAGTCGGTAATTTTGTATCTAGAGTTTAAGCTTTAGGATCTCTCCCTCACAAGAATGCCTAATTGTCCACGAGTTTACTTTTATTAATGGTTTTATATGGTACAGCAGGCAATACTACTCTTGATTTTAGAAATGGTGATAATTCCATGGGCCAAATTCTCTTGAAGATTGAAATGGCACAGTCCAGGATTCTTACGCTGAAGTCACGGATAGAAAAAGTCATCAATGAAAATCCTGGGAAGTTTTCTTCTGTTAACAAGTTGACCATGCCAGCACAAAGCGATTCATTGACGTGCTCAGGTCAAAACCAGTCATCATCTCATGAAAATGGACTTATATCACCTATCCAATCGCTATATGCAGCATCACCACACATGTCCAATTGTAATATGCGAGACCTACTTTTGCCTGGAACTACTCTTAGAAGGGCAGCTTCTATGTCTGGCATTGTTGAGACCTCAGATCAAAATCACATTGGTCTCGAGTGCAATGATGTAAGTCAATTTAAAGATGTTTTTTGCTTGATAATGCAACTCATATTTTGCCCTTTTTCTGCCTTTTCATTGGTGAGATACCATTCTGGATCTTATTGTTATGTTACCATGTGCTGCTTCTTGCTGTGCTGGGCTGAAAATTTTTTACTTGTGCAACAATATTGTCTTATCTGGAGAGGATATATGTTACTTTGTATTACATACATACCAAAAACTATTTCTAGAATGAGTGTTTTAATACAGATGTTAATAAGACACTTGACCTTCACTGACCCTAAGCCTTCTGTTTTAGTTGATGATCCATTATGGTTCATGCTACTTCTCTTTTTAATCACTACCATTTGAAAGAAATAACTTTGTTGGAGTTGAAAATAGATTATCTGGAAACTTATCTTCACATGCATCATACTTACTGAGTAGGCAGACATCTTTAAAAGCTTTAGAAATATGCCATTAAAAAAATAAAGATATAAAGATTTAATTGTAAATATCATGTCAACATGGAGAATGTGCTATTAGTCATTCTGCAATTACGACCATATGTCATACAAAGGAGATCAAAACCTTGGTGAAAAGATAGGTGTATCTTGTCTTTTACTTTCTATAAAACAGGATAGAAGACTACATATTACAACCTTCTCTAAGTGTGGTTCCTTCAAAAGAATATTGCTCCCTTTCTGGGGGATTTATGTTATTTTGGGCAATATGACTCAATTTTCAAGAAGATATTATTGCATGTTGAGTTTGCATTTTATATAGTAAAAGAGATGCTCACTGTTGCAGATTGACGAAGCCATACTAATAGATAACCAGGCGGCTAAGGTAGAGTTACTCAACTTTGAGCAGGTGCATGACCAGCATACAGAGAAGCCTCAAGAAGTAGTAGAAGAGTGTACAGTGTCTCCTGCTTCGGACTTGGATTCTAGATTGCCAAATGAGACACCTTTAGCTGGGGATGCATCCTGTGCCAAACCTCTTTCAACTGCTAAGCCTAATAACTGCAATGCCAAGAAGAGGAGGGGGAAGCGAGCATCTGGCATGCGGAGATTGAGTAAGAAAGCCAGGTTTAGCTGAGTTTGTAGATCTAGTTTTCTCTAAGGTTTTTTGTAAAGAGAAAGAGGTTCAACACTTCTGCTACAAAGAAGAACGTGGAGGTTGGCTCGTTAACTGGATATCTTTTTCTCTGTAGGGGAAGTTATGTTTATTTTTTGTTGTTTGCCCCATTCTTTCATTTTCTTGTAATTAGTTTAGCAACAAATGAACTCCCTTGCAGTTCTTGTGAATCACGAATCTTGTAGTTACTTTTCATGGTAGTAGTTCCTGTCAATTTAAAGGCGCTATTGTTTGATATAAGAAATGACTTGATGGCAGCAGATCTTTGTTATGTTCTCTGGTTATTATTGTCTCATCACAGTTGTGATTCTTTGGCCTGGGTGTCTTCTGTTAAGACAGGATATGACCATGACTTGTCTTTGTTGGTTAATGATCCAGTAATTTGTATACAGAGCAGTTTTTAGCGCTCTTTTCGGTGCCATATTCCTCTAAACTGTTATGTCTCAAATTGTTTCTTAGGAAATTATGCTTTGTTTAGATTGTTTGATTTTTATTTATATCTTATATGTATATAATTTGCATTTTTATCTTATTTGAATCTGATATGTGTTTGGCTGTTTGATTTGTTTATATGTAAAAATATTTGTTTTTCATCTATACTTGTTTTTTAATATATTATCTATTTGAAAATGATAAAATTAAGATATAAAAATGATAGAATAAGATGCACCAACTAGATCCATTTAAGGATGTAGAGAATAGCCATTGCATAGTGGTTGGAGGTGATGGTAGATGTTACACTTTCTATTGTAAATAGAAAAATGAGTTCCCTCAAACAATGAAACATCATTTTCTTTCATGCTTTATCTCTTTCATTGCAAAATTAAAAATTTTTGGGAAACATTTTGCAGGTGAGGAAGAAACACGCGCAATGATCCATGTCGTTTTAGTACACCCAATCTTAAAAAGAATACTGAGGATGCAGGGGAGTGCATGACTTAAGAGGAGCCTTCTATTTTTTTTTTTTTTTTTTTTAATTTTCAAATGTTTCTCTATTCTCTGTCCAAATGTAACATAGGACACAAGGATGCTTGGATGATTTTAGAAATATCTATGCCTATACCAATGGAAATAAGATAATCTCAGATAGGGCTATAATCAAGCTTAAGTTGAGTTGATATGGTGTTAACCTCATGTTTGACTTGAAGAAACAGCTCAAAACTTGAGTTTGACTTGAAAGTAATCAAGCTTTAAATATTATTTAATCTCGATTTGATTAAAACTCAATTGAAAAAAAGATATAAGTTTGTTTTCAACGCATAGTTTATAATTATTATTTTTTATTTAAATATGGAACACTTGTCTCGAGTTAATCAGGCCAAGTATTTTGAAATTCGAGCTCAACGTTTGATGTTACTCAAATAGCTTAAACTAGAGCTCAATTCAATAGCAGTTGAGTTGAATTCAGAACTCAAGCTATTACCATTTTGAGTTCAAGTACCTTGCAAATAAACTTAACCTCTTTATAGTCCTATTCTTGGCCTTAATACAACTGTTTTTGTTGATGTGTTGATTATGTTTTGATTTTGAATGCCTTACTGGGGTAATGGAGTTGATTACTTAACTTTATTTATTCTTATTTTACATAGGGTTGTAAACAAGTCAAGGCTATTTACAAGCTACTCGAATTTGACTCGTGATAACTCAAATTTGACTTAACTAGAATCGAGTCGAACTTGAATTCGAACTACTCAAGTAGCGTTTGAGCTTGAGTTTTTAAATACCTAATTTGAGTAGTTCGTGAGCCTAATCGAGATTTATATAATTGCTTCTATAAAAAATTATAAGATTTATATATTTTATATTTTTAAAGCCTATTTTCATACCTTATTTTTTCCTTCATACCCAATGGTCCATGTTTATTATATGTAAGACCAAATTAACTAAAAACTTAATTATCTTTCTAAATCCTAATTTTTTTTAGTCTAATTGAATTTTTATAGAAATAATTGAGCTTAATTGAGTCAAGCTCAAGCTTATGGAATAATAATTTCATTCAAGTTCAAGTTTAAAAATCAAAGCTTAATTGAGTTCGAGTCGAGTTTTAAGTTTCGAGTTTCGAGTTTGACATTCAAGTTGAGTTCAAGATCGACACTGTATCGCCTTGGCTCTACTCGTTTACAACCCTAATTTTATCCTTCCTTATTTGCTTATTCAAATTAAAAGGACCAAAGTGGTATATAAAATTATAGGGAAAAGGAAAAAAATAATTATGTTTTTAAAAAAAATTACAAAAATGCAATCGGGATCAAAATAATCTCAATTTTAGGCAACTTGACCTCCTCTCTTCGAGAGAGCAGGTCATTAGTGCTGACCTCGTCTCTTGAAGAGAGGAGGTTGGTCAGTCACAAGAGACGAGGTTTGCGAGACTAAATTATCGTCAGACCTCTTCTTCCTCATTTCCCTTTCTTCTTCCTATTTGTAAACCCAAAGCCCCAAATTGAAACCTTAACCCCAATTCGTAATTTGCATTTGATTGAGCGCAATTGGATCAGTGAACTTGTGATTTTGGATCAGCCGGTGTTGAGGGATAAGCAATTTGTTGGAGAGGAGTGTTGTGGGCGGTGGAGCGTGGAGAACGACGAACGACGGCAACGGCGGTGAGGATTGGAAGGTACGAATCCACATATTTTAGAAATTTTTGTTACATTATTGATGCTGCAATTTGTTGAGTGTTCGATGTATGTATCGTAGGAATATTGTATGTTGTACAATTCTGAATTTTTGCAAAGTTTTTTTTTGAATTATCGATGCTATATTGTCGAATAATGGTAGTGTGAAATGTGCGCATATTCGTTGTTATACGTAAAGTTCAATTAATTAGAAATTAGTAATTTATTAGAAATTATTATACAATTTATTTAGAAATTATAATTTATTAAACATTACAATTCAATTAAAATGATACAAATTTTGTATAATTTATTAGAAATTTTTATATTTTATTAGAAATTTTGATAATTTGTAACTTAATAGAAATCAATAATTGATAACAGAAGTCAATATTAGAAATTATAATTTATTTAACATTACAATTCAATCAAAGCAATACATATTTTGTATAATTTATTAGAAATTTTTATATTTTATTAGAAATTGTTATAATTTATAATTTAGTAGAAATCAGTAATTGATAACAGAAGTCAATATTTGAAATTATAATTTATTTAACATTACAATTCAATCAAAGTGATAAAATTTTGTATAATTTATTAGAAATTTTTATATTTTATTAGAAATTTTTATTATTTATAATTTAATAGAAATCAGTAATTGATAACAGAAGTCAACATTTGAAATTATAATTTATTTAATATTACAATTCAATCAAAGCGATACAAATTTTGTATAATTTATTAGAAATTTTTATATTTTATTAGAAATTATTAATTGAAAACTTGAAGTCAACATTTAAAATTACAATTTATTAGATATTATAATTTATTAAACATTACAATTCAATCAAGGCGATACAAATTTTGTATGATTTATTAGAAATCAGTAATTGAAAACTTGAAGTCAACATTTAAAATTAAAATTTATTAGATATTATAATTTATTAAACATTACAATTTAATCAACATTTAACTAGTGATACAAATCAATTTTGAAATTTTCCATTATGAGTTATGTTAAATAAACTGAGGAGTTCAATTCATAAGTATGGAGTTGCAAATTTCATGCAATGAAGTAATTTTTTATGAGATGGCAGGGTTGGTGAGGAAATGGATAAGGCGAAGTTTGTATTGTACGCTCATGGCAACATTGTGCAAGGGGAGGATGGATTTGGTTATAATAAGTGGCCAGTAGCTGTGGCCAGTGTTAGTAGGAACTCTACGTATGAGCAAATTGTGGACATCATTTGTAATAGACTGGAGGTAAATAGGTGTACATATCAAGTGGATCTATATCATAGGGTAGCTATTGGAGATAGGACGCTACGCTAAGATATTATTCCAGTGACGGATGATGATGCTACACAGGAGATGTTGGTATAAACGAAAGGGTCAGTGGCTGTTTATGTGCAAATATCAAAAAATGCATTGTCACAGGCACCTGCAGGGGAAATAGGCAATGATAGAGTTATTGGGAGCAATGGATTGTTAGACTCAAACTCCACTCCAGTTCAAACAATAGGCAGTGCACATGTGGAGATGTGTGGATGTGGATAGGTGGTCATGATACAGATGCCAGTACTGCAGGTATGTTTATTAAATGTGATTGAATTCATTTATGTACGGTTCATATCAATTAACTAACTTGTATTGGTTAATTTATTCCAGGCCAGTCATTACAGTTGATGGCACTTTCCTATATGGCAAGTACAAGTACAAGCACAAGCACAGATTGGTTATTGCAGTTACAGTAGATGGGGCAAATCATATAGTCCCACCGGCATATGGGCTTGTGGATGAGGAGAAAGCGGACACATGGTGTTGGTTCCTATCGAAGGTGTTGGAACACGTTATCCAAAACCGATGCAACATCTACTTAATATCGGACCAGCACACCGGTATTAGGAGTACTGTAGAAGGTGAGAATACAGTGTGACCTAGAGGTTGGCATTGTCGTTGGTGTATCTGGCATGTTGCTAGCAACTTCAATTCAAAGGCCAAAAGTAAGGAATGTAAGGAAATAGTAAAACGAGCAGCCTACCAAATCCAAATAAGAAAGTTCAATGGATACTTCAACGCAGCACTTCAAAGCAGTCCTTAGACGTCACGATATTTTCGGGACTTCCCTCCATGTATGTGGACTTTATCTTATGACGAAGACATAAGATTTGGAATTGGTACATCGAACATGGCCGAAAGTTACAATTCAGTTATAAAGAATGCTCGATCCTTACCTGTGGCAGCGTTGGTGAAGAAAACCTTTTACAATTGTAACTCCATATTTAATAAGCAAAGGAAAGAAGCGAGTGAGGCAATGGGCACGGGTAAGTTGCTCACCGAATATGCTGCAACAAAGTCTGAGAGATGGAACAACATCTCAAGTTCCCATAGAGTTACATGTTTCAACTATCAGGAACGAATATTCAAGGTTATAGCAGCTCCGCTCCCTACCTTGTATAGTTAGAAGGGGGACCACATTCAAAAAGTGGAGTTAAGAGCATGCAGATGTACCTGTAACAAGTGGCAGACATACAGAATTCCATGCTTGCATGCAATTGCAGTAATTGGTACACTGCACATGGATTGTTTTGCCTACGTAGCACAGTGGTACCGGTAGGACAACCAGCTTAGGTGTATGGTCATTCATTCATTCCTGCAGCTGATAAGGCTAATTGGACTCGTTTGGATATAAGGAAATGACACCCAATACCAGAACTTATTAGGAAAAGGGGTAGGCCTAGGGAAAAACGATTCCAAAATGAGATGGATATTCGGGAGAGCCCAAGAGGTTACTTATGCGATTCATGTGGGCAGTCAGGGCATAACATTCGAAGTTGTCCAAGTAGGGGGGTAGGAGGTAGAACGGTAACAGGTTAGTGCAGTCGTAGTGGTAATTCTTTTGTTATCATATACTTTATTGTATAGTAGTAATGAGACATGCTTTTATCTTATGTTTCATCTGCTTGTTTTAATCTACTTATGCCTCTATTGATAATAGCCATTTATTTATCATATACAGATGGATCCAGGACCGACAGATAGCTCATTGCTTACAAAGCAGCCTGTTCATAGGTCCAGACTAGCTTGGGAGAGGCAGGTAAGTTTGTTTTTTTGCAAGCCATAATTTGTAACAAGTAATTCATGTTTCTTACAACTTCGCCAACTTTTCTACAGGAGCATGTGGTTTTGCACTGTCACAGTAGAGAGGCGATGTTGAGGCGACAGCATGGCATCCCTGCACAGTTAGACGATCGCGTAGTGCCATTCCTGTCACAGGCGGGTTCCATTGGGGCAGCCCATATGCCATTCGTTCAGCTGGACTAGCACCTCATCACTGCCGTAGTGGAGAGATGGCGGCCGGAGACACATACCTTCCATATGACCACAGGAGAGTGGTCAGTTACATTGGAGGATGTTCCTGTTCTTACAGGCCTACCGGTAGATGGCGATGCTATTACAGGCACAGCTCGGATGGATTGGCCTGCATTATGTGAGGAGCTGTTAGGAGTCCGACTTGTGCCCGAGACGGATATGGATGGTAGTCATCTGAAGATGTCGTGGTTAGACAACCACTTCAGAGTGCTATCAAAGTATGTAGATGATGCCATGATTAGATGTTACTCTAGGGCGTCTATCTTGTTGCTATTGGGTGGATTCATATTTGCGGATAAGTCATCGAATTACGTCCACCTGATGTATCTGCAGTTGCTCCAGGACTTGGAGAGGGCAGGGAAATATGCGTAGGGAGCAACCTGTTTGGCATGGCTATATGGGCAGCTATGCTTGGCTTCCCATGTTGACAAAAGGGATATTGTAGGACTCTTGGTTGTCTTACAGATATGGGCGTGGGAGCACTTCCCCCACATTGCCCCAATTCGTCGTCAGGTTACAGCAGTTACAGCAGGCCGCCCACTGATCAGCCATTGGGGTGCGACTTTTGATGTCACCATTGTATCCACCCACTTGTTGATTGAGTATCAGGCATCATTCGATCGACAGACCGAGCACCAGGTATGATTTTCTTTGCCTTCTCTCCTTCAGTTTGATTTCCAATGTGTTGTTTCCCTTCAAATTGCTATGTTTTAATATTTTTGTTAATTGATTGTCCAATTTTTTTTAGTAAACAAGTTGTGTGGGACCTTTACAGTCCCATTTTGGACTCTCTTCCTCCATACCACCAGGCGGGCGGCGACATTTGGCGATCTAGGGTCCCGCTGGTGTGCTTCCACATAGTTGAGCACTACTACCTAGATAGAGTGCTCCAACAGTTTGGTGGATTCTAGGGGATCCCACAGCCACCTGTAGATATGAGAGCCCTGCACGAGATTGACATGCGGGGGCGTTCCGAATAGAACTGGCAATCGGAGCATTCTAAGTAGATAGCTGAGTGGGATGGTCGGCATGATCATATTGTCAATATGCCAGATTTTCCTACCGGTACATCTGATTATTACTTTCAGGGGTACCACGCTATCACCCGATGCTGGATCAGTTGCACAGGGGCTATCATACGCTATATGGTACAGTCACTGACTCGATAACCTGTGTGAATATATGTATTTTTTTTTATGACTCACTTACTCACAGTTCTACATTTTCTATGTTGATTTCAAGCAGATTTCATTTATAGAGTCCCAGACATGCATCCAGATATTACTTTTTCCATTGTATAAGATGTCTATTGTGTAGTTGAAGAGTTCATGGGGCTCAATTTAAACGATCCACCGCCACCAGCCCTAGTAGCAGGACTACCACCATCTGATGACCCACATCCACAGCCTAGTTAGAGGCGACGTCCACATAGGGAGAGGCGTGGGCAGGGACGGGGTCAAGAGCGAGGCCGTGGTAGAGGTATACAAATTGTGGACGAGCTTGAGCCGCCCCACTTACCGTCATTTGATCAGCTTAGCTTTTCTCAGTATCTTCATGACGAGGCTGGCCCATAGTCATCATCACACACACATCTGTTCGACACCCCCATGCTAGACGCGTCATATAGTGAGTTTCAGACCCCCCCTAGCTCTACAGAAGAGGCGATCATTACCATCGCATAATATGGGTGAGGGACTGACATAGGTGGAGCCAGACCCAGTTCCGTTTATCCATTCAGTGGTGTCGGTATAGCTGAGGATAGCACAGTTACACAGATTGATCCATTCACACAGCATCCTCATCAGCATACGCCATTCGTCCATACCTTTGTTAGACGGGGACAAAGGAGGCAGGGTAGAGACCAGTAGTAGTAGATAAGAGACTTTCTCAAATTTTGTTGTGGTTGGAGACAGATCCTTAGTTTTTTTTTATGCTTACTCTATTCCTTCGATTGTGTACATTTGATGAAAACAAAAAATCGGTCGTTGATTTCGTATTTCATTTTCTTTCAGTTCTATCTTATCTTTATGATGAAAAGTATGACAATACATTTGTGGTTTAATGATTTGGGATGGGAATTGAGTTTGGTTAGATTGCCTTTCGGAATACTACTGAAGTTTAGAAGTTGTTTAGCCCTGAGGGAGGATGGTTAATTGCTTATATAGCTATTTTTATCTTATTTTTTACAGGTTTTGTTCCAAATGTAAAAATTAATCTATTTTTCAACCTCGTCTCTTGAACAAACAAGGTACCAGGCGGGCCAACCTCGTCTCTTGAAGAGAGGAGGTCAAGTTACCTAAAATCAGGATTATTTTGATCCCGATGGCATTTTTGTAATTTTTTTAAAGACATAATTATTTTTTTCCTTTTCCCTAAAATTATAAGGTTATAAAGTTTATGCAAGCGTACAATTTTGTTTAGGAATAAGTTTCCCTCCACATTGGTCTTGCATGGCAATGTTGTTGGATTTCATGCTAGAGTTAACTTAAATATACTAGAGATGAAGGTTTAAGATGAAAATTAGGGGCAATCAAGTTGTTCTAAAGGTTGGATTTGATTCAATTAAGTTAAATTGCAATCCAGATTTGATAACATTATTTTGAAGTACAACAATTGAATGAATAAATGGAAAACTTATAAATTTTGTGATAGTATATTTAATAAAAAATTTATTTAAAACAAAAATATATCTTCCTTGAAGGGTGATATAACGTCATTCTTTTTATTATATTTTTATAATATAAAAATTCTAAAACAAGTTTCATGTGCCAAACAACTCATGAATGTGTATATATTTTTATAGCTTATATATCTCCAATAATTTAATTACATATGTTCTAATTGTATATAGTTTAATCATAAATTTTCATGATTGTGTATAAATCATGATTTTAGTAGTATAATTTTAAACAATTTATTAAAACTACTATCACAAATTTGAAATCTATCATAAGTTTACTTGTTCAAAATAAATAACGATTTTAAATTCATTATAGTAATTTTGTTAACTAATACACAAATATCCCTACATCGAAATATACAAAACCTCGAGTATCTTTTTATTGATGGTCTATTCTGGAGTATGAGCCCATGCGAGCTGAACCTAACACACTAATGGACTGGACCGATCTACTAGGCCTAGACTATAGCAATAAATCCCGTAGTGAGTGGCATAACCCTACAATAGCAACTCTAGATGATTTGCTTAATCACGTCTGCCTTGCTCACTTCACTACTCGGCACAAGTAACTCAGTCCAACTAATCTTTAAGTAATGGAGTAGTGGATTTGTCCTACACCTTCTACTACTACTATCAACTGTCCACTCACCCACTTATAAATACTCATCTACTTCTCAGGAGATAGGTAATGTCGTAATCAACCACTCATTTTTACTTAATCAATGAGTTTACCATGACAATCTCTAATTTAGGCATTGGAGTGGTCACATTGGATCCGTGTACCACCAATTGGAATTTCTTTGCAAGCCTCTCCTTTTGCATGGATCCAAGCCATAATTACCTAGGTCCAGCCTTTACCAAATCCAAGCAAACAACATTTTTATTATAACACGATAATTTTTTTCTAAAAAAGTGAAAATGAGTTCTGATGCCAAATATGAATTAAGCTGAAAATATTATATTTTAATCAATTAAATATTATTAATTAATACTTCTTGTTAGATAGATAAACAGTACTGGAAACTTTATCTCAGATACAATAGGATTTGGGTTGGGTTTAGATACAACAGGATGTACGTTTTAAGATAAATACAACAAATAAAGGAAAAATTTTATTCATTAATTTTAAATTTGGTATTATTAGCTATTTAATGAGTAAAATTCATAATCAATCCTCATCATATAATTAAAATAATTCATATATCAATTAATATATTTATTCAATGATTGGCCGGATGAAATTGGAAAAGTTTTCGCATAAAGGAATTGAGCTTATATACCATGGTTTATGCCAGTTTTAGAAAAAGTGCACACTGAATATTGAGTTACACCATTTCTCAAAAAATTAGTAAAGAGAAAATAAGAAAAATGAAATGAAATTCTCAACATTACACTCATTAAAAACTTGCCATTTGTCATATCATTTGACCAACCAAATGTAAAGAAAAATACCAAGGGCAAAAAAAAAAAAAAAAAAAAAAAAAGACAATTTTTAGGATTTAACTGGAATTAATAAGTTTTTGGCGTCCGTGTATCCAGAAGCTTCTCTTGCATCCATTCTGATGTATTTAGACGACGCCCGTTAGCCTTTCAGCCCTCATACATTCGCACGAGATCTTCCAATCATCACACGCAGAGAGAGATATTACGAGCAATCAAAGCAATACATTCACACAGAGATTCACTTTTACGGTAAGTTGCATTTTTTTTATCCTCCGTAATGAAATCGTCTACGATTTGTTCAAATTGAATGTTGTTATACATTTAAAAACATCCTAGATGTGCGAAAGTGATGGTTTCTATTTAATTCTTGTTCTATTTGGATGAAAAATCCACAAAAAATAATTATTAGATATTTAGGTTACGTCGGAAGAACCATTCAGTTGTTTTTTCGTGTAATTTTATTGGTCGAGTTTTGTAAGGAAAAGATTAGCATGGCAGGCATTTGTAAAAGGGTATGAGATTTATTTATTTGAATCAAATAGCTGAAATTATTTGCGAAAGTGTGTAATCAATGAATAATTAGTGCAGACTTTTGCCTTCTTTTTTTTTTCCCTTTTGAGTATCTGTTGATGGATTTTGTAGCACAACCATGCGGTTTTTATTTGGGTAAATAATCGTAATTCCAAATATTCATATTAAATTTTGCAATACAAGTTTGTGATTTTTATTGATGATTCGTTAAATTTAGTTATAATTAAACCATTTGTTGGATATATATTGAATATGTTGGGAGTTAATTTTCAGAATTGCTATTAGAGATCCTTCAACTGTGTTAAGCTTCCAAGGCAAGTTGGTGAGCTTGGGAAAAAATTTAACTAAATAGCGATTATGATGAAGGAAAATCTTAATTATTCGTCAATAGATAAAAGAAGAAACATTTGGTCTTTTGATTGTGAAGAGCGTGTTATCAAAATTAAAGATTTATCTTTTTGGGTCCTTTTAACTAAGGTGAGGGACTACTTCATGGACCCTGTCATCGATCTTAAAGAATCCGTCTTTCTTTCGGCTGTATTCATAATTGGGAAAAGAATATGGATGTCTTTGATGTCCAATGGATGAGCACTTGTTGTTGCTGTGTTGATATTTAAAATTTCAGGGTGTATCATGACCACTTAATACATTTGTTATTTTGTAGAACTGTGTTAACTATCAAAGAGAATTGATAGCTGTGATGTAATTTATTGGAAAGTACGTAATTGGGGTAGAAGTTTTTGGAATAGAAGTCCTGTATCATCTTTATAGCTGATGAATTTGGTTCATTATGTAGATATGATAGGGACTAAAATTCTATTGTGGAGCATACTTTCTCTATGCTTGCTATGTGAGTATTAGCCATGATGCTGATATCTATTTATATTTTATTCTAGATGTCATACTCAAGGTCAAGGTACTCTCCATCTCCTTCACCACGCAAGAGATACAGTAGGTCTGTATCAAGGTCACTGTCGAGATCTGTATCAAGGAGCCGGTCAAGATCAAGGTATCCGATTGAATGTTCTTTATCGGTTGCACGATGTTTTTCACTTTTTTAATGGATGATGTTTCTCTTGCATTTGTGTCCTCATGTTGTGGTTTCTATGATGGCGTAATTTGGCTCTTAGGAGTCCTTCAAGTGATGTGGAGAATCCTGGAAACAATTTGTATGTGACTGGCTTGTCTCCTCGAATAACCAAGAGAGAACTTGAAAAGCATTTTGGTACCGAGGGAAAGGTAAGCTGAGCCAGCTCCTGCTATTTCATAAATGTTAGGTAATTCCTTTCTGACATAATTTTTATTCTTTAGGTTTTGGATGTTCATCTTGTAGTTGACCCATGGACAAGGGAATCTCGTGGATTTGGGTTTGTTACGATGTCATCTATTGAGGAGGCTCAGCGTTGTATTAAATACTTAGATCGCTCTGTGCTTGGTGGCCGTGTGATTACGGTGGAGAAGGTACAGTTTTTTGGACTTCACATGATCTCATTAAGTTACTTGCTATGACATTTTGTTTATTTAACGTATTATATTTTTAATTTACACACAATCTGTAAGAGTTATTACTTGTTTGAAAGTTTTTTTGTTTCTCCACTTGAAGTTCTTGTGCCAGCAGGTTAGCTATGTGTAGAAGCTCTACATCAAATTCTCAAATACAACTAACAAACAAATCAAACTCGAGTATCAGATCGTTGGGGTTGTATGCCCTGCATATCTCTTTTATTTCTGGCAGTTAGATTATAGTGTTTTTTGTAATTATCATTATCTACCTACTGGGGTTGTTTCGATCTCTCATTTTCATCAGAGGTGGTTATACTAATTGGTAATCCCTTAATTTGTTGCCTACAGGCCCGGAGACGGAGAGGACGCACACCTACTCCTGGCAAGTACTTGGGCTTGAGAACCATTCGAGGTGAGATGGTTATTTCCTTGTCGTTGCCGTGGCTCATGATGTTTCATTTTCCTTTCTCAAGTTTTCCTTGCTTATTTTACCTTTTTGGGTACAGTGAGCCGTCGATCTCCTAGCTCTGACTCCCCCTGTCAGTCCCCAAGCTATTCCTCTTATAGTAGGAGGAGGTCCCCCAGTTATTCTTATGACCGCAGCAGGAGCAGGAGCAGGTCCTACTCTCCTGATTATCGCAGGCGAAGGTCTTACTCTCCTTATTATAGGAGGCGGAGATCATATTCCCCATACAGTAGCAGTCGGCGTCGACGCTATTCTCATTCACGTTCCCATTCCCCTTATGACAGGTCTCCCTCCTACAGTCGAGACCAGTCTTACTCTCCATATGAATACAGAGATCGCTCACCAGATGACCGCTACTACAGGAGCCGTTATCGCTCCATTTCTCCTAGCCCCTCACCTAGAGGCAGAAGGTGGTCGAGGAGGAGCTACTCTCGTGCAGACTCCCAAAGGTACAGAAGGTCAAGGAGGAGCTACTCTCCAAGTGTTTCACCGAGACGTTGTAGGGGAAGATCAAGGAGGAGCTATTCCCGGAGCATATCTCGCAGCTCAAGGTATTCTAGGCGAAGTTATTCATCAAAGCGCAGGTATTCAAGGGACAGCCGCTCCAGGAGTGCATCTCGTAGTGTGAGTGCTAGTTCTAGATCATTTTCAAGGTCGGCGACTCCTGCATCAACACCGCCTTCGTCTTAAGTTGGCTGTGTGAACCTGTTGCTCAGTGTCTTATGTGTAGATGGATTTTGTTGCAGTTCTATCATCTTATGTACTGAAAAGTGTGTCATTTGTCATATGGTTGGACTTTTTATGTAGTAAAGCCTTTGTGGTAGTTATAGATTATTTTATCTTTGCATTTTGGGATGTTTTCGAATCTCGCAATGATTGAGTGGGTTATGTGTGTACACCTTTTTCGACAATGTTGGAGAAAAGGTAGATAAAGGTGGGATATCTCACAATCATTTTATCCTTTCACACCAAAACTTTTACAAATTTTAATCGTATTCGGCAATACCATAAACATAGGACTCCAAACTTAAAAAAGAATTTACAGCAAGCACCCAGGAGAAGAACCACTTCTTTTACTCAATATTTGCTTGAAAAAGTGCCCTCCTAGTCGGAAAGGACGAAACACCTATCTCCAATGAAACGAAGAGCCATTAAATTTATGGTTTCTCCGTTTAACTGCAGAAATTATAACAAAATATTTTGTTTTTACGTACGTCATGCAGAGACGAACTTATGGCTTGGACTATCTTCTATTCCAAAAGATGTACGATGATCCTTAACATTTCTGTTTGGGAAGTTTGCTGACTGATGAGACAGCGATGCCACAGGAGCTGCTGCTCTTTCCTTGTATTCCTTTCTTATGCTCCAGAGCACCTCTGCACATTTCCTCATTGATGGCCTGGACTGTCTTGGGGAAGCTAGGCATTGCCGGGCTAATTTCAGGATCTGTTCTACTGCGGTAACCGATGCAGGACTTCTTCGTATACGCCAGTCCATGGTGAGGACTGCGTCTCTGGCCTTTAGTTTTTGCATTGCCTGCATTATCATGCCGGGAGCATTGGTTAGGAGATGTGCGAAAGCTGCATTTTGAGCATCATCAATCCAGCATACATTGAGTGTTTTTGGAAACTTCCAATATTTATTGTTATTATAGGAGAGCATGATTACCATGGCATTTAATCAATGGAATTAACAAATTGATTATCATTTTCAAAAGGAAGACTGCTTATTGCACATCGATCTGATACATAATTCACTATCAATTGATTTCTAGCTAGAAATCACTTATCAGTGATTATACCACTATCCTAATAGACAGTTGTAAAACTTTGATTGTCATAAATTTCAAAAGTTGTTCTAATAATGTCTTCCTTGTACAAATCTACCTAGCAGTACATATTAGTAAAAGTGACCAGAAATTTTTTAATCTACTTGATGAAGAACTATGCAATTACTAAAGCCTATTTCAAGCAACATTCTCAAATATCAGCTTTGAACTACTTTATGTTTTTTAAGTTGTATAGCCATGTATGACGTTTTAGGTAGTCAATAGTGAAGACCAATATGCGATCAACACAACAAGCCCTTGTGTCAACTCCTGCATAGTGTTGACCCTGCATTTACTAGTTAGTAGTTACTACATTGGATTTGATATACCACAATTATTCTTTTTTCCCCCCACAATTCATGCGTCACTTACGATCTCCTAGGATTTCTGTTGTCCACCATCACGACAAAGAAACTTCACATAAGATCCCCTTCTCATGAATGGTCTTGACTTGTTAGCAGAAGTACAAAGGGGGAGAACTTATTCCAACATATTGTGTGATATGATCAGTAGTAAATTTATTATATGTTATCTTTAATGAATTGGGTGCTAAAATTATGCGTTTCTTCATTTTCTTCCTTCCGTAGAATGATTATATGTCAAAGATGTCTCTCCTATGTTTGTAAAACAGAGACTGACCAGCCTGTTCCTCAAAAAATTAAGTAAACTCAAATGCTCCTTGTTGTCTTATTACAATGTTTCGCAGCAAGCTTCTAAAGATTATTTGACCAATTAACCAAAGGAAAAATTTACTCCAATTTGATTGGTTTTAGAGGAGGCTGGGACTTTTATTGAAATCCATCAAGTGAACCACTAAATTAAACTGGGTGAAAAAAGACACTGTAGTGGATTTGGTTGAGATCAACACTGTAATTATATTATTTAAAAATTTAAGCTTATAAATATTATGTAAGCTTGTATATTAATTCCTTAACACTGAGAGCTAACACAACATTAACAAACATAGTGCATAATCTCCTCAACCATTGACATTATGATAGATCATTTGCATATATATACATATGTATTTTACAACCTAATCAACTTTCAAATAGAGTCAATAATCTCCATTCTGCTAAAAGTCTTAGAATATATTTGTTGATACCTCAATATCAACTCGTACGGGATATTTTTTCCAGTGAGTATTCAGCCAGAAACATCTTTTAACTCATACGAAACAAAGTAGGAACGTGAAATCTTTGTTCATTTGATGAAACAAACAATAATCCTTCAAGCAATCCAGCAGGCATAAATAGAAAATAATTAGCAAATTTCATTAGAAGGCTTACCCATTTTATAGTTACTTTCTCACTTAGCTGTCTCTTGGATTCAATCGGGTGTCTTCCTGTCACAATTTCTACAAGTAATACTCCAAATGAGTAGACATCGCTCTTTTCTGTGAGCTGATACGAGCTCAGATACTCTGGATCCAAGTACCCTGTCGATCCTTTCACTTGAGTAGAAATATGAGTTGCATCAGGATCTTCTGAAGCCAGCCGTGCAAATCCAAAGTCAGCCACTTTGGCCCGCAGCTTTTCTGTGATTAAGATGTTTGAAGCCTTTATATCTCTATGTATAATTGGAGGATCTGACATCAAGAATAACATTCCATTAGAAGCCTTAACACTTCAAATCCAAAAAACGAAAAACGTGGATAAACTCCAGTGAAAACTGACAAGCCATGGAAACTACAAGAAATATGAAGAGAATGGTGCGTTTACATTTTTGAAATGTGGGAGCCTCAAAGTTTCTTCTCTAATGGATTGCAATCATGTTTTATATGAATAATGAAAATTGGATATCCTACTTGAACGGTTGTTGAAGCTTTCCTTGTTATCATTAATTGGACCTTCTATTCCATACATAGAAGGTGTACAAACATCTTTAATAGCAATTTTTTCATCTTTCGATCACATTATCTAAGCTGTAGAAACCGCGTGCTTGATATGCAGTGAGGGTATGCAAAGACTTTGGCAATCTCTAGATGGTAAGAAGGAAGCGTTCACATAATGTTCATAAATGGGTGCACTCTGAAAGTAGTGATATATATCATACCAGAATATGTATGAAGGTAGGCGACTGCATGAGCAACATCAATGGCAATATCCAAGCGTTCCCCAATTTCCAGTCCATCCCCGTGGGCACCTGTTCTAAATAGAAGCATAATCAGTCCTTGCTCTCTAACATGCATTTGTTTTATAGTATGAACTTCGCTGACACCATTTTGAATTAAGCTCCACAACTAATATAAAAGCTTAAACTTAGTGTGGTCGTATATTTTTTACTTGATGGATTATCAATGTTGTGTCCTAGAGCTTTAATCGAAGCACATCAAGTGGACAGCTTTATTAATGGGGCTCAACTGTAGAAATTCAATAGAGTTAAGCTTGTCTTGGTGGTAATATGACGGTATACTTCATCAAATATCTGATTGCTATTGCTCAAATTGGATTTTTTCCGCTTAGATTACTTTTCATTTCAACAACTAACTTCAGCTCTCTAAACCTGTTAGCTCGATCAAATTCCTAGAATTTGACATGTAAAATTGTCTGACTTACCATCTAGATGTTCCCTCAAGGTTCCATTGCTGACATACTCAACAACTATAATTCTTTCTTCCCCATGCTGAAGATAACCATATAGACGCACCAAATTCAGATGCTCAATCTTTGACAATGTAAGAACCTCGTTCTTGAATTCTGAGGATGAGCGCTGGTCATATCTCTGCAGTAACATAAATATCCATTAGTTTGACATATACATCACACGACTACATCCCCCTCAGACTGTTGTCACTTCTTCTCCAATGCAATAATAAGTCATTCTTGTAGCTCAGTTCAATCCACATTAATTATAGATATATCAAATCAATCATAAGAACTCATAAACCAAATCATGAATCTGCATAAGAAAATAATTGCAAAAGACTATCTTTGAGGGGTGTAAGCGCACTATTTTGGTAATTCTAGGTGTCAAGATTTTAATAGTTTCCGAGTATTGTTATCATAATCTATTTAATGGACAAAAGCTTGTCCGTACCCTTTTAGCTCGCTTCACAGCGACAAACGAACCATCCTTAAGTTTTCCTTTGTACACAGTCCCGAATGCACCTTCCCCAATTACATTCTCGCTGGCAAAATTTCCAGTGGCTTTCAGAATTTCTTGAAGGGAGAAACTTGAGTTCCCTATCCCAATTTGTCCACTTGGACCAGTAGAAGAAGAACCATAGGATAAAGAGGACCTTAATTTCAATGAACTTCTTGTGCTGCTTCGCAAGGAAGAGTCTGATGAATCTGCACAATTGCAAATCTCTAATATTAGTAATCTTGCAAACCTACTGTACTTATAGTCATTGTCATAAATGCTTTCATTTTGATTGTTTCTGCAATTACGTGGATTAAATGAGCCTCTCCAAATTCTGATTCCTACTTTGATGCAATTCACAGGGTTCATGAAGCAACAGATATCTCAAAATCAAGGGGTAGTACTATTTAAAGAAGTGGCCCTTCCTCTTCCTTTTCATCATTCCCTAATGTTGTGTTTGACTGACTAAAATAAAACTTTCATTCTACTTTTAATACTGTGGGATAGCTATTCTTTATTTGGCTTATAAAAAATCCTATCATAAGGAATGCTTATCCCACATAGAGTGAATAGATATTAGGAGTTTCTATTCCTTTTTTTTATTAGAGGGATTGCTAGTCTTCTTTAGCCTTAAACCTATATCAGCAAAACCCATAACGTAAATCCCGATTGGTGGGAGTTTCCGTCATGTACTAATCATAGTTCCTCTCAACTTATTGGCTTTGATCCTCATAAGGAATTCCCTAACTAATTACCAAGTTTGATTAAGTGTTGAATTCACAACTATGTGATCAAAAGCTTAAAAGAGCACACATATGTATCATGGGCTTTAAATTAAACAGCAAATTCTCCTCCTCACGTGATTGGGATTTCGACCGAAACCCATTTACGTGGATGAATAAATCATATTCAAATAGGATGAAATGCCGATATGGTACAAAAAGATTGGAGCCCTTGATTTCCTATTCTAATGACATGTTGAACTCAGCTCATAGCTTAACCTTACAGATGTACCGTTGGCTGTTTGACTCGATAATTCTTCAACAAAGAGATCAGAAAAGGGATGAGAATGGCAAGAACTTACAGACAGGATCACCGACTTGAGCTTGATTGTTAATACTGGTGGGGGTGTCCGAAGTGGTGGAGGCCTTTCGCTTTCGAATTACAAAAACTGTCAACACTTTCTTGGCTGCTGCTTTTAAGAAATGCAAGATGGAGCGGTTCCTAGATTTTTCGGACATTACAAGCTGGAAATCAGAGGTTGGTGTGTTCTGGCTTGACCTATTACTACATCTGCTATGGAGTTTTGGCGATTTCTGCATCTGGTCAGCTCTCCCTAGGATGTTTAAAATCCTATCCTAGTTCTAAATGTTTTGGACGATTTCTGCAGACCTTGTCATGGTGTTGTTCTTCTAGATTCTACCTGGTCATGTTTTCCATCATATATATTTTTTTTTTAGTTCTAGGATAGCAAGACTCGTTCAAGGTAATTTTGAATGTTTTTAACTTTTCTTGTGTACCTGCCTCGGTTGAAACAAAGACGAATTCTCAAGCTACTGTTTTTCACTTTTTGGTGTTACACGCCTAGTCAACGGTTCATGCGGGTTATCTATTTAGATTGTGGCGACGCAGGTAGCATTGGTGGGTTGATTTTAAAGGTAGATATATATCATGTGAAATGATTAATGATATATAAATATTAATAAAATTATAATATGTGAATAAAATTATTTATTATTGTCTTTGTCTAAGTACTTGCCTCGTGATGTATTAATGCTATTGAATAATATATATATATATATATATATTTTTTTTTGCCCTTTTCCCCTAGTTTTTACAGCTTCCATGTAATTTTTTTAGTTTTTAAACCTTGACTTCACGATCCATGGCTTACAAATATGAACAAATCCAATGGGTCGTTGCTCAAAGAACATTTCAGAACTTTTGCCATTGTTGTCCATGTTTTCCATAATTTACGGTGAAGTGAAAGCAGGATTTGGGAGATCAAGCGGCTACGCACTTCTCTAAGATATAATTACCATAATTTGCTCATTTTCAAACGGTTTTAAAGTGGTATCAAGAACATGGAGTGTAAAAATGCATACACTCTTCCATTACAAATCAAATTAATCAAAAACATATCCTGAATTCCTTTTCTTTTCTTTTCTTTTTTTTCCTAGATTATTAATTCTAAATAAATAAATGTATAGAAATTCGGTCTTCTAAAAACCGAATCGGATATTCTCCCCTATTTCTTTTCCTTTCTTTTTCCTTTCCTTTTCCTTTTCCTTTTGCTTCCCTCTCATTTCCCTCTTTTCAATCACAGCGGAAAGGAGGTCAACAAGGTCTGCCGAATTCTACACCAGCCAAATTAGATGTTCTGTCTGTACAGTTAAATGGGGTGCCAATTGTCAAGCATTTATGTCATGAACCACCGGACTTGTGTTTGATGGAAATTGGTGGAGGGGTCAAGTCTATCCCTCCGTTATATGTGATGCATTCAAAAATGGACCTCGGCAACTGGCACCCCCATTAATGGTGGAGACAGCTAGGCCACTGTATTTCAGTGTCGATTTGGACCCTAGGCGAAGAGAATTAGAATTTGATTTAATTAGGCATGATAAGTGGAACATGGATTGAGGACAGCACATAAGATACACGAAAGAAAAGGATAAAAGTACGAGAATGTACAGGTTGGTATGTAATATGTAAAATAAGTAAGCTGATATGGTGTAGTATGTAAAGTATGAGGACTAACACATTAACCTTTATTTAAAATAATAATATTAAGAATAGTGATTTATTTTTTTTAATTTCTTGTAAATTGTATTTAAATAAATAATTTGTTTTGTTTTATTGTTTTAATTAAATCTATTTGTATTTTTAAATAATATAATATATATTTAGATTTCAATTGTATTACTATTACTATATTAACTTAAGATTTTTTAACAAATAAATAAATAAAATTATTAAATAATACTATACTAGTAATTAAATTATATTAAATGTTAAACTTGCTTAATTTATTTATTTAGAATAATTCTAAGTTATCAAATAAAATAAGTCAATGCCCTGGAATCAGTAGAAAATTAAGTTTTATTAATTTTTTTTTATTTTTTACAAATTACAAGAAGATTGCCAAGGGATAAGGAAAAAGTCATCAACCATACACCACCCACCTCCTATTTTACCATATCATCGTAGAATCCTTTGGCCTCACCCCATGGTTCTATTAGTACTTATGGTTCCAACTCTAGTGGTGATAATGACCACTCCTTCCCCTCCTCGCGTGTGGATCCTGAGTCACTTCTATGAATCCACCAAAAGTGTGGGTCTATTTGCTTTCTTTCATTAGTATTGGACCAATATTTTAAGTACATACATACTTCAATAATTTATGCATTTACCCTATGGTGGTGCCGTGCGAGGACTCATCCGCCTAAATTAAAAGCTAACTCTAATAAAACCGTTCGAGCCGAAGGAGCCAAAACATCCTATGCCACTACGAAAAGTACCAACATCATGTGTGTCATTTTCTTCCACTAGCTGAGGACATTGAAATCATCTCCTCCCTTCCCCTCTTCATCTTCAGGTTCTACATCCTCAAGTGGCTGCACATCATCCATTAGTATGTCACTAAAGATTTCTAACAAAATTGCATGACTACTCCCAATATCCTGGGCAATTTGTTTACTTCTCTTGGAAATTCCCTAGGATAAGTGATTGTTGGTTTCTTATGGTTGGGTTGGTTGTGGAGTTGTCTTATCACAACATCGATACAGGTCTTTGAGAAAATTCATTACTCCAGTATCAAGATTTGTGGCCTGTGATCCAAGATCAATCGCACAAATATTCTTGTAGAATTCTTCGAGGATTGCTTTAGTCATATGTAATCAATACTGTAATTTAGCATTGTTGCAACATAGAAGAGTAGGGGAAGAGGGACAAAATACTCTCGAAGGTCACTTGCCATTGCAAACATAGTGATAACCAGTTCAAGATTGCAATAGTAGTTATCTAGCACGTCTAATATATCAACCAGGTAGGGAAATACGCAGTTGCTAATGGGGTAGTAGTAACCCGATAAATGTTGCGTTGGGCTAATAAATGCCTTGACGACCTCTTTTAGTGCACGTGTGCATGTTATTTTCCAATCCCAATCCTCCATTAGATGAATGTTAGGATTGGAAGGATTCAGTAAAGTATTGTACAAATGAGTGAGAGACCATCTGCACTTTAGCGCCCAATTAATTATTTTAAACATAGAATTCTGCAAGGTCTTGCAATCATATATAGACAACCTTTCCTCTAAATGGTGTGCCTTCATAAACTCCATATACGTCTGTTTATATCTCTTCGAAACACAAAGACAATTGATTGCATACATTATCTTTTTCATATGTATGTCAAAGCCACAAGCTTCAAGCTCTAGTGCTAAATTTAGAATGTGGCAGACACATTAGACATGGAAGAAATTCCCATCGCATATTAGGTTTAATGCCTACTTCAAATATCGAATGGAAGCAGTATTGTTTGACATATTATCGAATGATATATTGAATATAGTCTATATACCATACAATTGGGGGTTTCTAAGATGTTATTTGATATTGCCTAGTGGTATGTTTCTCCTAAAACAATTAAAAAGCGATAATCTGCTTCTAGATTAACCACTAATTATTTGTCCAATGAGTGGTTATGCATATGTAGTTGTTCTTGACAAGGGAATTTCTATTCGTTTAAGGTAAGTGCACAAGCAAAACCTAGTGCGTTATTTAAACCGAAAACGAATGTCATAAACCAACATGTGATCTCAAAATTGTGGTAATCAAGCAGTTATTTAACAGGATCATACCTAGAGGGAATGTTTGAAAACACTCCCTTAAGGGCTTCATGCCTTCTCGCGAAAAGGTCCATTGTATCATTTTTTGATGTTTACAGTCCCATAGGTTCGTGTTGAGGCTGAAAAGATACTATAGCCTAACTTTTAAATCTGGAATGGATGGCCACATGAAATAATATATTTGTGAAGGACATCATTTTCACCAGCCTTCCTCACGTGTCTTTGCTGTCAAATTTCTAGTTGGTGGGATCAACTCTCTCACTATGGAAGCGGCCATTAACAATGGGATCCTCGACTAAAACATGCCCTTCGGACACATATGAATTAGCGTGCTAAATCAAGTATCTCGTTCCATTACGAGACCTACATGATAATTTACTGCCACAAGTACGACAAATGGAAAATACAACTGGTTCTCCATTTGAAGGACTTTACGATTTCTATTTCCAATTGTGTTGTGCCACCTTTCCAAAAACATGAAAACAGAAGGAAAAAAAAAAGGTCCAAATTCACAAAGGGTGACATAACAAGAATGTTAGGTTTCGGGTTTTATCTTCGAGCCAACCAATATTATAGAGATTGTAATATACAAGTAAATAAGTTTTAAAGAAGGGTAATAGTGTCAATAGATATAAAATAAGAGGATTATATAGTCAAATTTTATAGTAAATTGGTGTTTTGATCACATGACAGGCACATGATGGAAGATGTAAATTTCATAGCTGAACACTGGCTAGTACGTAGCCGGCATAGAATGGTGCACTAGCGGCGTATGTTTTGTGGCTCCACCTACGTAGAGCCAGCTTTGATTTTGTAGATTTGTATTTTGAAGTGAGTGCGCCGCTAGCTTTGGTATGTACACCGCCGGTGTATATGCCAGCATACATATAAAAGAAAAATCACTCGATAGCAAATGGTCGCTAGCATTAAAGCTTACACCGCCAGCGTATGAGGAAAACTGCTAGCGTATGTGTTCAAAGGAGATGAAAAGTTGCACGAACTTCCTTATATCTTATCCTTGTTTATTCTTACCAAACATACTCCTAAACCTAATAAATTTTCTCTATGAGTGTTCATAGCATCCAAGGAGATTTGGAAGATCATATTAGGTAATCGAATCTCTATCTTTTCTTTAGGATCTATAAGATCTATCGTTTTCTTTAGGGTTTTTCTGTTGGTTTTAAAGGAGAAATTAGAGAAAACCCTAATTTTCTTCGAAATCTAGATATTCGATGATTAAGAAGGATTGAGGATCAATTTTAGGTAAGTTTGAATGTTTTTTATCTTTATGATTATATAGAAATGTTTTTCTATTGAATTTTTTGTTTGATTTGTAATGATTGGATTCTAGGATTTATAAGATCTCTTAAGGAAATCTGATCTTTGGAGAAGATTTTAAATTTCATTCAAGATAAAAGGTATGAATTTGTTATTTTTTGGAGATAAAGGTTTTAGATAAGTTTGGATCAGGTTTATGTTATGGAATTTGCGTATTGAAATATGTTATGTTTGTGTGATTAGGGTTTTGGTGATTTAGAGTCTTATTCCTTGAAATTTAATTAGGTATGACCTTACCTATTCTCTTGATTACAAAATCACAAAGTCTCCAAAAGTATAGAGTTCCTCCAAAAACTCTTCCAAACCCTAGAATTCCCTTCAATGGAATTCAAAAAAATTTCATAAAAGAAATGATTTTTATACCTCTACAATGATAGAAAAGATTTACTTACCTAGAATTTTGATTCTTGATCCTCTTTGATTATAGAACACAAAAACTCCAACAAAACTTAGGATGATAGTATTAGTAGATATAAAATAAGTTTTAACGAAGGGTAATAGTGTTAATAGATATAAAAAAAGAGGATAATATAGTCAAATTTTAAAGTAAACTGGTGTTTTGATCACATGACAGATACACGACAGAAGATGGAAATTTCATAGTTGAACACTGGATAGTATGTCGCCGCCATAGTATGGTGCACTGCCGCCATATGTTTTGTGGCTCCACTCGTGTAGCGCTAGCTTTGATTTTACATATTTATGTTCTAAAGTGAGTATGCCGCCAGTTTTGGTATGTACACCACCAACATACATGCCAACGTACGTATAAAAGAAAAATGACTCGATAGCAAATGGCCACTAGCGTTAACACTTACACCACCGGCCTTTGATTTACGCCGTCGGCGTATGAGGAAAAACTGTTGGTGTAGGTGTTCGAGGGAGATGAAAAGTTGCATGAATTTCCTTATATCTTATCTTTGTGTATTCTTACCAAACATACTCTTAAACCTAAGAAATTCTCTCTGTGAGTGTTCATAGCATCCAAAGAGATTTGGAAGATCGAATTAAGGTAATAGAATCTCTATCATTTCTTTAGGATCCATAAGATCTATCTTTTTCCTTAGGGTTTTTCTGTTGGTTTTGAAGGGGAAATTGGAGAAAACCTTAGTTTTCTTGGAGATTTGGATATTTAGTGATTAAGAAGGATTAGGGATCAATTTTAGGTAAGTTTGAATGTTTTTTATGTCTGTGATTATATAGAAATGTTTTTTTGTTGAATTTTTGGTCTGATATGTGATGAATGGATTCTAGGGTTTACAAGATCTATCAAGGAAATTTGATCTTTGGAGAAGATTTTGTGTTCCATTCAAGGAAAAAGAAATGGATTTGTTATTCTTTGGAGATTAGGGTTTTAGATGAAGTTTGGATTAGGTTTATGTTATGGAATTTGTGTATTGAAATATGTTATGTTTATGCAATCAAGGTTTTGGTGATTTAGAGTCTTGTTTCTTCAAATTTAATCAAGTACGACCTTACCTTGTTTGTTGTATGTGCTTGTAGGTTTAGAATTATAAATTTAACCTAATTCTATTTGGTTTATAATTAAATTACTTGTTGATTGTGCTTGGCTGTGATTAGTAAAGACCAAATAGACTGTGATAATAATGTTGGCACCCTAATGATCTATGTGTGTCATTATCCCTACTGAAGTTACACATAGAATGATTCTAATAGTTTAGGAGTAATACGAGTACGACACCTCGAGTGGGTGGTTTGCATCCAATACCAATATATATATATATATATATATATGTATTAAACTATTTTATATAAAACTTTTTTCATGGAGTCATGAGTTACTCCAGGTTTAGGACTAGTTGCAAATGGTTCTAAAATGTGTGGTTTGCTGGCTAATCAAAGATAATAAACTGTGCTTGCTGCATTAGTTAATAGGGTATATGTGATATTGCATAATGCCTATTCATGTGCATGTGTTCGTGATTTGGCATACTGAGCATTATGCTCACCCTTTTATCTTTTTTAGGAACAAGCGAAGATCCAATATTTTCGACCTTTCTGGTTATGATGTATACATAGACTAGGGCGATGACGATAATGGTGTTGATTTCCCAGCTGATTGTTAGAAGATATGAAGTTATAATAGATGGAATTGAAGACTTTAAAATATTTTAATTAGTTATGAAGATCTTTTGGAGTCGAATTCTAATTTTTATAATTTCTTGATGTTTTTAGGATTTTCTTATAAAGTTATTAAATTGGTTTATTGATATAAGGTTTATGCCAATAGGATTGTTCAAGATTTGTATTAATGACTAAAATATTTGAGAGTTTCCTTCTTCTGAGAGTATTTGGAGTTATATTGTATTATTTTATTCATCTTTGTTAAGGACACGTAGCAGGTTGTAATGCCTTCAGGTTAGGGCATTACAGAGATCAAGGTAGCATAGCACAACTGAAAGATGAGAAAGAATCAAACGAACAAAGCTTTGAACTCAACTTAGATGATTTATCCCTAGCATGGCACAATGAAGGAATGAAAGAGGACAGTGGTAGAGTCAAGCTTAAGTACAACAACTACCTAGTATGTTTAACATGAATGACATAATACAGCGTCTAGAACAAATAACCAAGGTCCAATCAAAACATGGGAAAATGCTTAAGGCCATAAATATCCGGATTGACCAGTTCTTTGATTGGGCAGGTTATCAACTGGAGCATCCTCCACAACTACCATCGTATCAGCTCCTAAGTAGCACTGATGGTCAAGACGATCAACAACGAGGCCAATCATCATATTTGCACTATTTTTTCTAAAATGAAATTAATTATTTTTTAAAATAACTATATAATTAATAATGTAATGCATATTATTGTTAATGGAGTAAAAAATATTGCTTTATTTATTGTCTAAATTCTATTTATGTTTAATGTAAAATTTATTTATTACATTTGCGCTGTAAATTTTTTATAACTAATTTGAATAATTAGTTTAATTAAAATTCCGAAAACCATTAGAAAAAAACTGCGAACTGGAAATAACAAAAAAAAAACACGCAAACTGTGTGAAAATTGGACCTGATTTAGGGCACACAACATAACAAGTGCAAGCATTGACATGGCATGCAAATAAATAGGCCAGCACGGCACAACACGTGAAAACAAACACACAAAGCACGACACATAAGACACGTGAGCATGATTAGGCTAGGTATGCAAAAGTACGAGACACATAAAGTACACAAAATTGAGCATGCGAATAACACGGCACAACCTATTTACCATGCCTAAATTTAATACCTATTTGGCTTATATTATGTATGAAGTGGAATATCACAACATCTAAACTTGATTTAATAGACTGCTACATCGAGTAAAAAATATGTTCACCAATTTAAAGAAAATAAAATTATAAAAATACAAATTACTAAATTACCATTATTGTATCATATGTAGAATATATGATACCAAGATTTGTATAGGTACGATAATTTCAACATATGATATAGCAGTGTACTCTAAATATGTATCGCATGTTACTCATGCGATATACGCCTGATTGTGTATCACACTTTGGAAATGAGATACATAGCTATATGTTTGTTGATAGTCTATTCTGAATTATGGACCCACACAAGTTGAGCCCAATGCACTAATGAACTGGGCTAACCAAACAAACCCAAACTTCATTAGCATTTCTTACTAAAGGATAACTGAGCCCCACAACCGGCCTTGGTGAATTGCTCCACCTTCGCGCCATTGATTACTCAGCACAAGTGGCTTGGTTGGTCTTGGCTTGCATTTAGTCTCTCCTCCACAATCTCCATAACTACCTCCAACCGTCTACTCACCCATTATGATCATAATTGTCAAGCCTGTCACCTATAAATACCCATCTACCTTTTCGAAGATAAGTAATATCGCACTTCATTATTCTCTTCTATTTGAATTATGAGCTTATTATGATAGATTCTAATGTAAGCATTTACGTTGCCACATCGGACCTATACCTAGTGCACTACTAATTGATTTCCTGTTTTGTAGGCCTTACATTTGGCATTGATACATGCCCAAATTCATGAAGTCCAACCTTTAATGGATTCAAGCAAGTGATAACTAGAGTTGGGCATCTGAGTCGTGGCTTGCGGGTTGGCCTGTTTACCCACTTTAAAAAACGAGTTGTTGCTAATTTTTTCGACCCATTTAAAAGCGGGCCAAATTGGCCAACCTGTTTAAATTGCAAGCCAAAACATTAAAAAAATAAAAAGAAAGGAAAATTTTAAGAACAATAATAATATAAGAACATATTATTGATTATTTATATGTTATGGAAGAAGATAGATTAACAAATAGTTTTAAAAACATTCTACTTTTCTGAGATTTTATTAACAAATAGTTTTCTTTTTAGACACCTCATTTATGCCCATATAAGACTTCAATTTATAGTAAAAATTAATACTATATTAAGCCCACAAATTACAATAAAAACAATAATAAATTAAAAAACAGAAATAATAATATAAAATAATTAAAAAATAAATTAAAAAAATAACAAACAAAAGTAATATGGTCTTGGTATAGTATTAATTTTTAATTATAAATTTTCTTAGACCCAATTGAGTAGCCCATAATGAATTGGTTCATTTAATTGGGCTCATTTTAGAAGCCTTAAGTATAAGTTCTATGCAAATTATGACCCAGGCACAGGCCAATGGCATAATGGTAAAACATACACATATGAACAGGAGTGACTAGAGTTTGAATCCACGCAAAGGTAATTTTTTTTTTCAGTTTAGCCAGTGAATTACACAAGCCCATGCGAGGTGGCGCGTGTGGCATGTGTGGAACATGCACGTCATCTTCCCTAGTCTAATACTCAGTTTTTCCCATGCAATGCAGCCATTTTGAGCTTGTTTTTTTACCTTTTTTTACTTGTTTTTTCACCAAATTGATGGAGAGGATTTGAAAAAGACATGGGATATTATGAATTGGGATAAAAAAGTAATCCTAAAATTTGTGATTTGATATTCAATTTTTGATCCAAAGGTGGTGAAAAATCTGCTTTCGCACACAAAACAAAAATTCAAATTTTAGATTTGATCTTCCTTTTCAAAAAAGGAGACCAAATACCAAACACTAACCTTTAAACACTTGAGATTCGAGATATTGAGGTGACTTATAAGGCTCATACCTTAAAAGAGGTCTGTTTTGAACTTGGCACATAGGTCAAAATGATACTAAGCATTTATTTCGGTAACCTAAATACACTTACCCCTTGTTAATCCCATTGGGCTTTTTTAAAGAAATGATTTCTAAAAGATAAATTCTGTCAAGGACTACCCCACAATGGGGCATCTAGAAGGTAAGGGTTGTCAACTAGGAGACGTAAATTAACTAATTTATGCTTGTCACAGTTGCATGAATTCAAAAGTGAAAATTTGTTAATGATAATTTAAATCTTTTGAAATGAAAAGAGAGCCTCAACTTCAAACATAAAAATAAGAAAAAAAAAGGTGGAAGAATAAAACAAAATGGAAGGATAAAGAAAAGCTACATCAAAGTGTTTGAGCCCAAAAATAAGGAGAATGGGCATACTTCAAAACCCTAATACGCTTATAACTTAAAACCCATCTACATCACACCCAAGAATTACAATCCCACTCACCACCATCTTGTGGAGGCTCTTTTGATAACTAGAAATAAATTATGTTTAATAAAAGTTACTTTTGAAACTAGGGCAAGCCCACTTTAGTTATCTTGAAAAGGTTCTTGACTTGTATAACCCAAATAGATATGAACATAAAATTTGCTAAGTAGCATGCACATGATATCCCTCTTATTGTAAGCCAATGACCAAAAGCCTAAGTTACAACTCGAGAAAAGACTTAGTAGATTAACTAAAATGTATAATTTACAAATCGGATTGTAATTTTTGGAATCCAAGCCATGTGTGAAGACAAGCCAAAGAGAGTATGAGAAAGTCCTCTTTGACTAAATACATAAAGCATAGGACATCCAATTCAAGATCAAGAAAATGATGAGAAGCATAAGAATTCATTTTCCTTGAAATTAGAAAGTCAAATATCCTAAAATTGAAGGTTACTATCCCTCCAAATGGAAAGAGGCCATAGAAATGATTCGAAAGAAGAAGTGAATGGATAAGCAATAATGGAGAGACTATTGCTTATTCACAATTTTGAAGTTGATAAAACTCTTTACTTGTTAGCAAATTGTTTTTGTTTTTTTAAAAAAATGAATATCCTTTTGGAAGTTTTTTTTCAAGACTCACTTAAAAAAAAAATTAAAAGAAAAGAAAGCATTCTAAATCAAGTCAGTAATGAATCATCATTTCTCCTCAATTCTTAGGATTACCTGCTCGAAGGAGCGCTATTCTAGTTTTTGGATCACCTACTCAAAGGAGTGTCGTCAAATCAAGTATTAGGATCACCTGCTCGTAGGAGGATCGTCCAATCAAGTTTTTAGGATCGCTTGCTCGAAGAAACACTGTCCTAGTTTTTGGATCACCTGCTTGAAGGAATATCATCTAGTCAAGTATTAGGATCACCAGCTCGAATGAGCACTGTCCTAGTCTTTGGATCACCTTCTCAAAAGAGTGTCGTCCAGTCAAGTATTAGGATCGCCTGCTTGAAGGAACACTATCCTAGTTTTTGGATCACCTGATCGTAAGAGCATCATCCAGTCAAGTATTAGGATCGCTTGTTCAAAGGAGCACTATCCTAGTTTTTGGATCACCTACTCGAAAGAGTGTTGTCCAGCCAAGTATTAGAATTACTTGCTTGAAGAAGCATTATCCTAGTTTTTAGAGCACTTGTTCGTAGAAGCATCATCCAGTCAAGTATTAGGATCGCTTATATGGAGGAGCGTTGTCCTAGTTTTGGATCACCTACTCATAAAGGCATCGTCAAGTCAAGTATTAGGATCACTTGCTTGAAAAGCGCTATCTTAGTTTTGGATCGTCTGCTCGTAAAAATGTTGTCCCATCAAGTATCAGGATCGCTTGCTCAAAGGAGAGTTGTCCTAGCTTTAGGATCGCTTGCTCGAAGGAGCACTATCCTATGTTTTAAGATTGCTTACTTAAAATAAGCGATATCCAATCAAACATTCCAATTCAAGGCTTGCTAAGCTCAAAGGAGTACCTCTCAAGTTCATCAAGTTGCCACAAAGATGCACAATCATAATCCCCAGTAGACTCACGTAGAGCTCATTATCTACCTTTAAGTTTGCTATGAACTTTCAAAAGCTAAAAATGGGGTTTCTCTTTTTATCTTTATGGTAAACTTTTATCAAACATCACCATAAAGAAGGATAGCTGTAGACACCCCATTTTTATCCATTTAAGACTTCAATTTATAGTAAAAATTAATATTATATTAAGCCCACAAATTGTAATAAAAATAATAATAAATTAAAAAATAATAGAAATAATAATGTAAAAATAAAAATAAAACAAATAACTAGAAAAAAAAATAAAAGTAATATGGGCTTGATATAGTATTAACTTTAATTATAGATTTTCCTAGACCCAATTACATAGCCCACAATGAATTGGTTTATTAATTGGATCCATTT
Source organism: Combretum micranthum (assembly GCA_024138025.1). Classification (NCBI taxonomy): domain Eukaryota; kingdom Viridiplantae; phylum Streptophyta; class Magnoliopsida; order Myrtales; family Combretaceae; genus Combretum; species Combretum micranthum. The sequence continues at coordinate 1,023,995 of JAMXBD010000122.1, read as the reverse complement.
AAAAAGCCTTAAATATAAGTTCTATGCAAATTATGACTTAAGCACAGGCCAACGACCTTATGATAAAACACACACATATGAACAAGAGCAACCAGGGTTTAAATATGCACGAAGGCAAAATTTTGTTTTTTTTTTTTTTCGTTTAACGCGTGTGTTACACGCGCTTGCTTGTCGCTGTGAGTATGATGCGTGTATGAAACATGTGCATCGTCTTTCCCAGTTTAATACTCGAATTTTCCCACTCGATGCAGCCATTTCAAGCTCATTTTTTAGCCATTTTTACTTCTTTTTTCACCAAATTGATGGATGGGATTTGAAGAAGACATGGGATAGTATGTATTAGGATTTTCAAAAAAAGTAATCTTAAAACTCATGATTTGATATTCAATTTTGTATCCAAAGTTGGTGAAATATCTACTTTTGGAAGCGAAACAAAAATTCGAATTTCTAATTTGATCTTCCTTTTAGCTCCTAGAAACGCATGTTTGAACCAATCTAAACACATTTTCCACCTTCTCGATGTTCATTAGGCTTGAAAATTGCGAAAATAAGTTCAATCAAGCTTGGAAAGATCAAGTTCGTGTGCAAAGTTATTGGTCATGTCCTACTTAACTCGACCTCTAACTAGTATAGATAAGGTTCGAGTCCTTCATCAATGGCATCAGAAACAATCAAACACACAAAAATAACTTCAAAAACTCAACTATGAAGTTCTTAAAAAAATTTGGGTTTCGAAAACAAAGCTTTGATTTTGAAGCATTCTGAGCAAATTCGAGTTGTTTGGTTGTTATAGAAAGCTTCCAGGTAAGGTAAGCTATCAATTGGTTGCTTTGATTCAACTACACAAGATCTCCACCGTCGGTAACCAAGAACCACCAGCAGTGTTGCCCTATCTCCATCATGCGACCAACTTTCAGCAGTTTTTGCGCTAAACGACTACTGTTGGAACCTTCCCCATCCTTGGTTTAGTCTGTTCAACATATCCATATCCTCCCAGGACCACCAGATCACCATTTGCAACCTCTATCGGTCACTTACTTCCTTAACACGAGTCCGACCTAAGATCCAACCCGACCTCTTCATGATCCAACCCAAGATCCGACTCATGCTTGATCCAAGTAAGTTTATTTATTTCATATTTTTTTATTTTTTTTATTTAAGTGATTTAAATAAAAAAAAGTATATATGATAATATAGGATCAAATTTCTATATAATAATAACAATAAAAATATAATAAGTAGTATAGGTATATTAATATAGAAAAAAAAAACTTTTTGACACATGAAATCTTATTTTCTAAAAATAAAAAAATCAACTTGATAGCTCATGAGGTCACATATAAAAAATTCATTTTTATGAAACTTGAAAATTTAATGAACTTAAATTGAAAATAGTTCAAAATATAAAAGAAACCAACATACTAAATTAGAACTTCGTATTATCTGATTTTGATTAGCAGGTATATAGGAACTCCGAGGCGACATAAAAAATAAAAAGATCTTTTTTTTTTGGTAATTTATTTGTAAACATTGAAGTTTAGATTTGTAAACTTTAATGATAAATTAAAATAATCATAGCTTGTACATTGGTAAATTTTTTTAACATTAAAAGGAAAAAAATTTAGTTTATGAATTTCAAGTGGTAAGAATCCAAAAATTTCTAGTTCATTAAATTTGGTTTTAAATCAAAATTTTTTGCAGACTAATAGCTAAATTAAGATCAACCAACCAATTGATCTTAACTTATAAATTTGTCCCAATTTCAATCAGTTGACAACTTCTTAAAGTTTTTACAAAATTTAAATTTCTTTTAATTTCTAGTCGAGAGTTCGTATTAAATGGGTTCGGGTTTAATACGGATCAAATTAAAAGAAATAAAACTTGAAATTGAAAAATCTAGGCTCAAAATTTTTCAAAACAAATAAATCTTAAAATACATTAAAAATGTAATTCATGATTTAAAAAAAAAAATCATTATGGTGGTAAACATCCTATTTTTCTCTCATGGAAAGAGAAGGGTCAAAACTAGTTTCGCACTCCATCACAACAAACTTCTCCTTTCATGGTTTGTAGGACAACGAACGAACTAAAATCCTAACAAGATAGTAATCTGCGATTGTGGATTTGTCTTCAAATACCACCAACCATTCACGTTGGTATGGAAAATCATAGGAATAATGAACAGTGTTTTAAAATAGGTTGCATTGGATGCTGATGGACTCCCATAATGACGTTAAAAACAAATTAGCATTGAGCACGAAAAAATTTTTCTGTAAACACAAATACAGGATAATTCAAATTTGTCCTTCTGAGGTTTCCATTAAGATTTATCGCAAGACCCACTGTTGCTAGATCGTCTACTCCGAATCGGTCTCTTGGAGAAAATAGGATCTTTACTTCTGAAAATATTCCCAACTTATCCCAAACAAATTCAAGGCAGCACAAGAAGAAAAGGGATCATCACGGATGCTTTCAGAAGTTGTGCACCAAGATAAGAGTCGGTTTCAATTATTAGATGTGATATACCCCTATTTTCCACTGGTTATTAGTGCCTCAACAACATTACTTAGTCATACTTCTAGGGAAAGCCACTGCAATTTAATTCACACCGAAACTTTAAAGTTCTAATTTGTTAAAAAAAAAAAAGAAAAATTAGATAAACTAAATAAATTTTTTTCAGCCCACATATCAGCCCATTTAACCCGTGCGCCAAAAGCAGATGGGCCCCAGCCTACAAAATCTGACCCTTCTAAAAAGCTGGCCAAAATGATCCAGCTCATTTATCCCTCGGGCCAAAGCAGGCCAGCCCAAGCAGGTCCTCTAAACATAATAACTTGAGGAACGTTGAAAATTTAAATCTCTACAATACGATTATGAAGTGTATAAGACCCTGAATCCATCCAATTTTAGGCCTTAAAAGAGATTCTCTATCGTTTACAAGACGCTCAAGCGCTTCAGTTCTTGCATGTTCCGTCTGCAAGTTAAAATGGCAAAAGCATCTCTTTTGCTAACTTAAGCATGGATATTATCCTGTTAGGCTTAGTGATAGGTCCAGGTCTTCTCGCTGCTCAGCAAACATCATTTCCCAAAAGAAAGCTTCCAATCCGGCAGTACTTTTATGTAAATATTTCCCTTGAATCTGATCACAAATTCTCAAGGCAGAAACTAAATTACAACATTTTCTCAGGAGCATAAACTATACAGTACAGGAAGACAGGCATCTCATAAGTAGATTGAAGTAAAGAGAGAGATTCCTTGTTGCTTGTCCCTAATCTAGTTTGAGAAGAAAAGGTGTGCAGAAAAAGAGTATCAGCAAGAATTCCTTCATGTAATCCACATGATTCTCCTCTGCAAACCTCAGCAAAGCACAAACTTGCCAAATGCACCTCAACAAGCTGAGCGTAGAGTAAAAGATGCTATGGGACCAACCATTTAAATTGTTCAGCTTGTGATAACGCTAAAGTGTGCAAGATCTTTGATTTACATGTCTTGACTGTACATAGAAGGTGCAGAACCAAGCAGCCGAGTTTCATGAGACTGTTCAAAAGAGTGTTGGAGACAAATTCATTAGCAAGAGCAGAAGCCATCAAAACATGATCTAGGATGAAAAGGACCTAAAGGGAAACTGAATTCAGACCAGTGTCATTCAATTAATATTCTTATTTGTATTCAGCTCATAGAGACAATTTCAATGGGGGTTAGACAAACCCTTACAGTTATATCAAAAGTCATCCTGCAAAACCAGTAACTAAAAATTCAAGTGAAAATGGAGAAAATTTACCAGTTTCATCGAAATTTATTCTTTCCCCTGAAGAAAAGAGATTCCAGAAAAGAGCAGCAAGAAAATACAGCAGGGATGTGAGAAGAAGAAATCCTTGGAAAGATCCAACCAGCTCAACAAAAAATCCAGCACCAACTGTCCCAATTATTGCAGCTAGTGTTCCAGCAGTATTTGCAATTCCTATAACCAAAAAAATTTTTTTTTTTTTTAATCTGCTACTTCAATTTCAATAATGGCTGGGATACACTGACGAAGGAAATTACATCAACCAGCAGATTTTAATGACTTGACCTTAGGGTGTTTATTTATTATTATTATTTTTTTTTTGTGTGTGCGTGAAAAAGGACATTCAAAGTTAACAGAACAAGACAACAAGGTTAAAATTCATCAAACTACTTTATGGTACAACCAGCTCGCACTTGTTGAAGAAAGAAAATAAATTCTAGACAATATAAATACCTCCAAATTTGTTAATGTTATATTTCAGGGATACCTGTCACTTGCAAATTAAAAAAATAAAGGTCCATCACATAGACATAACTAATGGGAGTGGAAAGATGACAGAGAAGCACCCTCTTATTCTAATATCATGTTATATTGGATCCATAGTCAACTTATCTAAAAAGCTCAAACTTGCACATAAAAACAGATTTTTATTTTTCGTTTTTTAAACTAATGCCTGGATCCTAGTAAAATACACCAGATTAACATGTGACCATATATTCGTGTCAAAGCCCAATGTGATACTTCTTTTGTCATATGAGCCATTATCAAAATAGTGCTATCTAGCAATCTCATTTGGTTGTATTCAAAGACGGTCTATAAAAATGGAGCGTAGAGACATGGTTGAAGGGGGACTTAATTAATCATTTGGACGAAAATATATACCATTCAGAAAACGTACTTCCATTTCTCTTTCCACATATACCCTTAAATTATTTATAGAATAACTTAAAAGAGAATATTTAGATGGGAGATAGAAAAAGAATAATTCTCAATTTAATTAATTCTAAGTTAATCACCCATTACTTTAAAAAAAATCAGAGTATTTTTATATTATACAATAAGATTATGCATTATTGCTGGTAAAAAAGAAACATACCATGTAGAACCCCGGAATACTGAGGAGCAATTTCCTATAAGGGTTACAAAAAGGTAAAGATTCAGTGAAAAGAACTGTGTTTAGAGTGCAACAATACTAAATGAAAAGTCACCTGTAAATTCACTAGAAATCCCGAGTGACTGAAAGATTTGAGTCCAACTGCTAATGTAAGCCAAGCAGATGCAATAGATGGCTTTTTTGCAGCAGTCAAGCCAATAAGAGCAATCCCTGGACCTACAAATCCAATAGACTGCAAAAAAGAGCAATTAGGATATCATGTATGCATTTTTCAAATGAAAAGAAGCAAGCAATGATAACAAATACATAGTTAGACTGAAATAGAAGGAAAAAGATTATTTCTTCACAAATTTCCTTCAAGCTTCACTGAACTTAATAAAGAATCATATTAAAGAACTAATATCCCAACCTGGAATGTTAGGAGTGATGGTGGTGAAGCAGCTTAATTTGTAAAAATTATGGTTAAAGTTCTGACATCCACAGAATTGTATCTGTTTCTATGTCAGGGAAACCAAGTTAGGAAGAAAGTAATTCCCTAATTAGCCAAGATACTCACCTGCATGATCTTGCGCGTCTTAGTTACACTAGTGCCTCTTTGAATTAAAATATCAGACCACATGCCACCTAAATACCCCACCAAAGCCATCATACTCCAGGGAACAGCACTAAACCATGCTGCTTGTCTGAGGTCAACATGATATACCTGCCATATAAATACATTCAATTAAAGTCACATGTTAATCATGCTATATACCTAAAACTAGAAGCTATGGGGCTTACATAGTTAAAGTAAATTGGCATCCATGATAGAATAACAAAGAAACCCTGTAATAGAAAGAAACAGTAAGGATTTAGACCAAAAGGATAGCAACTGTTGAGAATAGTACGCATAAAGCAGTATTAAATAAATGAGTTTAAAAACTAGCATCTCTCTCTTCTTCTTCTCCCTTTCTTTTCTTTTTTTTTTAAATAAACAAGTCTGAACCACTGCAGAAGATGTTTGAGGAGCAATAATGTTTAAACATTAATGAGATGTATACACTACCCAGCTGTGCATGGCATTTGCCACAATGATGGACCATGCTGGCAATTTGGAAAGTAAAAGCTTAAAAGGAGGAACCATGTTGCCTGTCTTAGCCTTTCTTGCCACAGCAGATGTCTGCCTGTTACTTAATATGTAATCTAGCTCATATTTCGATATTTGAGGATGCCGCTCAGGAGAACTTGATGTTGCAGCCAACCATATCAGAACCCACAGAAACCCTGACAATCCAAATATAACAAAGGGCCCAAATATGCCACCTTGCTCCATGAGAATTGGAGAAAGAACAAGCCCTAGTGTATTTCCGAGTGTAAAGCCAGCCATTGCAATCCCTACTGCCCTTGCTCGTTCTGTCTGTGGAAACCAACTTAAGAAACAATCTAATCGTTACATTTTGATCAAAAATATAATCCATCAAGAAAGCATAAAAATTAAGCACTTTATTTATTCTTTACAAACACAGAGATGACTCAGACGAGACTTAATTACCTTGCTACCATCTTGTTCATAGAAGGAAGAGCCACACCTTCAGCAATGCCAAGCAAGGCTCTCACAGAAAGGAGAGCAAGGACACAGTTCTCTGCTGCCCAGGGAGTCAGGAAGGTTGCCAGTGACCATAAAGCCACACCCCAACCCATGACGACCTTACCCCCATGGTAGTCCACAAGAGTTCCACCAGCAATTGGAGAAATCAAGTATCCCCAAAGAAAAGATGACTGCCACAAGTTTCTGACCATTGAATAAAAGGCAACCATGGAGCTAGCATGCACATTCAATAGTAAAAACAGAATTTTCCTAAGCAATTATATCACCAAAATGGATAACTGGGATAACAAGGGCTCATTCACATATAAAGCAAGATTTTGTAAAAAGGCTTAAGGTTGGTGATATAAGTCAAAGCATTGCTAATAGAGAAGCATCAACTTCTAAAAAACATTTTTCTTGGTTCGGTGAGTTCCTGAATGCAGATTGGTATAGAAGCTTCTCCGCTTTCATGAAAAAGTTATTTCTCCTTTTCAGTAAAATATATATTTTCAATCGTTATCATCAGAATAAGAATCCAAATGGAAAGTTAAAAAGAAGAAATAAGAATAAAGTTTAATGCTTTCATGCTGTTATGCCATTATCCCCCCAGCACATATTATGCGGAACAAATAGATTAACTTTCTAGATGAAAGAAATGTATGATACTGTATCATATGAGCAGTTTAGCACCATGAAACACTCTTTGGATTCACAGCAAAATAAAAAAGTATTACTTATAAAGCAAGTTACATATTGGCAAGCCTGTATTAGAGTCTATCTTATTTTTATTTGATCTCCATTTCAACTTAATTTATTCAAATATTTTGTCATGTCAATCTTGATTATCCGAATTATGCATTCATAGGGCTTGTGGACCTAATTGAAGTTATGAAGCCAAATTTGAACTCCAAATGAACTCCATTTTGAGTTTGAATCAAATCTGTAAATAATTTTGATGCAACCACAGCTCAAAACAAAGCAAGAATGGTCTCAAACCAAGTCTAAATCCAAAATTCAATGTTCCAGCTCTCGTGAACAAGTTAAACCTCAAGATACACACACACTTCCATTTGATTATCAAATATTCTCTATTAATCAAACTAGAGAAAAATAACAAATCTTCTGGTATAATTTTGTTTACAATTGTGAGTGCTTCTTATTAAAAAAACAAAAAGAGTTGCAATCCACGGCAACTTAATACTCCACAATGGGCTAATATGGTAAATAGTATATGAATTTTAACAAAATATGCAAATAATTACCTGAATTTTAAAATTAATCAATTTAATAACTAAAGGACTTTTAGTGCATTCTAATTGCAAGTCCATCAAATTAGTTAACACTGTCATGCTACATACGTTTTTTACCAATATAACTCTTTTTTATACTAAATTGATCAGTTTCAAACTTAAGATACTAAATTAATTAATTTGTTCAGCTATATAATTGCACGTTTTACTAAAGTTCTGTACTATGGGTGACATTTACCTTCTAGAATAGGAATTCCTTTATCTATTGCAGGTTCCGTGGAACAGATAAATTTGTTTCCCCCTTAGCGAACCAAGAGAACAACTACTCCACGTAGCAAAGGCAGAAAAACAATTCAGTTACAGCGAAGCAAACACAACAGCCAATCAAATGAGAATTGAGCATTGCAAATAATTCTAATTCATCCAAACATGACCTAAAAATCGACATAATTAAAGTGAAATTGAGAAAAAACCTGAACGATGCCAGCGAACGCTCGGCTCCAGCCGTTAGAGCTGGCAAGTGGTACAATCACGACGGACATGACAACACGATCAGCATTACATAGAGCTAAAGCCAAAGCAAGCATAGCCGCCACTTTCACTCTCTCTGAAGTGATAAACTCAACGCAATCAGGAGCGATAGAGTCTGCACCTCTTCCTCCTTCACCTCCTCGTTCCCGTCCTCCGGAGCCGTAGTAAGCATCGTCGCTGGAAGAAACCCTAACTCGATGACTGAGTTGGAGGTATGGTTTGAATTTGAGCTCGAAAGAGCGGTGGAGAAGGAGCGTTGGTGGTGGAAGCGCACGGCGGTTAAGGTGTGTAAGGTGAGGGAATAGAGAGGTTCCGGCGAAACCTCGGCAGGAAGGTGTGGCGTCAGCGGTGAAGTGACTTGGTGGTTGTTTGGTCGAGAGAGAGAGAGTAGAAGAGTTCATGTTGAGGAGTGAGTTGAAAGCCAGTGACGGAACAAGTAAATAAAACGTCTTTTAGAGAGGACAAGGGACAATTACAGATGAAAAACAAGGGCCCGTCATTTTTTTGTCTTTGGTGGTGGCTTGGCGGCAACTGTTACTGCTACGGTTGAACCAAAGGGGAAGGAAAGTAGTATTACAACTATAATTATATAGCTGCCATTATTAATATGACTATAATTATTATAATTATTTCTTTAATATTTGATGATGGGATTTTGAAAGGCCACATTTAATTATTCAAGTCCATTACCCGTTCACCTTTATCATCGCTAATTAAAGTATGCTTTTAGTTAAAAGAAAAATCATATGGAACATTATCTAAAACATTTAATAAAGCTTTTACTCCTTGATGTTCTACATTGCTTTTATCATTACACCTGTCACAATTACTTTAAGTGGCTGTCTTCCTCATCAGTATCATAATCATCACAAATTCAACCAAGCTTACAATTCTCAAGTCATAACAACTTGTCAAAAACATTAATCTTGGCAGGAGAAGAACTCCAACAAACTAATAAAATTTAATTCGTGGCTTTTGTAAAGAGACCAGATATTTTTGAGGTAGCATTTCTTTTTTATTTTATTGTCCCCTAGTTTTAAATGTCCTCTATTTCTCTACTTAAAAACATGGGATGAGATTTTACTTCTTTTTTTCTCTTCCGTGTATGATAGCTATGTTAGTGTATGCAAAAATCAATAGATGCAACAATAAAAACTTAATATCATTGAAATCTCATAAAATAAACACTAGAATTGTTGAACTTGTATGTTCAATATGGATATTAATGAGACAATTAGTTGCATAATTAACTATTCAATTATGTAAAAATACACTTGGTTAGTCGAACAATGTGATGAATAATATGTTAGAAAATATATGTGCTTTGTATATATTATTCTTTGGAGATTGTGTAGGATTTAATAAGGTAAAATTCTTGAGCATAACCTTGGTCGTGGGTCGTGTTGAGGGCTCGACAAGTTCACTCACCAAGGTGCAACAAGCTCAAGTCTTAGGCTCGATGAGATCAAGATACATGGCTTTGGTCACGGGTCACATCAAAGGCTCGACAAGTTCATTCACTAGGGCGCAACAAGCTCAAGTCTCAAGCTCATAGAAGTACAGACTTGGTCGAGAGCTAAATCTAATGCCCGATAAGATAAGGCACGGTATTCATCAGGACGCGACAAGTTTGAAGTCAAAACTGTTCTTGGTGAAGGTCATATTCTAGTAAACAAAGATTTAATTATTAAAAATGTGTTGTTGGTTGATGATTTAAAATATAATTTTCTTAGTATAAGTCAATTATGTGATAATGGTTTTAGAGTAATATTTCTTGCTAATAAATGTTCTATTGAAAAAATTAACAATAATTAAGCTTATTTTGAAGGGTATAAACAAAGAGATATTTACCAAATTGATCTAGATGATTTCAAATCAACAAATGAAACTTGTATATACTCTTAAAAGGACAATAGCTGGCTATGGCACAGAAAATTGAGACATGCTAGTATGGATGTAATTTCAAAACTTATTAAAAAGAATCTTGTCAAAGGTTTATCAAAAATAAATTTTCAAAAGGACAAGATTTGTTAAATATGTCAACAAGAAAAGTAAACTAAAATTTCTTTTTAATTCTATGGATATTATTTTCACTTTTAGGCCATTAAAACTATTGTATATGGACTTATGTAGTCCTACTCAAACTCTAAGTTGGGAATTCAAAAAATATACCTTGGTTATTATTGATGACTTCACTAGATATACATGGATTTTCTTCCTTACATCTAAAGACGAAACAAATCATACCTTTTTCAGATATTACAAAAAAGTCCAAAATAAAAAAGGTCTTAATATTATATCTATTAGAAGTGATCATGGAAGAGAATTTGAAAACTTTGAAATAGATGATTTTTGCAATAAATATGGCATTAAACATACCTTTTCAGTACCTAGAACTCCACAACAAAAAGGTATAGCCAAGAAGAAAAGTAGAACTTCAATTGAAATGGCTAGAACCATATTGTATAAAAATAATTTACCAAAAATATTTTTGGGTTGAAGCTGTAAACATTGCGTGTTATATATCAAATAAAGTTTTCATAAGACCAATTCTTAAGAAAACCCCCCATGAACTTTGGAAAGGAAAAAGATCTAACATCTCTTATTTTCATCTATTTGACACAAAATGTTACATCTTGAACAATGGAAAAGAACAAAAGCTAAGTTTGATTTGGATAAATTTTCTCTTTAAAATAATAAAAAAAGAAGGAAATGAACATAAAAAGGATGTTATGCATGAATCTATCAATAATGATATTTCTAAAGAATGGAAATATGCTAAATCACATCCAAAAGATCTGATAATAGGTGAATCTTCTAATATGGTACAAGCAAGATCCTCTTTAAGAAATATGAGAAATCTAGTTTTCTATGATAAACTGAGCCTAAAAATACAGAATAAGCTTTAAAAGATGAATTTTGGATACACGCATTGCAAGAAGAATCAAACCAGTTCACAAGAAATGAAGTTTGGAGTCCGGTTCCTGTCATGCCTCAAAAGGGGGCCTAGTAAGAATATCTTGAAGTTATCATACCACATGTGCATCCGTAATATGAGAACCGTCTTGTAAGTTGGAGATTACAAGATTGTAGTTATTTATTAACCTGTCATATAATAACTATTTATATATAGATAATACTATTGTTGAAACTCAACTATGGAATCTAATTTTTCCACATTCTACCAATATTGTAGAAAATCGATATCCCTTACCAAATAATAAAAATTGTGTTTTAACCTACAAAATACAAAGTCTCAATTGTTTATACAATTTATCTAATTTGTATTATAAGTTCAATATAACCTATATTTTTATAGGATGTTTGTTACGTGGAATCAATGGGACTTAAATCATGATCTAGATATTTTTTTCTTGTCCATGTTTGGAAACTTTAAGATTAATGTTTCAAAGGAGATATCTAGATTTTATTTTCCTTTTTATATTTAGAAAGTTTGAGGATTCTAATTCTCAAGATTTGGAAGGTCATGATTTTTTTTTTGTGGTCACATGGAAGGTAATGATGCTAATAAATGCTTTAAGCGGAATTAGTGATTAAATTAGAGATTATTTCATATGGTTAACCATCTTTTTAAAAAAAAAATTATACAAATACAATTTGTATTAAAAAATTACTATTTTTTCATGCATTGTCTATTGGACATGTGATACACGTATGCACCTGTATCGAGTTGATGACTTCCATTGTTAGAGGGGATGATGGGTCTTGCTTTTGGTGAATCAACTCACCAAGTTCGCGTGACTTTGGGTTAGGTGATGTTGGAAATGGGGAAGACAAAGGTCTGGCATGACTATGGTTTAAGTCGACAATGGAGGAGATGGTGATACGGTTTGGTGTTTTGGCATTCAATGGCAATTGACGATGATTTGACGTTCTATAGTTGTGAAGATGGAGAAGAAGGTCTCGGCTTTTGGTTTGGTTTCTAGCTTATGTTAGCTCATGGTGAAGGTTCAGATTTTAGGGATGTTGACAATTTCGATCTTTGATTCTCTAGTGGTGGTAGAGAGAGAGAGAGAGAGAGAGATAGAGAGACCTACTATGAAGAAGATGAAGTTCTTGCGTGTGTTGTACATTGAACGTGCTATACACATGCAAACCTATATCACACGTTCAATGTGCGATGCAACTATTTTTACAACTTTGACACAACACCGTCCATATATCTCTTCTCCAACATGTGATATATTTATAAACTTTTATATTTCTTCTTCAACATGCGATATAGAGGTGATAATTTGGTAATTTTTTCTATAATTTGTATTTTTGTAATTTTTTTTTGTAAGAATAGTAGACAAGTCTTTCACCCGATTAAATCAAGTAAAAGGCCACTCTAATCCATAATTAAAAATAAAAAAAAGCCAAATTTTACAAAAAAAAAATTAATTACTAGAATATGACTTGAACCTTGGAGCAATTTAACTAGCAAAATTAACTCTCAAAAGTCAAAATCATATTTTAAAAATGGAAAATTCTTTGTGCAAACAACTTACACGTACAAAATGTGATGCATGGAAAATATTCCTAGTATTCTCACATTTGGAATGGTCGACAATTGAACAACTTTTGCTCGGTGATAACCCATGTAAAACATGCAACCTATAATAGCCAAACATTTCGCAGTCGTGCTATGAATCCTCCATAGTTTGATTTTAATAATTGCATATGATATAATTATGGTATTTATGAAAATTTTTCAACATGTTGCCATATTATCTACTCTTCATATTAATATAAATATAATTTTATTAATAAGATTAATTATGGGATATATAGCTAAACACATTATAATTGGGATGTGATTAATACGGACCCAATAATTGGAAATTAAAATAAGATATTGAGAATTCTTTTTATTTTTATACCTATATTATTCCTTTTTGTTAATTAAATAATCTATGGCTTGGGAGTTTTTCATTTTGTATAATTTATTCCTCATGTACGATTAACGTTATTATTCCATCAGAGATAAATGTCATATTTGTTAATTTAAAGTTTATTTATTTGTATAATTAAATAGCTGAAATTTGAAAATATCAATTTAATACCTCCAAACTTTTTTAGATAATTTATATTAACTAGATGAAATAATTAATTATAAAACAGGATGAAGTTTAAGTAGGTAGCTAACTGCAAAATTTAGTTAAGTTCAAGTGGTTAATTGTCAAAATGAGCAAAATTTAAGTAACATTTTCAAACGTTAAGTAGTTAATTACAAAAACAGATAAAATTTAGATATCAAATGTAGCAATTATCCATTTTTTTTGTTACTAGAGTTTTTATACTTTTTCTTCTTACATTTTTAACAACTAAAAGAAAATAAGTTCTGTAGCTAAATAAAAAATAGATAGGAAAAAAGCACATATATGCACAATGTAAAAATACCAAATTGAAAACAAAAATAGTTATTTAGAGCGATCATAATGAGAAACGAGTTGTGGAAGAAGTGTGTTCACAATTACAAATCCACTTTCAACACCCATAATATCATATGACCATGCAGATAGCATCATATCATCCCGCACATTAAACACACTATTTTCAAGTGTCTTTGCTATCTTTAGGTGCAGAATCTATTCAATATTTTGAGTAACTCAAAGTTGATTTGAATTGGTATTGCTTCCAAGGAAGGCATCAACTTCTGACAGACAATGTAAACTTGCTCAAAATCAACTATTAATCACACCCTCGGATTTGGCATGAAGAAGAGAAGCATCATCAAGGAAAGGATCAAACCTCTCCCACGATTGTTTACAAGAACGTATATTTCGTTAGAGTATATCCTTCCACCTTATGAAGCGCTTTGTGCAAGGAGTTCAAGTCTGCTTAGCAGCAAAGAGGAAGTCATAGCAGTGCTAAAACCCCAAAATAACCTACCAATGTGAATCCTCAGAAAAATCATAAGGCAGCATTGTAAAACATACCATTTCTGCGTTGGAATTCATCCAGGCAAGAAACGATTTTATGCTTTGAAAGATCAACAAAGGCATGTGCTATCGAGCTAATAATGCATGTGGACTGCTTGAAAGTAGTAGCCCCTAGCCAGACTTTCAGTCATAAAATTATTTCCGATGCAAAGACTGGAAAGCAATGGCAGAAAAATTAAGTGAACGGAAAACTGCAAAATTAAGTAACTGGAGATCTCTGGAATACGCCATATGAATCCAAAATTTATGGACTTAAAGTACAGGAAACAATGAGAAAGCAAAGATTCCAGGAACAAGCATTTCAATCTCAATCTCATTATTCATGGAGAGTAGCTCAAATAGCTCAACACGACTTAATAAAAAGTTGGTCTGTAGTTACAGTTACTATTGTAGAAGGTACATAAGATAACATATTTAACTAAAATGACAACTTGGTGCACATAAGATTCAATCTATGGAAACATTTATTTATTTTCCAATTTTACATAGGGGAGTTCATGGGAACTACTACTCCTTTGCTGCATCGTGAAGTTTATTACAGCATAATCTCAATTTATGAGAAGGGGATCAAATTCTGCTAGCAATGCCATGTGGGTTGAACAACGAATGTCGACCTTCAGCAACAATTTCACCTGTTCTCTTGTTTTTCAGAATAACAAGTGCTCCAGCATAACCCCCCTTTTTCCCTAAAGCCCTTGATGTGATCTCAAGCTCATCCTACAATTAAGAGCCTGACAGCTTTCAGTACCCAGAAATGTAATAGGAATTGGAGAATAAATACAAAAGCATTTTCAGATGAGTATGTTATACTGTCGAATTGGGACATCGCATCAGCATGGAATATGCAGAGCTCAAAGCAGATACAAAGGGCATACTCTACTTCGGTTAAGCAATAAGCACTTCCCTAGCCGTATGGAGCATGGGAGAGGGCTGTGAAGAAGCTGTTAGCTTTCACTTAATTAGTGCTTTGTAAATTTAACCAGTTGCAACTTACTCGTGTAAATTTTATTAGCTTAGTGCTACTCAAAGTTTTTACCAAAAGTGTTTCCTTGGACATATTTTGACTTCTGTTATAATCTAATCTTTATAAGTTGTTGATTTAGTAATTGGACTAACTAGTGTTTTTGCAGTTTATGGTGATTGCAAACATTATAGGGGCAGATGGCCAGCAGTATTGGTTAACAAACATTAATAATGTTAATAACTGGGTTACATTTTCCTTTGTAATCAATGTTTAATCACCAGCAAACCATACACTACTATAACCTACCAGGAATTATTATTAATTTTGATTGGGCACATTTAGTAACGAAACTTTATCCAGTTTTATAATCAAATTCAATTTTATAATCAACTATTTTTTGAAGTTTAAAGGTATCAATTTATTTAAAGGTCGTTTATAGTAATTATATTAGGTACTCTAAGAAAAATGGACAAGAGTTAAGTAATTAATTGCACAGGTTGGACAAAGTTTAGCATTAAATCGATATTTTTTATACTTTAAATACTTAATTATAGAAATAGGTTAGGTTGAGGAACTAAATACTACATTTACACTGTCCATTGCTAAAGATAATATTTGACGACAGTAAATATTGAGTTACACCAAAAACTATATGAAAGGTACAAAATCCATATTCCACAACCTTGATTGCAGGGAAGAATTTACATAGAACTACTCGAAATGGTATCTCCTCTTTTGTTTCCTTCAATCACTACTGTTCAATTAAAATTTCTCTATTATATATCCTTTTCTTTTTTAACGCTATGTTTGGTTTGCTGGAAGTATGATGAAACAGAGGGAAAGTGAAAGAAACCGGATGAAAGTGTTGTGTTTGGTATGTTTGCTGGGAAGGGAAATAAAAGGATATGGAGAGAAATCAAATGAAAATGGAGCCACCCAACTTTCTGTCCAAAGTTGAGATGAAACGGAAAGAAACCAAGGGAAATATATTAAATGGACAAAAATACCCCATCTCTCTTCTTTCACTAATATTTTCTGAAAAATAACATAGTGATAATTTTGTCAATCCCTAACTCTATTTCTCTCTCTTTCATCTCGTTTCCTTCATAACTTACCAAACATAAAACAAATATTATACTTCTTTCCATTTCTCCTGATTTCCATTTCTCCTCATTTCTTTCCTTTGATTTCCCTTGATTTCCTATTTCAAAAAGCTAGCCAACATAGCATAAATATATTTTACTCGCTCATGACAGAACATGAATATGAGAATAAGTTGGAACACCGACTTCAGACAAGAAAAACTTATCCTTGTAAAGAAGCTAGGAAGCAGGAGAAGAGAAGAGAAGAGAAGAGAAGAGAAGGCGAAACTCAAGACTTACATGAACCTTTGCAGTGGAGAGATACGAGATGGACATAGTTACAGACACACTAACAGGAAGACCATCCACGTGGACAACGGAGTAACCGATCTCATCGACCAGGTTAGCAATAGCACCTGTAGCCAAATTCCCATTCCTATCCTGACCATATAACACCAACAAAACCCACAATCCCAAAACTTAAAAACTGTGTCAAAAACCTGAACTCCGACAATCCATCATGTTAATTGTAAAATTTTTTTGCACGACAAACACAAAAAAGGACTTACGGCGAGACGAGGAGGGACCTTAAAGGAACAGACGAGGAAACCGGGTCGGGATTGGTCGACCCGGATGCCTTTTAAGGTGAATCTCGTAGAAAGTGGGGAATTCGCCTGGACGGTGAGCAGGAACCACCAGTCGTGATAGCTTCTCCGATTCGTCCTCGCTTATGGTTAGCAGATCCTTTGCCTTCTCCATTCTCTCTCTCTTCTCTCTCTCTCTCTATCTCTCTGTATAGTTTGTTTTGTTTATGGTGGGGGTTGTGTTACAAGTGGTATGTTGTTGTTGATAGTCTTCTCTACACTGATTGCAGTGGCACCGAAAATGGATCTCGAAAATGGATATTTTTAATCATTCAGAACGGAAAATTAACACTGTATTGGATGGGAAAATCAGGCGAAAGCAAGTGAAATGGATGAAGTTTTGTGTTTGGCTATCTTTAATTGGTATAAAATTCGATAATAAGGGAAGTTAAGAGAAATTTTAGATGATATATAATATATATATTTTTTTTTTAATTTATGGTGTGAAATTAAGGAAAATGAAGGAAGTTGGTTTCATGTCACTTTCCTTCCCTTCACTTCTTTTTGTTTTCATTAACTTCCGCTTTGCCAAATACATTGTAAATAAAAATAAAGTAAAAATTGAAATAAAATAAAATAAAATAAAAACACCAGTGTTTTAACTAGTATGTTTGGTTTGACTTAGTTGATCGGATTATCATTTCATTTCATCTACATTCTAATAATGTCTCATGATCGATCCTTTTAGTATGGTCGTTCTCTATTTTATTGTCATTTTTGTCCCATTAAATTCACGTTATTATATATCTATTACTATTATTATGAGAATCCATGTATTGGTGTCAAAAATAAAATAAAAAGTAGAATATTATATATTACATGGTTTTATTCAATCCATTTTTTACACTTTATAACCATTTGCATATTTCTCTCTCTTAGAATAACTACACATATTTTTTTTCTCCTACAGTAACTGACCATGTACTTTTCCCTCCTACCATAATTGTCACATGTTTTTTTCCCTCCCTCTCCCTCTCCCTCTCCCATGCTCATTATAATCCACTTTAATTCTTCTTCAAAAACTGACCACCTTCATCTTTTTCCTTACGCTTTCTGATATGTGGAAGTGAGGTGAACTTGCTTTACTGTTGTTTTGTATTTTTGTTTCTTTATTTCTTCTTTTGGTTTTTCTTTTCATTTTCCATATCGTGCTTTTCATATTATCCCTTTGTATTTCTATCTACAAAATCACGCCTATTAAACTTTATTGCTTTTGGAGATTTTATATCGTTAAACTTAAATTTTTACCAAATATTATTTCTCATACTATTGCCACCATGCTATATTGATCCGCTATAAAAGTATAAATAAAAATAAAAAGCGAATTCTTCCATCAAGTATACTGGGTTAGATCAAGTAATATAATGATTAGAAAAGTATCGATTCCATAAGGATTACTTAACTACTAAATAGGTATTAGATTCTACTATTATTCAGGCAATCGATTTTGAAACAATTAAATAATTAACTACTTCTAAACCTAGATTATAACTATCAATGAGAGCAGAAAGAGTGTTTTTGAGAAAATATATCAATTGAGTGTGCGAAAAACAAAATCCACCTTAGTATCACTAATCAAGTTGCTATCATATTATAATAACTATTAGCTTTGTGGATATTTATATGAAATTATCAAAGATCTTAATCCTTTTTCAGGTTTTAAAATCTCAACCAATTCGACCACCAATCAATCCATTAGCTTCCGCTACACAAATTAACAACAATTATGAATCTTTCAATTCTATGATTAATTAATGCCCTAAACCAATTTTCCCTAATCCCTTCGTGATTAACTAATCTAAAACATTGCATGAATCTCAAAAGATAATTCCTAAATCAGATTAAATTACGCCGCTTTCGTAATTGTAATTTAACTCTAATTCAAGAATTTCTTATGAACCCTAGTTTCTCTTCCTAGTTATCAAGATTCTTATAGACCTGATTCAATCAAGAAATAAGATTTATAATAGGAATTGCAATATGAATATTCCACAAATCTAATAATTCGATAACATAATTACAATCATCATCTCAGTAAGCCTAGGGTTTCATCATATTCTCATAAAAACAACTTAGAACATCATGGATTCCACAACACAATCACAAGGCTTAAAAGTAATCACAATAGAATTCATATTCAACAAAGAAAGTGAACACGTGAATTGCATAAAAGATTGAGTTCAGAGATCACCAATTCAAATCGAATACAGCTATGAATCCAAAACAAAAACTCCCAAAGGCTTCAAGAAGAATCCTTGATGAGTCTCTCAATCGATATGCGATTAAGAACAAAACAAATCTCACAAATTTAATCAAAGATCTCTAATCTAATCTAGATCTGGAGAATATTAGAAGGAATTTTGTGTCTCTCAAATGAACAAACCCTAGGATTTTTATAAGCAAAAACCAAGGAATTCCAAAAGTTGCAATGTACACCAGTGGTTACAAAGTGTATGCCAGCGGCACGTAAGCAGCATATGACTTACACCAATTGATGCACTGGTGATGTCCATGTCGGCTTTAAAGAATCACAAGTTGTGGATGAGTGATGCTGGTGAAACACCGGTGGTGTAGATGCAAAGTTTGCCGATGTTCATTTTAAATTTTGAACACTGGTGAATTTTTAAGTTAAATGCTAGTAGCCTTGTTTTCTCACATGAAAGTTGGCTTGCTTCTAAATGAAAGCTGGCGATGTACTTGATTTGATGGCTAGTGTACTTTGTTTCCTTTATCAAATTTGTTGAAAACTCCTCTAGATTTTGTATAATTGCAATTCTAAGTCCTTTATGACTTGAAATATCAATTTAAGAGCATTTAAGTATCAATTCCTATAGATTTCTATAAAATCAATAATAATTAAGCACAAATTGTTCAATAAAAATTGTATGAAATATGACTTTATCATATATTGACTTAGAATGTTCATGCTTTGAATTGAATTTGCAATATAATCAATGTTGGGTTTTTAGACGAAATGAATTATATGTACCCAAAATCTTAATTTTTAGTGCATGGAAATTTTGACGCAAGATTTTGGTACCCTTGATTTAATTTTCTAGAACAATTAGTGGATTTGGAAAATTTTATATGGATGTGAAGCTTGAAGATTATCCCAACATTGATTATATTTCTCCACTTCACTAAATGTTGGGCTGTGATACTAATATTTAAGTGGCAATTACACATAATAATACAAATCACTATTACATTTATTATAACTTATATCATTTGTTATTTCTTTATATTAGTGATGCTTTTTTTTCTTCCCATTAATGGATGAAAGAATTTCAGTAGAGATAGCAATAAAGAAAAATGTGAGAAAGAACTTTTGCAAGAGTAATACTAGAGGTAAGCCTTCTTCTAATATTAGAAATATATTCTTACTAATTACATATTTCCTGTTTTGTCCCATTCTTGGCTCCATTTGTGTTATATTTTACATGGTTTCGTTTTTAATTTTGCTTTAATTCTATTAAAGAAGGTATTGCAATAAGCAAACCTTAAGTTAAAGATTAAATTTATAGTTCTAATTGTCTCCAATTTCAAAATAGAAAAATTGGAAAGAAGAGCATTTTTATGATTGTTAGATTGCATTTTTCACCATTTTTTATATTATTATCTGCGCATTAATTCAATTTGTTTTGCATTTCCTATTAAAAGGAATTGTAAACATATTTTTAAAGAAATTAAAAGCATGCATATAGTTAAAGCTTAAGGTCTCAATTTGAATCCTACTGTTGATGCTTTGTTACGGGTGATTTTACTAAATTTGATGGGTTTGTTAATTATACTGTAAAAACATACAAAGTAATTGATCAGATTCTTTATTTGAGAGTAGTTTTAAGTAGTATACCATGATTACGCTTTGTGATTAAACCTTTTTTGGTTTATCCATTTGAATATGTATAATGTTATTTATGGATGGCGTTGTTTCGATTATACGGTTTCTTTTACTTAATTCATTTTTATTAATTTTATTGAGATTTTTCTTTTGAATTTTTAACAACCATTTTAATCTTGAATAACATGTATATATACATATATTTTCATAACTTGGAATGACATATTGATAATTTGTCCCAAACAATCGTAACCTTGCCTTACTTATATTATTATGAAATAGGGAGGAAAATAAAATTTTATATAAGGGTTATAATTTTTTTGTTGTTTAATGAAAGGCTTATAAGTTTATATACCCAGCTTATATGATATTATGATCATATTTTAGTTTAGAGTTTAACATCCTTTAAATCCACTTTACTAAAATCAAATATTTTTAGCTTCGAGGATAAAATCATAAATATAAACAACAACATTTTAATAACTATTTTTTTTTTTCTCAAATAGCTTTCAAACATACTTTTTTCCCTCTTTTGTTAATCTAAATATAAAGTCAAACTTTTTAATAATTAATTTTTCCAAATAGCTTCATACGTAATGCTATTCATAACCTAATTTTTATTTTATTTTTATAATTGTTTTGTATTTTAACTTGATCCGTAAGTGTTATAATTTTTTTTTCCACATGCATAGTGGGTGCACATCCACTAGTATATATATATAAGCCAACTATTTGTAATATATATATATATAATTTTTTTTTTTTTTTCTTTTCAAAACATGGATATATATAATTCATTTATACATTTAAATATATGCAAAAATCATATATTGTTATATATATGCATAACACTTTAACAAATACAACTATAGTATATATATATATAGGAAAAAACTGAATTTGATACCTCAATTTTGGCGAAAGATTTAATTAGGTGCTTGAACTTTGAAAAGTTCAATTTAGTACCTAATTGAACTTTTGGTGGCTATTATTGGGACCTTAGTTGAATTACATGTTTAGCAAATTGGTGATGGAGTGAATTGAACTCTGGTGGTGTAAGATTGAAAACCCAATCCAAGTTGGAAAATATTCTGGTGATGGCTAACCTTCCAAATTAATCATAGAATGGTGGTGAGATTTAGGTGGTTTAGCTTGTACCTTCAGTGTTCAACATTTGTGCTCAATTTATTTTTAGGCAGTGTCGAAGTGGCCAACAAAAGCTTGAAACTCTGAAAACCAACTTACCTGGAAAGATTGTCTTGATAGCCACTAGAATCAAGAACTTCTAGAGACAAGTTCGGATTATTTAAAAAAAACTAGAGAGAGAAAATGTTAGCATTTGTGTTGTGTTTTTGTTTGGGTTTTTTATTGGTCTAGTTTTAATTCTTTTTTATGGGATGAAGATGGATATTCTTCTATTGTTCTTCTTTAATCTCCATGAATTTTGATTTTGATTTGATTTTGTTTATCTTCGATAAGTTTGAATCAAGGTCGATTAATTTACCTACAAACTCTAGATTTCATCTCTTTTTTAATTTGATATGTTCAAAAGATTTTTACTATAAATCTGTATAATATTATCACATAATAATGAGTTCAAAAAGATTTTTACTATTCATCTTCTTCCTTCCTTTGATTTCTATTTTTGGGCTCTCTCTCTCTCTCTCTCTCATTTCTATGACACGTGTTTGACAGCCATTCGTTCTAAAATCAAAGTACACAAACCAAACTAACGAAGTTAATTAAGGTACCAAGAATAGCCATCAAAGTTCAAATATGTACTAAATTGAACTTATTAAAGTTCAGATACCCAATTGAACTTTTAAACCAAAGTTCGAGTACCAAATTTGTCATTTTCCCTAAATATATATAACATTATATATAAGGCACCTTAAACCCAACCAAACCTGTTATGGACATGGGCCAACTCTTCTTCCTTGGGTCAACTTCCACTATAGACTCGGGATACGACCACAAGACTAAGCCGATCAATTGCACACTTTAGTCTACTCAAACACAGTTAGTCTGCTCAACATTCCACTCGACCAAAGTTACTTGTCAATTCTCCTCTTGAAAATCTCAAGATGTGACTTAGTGATTTGAAATCCACTATCTCAATAACTGCCATATACCCATACAATCTCCATAACATATCTCCAATTGCTTCCACCATCAACAATCTTCTCTCTATATTTACCACATAGAATATCATCAATGGATTATCTAGTAACACTTAACTCACACTTTGCTACTATTATTGCTTAATGCCTCATACACCTTGCTAACTTGACCTCCAGAGTAACCACACTAGACAACTCCTCTTTTTATCTTGCTACCCAACCTAACACATGCTCAGTTTCAATCAACTCTACCAATAGATTTTTAACACCAACATTTTTGCATCATTTGTGGAAAGGACAAAAATTCAATTTCCTTTATTTATTTATTTTTTAGAACTACAATATATTTTGGTCACTATGGCAAGAATTTTGAGATGTGCTAATAACAATAATCCTAACACATCCCATGTAAGTGACCAAGTTATAGCTTTGAATGCCATGGTCCTTCCTATTGATATGCAATGCTTTGTGGAGTAAAAACAAGTGTCCCAGATTAGCGACTTAAAATGATGAAATCTATAACATGTACTCTAAGGCTTCGAAGCATGGCTACAGGCTCTAAGCTTGCACAGATTCGCTTGTAATACTAAAGGCCCATGTAGTCCAATGTCTATGACCAAGATAATCAAGAGTGGGATTTATTGCCATCTTTACCTCCTCAAATATGAATCAGCAAGCATGATTTGCGGACCATCATAATCACGTTTTCATTATAACACAAGATGCAACTGCTTCTTAGGGACAAGTTGTTGCATCATGTGTGCCTATTACTGACCTACTCAAGAGATGCCCTCTTTGGCAATGGGGTGATGATCAGATTGCTGGGATCATGAAGATGCTTTCAAAAGTCAAAGAAAGTAGGAAAAGTGCATCTTTTAAGGAACTTTGTAGTTATGAACCAATAGTAGTAGGTTAAGGTATTAGACATAGCTTAGTTCTCCTTCAATTTGTAGAATAATAAGTCTACTAGTCAAGGCCCCTTTGAGATTGTTCTTAGGAGATAATCAATGACGCAAAGCCTAATTGCGCTATATTGGGAGTGGCCCTCCGGTATATAAGTTTGCAAAAGAATGGCAGGGGAATAGAGGTATGACTCGAACCTATCACTAAAAATCAATTAAGCGCATGAAGAATTTTGCTGATAAGAAGAAAAGGTAACTATAATTCTAAATAAGATACTAAGTCTAGGTTAAATTGACCTCATTCAGCAAACCAAAGGACAATTACATGAAGGGCCCATGCGAAGATATGAAGGCTCCTTATCGGTGTTAAAATAGGTAAGGAGAGTTTTGTATAAACTCAAATTACTACCAAGGCTCAAGTTCCACCCTACCTTCCATGTCAATCTATTGAAGCCTTATTATGAAGACAAGGAAGACCTTGGGAGGATAGCATCTAAGGGCTCCATTCGGTGTTAAAAGTTCTTATGATGAAGAAGTGGAATCCTAACTGATTGGCATGTTCGACATCGAGGTTAACAGCTAAAACATGAGTATATGGTTGTATAAAAAGAATTGCTTGAGACTGAAATTGGGAACCCGTGGATGCTTTGTTGTGGTTTCAAGACCTCTTCTACAAATTCCACAAGGAAGACATAATGAGGGTGTTACTAGAAGGCCGAGTCATATCCATGAGGTTTAACAAAGCCAAATAGCAAAAGGGAGGCCAAGGTCCATATTTAATGATAGTTCCCAAACCAAGAAGATTCCAGAAGGTTCTAGAAGACTTCAGAAGGTCCTGAAAGAATACAGAATGTTCATATACATTGTATTATAATAGGTAGGGTATATAAATGTAACTACCACAAGTTGGTGGGATTCGATTGAAGTTGTTAGATCAAATAAATCTAGACCTCCATTTTCCAGAGGTCACTTGTATGCATAAGGGTAACCCCTTCGTTTATAAAACATCAAAACATTGAACGAATACAGTTTTATTATAACTCCTCTCAACTTTTTCTCTCTAAGTTCTTGTGTGTGATTTTCAGGTTAAATCTAGCCTCTTTGAGTGAAGTTAGATTGTCAAGTGTCATACAGATACATTCTAAATAACTAAACCCATGGCATCTGCATGTTATTGATGTTAGCTACTTGTTACTGATTTTGTCTTTGATATATATATATTATATAATGCAATTCTAAGCCAAATTAGAGTATGAAGTGTTACATGGATACATTCGAAATACAAAGTCCATTTTGCATGTTATTATTATTAGCTACTTGTTACTAATTTTCTTCTCCATGATATATATATATATATATATATATATATATTGTAGTTCTAAGCCAAATTGAAGATGATTTTTTTTAATTTACCTTTGTATCTTTTAATTTATTCATCCTATATTTAAGTTTTACAATTTATTGAACCTATAAACAATGCAAAGGATTTTTTTAGCATTTAATTAATACTTTTAAACTTTAAAGTTTCAAACTGTGTGAAATCTTTTTATGAAAAATATGTACATGATTTGTGGCGTTGTACTCACACAATATTAAAAAAAATAAAGGTTGATCATTTATTTTATTCCATAATTTTATATTGATTGACTTTACTTATAAAGATATTAGGTAATCGAAGAGATAAATTTTTACTGAATATAAAAATTTTTCAATTTGCTTAAAGTAAACTCCCCAAGTGTCCAATGGATTTGATGGTACTTTCAATTGTGAATTTATTTAACTATTGGAAGTAAGATAATTTAATTTTGCTAATGTCATTCTAACTATATTATTAACCCTAAACATAGTTATAGTATATCATTAGTAATATAGAATTAGCACCGATAGTCTCATATTATTATCTAATATGTAGAAAAAGTAGGAATAATTTTTGCCAATTATATAAAATAAATCGACTTTTTCATACTCTGCCTTTTGCTAGTAATTTTCATTTTATAAGCTGTTTTGTATTTTATTATTTAGTCTAATTGTACTTCTTCTTTAAAAAAAAAAAATGGTTCCATTCATTGCAGGTACGTGGTCATTAGCATACTCTTATAATTTTCATTTTGAAACACTTTTATAAAGTTAAAAGTATAAATATGCAATTTGATTTATAACTTTCTTATTGTAAATGTTATCAAAATTTGTTAATTTTACTCTTTCTTAGAGTAAACAAAAAAAAAAAAAAAAAAAAAGAAGAAGACCTTTACTCATTTTAAAGACATACGACAAAGGGAAAAAAAAAAGAAAAGGATTTAGTACAAAATGAAAAAACATAATAATTTTTTTCTATGGATTTGATCTCTTATCTTTAAAATAAAGATAGCGTGGCTCACAAATCTTTAAAATATCATGTTGAAATTTAAAATCTTATTTTTGAAAGTCTATTTAGCATAGGTAACCATTTTACTTTTAATTACATATGTTTTAAATTTTAAACTTTTATTATGTTATACATAGATAAAGTAATAAAATATAATCTAATTTTCTTAGAAAAAAATAAAATTAACAAGATGAGAAATTTAAAATACAATTGAAAGACTCAACTAATGCTACTATGCTATTGGGTTCTTAAATTAAAAGTTTAAAACCAAAAAGTTTCATTGTTCAAAAAGTTTAAGTAAAATTCTAAGGTTCTATAGCAATTACGACAAGATCAGTCTAAATGATTCAAATTTTTTTCAATCATAATTGAATCCCTTAAAATTTTTTGTATTTAGTTTTTATAGTTAATTTAATTTTGTATTAGTAATGCTATGGTCTTGTGATGCACCTACAAGTTCCCATAGTTTAAGTTATATTTGCAATAATCCAAATAGTTTCATTTAGAGAATTTATTGTAACAAACAAACCACATAAATGAAAAACACACACACATAAGACAAAGCACCGCTGTCACAGGCGACATTTCCTTATCTTCAAGTCCCACTGGAGCAATCACACACCATTCTACCCTCCCATCCCATCATGTATGCCTTCTTTCTCCATCTCCTTGTCTTCCTCTCTATCGCTCTCTCAGTATTGGGTTTTGATGCAAAATCTGCTTGCTTTGATGATAAGTAGTCCATCACCTTGAATGCGAAAAAGTAACGCGGGACAGTGAGTGAAAGCCTGATTTTAGTTAAATAAGCAAATGCCGCTCTCCATGTTTTTTAGATATTCAATGTAATTTCATGATCTTTGTTTTAGGTGAATTTTTCTAAAAAATTGAAACCACCACAGCCTTAACATTGAGGCATCAATTTATGAAATTAAAATTAGTTGCTTAGGAGCTATTATAGTTGTTGAGAAGTTCTTTCAAAAGAGTTCTAAGTTGGTTGCTTGTTCAAGCATTCTGTATCCGAGAACTACTAGGATGAACTTGGCTTAAGCCGCCAAGTTTTGTCCTAATTTTAGGACACGATTCGAACTGTTGGACCCTATACAATTGATCGTTGCCATCGAATTTTGATAAGCTAAAAAACATCATATTTTCATGATGGTAATTTCGTCTCATTCTAGTACATTAATTCGATTGTGGTAGAGGTAAATTTCTCGGATTTTGGTAAGTTTGTCGTATTCTAATAATTTATTTGTTAGTTTTGTCTTTTAGTACCGAGTGGTAATTTTGTGTGATTGTGGTAAGTTTATCTTATTTCGGTAGATTGATTGCATAATAACTTTTGGAAATGGTAAATTCGTTGTATTCTCGTAAGTTCATCCGATTGTGTTATGTTTTATTTTTTTTAGATTTTGATAATCTATTGCATTGTGGTAATTTTGTCTAATTTTGTTATGTAGTAGATTTAACATATTTTGGTATGTTCGTTGCATTCTGATAATTTGTCTGGCAGTTTTATCTTTTAGTACTAAGTGGTAGACTTATCATATTTTAGTACGTTTGTCGCATTTTGGTAATTTATCTTAGTACTAATCGGTAGATTTGTCATACTCTAATAAGTTTTCGTATTTTGGTAGTTTGTTTGGTAATTTTGTTTTTAGTACTAAGTGGTAGATTTGTCATACTTTAGTAAGTTTGTCACATTTTGATAGTTTGTATGGTAGTTTATCTTTTAGTACTCAGTGGTAATTTGTCATACTCTGGTAAGTTTATCACATTTTGGTAGTTTGTCTTATAGTTTTATCTTTTAATACTAAGTGGTAGACTTATCATACTCTAGTAAGTTTGTTGCATTTTGATAGTTTATCTATTCGTGTTAAGCAATAGCTTGTCTTATACTTTATCGCATTGTGTAAATTTGTCTGATTTTGGTATGTAGTAGATTTGTTATATTACGGTAAGTTCATTACATTATGGTGGTTTATCTGTCAATGCCAAGTGGTAAATTTGTCAACTTTAGTAAGTTTGTCGTATTGTGGTAAGTACATATTGTTCATAACATTTGTGTTGTATATTTATCATTGCATTATCACATGATTGTCGTATTATGGTATGATTACCACATTATGGTATCATTGTGGTAAATTTATCCAATTTTGGTATGTGGCAAATTTGTTGTATTTTGATAATTTTTTTATTCGATTATGGCAACATCATACGGATTACCGGTTTATCGAATTACATCTTAAAATTAGGTTGCACGTATGCGACTTAAGCCAAGTTTTTCCTAGAACTACCTCGTGTTTTTTAAAATGGGATTTTTTGTTCCAACCTATGTTCCATTATATCTTAGACACTGTTGTGTGTCATGATATTAGTCAAATACATGGTTATAGTTTAATGATACCAAATGTCTTAGTTTTTTTTTTATTTACCTTTTAAATGATACATATATTTTTTGTGACACACCTTTTGTCATGTCTATTAGTGACGTTGGTAAACACCACTAAGCATCGGTTCTTTTTATCCTCGGATGGCTTCTTGTTTGTTTTTATCAAATTTTACCTATTTTCATGAAGAATCATCTAAATCTAAGACCACCTTTATTAGAATTGCTAGCACAAAAACCAAGACATAAGCAACTCTTCACACAGATAAAATGAGTTGCTTATAAAATTCCTTAACATTTGAAGTTACTCTGCCAAGCAAATTGTGAAATTATTTTCTATTGGTCCAAAATTTGATACTATTACACAATGTCTTTTGGAAAATAAAAGAAATGCCCATTTTGGCCATAATAAAAATTTGAAAAATGGTCGTTTTTTCTAGTAAAATAATATATGACTGTTTTGGCTGAAATGAAATTTGGCCGTTCTGGCCATTGCAATAGCTAATTTTTTTAATATACTTCTTCATCTATAAATATATGAAAGTTTACAAGTTTTTTACTCATGATTCAAATTCACTACAATTTCTTACAATTACAAAAATCTCTCTATTCATAAATTATACTTAACAATAGACCGAAATAATTTTCAAAATTGCCATATAATGATTCACCAAACTCACAACCATAAAATTTAAAAATACCACATATTTCACAAGCTGGATCATATTTTTCATTTTGTGTTTTTTTTCAAGGTCTCCCTAATTTGCAATGTCTTCCAAATGTTCCACTTATGAGCCAAAGACCACAAAATTTTAGTCATAATACAATAAGTATGACAACATCATATTTCAACATATTCCTCAATTTTCACACTTGAAAACTTTCAACCGTACAATCCGATTAGAAATTCTCCACCGCAACTGAATTTAAATCAATTGCCACAAACACCAATTAGTACAACTCACAATACCCATAATATTCTACACACAAAAAAAAAATTAGAACATGAGAATGATAATGAAAATGAAGGTGTGATCAAGCTCGTAGGAAAAAATGGGAGCTAAATGATGATAAGCTTTTAATTTACGCATAGTTGAGGGTTAATAAAGATCCGATCGTTGGAAACAATAAACTATTACAGACATTTTGGCTACGAGTCTATGAAGAGTTTGAGAAAGGACAATCTATGAAAAAGAGAAAAATCCATTGAGACAAATATGACAATAATGTAAAGCTTGATGGTACAAAATCTCAAAAGATGTCACGAAATTTGGGGCTTATTATGATCAAATAAAACAACATGGGCAAAGTGGAAAAAATGAGCATGATTATATAAAAGATGCTCATAACTTATTTAGACAAAATGAGAATAAATTATGTACCATTGAGCATTGTTGGGTTATACTGCGTAATGAACCCAAATAGAGATCTAAATTTGAAAATGCCGAAAAAAATACAAGTAAACATTCCAAAGTCAAACATTGGAGTATATACTAGCTCACCATCAAACAAAGATGTATCAACAGATAATGAGGAAAGTGAAGCAGGCATCTGTCTACATGGTAAAGTGACAGCAAAAAGAAAAGCTAAAAGTGGCGAGAAAGTGGATGAATTCACTCACGAGATACAAGACTTAAGCAAGATAGATCGTGATAAAGTGGAGTTGTTGTGTAAAATCAATGAATTGAAAGCTAAAGAAATTGAAATAACAAAACAGAAAGAATGTGGCAAACAAGAAAAAGAACGTTGAAAGTAAAGTGAATTAGAAAAATCAATAATGATGGCCAATACGTTATCAATGGATGATGTATAGAAGGAATGGATAGAAGGTATGCATATAGAGATCATTAAAACAAGAAGGAATTGTTAATTTTCACAAACATAAACCCAAAATCATAGCCACAAACTCAACTGTAGCCACGACCCAAAATTTCATCCATAAACTCAACAGTGGCCACAACCGTGATCGTAACCCAAAATAACAATCGTAGTTGAGTTTATGGATGCAATTTTGGGTCATGGCTTGAACCGAGGTCATAGTTGTGGCTACAATTGAGTATGTGGATGCGAATTTGGGTCGTTGCCTAAACTAGGCTGTGGTTATGCCGCAGTTGAGTCTGTGACAACAATTTGTTGGTCGTGGTTAGTATGTCTATGTTGTTCAGGTTTAATAAGAAGTAGATACGTATCCGACCTTTGATTAGTCATAACTTTTAACATATAATTTAGAATCCTTATTATAATATGTTTAGATAAAGCTCGTTTAGAAAGTTACATTAGTTGTAGGGGTTACTCATAATTGTGAATTTAAGGCCCAAAAAACATTGTTTAGGGCTCAAAAATCTGCCTTTCAATTATTTTTTCATTTTTTTTTTAGAATTATTTCTTGGTAAACTAGATGTTGTAAAATTACCTATTATAAGCTAGCCGTTGTAAACTAGTTGTTGAAGTTGAAGTTATATAAATGGCAAACAATTACGTCTTCTATAAAATGTACTCTTCAATTTTCTCACTTCCAAGTGTATATTATTCTTCATCTTATTAAAACATAATGTCTATAACTAGCTTAAGTAGCTCAAGCAACTCTGATTTTGAGCAAAGCAATGGTTACGACAAAGTAATTGATGAATTTATTTTATTAGAGGTAAGCAGTTCACGATCTGAGCTAATTGCTTGTTTATATCAAGTGATCCCGGAGATAGACGATAGTTCCACCTCTATTAGGAAACGTAAGCGAAAGTATATAAATAGAGGTCGTCTAGATGGCCATAATTGTCTTGATAATGACTATTTCTCAGACAACCTAGTGTACACCAATGAGCATTTTCAACGTAGATTTTGAGTGAGAAAAGGTAAGTTTTTTCGCATTGTACAAGCACTACATGATTAACCACCTATTTTAGACAAATGAGAGATGTTGCTATTAAACTTAGTACTTCACTATAACAGAAGTGTACTGCAACTATTCAAATGTTAGCATATAGAGTAGCAGGTAATGCTTTAGATGAGTACTGGCAGATGATTGATGGCACAATCATATACCGTGTTAAAAAATTCGTCCAAGGGGTCATCTCTCGTTTTGGTAACGAGTATTTACGCATGCCAAATCAAGCTGATATTGGGTGCTTACTTAATGTGGTTGAGCAACCTAGATTTCCTCGTATGTTAGGAAGCATTGGTTATATGCATTAGGCATAGAAAATTTGTCCGATTATGTGGCAAGACATGTATATCAGAGGAGGTCATAGGTCTTCAACAATCATGCTTGAAGTCGTCCCTACATATGACACTTGCATACGACATGCATTTTTTGACGTCCTGGGTTCAAATAATGGTATTAATGTACTAGAGCATTCGCCCTTACTTGATGATGTTTTAGAAGGACGTGCTCCATTAACATACTACATCGTGAATGGTAAAAACTATGGCATAGGGTATTATCTCACTGATAGCAGAGTGGTCAATATTTGTAAAATCTATTTCATATTCACGTGGTCCAAAGGAGCAGTTATTTGCTAAGCACAATAATAATGTGAGAAAGATGTTAAACAGGCTTTTAGAGTGCTACAATCTTGTTTTGCTATCGTTCATGGATCTTTGCGTTTTTTAGATCAATAGGTTTTGGGACAAATTATTATAACATGCATAATTTTACATAATATGATTATCGAAGATAAATGAGACAATTAAAATTTTAACTTTCAAGTATTAGATTATGAATTGAGAGACAATAGTGAACTAGCACCTTATATTTCTCATAGTCATATTTCGGAATATGCGATGTACATCTAAAACAATATTCAACTCCGTGATAGGGTAAATAATCGTTAGTTACAAACTGACTTGATTGATCACGTATGAGAGCGATTTGGACCCACTAGTTGACTATTTTAAATTGTATGTTGGTTTTCCATTCTTTTTTTTTCTCTCCCAAATGTTAGTACTATTTTAATTGTATGTTGCTTGTATTGATTTTAAATTAAATTATCATATTTCTAATTTATTTTAAATATTGTTCCTACATCAATTATTGTGAAGTCATCAAATTAAAATAATTTATATTTTGATACTTATATTTTTCAATAAATAAAAGAAAAATCGAAAATGAAAAACTGTAATTTAATTTATTTTCATATTTATTTAACATAGTGAGGAAAATATTAAAATTATTATCTAAAATAGACAATATAACATAAGACTCACAAAAAGTATTAAAAATTATGAAAAAGACTTTACTTAAGTAACTCATGAATAAAGTGGAGAGTTGCTTGAAAAGTTTACTTGGCATCTTAAGTAACTTCTTAGGTAACTTACAAATAAAGGTGGTGTAATAGAACTTTTCAGGTTTTACAAGATTAAGAATTGTATGATGCTCATTGTTGGTCTTAATTTCATTTAGGCACCTCAATCTTTGATAAGTGTGTTAACTTTTCCTGTGTCAATTTTAGGGTCTGTTTGGATGGTCTGTTTTTTATCTGTATCTGTATTAAAACGATATGTATAAATGTATCTTATTTGCATTTATACTTTATCTATATTTGATCTACTTGATCTTTTTATGAGAATTGCTAACTTTTTTTTTTCTCTGTATCTATTTCTTTAAATAATTTATTAGGAAAAAGTTTTTTAAAAAAATATCTTTACCTGTAAAAAAAAACTAGCCAAATAAACCCTTAAAATATGAAAAATATAGATATGTGGTAGCATAAGAGGTTCATAATTCTTTTTGTAATCTTTCATTTTAGTACACTTACCTACCCCAATTGGATGAGAAAAAAAAATTATGTTCAATTCTTCAATTTAAATGTATCCCTTTAACTTTTACTTCTTAATGAAATTCAATTGCTTGTATGCATCATACTCCTACTGTGGTTGTTGTAGACGTCTCCCCGCTCCGGATCGGTTTCGAACCGGGACCAGACCTACTGGGTTCGTGTCCAGGTTCGTAAAAGTTAGACCTGGAACAGCCCCATCCCCATAATGGGGCGGGTTAAAATCGTAGACCAGCTAGTTCACGAGGCTGATCCATCCGGTTTGGAACCGCCAAAGGAAAAAAAAAAAATTTCTCAAGTTAAGTAAGACACTAGAAATTTGGAACCACCATTCAGCGAAAGTACTTTCTCCATTTACTCAACAAATGCTTAATTTGTCACTAAAAAATGATGAACATATTTTACAAAGTTATAACAAACTTGCTTTACTAGAATATAATACAGTTAGCAATGTGAGGGGGACATTATACGTTACCTCACTTACATGTGATTTGGCTAAAAAAAAAATTAATAATGCAAAATAGAAGTTATTTGATATTTTTTTATCGTCGCGAATGTGCCCACGTATCCAAAATTTGGAATTAGACCATCGCAGTTTTTTTTTTAATTTTTCTTATAGAATCTTTAGTGTGTTTGTTGATTTTAATTGTAAAATTGAATGTCAACTTTAAGTCATTAATAATTTCATATAAATCCTTAAAAAAATAATTTGTATGCAACAATTTTGGAAATGTATTTACTAACCTATCTATTTTGGAAAACACCAATTTAGAATTTTATATTTTATGAAAGTAGTTTCTTATAATATTTATATTGTATTTCTATCCTAACAAAATTATAACACCTACTCACCTCCGATTTGGTCAAGGGTACCTATTGAGGTGTTTTCTCTTGAAGATTTGTAATCACTAAAGTATTCACTTGTCTCACTAGTCACCATGGCAATTTCTTGCAACCATCTTTGTGCTTTACTCTAATCGTTAATGCATGCAACAACTTCTATAGTTATCGGTATCCTATGGGCCTTATGGTCATCCAAGATATTATTGCACAACTAAACACCTACTCTACTGTAATAGTTAAGGTTGAGAGCTGCAAGCACTTGTCTCGCAATATGTGATAGAATTGGGAATGTCTGTTACGCCCTAAGGGGTACTCTAAACGTGGCAGTCTGCCGTATACAATACTAAAGCCTAGGAATGACTACCTCAGTCATGTAAAGGCTTCCATATCATGTACAAGGCGTACATCACAATCAAGGGAACGCATCGGAGTAACGCAATTTATATTGATAATAAATAAGTAATAAGGCAAAGAGAATACTTATAAAACATAAACATATTAAATTATAATTCTTAAGGGCATATCCCTCTATTGTCTTCAAACAAATATACATCTTCGAATCTCCAAAACACTAACATATAATTCATTACCTATAAAGAACCTTACAAAATTACTTAATCTTATGTTTCCATTTCCTTCATATAAGCTTAACATCCTTTCATGACTTCCTTAATATCATGATCCTCAACTTAAGCCACGAGTATACCTGTTTTAACAAAATCTATAGGGGTATAAGCTATAACTAGTTTAGTGAGATATTCCTTTTCATTCGCACCATGTTTTCATACAAGTTCATTTAAATTTTCATACATATGCTATGTGTACAATGTAATAATCACGTGATTACGCAAATATATATAGTTATCCGGAAACCATATATATAATGGATTTACCTTTCCGTATCGAAGGTTAGGGAATAGGTGATGTAGATCCTCGATCTTCTACTGCTAGTCCCGAGGTCTCCGCTCAAAGTGTTCGGTTGGCTCGGCTCCGAACCTAGAGTCACATTCCCCGGGCGATTTGGATTCTCTAGGAAGGAACATGGCCCAGTGTCATAGCACGATAACAGCCAATCCAACTCTACGCGTAAGAGTAGCAGCCTTCCGAAAGAGATGTGACTCGATGGATGCTATGCGTGAGTGTTTTATTTTTCTTAAGCCAAACCTTATTAAGGTTTATTAGGGGGCGATCAATCAATTTAGCAAATAATAAGCAGTCATATAAGTAAGTAAATGAATTACTTAAATAGGCAGTTTTGAAGTTGCGATATTCTTAATTCTCATTTCACGTATAAACATAGAATCACATATATACACATAACTCCGAATTCCCATACAAATTCATTTTTATCTTTTCTTAGTATACTAATGCCAGTACTTTACAATCACAAGCAAGGTAATGAAATTAAGAGGAATAACTCACTCGTCCATTTCGTGATCTTCTTAGTCGTAGTAATCCCCAGGAAGGGTAATCTCGTATCTTTCGTCACCTAGACAAAAGAAATACCCGAGATGAGTAGTTCGTAGAAATTCCACTTAAACTTTCTAATTCTATTTCACTATGTTCTTCAAACTTGTATAGAATAAAATTCCAATTTAAAATGGCCATAACTTGCTCATTTTAACTCGAAATTTCGCATATAATATACCGTTTTCTATCTATTCGAAAATATCCATCCATTTCTAAGGTTATATTTGTCATAAAAGGTCATTTGGGTCCCAAAAACATTGGGTATAGATTTAAAACGAATATTTCTAGATTTTTGCAAAACCATTTTCTAACTCAACTTCATTTAAAAATCCTTTAGTAAAAAATATATATATATATATATAAATATATATTTGATAAATCCTTTGAGTATATAGATAAGCTCACTTTATATGCAGAATTTTTAATGGTAGTGTCTCAACAATTTATTTCATGAAATAATTCTTTTTAAAAGTGTTGAATATTAACTTGATAAATTTCCTTTCAAGTATTTTGAAGAAACTTTATATTTTCATAAGTTATTATAAATGAGTATATTCTTATTTTATTTTGTTCATTCATTTTTCCAAAACAAGTAAATTTTCCTTTAACCTTAGTCTTTCATAAATTTTACTTCTAATGATCAAAGATCAAAGTTATCAAAAGTATATTAAGTTGTTGAAAATCTTTTTATATCTTTAGGATGGTTTTAAAAAATGAGTCTTGTCTTCTTATATTTATTATCTAAAATATAAGTTTTTGTTTTCTAAAAGTTGTTCTTTTATTTCCTTTAAAAAGAATTTTCTTTATTGATAAAATCCTTTGTTTCTAATCTTATTTTATTTATATTCTTTGAAAATAAGTTTCTTCTTTAGGAACTTGAAAATCATTATTTTCCTAAGTGGGTTCATAACTTTATGAGTTGATTTTTATTTTAACTTTGAAAACTAGTTTGTTTCTTAGTTTTGTCATGGAGTTTAAAAGAGTTTAATCTTTAAGCTTTTTGCAAGATCTTTGAAAACTAACAAATTATTTTACTAAAACTTAGGTTCTCGTAATATACAATGAAAGTATTTATTTCTTATGTTTCCTTGGTAAAACTATCTTTGTTATTTAAGAAAACTTTGAAAAAAACTTATATCACTCTATTTCTATGTTGTTTGATAATAACTCCATTATTTTGTGACAAGTCACATAATAGAAAATCTAGTTTGAAGTTCCTTTAGTAAAATTCTACTTTTAAATTAGTTGAGACAATATCATTATGTAGATGCAAGTATTATGAGCATGTAAAATAATAAGAACATAAGAAAATACTAGAAACAAATAATAATAAGTAAGATAATAAAATATCAAGTATTGGGAACCTTAGCTTCATCAAGGTATCCCGGTCAAGTATTGGGAGCCTTAGCTTCATCAAGGCATCCCAGGACTAAGAATAGACTAATCCCAAAAGAGTAAAAAAATAAATAAAAGGCTGTTTTGACTTGATATGGACAAGTCTAAAACTAGAAAGACTAGTCTTAATAATAGCATGAAATAAATAAATAAATTGCAAAGCATGAAATTAAATAAATAACAAGTGAGCTTATATGCTCTAAAGATTATATATAAATACATAAATATATTTAGTTAGATATGAATAATAAAATCAACATAATAAAATATGAAGTTCATGTGCAAGAACAAAACATAAACATATTGTTGCTTTTACTACTCATATGAGTTTCAAAACAACACCATAGTCATGTTAAGTTACATGACATGGGCAAATAAATGGTTGGAAGAAGTTTACTTAAAGTGTTTATGTGGTATGAAGATAGTAGATGAAAGGGGTATTATGTGAGTAGTGATATGTGGTAGAAAGTTTGTGTATAAGGAATGATTTTTGTGAAGAATTGGTTTAAGAGAGTTTTGGTAGAGAGAACTTTTGAAGAGAGGATTTGTGGAGAGATTTTGAAAGAGTCTTGGTAGTTAAATAAATTGTGTGAAAGAATGAAGGAGGAATGGGGTATTTATAGAATTTTTGAGTGAAAATTAGATGTAATTAAATTAATTGAAAAGAAAATAGATGAGAGTGAAGAGAGAGAAGGGGTGGGCGCAATAGCTTGAAAGAGGGAGAAATTTGATAAAAAAAAATAATTTTAGAAGAAAAGCGTGAGAGAAGTTTAGTAATATGTGGTGTAGAATTTTTATGGGAAAAGAAAATTATAAGAAATAGGTATGTAGATGTAAGAATAGGTAGTAAGAAAAAGTAGAGATGGAGGAATAGTAATAAATAGTAGGAAAGTACTATGAATAGTAAACTAGACAATTAAAGTACCGGTAGTAATAAAAATACGCGTAATAATGCTATATCTATAATTTTTAGCTACCAAAAAATTCTAAAATTGATATTTTTGAAAACCATATATTTTTACGAGTCTATTGGAATTAACGAAATATTTTTGCCATCCGGTGTACTGAGATACGGTTTTTGAAAACTGATCCCATTCGGGTCCGAAGGACATTAGAAATTTGTGAATATGATATTTTTAAGCTTCCCTATATTATTACAAACTAATATCAACAATTATTTTCATTTCGTTGTTTAGGGTTTAAGAGCACGGGATTACCGGATCTTAAATATTAGGGTTTGTTTAAGCTTTGTTGATTTTAGGGTTTCGGTTTGACTTCTGATTTTGTTGAGTTATTCGTAAGATATAATTTCGGAGTTTTGACCGTATTATATTTTTAGTTCGATATATATGGTTTATCTCATTTTATTTGTGATTATTTAATAGTTTTCAGTTCTCGGGATCGTTTAACTGAGTCTATGATTATGAGTTGACTTAGTTTGACTTTTGGTGAAAATTGAAATTCCTGATTCTAAAATTCACTGAAGGATTTAAGGTCTTAGCATTTCGTTGTTGAGCCTTATTTGGATATATTGTCTTGATTTGCATGTTAGGAATCGAGTAGATGATTTGATTGGCATACGGATGTTGATTCAACTGATAGTTGGATTTTATATTTTGTTTCAAAGGTTCTCATTTTCTCAAGACTAAGAATTCTCGTTTTTGATCTTATTTAGAATTAAGTTTTAACTTGGTTCGATTTTTAGGATTTCGATTCCGGTGTTTGACTCTTAGGATTATTTTCTAAGAATTATGAAATTTTCAGGGGTTTACAATGTCCTTCTGTGACGTTTCCACCACTCTAAAATATCGAAGTCCCTTAAACTAGTGTTACTGCCGAACTCAAATTATGCGTTAAGGTATCGGTCAAGTTTGGCGTGTTTGGTACTTCCGCTTCCACCTTTATACTTTTTTCGTTCTTGTGATTGCGTCATTGCGAATGAATCTCTTGGAGCGACGTCATCCGCGATCGGTGCTTCATATGAGGATTGGGAAGGACTTGTCGATCCCTGACCTCCATATATTTGACCAAATTGTTTGTGCAATTTAATTAAAACATATTTTATCTCTTGTACAACAGCAATATAATTAACAGTGTACATGTCCTCATCTTTTGACAAAGTGTCAATATGTTTGTAATACTCTTCCACTAGTCCACCAAGGCTTTCAAATCTGCAACGTGGGTCTAATACCCATACAACATTATATATCATTGGGATGTGGCGATAGTAATAAAGCCACTTGCATGTCATGTCTTGCACACTCATCTGCAATACTACATCAAGCTGGAATCTAGCTAAAGTGCCTGCAATATTTAGTGCTTTTAATAAAAAAGGTGAGGGGAATATTATACCTTACCTCACTTACATGTGACTTGGGTAAAAAAAACTTAACAATGCAAAATAGAAGTTATTTAATATTTTCTGATTGTCTCGCTACGTATCCAAAATTCGAAATTAGACCATCATTGTTCATTTTTCTAAATTTTTCTTAGAGAATCTTTAGTGTGTTTGTTAATTTTAATTGTAAATTTGAATGTCAACTTTAAGTCATTAATAATTTCGTATAAATCTTGAAAAAAATAATTTGTATGCAGCAATTTTTGGAAAGGTCTTTACTGACCTATCTATTTTGGAAAACACCTATTTGGAATTTTATATTTTATGAAAGTAGTTTCTTATAATATGTATGCTGTATTTCTCTCCTCATAAAATTATAACACCTACTCACCTTCGGTTTGATCAGGTGTACCCACTGTGGTGTTTCCTTTCGAAGAGTTGTAATCACTGAAGTATTCATCTTTCTCTTTAATCACTATGATAGGTGTATATACCCAAGAAAATGTCTTCGTGCAATCATAAAATACATTCAATAGAGAAAGCAAATCGGTACGTGTTAGCCATTCGTTTGGATGCAATGGCATGTTTGGCATGTGTGCAGAGGCAAATTAGCACAACAAATATTTATAATCAATTATACTCATGAGAAGTTGATAAGTAGAGTTCCACCTGTGCACAACATCCTTTTTAAATTTCCTAGGCTTCATTCCTTATTGTAGATAAAATTTTTTCTATGCTCGATTTAATGATAGATGATCAGTTATGTAATCAATAATCAATTTAATAGGTGAGTACCTTACTTTAAGCGAGTCCAATCCACTTTTAACACATAAATTAAAGATATAGCATGCACATCTAATATGGAAAATCATGCCACCCAGCATGGATTCGCAAAGGTTTTGAAGGTCACTTACACTTGTAGTATTTGTCGACGCATTGCTAAAGTTGATTAAAAAAATTTTTTTGTTAAAAAATAGTCGACCACAATCTGGCTTATGGTTGAATATATATTTTGTGCAGTATGTGCACTATCCATTTTTCTTAATGCAATTAGACGTTTGTTCAATATCTACCGGTCATCTATCCAGTAGCAAGTGATACCCATGTATGGATTCTCACTCCACTTGTTGATCAAAATGTCAGAACAAATAGAAACACATGTATTAAGGTTACTGAAAATACCTCTCAGCTCTAGCTTACCATCCTTATAGAGCTATATGATGTGTCGATGCGTCGTCGTCGCACCATAGGGTCGCGCTTATGGATTCAATGTATCTTCGTAATAATGCCTCAAGTCTGGATGTTGACCAGACCCCATAATAAGGCGCATGCCTCCAATCATCTTCGTGAGGGCATCCTTATATTTCTCTGCACTAAATCAAAACCGCCTTGCTTCCTTCTTAGCATCGTTGCAACTCCTCGACGGTTGTTGTTGACCCAATTCAATCCCGTACTTGTTAGGATGTTTCGTTTGAAGGTGCTTAGTGAAATTTCCATTTCCATATCCATCTCCACTCTTTCATGCATAACTCGCCGTGCAATAGATGCAATACTCTCGAGTCTTGCCATTTGGACCTTCCACTTTCTTGAAATGCATAGTAAAAATTGATGATTTAAGAGGGTGTGGTGGCTTACTAAAATTAGATGGAGCACATTGTTCATCTTGCTCCCTGGTACCGGCCTCCACATCTTTTTTCACCGTCCCTTTCATTACATTGTCTACATCATTTGTCTCCTGCATCTCGTCTTTGTTAATGAGATAGTCAATTGGGGTTCTTTGCTCAAAGCTGGTGGAATAGCGGGAAATATCCAATCTGTTGCACTTCATCTATAGTAGGATTATCACCGAAATCAAAGAACTCCATATCTTCATCTGTCACATAGCATCTACATTCCGATTCCAATGAAGAGGTTGAGCTTGGCCTTTGTCAGTACTCTTTCTTGAGAAGCTAAGACAAAAAATGATGCCATTTCATACCTTCAAAAAAATATAACTGTCGAATTACAATAAAAAGAAAGAAAACCATATTATAAGTACAAATAAATTTGTGCAATTTTTAAAAACCGAAAGACATAAGTTATATATAACGTGAACTAAAACGTATACAAAAAGTAATTGTTTAGTGAGTTAGGGACTGAAAATAGATAATTTTTTTGTATGAGATTGTAAGAATGAGAGAAATTTTTTTTTTTCCGGATATCTGCAAATGTTACAGCATGTCCCCCCTCTTTATTTATACAAGGATGCCAAATAGAAGTGTGTATGACGAATTTTTAAAATTTGAATGATTGAAAATTTTCCTCTTCTATTTACCTCTATTCCGAATGCCAAATGTAAACACACTGACAAAGTGTGATAATTTTGTGTTTCGCGAATCCTGTTGAAACAAACCTAATAATTTAACACATCACAACTTAGCTACATATTCATTCTGACACAATTATATTGCCTGCTACTCTATTATTCCCACTCACATGCTTTCTAAATTTGCAACGACAGAGATAGACTATATAGGTGTCTATTTTGATGCAGGTTAATTTTAACTCTCTAGAGATGCATTTTACTCTTTCCATGCCATGCCTTCTTTTTGCTTTTCATTGTATTGTTGACTTTGACAAGTTTTTGCAAGCAAATTTATTTAGTCGAAGACTTGCATGTGCATTTTCCTAGCTGGTTTTGTTTATTATTTAGCTTTTGTTTTTTTTTCTTCTAATTGGACTGTTTGGACCCGCCGCGGCTCTGGCAGGTCCATAGAAGAGAACGAGCAAGGACCCACCATCTTAGCGATGTCATGCTCCAAAAGGTATCCTAAACGTAACAGTCCGCCGCATGCCATACCGGACTTAGGAATCACTACCACAATCATTCAAAAGTCTAATATTCGATGCAAGGGGTTCCCTTACGTCAATAGAATACTTGAGTAATTAGAGATAGATAGTTTAATTTTATAGAAAATGCATAAAAAATACAAACCATAGATATTCAGGATCATATACAAAAACTAAAGTGCATTTCCCTGCATAAGAATAATAAGTTCAGGTAATAGTTTTTGACATCAACTCCAGTATTTAGGGTTCTTATGGAAGTCTATATAAAAGTTGAACATAAAATTCTAAGGGAAACTTCTATTTTTGCTTTACCTAAGTTGGCCAATTCCTGGGTCGCAACCATAGATAAGAGAACTACAACAAAAAGAAACCATGGGGGTATAAGTTACACTAGCTTAGTGAGTAAATACTTCCAGAATATACGTATCCAACAATTTCACGCAATTAAGTTGTTTTAATCATCCATATGAAATGCAACAACAACGTGGGCATACAAGACATATTATCAAATTGGAAATCATATGTTGAATGGATTTGCGCCCTTCATTCGGGTTAGTAGATTAATGAATACTGCGGTACTAACTTTGAATTTACTGTTCCGTTTTATGGTTCACGGGCAATCCATTAACTATACCGTTTTGTGGATCACGGGCAACCCATTTCATTCATACCGTTTATGGATCACGAGTAACCAAAATGATTAAATGCAACATCCCAAACATGAAGTGATTATGTCCATATTACTTGTTAATCCACGTAATCATTAATACAATTTCATAGGTGACTAAGCAATTCGCAAACAATCATAATCATGGCATATGGACATCCATCAATTAATTACTTGGTTTCGATATACTTAACACGTTTTTCTCAATACATCAAGAAAGCATACATAATTCCATAATTGCCCATCATGCATTTCCATTTTTTATCTTTGCTTATCACTCTAATGCAACTACGAATTACAAGCACAATAAAGAATAATAAATAGAAAGTATGACTCACTTGACCATAGTCTCCGGTCTCTACTCGTAATAATCCGAGGGCAAAGAATCCTCCTATTCGAAGTCACCTTATGAAAGAAATACCCAAATGAGTATTTCGATCCATAACAAA
Source organism: Combretum micranthum (assembly GCA_024138025.1). Lineage (NCBI taxonomy): Eukaryota > Viridiplantae > Streptophyta > Magnoliopsida > Myrtales > Combretaceae > Combretum > Combretum micranthum. The sequence continues at coordinate 980,734 of JAMXBD010000122.1, read as the reverse complement.
TTCCAACTTATCAAACAAAACTTTCAAGTTTGCAATTTTCGTAGTTAATGGAAATTCCAACTTAAAACGGCCATAACTTGGTCATTTGAACTCGGAATTTCGCAAATAAGTAGTTGATTTCTATCTAATTCGAAAGATCTACCTAATTCTAATGTTTTTCCTAAGTTTTAAAAACTTTTAGGTATCAAAAAGTTCGGATCAGATCTGGTTAGTGGAAAAATCATGTTTCCAAATTGTTTTGTGAAAACTTACATTGTTTTTACCATGTACATTAAATGTACATGCAATATCAACAAGTTAATATCATGAATGACATGTTATGAGCTATTGTATGTATGTTCTTGATGATATTTAGTCAAAAAGAACTTTTAGATAAATTTCACTTTGAGAAAACTTCAGAAATACTTGATTTAGAAAAACTAGTTTTGTTTCTTGAAAAATCATCTTTATTTTTACTAAAATAAAGCCTTGATGACCTATATACTTAACACCCTCATTATTTTATGAAATTTCTTCATTTGAGAGTTGTAAAATAGATATTTAAATGGGGGTCTTGTCTAGTTACAAATTTTATAAGAATTGTTGGTGATGAAAATAAAGTTTTATTTATGTGTTGAAACTTTTCCTTTGTTTTAGAAATATTCTTTGATAAAATTAATTTGTTCTTGCTACAATTAAATCCTTACTATACCTATTCCCAAAGGCTTTCTTTTCTCCATTAAAATCCTCATTTTGGAATGAAAATAGGTGTTTAAATATGGATCTTTTATAAATCCGAATTTTGTAATTTATTTTGAGATTATTTCTTGGGTAAAACTCATTTAATCTCTTTAAAATTGAGTCTTAATCAAACCTATTCACAAAGGCTTCCATTTTTTTTAATAAAACTCTTATTTTGGGGTTGGAAAATAGGTGTTTACACATTAACTCCTCCTAGTTACGAATTTTATGTTCTTGTTGGAGTTGAAACAAAGTTCTAATTTAACTTTTGCAAACTTTTCTTATTTTGAAAATATCTCTTATTACAACTAGATTTAACTCATCAAAATCATTTCATTATAATACCTATTCCATAAGCCTTTAATATTTTATATAAAAACCTCATTTTGGAGTTGGAAAATATGTTTTCACAATAGGGGTATTTTTAAATCCGAATTTCAAAAATTGTTTTTGATGGAAACAAAAATAGATATTGAGCTTTTGGCAACATCGTCATTACTATCATCATACTATAAGTTTTTTATTCACATAAAATAATTTTTTATGATATTTATATACTCAAAACAAAATAGGAATATCATAACATTTATGTTATGGATGCAAATGCAAACTTGGAAGCCTTAGATCATATTCAAGGCTTCCCAAGACTAGAAAGACTAGTCTCAAGGGTTAGATTAGCATGTGGATGATGTTAGATGTATGAAATGCAAGTTAGATCATTATGATGATGGGGTTAGTAGCAAGATATATCCACAAAATATTAACAAAAAGATATATAGCAATAATATAGCAAGAATAACTTAAAACAAGAGATCCACAACCTGTGATGGCATGAAGATCATGTATAAGTGTTTCCACATCCCTTGCCTAAAGCTCATGGGGATTTATTATGGAATCACACATGTATAATCTTGCCATTACATGTTTTATATGTGGTAGTATTTAGATATTACCTAATAAGTGTTTGAAATAAGAAAACATGAAGAAGATTTGTGTGTTGGAGAGGGGGGGTGTCACGGCAACAGAGAGGGGGAGAGAGAAGGGAAAACAACATTCAAAAGTTTGGTTAAGTAGAAAAAGAAAGAAAGTGAAATGAAGAAGGCATAAAGAGGTATATATAGAGTGTGGGATTAGAGTTTGTTTTAATTAAATAAAACAAAATGGAGAGAGTGCACGGGGGGGGGGGGGGAGAGGTGGGGTGGAGGGGAGTGCCGGTTTGGGGTAATGGGGGAAGAGAAAGAGATCTGTGTGTTGTGTTGTGTAAGATTTCAAATTTAATTAAGTAATTTTAGTAATAAAATTGTATTGGAAAAATAAATTATAAGAAATAGGATGTAAGAGATATGTAAGGATGTAAGAATAGAGTATGGTTGGTTGTACTTGGTGAAAAGTAATGATTAGAAATGAAAAAGTAGATTAGACAATTAAATTACTGGTAGTAATGAAAATACGATAAAAGAACTATAACTATAATTTTTATAAATCGAAAAATTCTTATAATTATATTTTTGAATTTCTTATTAAATTTCGGTTCTAAAGTATCTGGAATACTTTTATATTTTTGAGCACCCGGGATCAGTTTTCGAAAACAATCCCAATCGGTTCGAAACAGATGAATTTCTCTGAAATATGATCCTTTTATACTTTGATATATTATTTAGGACTATATTCTAAAGCTAACTCATTTTTATTGTTCCAGGATTTTGTTCTTAGTATTGCCGGACGTAGGATTCCTAGGTTTCATACTAGCTTAAGCATTCTTTTTAGGGTTTCGGTTTTCGGTTCTGGCTTATGAAACCGAGTTTGATTTGCTAAGAAAATGGAGACTTATAAGAGGATCCTGAGGGCGATTTCGAACCGCCTAGGCGAAGTAATTCCACACATGGAACCACCGATACCGATCCAAGTCGAGTCCCGGTTCGAATCCAATCCTAGGAGACGTGTAGGTTTTTGTATTGATTCATTCTAAAAGTTATGTTCTTTTATGCCATGGATGAAGAAGTTGTTAATTAATAGGCATTAATTAGATAACATTAGGGATTATGAGCAGTAATTGATGTTTGTTAAAGTTTCTTATAAAAGAGAAAAAAAAGTAGTTTTGCAAGAGAAATTATTAATTTTTGTTTTTATCACATTAATTTGGCACAATATTAATCATGTTTTTGTAATGCAAGCCCAACTTACCAGCATAAGTTTAGCCATCATAATTGGTAATTACACTTACATCCATTCACGAGATTTGAACTAACCACAAAATACAGCTGAGTCATTCATTATATTGATCGGTCTTGGGATTCGGTGAAAAAATAATGATATCATAGAGTTTTTTTCTAGACATTAATATCATATTTGATAATTATACGTGAAAATTTTAAAAAATTAGTATCAAATAGATTAAAATGTCTTACTTTACTTTTCTATCTTTATTCTTGGACATTTCAATAATTTTGCATCATTTATGTTATTTTTAATAATAGAAAGAAATAAAATGCTTGCATTTTGTCTTTTTCTATTTCATTTTAAATATTCAAACATAATATTTTCATCTCTTTACTTCTTCTACAGTATCATTACCAAACCTGTAAGAGTCGCTGAAAATTGAAGGAGAGAGAAGCCAGGGCAAGGGCAAGAGCAAGAGCAAAGGAAGGCACAATTAAAAATGAATTTATCTGCTTTAACTCATCAATTAGGTCTAGGGCACAATCGCCTCAAGCTTCCGCTTTCATCCTTCGGATCATTTTCTTCTTCTACTTCTTCTGCTCAATCCTCATTTCAAGCATTCCCGACAGTAGTCCAAATTCATCATCATCGTTCTCGTCTCTCAATTTCAATCCGAGAGGCTAACGACAAAAAACGTGCTTGTCCGACCTTCCAAGCACACGCCATTCGCCAATTGGAAGGACACCTCACCAAGGCGGAGGGCCTTCGTTTTGCTGTGGTTAGCAGCTGACTTCATTCCCTCTCTCTCTCTCTTTCTTTTATCTTCTTTGTTGGTTCGATTATTCCTATAAATGTGATTTTTCCTAAACACACGTTTAACGTGGTACAGGTTGTTGCACGATTCAATGAGATAGTTACTAAGCTTCTACTGGATGGTGCTCTTGCTACTTTCACCAAATACTCAGTCAATGAACAAGACATTGATGTCAGTCTCAAAATTTACTTCCTTTTTCTAGCGTGTCTTTATGTGACTTTACATTGAAAGAGTTTCTTTTTCTTCTTTTTATTGTTCAATCAGGTTGTGTGGGTTCCTGGGAGCTTTGAAATTGGGGTGGTGGCTCAAAGACTCGCAAAATCCGGAAAATATCATGCTGTCCTTTGCATTGGTGCTGTGGTATGCCCTTCGTATCATCTTTTATTTATTTATTTATCCATACTATCTTATCTTTAAAATTTTACAATTTTGTTTTGAAAATCGACACCATGTATCCTATGGTTTGTAGATAAGAGGGGACACCACCCACTATGATGCTGTTGCTAACTCCGCTGCATCCGGGGTTCTATCTGCCGGCATTAATTCAGGTTGGTATGTTTGTACCAGTAATGGGAAGCTTTTTAATATCTATCAACTCGATTATGTGTTCATCTGTATCAAAAGTCAACTTGTTACCCTAAGCTCATGCTTTATTTTTATGCTACAGAAATTTTAGTTGTAATGGAACAATACGATAATGTGATATGTTCTGTAGTAAGAGGCACCGGGACAGATTGAGGATGGAATTCTCTTATTCGTTTTTACTACTGATTTATTAATGTGCCATTCCCCTTCTTTCTTAGTCACCTCCCACATCCAAAATCTTCTTTGCATGGAGCATACTTAAGTAGAATTCCAATGGTATTAGGATGAATGCTTATTTGGTTTATTTATGTAAAATGTGCAAAAATGCACCTAGTCATGAAGTGCAATTATTGTGTTCCTGTGTTGTCAGTCACATTTTGTATCATCGAACCCTAGTCTGAGGAGAATGCAGATCATACTGTGCTACCCATTAAGGAGTTAGCCTCTTATGAAGTTTTCTTGGACATTTTCTTGATCCTCTACTTCAACTAGTTTCTTGCTTGTGAACATTTAATAAGGAAATTCCAGATCCCATTATTCTTTGTACTTGTGGTGTACTTGCAAGATTAGTTTTTTAACTGTTTCTTCAAGGGTTTATATACATCAAATCAGGATGTTAGAAAATTTGCATACTCTTTGGATAACATGTTATGATATTTTTATTGTTTATCCTATTTCCTGTTCTTTTTCTTGCTTAAGGTACTTAGGTCATTGGCATTTACCAAAGAAATTTTAGATGCCATTTCTCTTTGTACTTATGGTGTACTCTTTGTGAATGAATTTAACTGATTTTCAAGGGTTTATGTTCGTCGAATGTGGATGTTTTGAATAATTGCATAATCTTCGGATTTTCTATTGTTCTGATTTTTTTTTTTTTATTATCATTTTGTGTTTCCATTTTATGAGCTTGTATATCTCCCATGAATATTTGTCTGTTTCAATAAAACATTTATTCATCAATAAAGAAGTTCCTGAGGTGATGATCTAGGTTCACTGTGGTTCTATCTTTCAGATGATAATTTGTGGTGTTACCAAAGATGATTGTCTTCTTAGTTTTCTTATCTGAATATTCTTTAAATGGAAAGTCATTTTCACTGTTTTGGTTGATTTTGTTGATATGAAATTAAGTGTCTGGGTGCTCATTATTGGAATGCCACCAGTGCTTTTTCTCATCTTGGGTTTAATGTGGTTCTGATGGTTTGCTTGGCATCTTCCAACTTATTAAATGCTTTTTGATGAATTTGCAGGTGTTCCATGCATATTTGGTGTCTTGACGTGTGATGACATGGATCAGGTAGTATCACCTTACCCTCATAAATTTTTTCTTGTTTTAGGGTTGGATTCTGTGAAACCTCATGCCACCTTCTAACTGCAGGCGCTAAATCGAGCTGGTGGAAAAGCTGGGAACAAAGGATCTGAGGCTGCTTTGACTGCGGTAAGTCAACATTTTAAGTATAGTTTTCATATAACAATGTAGGTATACCCCATCCGTTTTCATCCTTATATAATTGTTAATATTTTTGTGAAATATATAGATGGATTATTGTTAAAATGACACTTATGCCATTGTTCCACAAGATGTCAGTCCTTAAAATAAGATTAAATACCTGCGACATTCTGTTAATAAAAATTAGTTGATGCCTAACTATATTCAAAGAGGTAAATCTCTCATTGATGTGGGAATCTGAAGGGGTATTACAGACAATAAATAAGCCAGTGCATTGCCTTTTCTTTCTTGGGTAGATTTCATCTAAGAGAAAAATGTTGGTGATGCTTTGTCCAGCAAAGTGTTGGGTGATTAAAAAGATGATAAGAATGGTTGAACAGAGAGTTCCCTCAGGGATGTCATATGTGCATGGATAAGATGACTAACTAATAATTTGGTTGTTTGCAATAAACCAAATCTTTCATGTATGGTGGTGAATTTGCAACAAACCAGGTCTTAGGTGGAGTGGGATTAAAATGCTTTTCTGCTGTGTAAAAATTAGATCAGCCTTTGATATTCAAGAATTAATTTGACATCGAGGATCATCCAGAAGGTTTCTTGAAAGTTGAAACTCCCAGGATAAGTTGTTGTATCCTATTTATCTATGGAAGCCATTTAATTTTAGAAGGAATGCAGTCATGTGAAAGGGTTCATCCTGTTTTTTTTTTTTTTTTTTGGCTGAAGCTTCATAAGGTTAGATTTAATTTCCACTATTGAAAAGCTAATTTCTTTTTCACAAGAAATTTTTTCTCTCTCTCTTTTGTTTTTTTTTGTTTTGGGGGGGAGAGTGTTAAGAAATGAGAATAAAAGTATTGAGCAAGATTATCTCTTTCTAACTTAAGCTACATTGAATTGAACTATTCTTTGTCCAGTGTTATTGGTTAGCTACATACCATTGCTGTTGACCAAATGAGTTAATGCTATTTCCATCTTTGAGGGCCAGGCTGATACTAAAGTTTCTGAAATCTTGCATGCTTGCAGCTGGGATTTCTAATTTCTCAGAATGTTGTTGCAGTGAATGATTTGGAATGAATAAATAAGTTTGATGGAGTGTCAAGTTCTTGGTTTCATTAGGAGGGACTGTCTATAGTTAACTGAGGGTAATGGAGCTTATCTTATCTACTAGTCTTTTTGGCGGTTATATATTCTAGCAGCCTTAAATCATTACAAATGTTCTTGGAAATTATAGAAACATAGGGATTCAATCATCATGACTGTATCATACTAGAAGTCCTAGAATGATAGGAACGCCTAATTATGTGCAGCTTTTTTCTTCGATGTAATTTGCAGGAACCACTTTTGAAAACTTTGAAAATTGCAGAGAGACCAGCTCTTTTAAAAGCAGTACTTATTACCCCGAAACAGCCATGGACCCTAATTTTAGTTTGAGTTTGCTGCCTGTGTACTATGTATGTGAACTAGACAGTTGACATGACACTTTGATTCATTTTCTTTTAGTATAATTAATTAATTAATGTAATCTTGCAAAAAATAAAACAAAAGTTGAACTTTCATGTTTAAAATACCTTGCTGGGGTTGACCCCATTTGTATAGTGGAAGGATTACTGATATAGATATACCTATTGATTTTTCTTATTTCTGTGAAGGCAGTAACTTGCTGGTTGATGTTGATTATCCTAGCAAGATATTGATGTGTTGCTTCCACTTTGTCTTTCTCATTTTGATGTTGTTGATTAATACTCTTCCTCTTTTCATTTTGTATAACTATGCAGATTGAGATGGCTTCTTTGTTTGAACACCATCTGCAGTAGCTATAAGAGTTTCAAGAACTCATGGTTAACTTTAATTTCACTTGCTGGAGTTTTCCTGGTGTTTTCTTTCCCCAAAATGGGATAATCTCCTACATCTCTGAATTGTACTTTTACACCAGTTTGTGCAATATTTTTTTGTTCAATAAGCCGGAGGGGAATGAAAACCTTGGGGTATAAGAAAATTCTGTTTGGACAAATGCAGATGGTGCATTGTCCAAGAAGGCTAATATCATTAAAAAAAAAAAAAAAAGCTAGCAGATAAAGCTTGGTATAAGGATGTTTACCTTCAACGATGAAATGAGTTAGCGGCTTGTTTATTCCATGCTTGAGTGTGACTCTGAAACAACAGATAGAAGGTGAAAGATGGATAAATCATAGAGCAAAAGCCAAGCACCAGCGTTTTCAACTCGCTTCATCACATATAGCTGTATTGTAATGCCCAAGCTCTCAACACCACACCGGTTGCACGCGTCGTCTTAGCCTTTCATTGAGTAATATCTACTCACGGTGCGACATACTACTTTTATGATTGATAAACTTAGCAATGCTCACCTTGTGTATTTTCTTCCGTTGCTTTTATTAAAAGCCATAGGTGCACCTCTTGTTAAGAGGTCGAATATTATTCTTACCAAGTTCCACTACTTATTACACGATATAAATTATCCTTCACATGAAATATGTACAGATCTCCATTGGCATAATGAAGAAGCAGACACCTTGCATTTAAACGACCCATCCTCGAACTCGAACCATAGCATTCTCTGACCCTCCCATGTCATGGTATTTTACTTTATTTTTATAGTTTAATCAAACGCTAAAGCGATGCTTCATCCCCTAATTTCCTGAACCATATTAAGAAATCCCCATACAGATACATATATATATGCTTCTGTATCTTCCTCGCTTATTCCCATTTCAAATACCATCCCATCATACTCCAATTCATTATTTTAACGACTGAAATGAAACTTGCTCCATTTGCATTCATCATGGGATCTTCAACAATGTATGTCAACATATGTTTCATAACATGATTTAAAATTTACCTTTTCAATCCTCATCTTCCACGATTGCTGACCCGCAAGGGAATCAAATCTTTCCCTTTTTTTTTTCTCCTCCGAATTCCTTTTATTAAGTTATTTTCTTTATAATGATTCCCTCGTGTAAAAATCAAGCATTACGGTTTAGAGATGTTGTCTAGTGAAGCATTCTGGCCGTGCCTTCACCATTCACAAGTTAAAATATGAATTATTAATTTATCAAAAGAAGATCTTGTCTGACCAGTGGACCTTGTCTGGTACTAAAACTATTAAACATATTGCACGAGGATTCAATGTTAAGATGCTAAAAGCGATGTTGGGGACAAAATATGTTTGGAGGAAAGGTAAAATAAAAAATAACAGAGAAGGTTAAGGAAAGATTCTGATGACGATGATGATCACAGTCCTGACACTTCAATACCAATTTTCTATGCAAAATAAGAACACCAAGAAACAGATGAAAAATCGTGAGCTTCAAAGCTAAGTGTGGGGCTGTCCCCGTCTCCCACGTGGAGTTGACCTCTTGCTTTTGGACTCAACCGTGCCACGAACCAGAATTCTTATATGGACTGGTCTAATTAACCGGCTCGGATGATATTAATACATATGTATATATCTTAATCTTAATGAATAAGAAATATATTTACCCCTCATTAAAACCTATGATAATTGTATTCAAATACTTTTTCTAATAAGCCTCTTTTTTTTTTTTTTTTCCTTTTTTCTTTTCCTTTTTTCTTGCCCAACAAACTTTTCCAATAAATTTAGTTGGTAAATATTCCAAATCTATTTATTAAAAGATAAAGTGAGCGGTGGCAATAATTTTTTTTTTTTTTTTTTTTATCATTTTTAAGTATTTAACTATTTATAGAGGAGCAGATCCAGTTGTTTCTATATTTTGCATAATTTCAAAGAGTGATATTCAACACATAAAATAACTTATGACCTGTTTACTTGTTGAATAGGATAAGAAGGGAATGGCATTTTAATTTAAAGGGAATGTGATAGAGTTGTAATAACTATTACAATGTTTTCTTAGTGTAAAACGTAAAACAACTAATTATTAAAGTAAAAGATAAAATATCTATAATGTTCCTATATTTATTATAAAGAGAGGATAATTGCATAGGTGTTATTTTCAAGACAAATGGCATTTCATGAAATAAAGACATGAATTGCTATTCATCATTTTAAGTAATAAAAAAAGAAAATGTTGGAGACTCTACAATTTTATGGAGCTTGTAAGCGCCAATAATTTGTAAAAAGGTTATATAACATCTACCCACCGATGCTAAAATAAAATAATAATATTAATCCTTGAGTCAACTCTTAACAACATGTTTATTTGAGGAGAAAGTTATTTATTTCATGCTTGTTATAAATATAATTGCTATTACAATATATACTCGAGAGAAATGACAACTCATAATGAATTACTATTATGTCAAATTATGAATAGCAATTTATGTTCCTATACACATGAATTGCCATTCAGTCATTTATGTTCAATTTTTGTTATAATACTCATGTCTTAAAAATATCACACATATATTTATCATCTTTTTATAATAAAACATGGAATATTATAGCTATATTACTTATTCTTCAATAGTTACTTTGTTTTAGCTTTTTATATTAGGTGAACATCGTAATAATCATTAAAAATTTATTACAACTCTATTGAATTTAAAATCAAACCATCTCTTATTCCTTACACCAAAATAAATGAGTGGTAAGATTCTGCCTGCGCAGCTGCCCCTGCCATGAAAGCCACATTTCGTAGTCTTAGGGCCTCAACTAGCGACCGACTATTGTCATAACCTAGATGGAGTTACATCAACTGAGCTATTGCATAGGGCTCCACACTTGCATCTCATCTCCACTTCTCTTTTTTATCCTATAGTGTGCAAAGGTGCAAATCTCAATGTCTTTTGCCCACTCTCTGGTAGTAGTGGTTTTGCAATGATTATGGAAAGGAGCTAAACAAGGCTAGCAGCTCACTCAGACTCAATTCGTGCTGGCACTGCTTGCATGCTTCATGCTTAGCTCCAAGTCCAATATGACTTTCCCTATTTTCAACAACACAAAAATGCTAGGTCCAAAAATGGAATGTCCACTGTAGACGATGAGAGCATCACTAATAGATTTTTTTTTTTTTAAATTGGACGATCTATATCGTTATTTTGGATTGATGATAAACTACGGAAAAGGAAATGTTAATAGGTATTATGAAACAATTCAGATAAACAAATCTTGTACTTTTTTTCTTTTTCATTCACTTGGTCTATCAAGTATAGCTTGCAATTGTTATTAGAAAGTGTGTTGAGTGTGTGTATATATATATATATAGGAGGAAATATTACTGTTTTATATTATTTGGAAAACAAAAAGAAGATGCAGGAAATAAGAAAAAAAACGAAAATTTGATTTTTTTAAATTCAAAAACTAAAATTATTAAGGTAATGTTTGAAAACGTTTGTGTATCATCTATACATCGACAAAACAAATAGATATAGTATGAAAAGAATAGTATTATATAAGTTTCTTCCACCACATTCCATATATTACAAATTGTACATGATTTTTTCCTCTTTTTTATATATTGTATGTTGTTTGTTACACATAGGTGTTACATTATTGTTGCAATTTATCTATTTATGAACATGATTAATAAAAGGCAAGTATTTATTATATATATATATATATACTTTTTTCTGCTTGTATATTAATTATACAATAAAGTCATATAGATAATTAAAAAATGTATGAAATAATAATAAGGGATATTATTAATAAGAAATTGTATTATCTAAAATTGTTTTTATTTAGAAAAATATCTAGTAGGGACATAGACATTTAGATCAATACGCTGTATAACTTGGGCCTTGTTTGTTTCAAAGGAAAAAGTCTTGTTATTGGAAAATTGTTTTAACTAAAAATGTGCTCTTGGAAAAAATATGTTTTCATGTGGTTGGCTGATTTTACAAAAGTATGTTGAACAAATTTTCTGGTGTTTTACTTACGAATATTATGTAATACATCATCATATGTAAATATTAGCAAGTTACTATATAAATACATAGTGTCAAATATTTTATTTAAAAGTAAAAGTATAAAATATAATTTTTTATAACATTTACTTACACAAACTCAGTTGATATTTATAGTATTCATTTTTTTTTATCCATTAAATTATTTTCATATTTAAAATATAATTTATTGAATAATTATGATAATAATAAAATAAATATGATATACCTAGAGTTAAAACACTCAAAAAAGTAAATTTGAAAAATGACTATCCATTTTAAAAAGAGTATTCATTTTCCATAAAAAGTGCAAGATATTTTCTTTAGTTGGAGATCTTTTTCCTTATAAGGGTAATGGTTTTCTACTTAAAGGGTCTTTTTCAGCCTAACAAATAAAGGAAAATAAAGAAATTGTTTCTAGAAAGTAGTTATGTTAAAATAAATGGGACCTTAGATTGCTCTCACTGGACCAAGGAAAAGATATCCAAAGTTATAAAAATGGGTGCCTAAAGTTAAGTAAGTATACCGACATGATGTGCCAATAAAAATACCATGTTTATAATGTCATTGGTCCATTCTCTCTATGAACGAACGTAAATAATTCTTATACTTGAAACTTTCATATATCCTATATATGTAATATCGGACTCTGATATCACTCAATGTAGTCTTAATATATAATGTAAACAATACAGTCATTAAGTACAATATGAAATATAGAAAGGAGAGTAATGAGTCATGATGTAACTCATCACTCTTCTGGATTAGAGAGATGACATCCACGGACCCTTGGTTGACATTGGGTGGCCAATAATTATGCTAGATAATTACTTTACTCTATGTTTAGATAGACATTGTCTTTGTGTATAGGAACTTAGAGGGTTGCACAATAACACAGTCGACTAGAAAATTTTAGTAAATATTAAAATTATGTCAATCTATAAAAATTACAATTAATTATTTACTCTGAAATAATGCAATAATTATTTTAAGATTGAAAGCAATGTAAATTAATTATAATCTACATTAATAGTAGAATGCATTAAAAAATAAGATAATGAAAGGTATATTTTGATTTGCCAACTAAGTAATGGATTATTTAGAGTAATTATGTACTGAATACTTATTCCAAAAGGTACATTGTCATCTATTATTGATCTTCTATATATAAAAGGAAAGATCCTTTTTATGGATGTGGAGTTGCATTTTGTGAATTGTGACAAAAAGGGAAAGAGAGAGATTTATGTATTCATATATAATTATATTGCTTCCAGTTTTAAAAATAAGAGAAGAATTATATATATACATTTTCTAGCAATATATTGGATTAGAATTTGCTCCACATACTATGTGTGCGGGTACCTCTAGAGACTACACTAAGAAACCTTTGGTGAACATAATTTTGGAAATGATGCAGTGAGTTTCAAATCTCACTTGAACCCCATCCTTAGGAGGAGACAGTTTTAGCATAATGAAAGATATTCTTTTCATAATCTTATAAAATTTATATCTTGTTTTACATGTGACATGATCTTGAAATAGATTTTGTAGAAAATTTTGTATTCTATTACATTTCTTTGACCTACAAAACCCAGCAATCATAACAATAAATTTTGATATTTACATTATTTATATTATTGTATATTAACTTTAAATATATTTTTCTATCCCATCAATATCTTGGGATAACCATTAGTGCCATCATCACTACTATTGCACATCATTGCCCCTAATTCTCTCCACTTCTATAGTACCTTTATAGTAATACAGAAATCCATTAATCCATTATTAATAACAATATTAGTGATTGATGTGCAAGTGGAAATTTCTGGCCTCTAAGAATCGATGAACAATCCTTGATCTAATGAAATATCCAACTTAAAATTAGAGGTATATATTAAACTTGACCATAAGGTTGAGAATCTCATGAATCTTGATATACTTGCATAGAAAACCTCGACTCATTGATAAGTAAATTCTAGAACCTTGACATAAAGATTACGACCCTTAGAATTATACCAATCAAGAACCATGGTATAGTGAAGAACACCATAAGAACGTTGTTTTTGAAGAGCTCAAAGTTCTTAAAAAAGGTAGATTTAGGTTCGCCTTATGAGATGAACTAGGAGGCATTTAAAAATAATAGTTGTAAATGGTCATTCTTGAATTGCTATTGTTTAGATATCTCCTTGTTGATTTAGATGATAACAAAAAGGAAATAAAGATATCTAATTAATTTAATTGAGTGTGCATGATTTTGTAAGAAGATGTGTTAGGTTCTACGTCAAAAGCATTGCAAGAACCTCCGTAAGAAGCTATATTAGAACTTGTGCTAGAAATTTTGCTGCTATGTTTAAGCTGGCAACAAAGTTTTTACAAGAATTCATCAGAGGATTTTCAATCCCTTTAAGGATAAGTTTTAATGGTGAAGACCTATCTCCACTTATTAGATATATGTATTCCACTCAAGGAGGATTTAAAAATCTAAGGGAATAAGATCTAAAGTGTTCATGCTTAGACTTAGCATTTATACAAGGTTGAATAAGAAACTTGATATTCCATTTTTCATGAAGATATATATGTGGATAAAAGATTTTCAAGCAAATATTTTAGGGATGCATTTTAACTTCTTCATCAAAAGAATAATGGATAAAGATATGAATAAAGACTTACTTACAACAATTTTTCCAGATTTCGTGGAGCTTTATCTTATGCGTTTCAACATTTTAAGATATTTTTAGGAGATTTAAATTTGAAGTATTCATAAACATTAAAGGTAGTAGTGGTTTTAAGCTTAAGTTCATTTAATCGAATATCTCAAGATAACAACATATGCGAATTTGAAGGAATATATTTCAAGTCTTTAAAGTTCAAAATCTTTATCGAATGAGGTTTGTTACTTAGAAGAGATTTACCGAAAAAAGGCTGAGATTTACTCAATGAAGTCGTTATACTTGAAGAATATATAAGAAGACAAATGTAACATCCTAAATTTATGGTCATTTACAACTCTCTACATGTCCATATCTGATATGGATATGCAAAGGCTCAGAAATTGTCATTGTCCACCATAACATCATAATTAGCTTCAAAATATTTCCTACACCAAAGACTTCCGATAGTATCAAAACACACATGTGAATTCGTAACCATCAGATAAGTATTATCTTATAAATTATGTACTTTAATATAATAGATGGTTTTAGAGAAACGAACTCTACTAACTGTAAAAAAATTTCCAATTGACTAAGTGTTATCAATAGACAATAAACATAGTTTACTACTTAAACCAATTACAACTAAACTGTTACATGTTCCATAATTCTAATTTGGAAGGTCTTCAAAGCTGGCTGCAATTCCAATCCTCCTATTTTGTTGCAACTAGTGATATAACAATCAACACATTGCCACCTATTCTTGAAAAAAATTAAAAAGGATTGAGTTGGAGTCCAATACGCCAAATCCGCAAGCATACGCGATGAACAATCATTGCACATATTCACATGCAATATAGCATTTAATGCAACAACCATTATTTCATAATATATAATTTTTAAACCAACAACCAACACAACCTAGGGTTATTTGCATCTAACGCTAAACCTGGAGTAATTCACAACTCCATGACAAAAATCTAAATATATATACATACAAGGATGCTCGTATACATTGGTGTTTGGCACTCCCCAATACTCATGGTACTATAGTTGTACCACTTCTAATATGCTAGAATCCTCTTTATATGCAACTCCACTTGGAGCAATGATATACATAGATCATTGGGGTACCATCCTAGTAATACTGATACTCCTAGTTTACTAGACCTAACCAAGCTCAAGCACCAAACAATTAATGCCACATATTGTTTGCTTCATTTCAAATACTAATACTTAACACGCACAAATAGCAAACAAGATAATAACGTACCTGATACGAAATTTGGAATAGATAACTCAATTCCATTGAGAACACCGAATCGCATATAACCATACAAATCTCAATATTTTTGTTGTGGAACAAAGTATACTCTTAAGGTTATCTAGATTCCTAAGTTATTAAGAATTATTACTTTTTTATGTCTAGATATAACATCTTTATTAGGTTTAGGTGTACTTAAAGTTAAGCAAAAGGTTTAGGTATTTAGGAAAGCCAAAACAAGGATAAAAAGAAAGTCACAACATCCCCCTGTTAAAAACGCCTGTGATAGAGAGCGTGATAGGCTCGGGAGAAAAGAAAAACAAGATCACTTCCTATGTCATGTGCATTATTGGGGGCATGACAACCATCATGGCCTCTGTCTTGGCTATGGTGGGGGTGGTAATGGGCCTCACGGCCTTTGTCATGATCATAATCGGCCAAGACTCATGACTCTTGAGAAGATCACGGCTCATGTCATGGCCATGACCCATATTTGCACCCTCTTTAATCCAAAATGTGAAAATTCTCCAAAAAATTTATTCCTTGATCTCTAAACAAACATAAAATTCCTATTTATACGCCAAAACACCAATATTTTATAGCCTTATTCCCAAAATAATAAAAAAAATATAGGGAAACATTGAGATTGATATAAGACACATCAATTACCTTGAATCAAAAATTTATTCTTCTTCTCTTTTAAAATCAACAACTTATCAATAGGGATTTTGGCATTTGATTACAACTAAACCATGTATTATAATCCTTAAATTAACGGAAAAAGATATTCAATGAACCTTATTGTGAAATCCAATGATAAAGCTTTATTATTTTCCTGTTTTCCCCCAAAACACGATTACCTTGATCTCTTAATCTTTGAGTGTTTCTTCAATGGAAATACTGTAACGCAAGAAATTGTAGGATTTAGGGCTTTGAGAAATGGCTGCAGAATAGGAAAAAAATGGTTTAGGTGAAAGGGTTTTATTTATATAAATACTCAATTAAAAATAACTAAATTGTCCTTATTTTAAATTGGTGAATTTACACTATTTTCCCTTTATTATAATTTATTTTATTTTATATTACAACAAAGTTTTGAATTTGAAGACTACTTGCGCTCCCAATTTAACCTTTGTCAAAAGCTACTCACGTAAATTGCTTTACATTTTGCTTTACACTTAAATTTTGAGAACTCATTGTATCTTTTTTCAAACAATCCTTATTCTTTATTTTGAGAGTTAGATTGAGAGGATTACGCTTAGTAGTTTGTAGTTTTGTGATTAGTCAAGGTGTGAGGCTTGTGAGGAAGAGCAAGATAGCATTGATGGCTATAATCTCTCAATTGGTTATTGAATTAGTGGAATGATTGGTGTGAATGACTGGTTCCCTAGTAATGGAGCTGGAAGCGATGACTGACTCACAAGGAGAAATCTCTATAAATCTCGATCCTCATTTACTTTACACACTTTAATTTATTATTATTTATATTTGCATTGTATTTACTTATTATTTGTGCACACTAAGTTAAAATTTGCAAAAGTTTTTAATAAGAAACAATTCACTCCTCCCCTCTTCTTTGTTAACTGGTACTTACAGTTGTGATAAATTATGTTCTAAATTCAATGGTTTATGGATATAGAAAATACAGAATATGAAGTAGTGCAATGGATGTAGAAGTTTAAGAGAACTTTTAATGATCTCATCAATCGGACCATCAAGTTAATCATTTGACGATTAAAATAATTATAGTAATTGATATACTAAGTAATTTCATTGTGCAATCATAATTGGATATGAATATGACCTATTAAATAACCGATGAATTTGATTTATTAAAATACATGAAAACATTGTAAAATTTTATAGAGCTTAAATTGTTCCATGATGAATAAAGATGAGCCTAGAATCACTTAAGAAATACAATTTAATACTTGAGTTTAGTGGAAAAAGGTTACGATTAAGTGGCCAAACCTATTATATCCTTTTCCAAACCTATCAATCTAAAATCCACTAATTCATGTTGGATTGGGTCAAACTTTTATTTCATTCTTTTTCCTATTTTATCACCTATCTAATGATCAACCAATCTTATAACAGAATTACTATTAGTCTTAGTCTATGTAATGTAATTTTTTTTATTGTCTAAGGAAAGGCAAATGTGTTGCATATAACTATTTTTGTCTGAACATACTATTTTGGTGACTTAAAAAAACATTTCTATTAATTATTTAGACTTCGTTTGTTTCAATGAAAATATTTTTCAAGAAAATATATTTTTTTATTTTTTTGTGTTTATTTAAGAAAAAAAATAGGACAATTACCAGAAAACATTTTCTCTTATTTTGGAAAATATAGATTTTTCATAGCTTATTTTTTAGAAAACGACTTGCGGAATATAAATGTGTAAGTCATTTTCCTATCTATTGACGAGTCAATCTACTAATCATTACTATCCAAAAATATTTATTATAAATTTTTAAAATATTTTTCTTTTAAGTAGATTTATTTCTCAGTAAAATATATGTAATTTTTTCACTTTTCATCCTCGAAATATATGAATTTCCTTAAAACTGTAAACAAAAGAAAAAGTATTTTCATAAAATTAACCAAACATTTGAAAATATGTTAATTTTCCAGATAACTTTTTCAATTCATTAACAAATGCCTTTTCTCAAAACAAACGAAGCCTTAATTTATTTATTTATAAGGAGGGTTAAATTTAATTTTAACAAAAAAGAATTAATCCAAGCAAATAGACAAAGGACTATTGATGAGCTTAATCTAGATCTTACCATGTTTGTTTTGACTAAAGTACATATTTCCACATTTATAATAATCAAAATTTAAAGATTATAAAATTTTATTACAATACGGTTTCTACTTAATTTTAGTAGCAATTGAAATGGAAGGTGGTAGTTGTGATTAGCTCAACCATCATGTAAATATAAAATTTTCTCTTTATTCCTTTTTAGTAAAATTATAAACATTAAACTAAAAGAAGAATTGGAGCATGAGACATGAGGAATTTTGGCCAAAAAATGAAAAAAGAAAAAAAAAGAGAGACATGAGGTATTAGGCATTATTCCTCCAGCTTACATTAGGTTCAACAGTCAAAGAAAGCTCCCTAAAATCTTGGGAGCAAAAAGGTTAAAGGGCCTCAAGTACAAAATCATTGGCATTATTAGACAGAAAAAAGAGTTCTTGGCTTGACCAGATAGTAAAGCCACAAAATTAGCTAAGTTTATATGTGTAAAGTCTTCATTCCAGGCATTGAACATCCCAAAAGTTGCAAGTTCATGTACAACAATATTTCCTCCTCTATTTGTCCACTTTAGAATCACTTTCTTGTTGTTCAAAAGGAGCGTTTGTGTCATGTGCGAGCAAGTAGGAGTAGATGGATCATCTAAGGAACATTTCAAGATCTAGTTAATTGCGTTTTAGGCACCTGATCCAATAATTATGAGCTGATGGTTTTGTTTCATAGTCCATTTTAGGCCCCAGTATATAGCCCAATTTTTTCTTTTTATTTTAAATCATATTTTTATTATCTCTTGTTTTTTTATCAGTTGGTTGTTAATCGTCAAAACATCAACTTTACTGATTTATATAATTGATTATCTAAAATTAAAAAAAATCAGTTTATTATCTATAAATTTTTCAACTCCGTTAATAATACTTAGATATGTAGACAATTGTAAAAATAAATAAAATTTAAGTAATTAATTATAAACTTTGACAAAATTAAAGTGGATAATTGTATAAACCAGTCAAGCTCAAATGCAAAATATGAAATTTACCATTTTAAACATTAAAAAATTTTGAAAAAAAAAGCTAAAATTCAATGATTAACACTTTGCCAATATTAAGAAGCAGATTGGTTAGTTGATGTAGCAAAGACATACCATCGTTTCAGTTTAAATTATCTGTCATAAAATAAATATAGATGTAGATAAAAAAATATAAATAATTTAAATCATAAACTAATTAAATATTAATAAAATATAAATATAATTTAAATATAAATAAAGTTAATAAATCAGACAATCGAAACATGCCCTGAAAAGTAGTTGATGTTGACGTGTACATAAAGAGGTCAAATCAAATGCAATAATCTTCTTAATTTTTCAATTATATCTGCGATGAATTGATATGTCTAACGTTAATTGTCACAGTTTTGAAGACGTACAAGGCAGCGTCGAGTAACATCGGTCATATTATATAAAAAGTAATAAATTGTATAAATAGAGATATATAAAGTGAAATTCATCTTGTTTATTTAAGTAATTTTTAAAACTTTTTTATTGGATATTCCATATTTTAAAATAATTAATATAAAACTTAGAATTCTTTAACATCAACTTCTCATTAATAAAATAAAAGATGAATCTTATGAAAGTGTTAGAAATTAAAAACAAAGAAGAGAAATTGTATTTTCTTCTTTATTATGCAAGAACTGTAGGAATTTGTTCATTCAGGACTTATATACATAAATATTAATTATATAAAATTATTACATAAATACAATTGTAAAATCGTATATCATGAAATGAGATTGCATTTAATACATATAATATAATTTATTTTCAGTTATTGGGTCTGTTTGTTTAGTTTTTTGGATAGATACAGACACTTTTTTAAAATTTTTTTTACCAGATTGTTTTTAAAAATACATATATTTATAAAAAAGTTGACAGTTCTCATGAAAAAATAAAATAAATCAAATATAGATAAAAATAAATACAATTTGAATATATTTACAAATATAATTTTGATACGGATATAGATACAAATGAAAAACAGACAGTCTAAATACACCCATTATAAAGAGAGGAAAGGAGGATTTCAATCACGAAATGATGTTGATACCAAAAAAGCTATAAGATTATTGGCTATTTGTCTTTTTTTTTTTTTAACTACATAAAATCATATTTAACACATATAATTGTCTTTTAGAAAAAATAAAAAAAAATTAGATGAGTTTTATTTAAATAATTTTATATCTTAGAATTGTTGAACTTGTATTATACCGGGTTATTATTAATAAATAAATCAAATGGGTTTAATTAAAAAAAAAAACAAATGATAATTAAAGAAAAATGGAAAAGGGTTTATGTCGGAGAGCAAAGTGAAGAAGGGCTTTACTTGCCTTGACATTTGGGGCATCTTCACTGCAAAACCCACTCTTCCAACCGGAACTTCCATTCTCTCTCCCCTCTCTCTCTCTCTCTCACACAACACAACACAACACACAGAGACAGTCTCACTCACAGAGCACGTACATTTGTACACAACAACACACGTATATGTCTATGTCTTAACTCCATCTCCAAATCATCTTCTTCTTTTCCTTACTCTCCTTTATTCACTCACTTCACTTCACACACAATGACCACCACACACCACCCACCACCACCACCGTGTCTCCACCTGCACCGCCACCCGCCGCCACTCCAGTGACAGGTTTCTGCGCCTTCTGCCTCCGTGAACGCCTCGCCGGCATTGACCCTGCTACTCACCACGAGATCCCACTCTCCGCCGCTCTAAATCGTACTCCGCCGCCAAGCGTGAAGCCCTCGCCATTCTCTCCTCGAGGAGCAGGAGCCCCGCCGCAAGTCGTGCGACGTCCGTGGCCGTAGCTCTCTCTCCGATCTCTTCGTTGAAGATGACGGCAAGAGGAAGAATGTAAATAAGAATAAGAATAAGAAGAAAGTTCTGGAAGATGATTCGTTGTACCAAGTGAGGGAAGAAGAGGGCGAAAATGATGAACAGGAAGAGGAGATTAGGGTTTGTGAAGGGGAAGGGAGTGGTGGTGTTGGTGGAATTAGGGTTAGGGGGAGGGAAAGATCGAAACTTGTGGTCGATGATGATGATTTTGAAGGTGATTTCAAGACAATGAAGGAGTTCATAGATCTAGAATGGCAAACCAAGAGACAACCAGGAGAAATATTGAATTTTTGAGGGATGCAGCTTCTATATTAGTAAGAAATTGAGGAGATGGAGGAAGAAGGAGAAGAAGAAGCAGCCACGTGGCAGTGAATGTGGTACTGCGGGGAGAAGAAGAGAAAGAAACTGTTGGGAAGACTAGGGTGTTGGGAGATTCGAAGTCCGAGGTTGGGGAGTATGGGGGTGTGTTGGGTAGGAGATCTTGCGACACGGATCCTAGGTTATCGCTTGATGTGGGTCGGGTTTCGATGGATGGCGCTCGGTGCTCCTTAGATGAGCCTAGGGCCTCTTGGGACGGCTGTTTGGTTGGGGGGAGTAGTCAACATTACTCGAGGCATACTACGCCTATGGTTTCATTCCTAGAGGATGTTAGGGTCATTGATAAGGGCTTTCAGGATAGGGCGTTGGTTGAGGAGAAGTTGGATGTGGATAACCCAGGTGGGTCTATTCAGACTAGGGATTATTATAAGGATCCTTTGAGTTCTCAGAGGAGGAGGAGGAGTTTTGATCGGTCGAGTTCTGTTAGAAAAGGAGGAGGAGGAGGAGCTTCTTTGTTGGAAGGTGATGAATTGAAGGCTATATCGAATGCTAAGGTATCTCCTACCACGGTGGAGTTGTTTTATGGAGCGAAGTTGTTGATTATGGAGAAGGAGTTGATGAATTCGAACTTGATGAGTAAGGTAGACTGTCGTGAGAGTGTTTGTGGTTCCAAGGGTGATGATGTTTCGAGTCTAGTACGGTCAATCACAGTCAAGTCAATAAGGTGCAGAGTGGGTGGCGTAAGGCCTTGAACATTTGGGGTTTGCTTCATAGGCGAGGGATAGCAAATGTGTGAATGCACGTGAGGAAAATTTTGTGGATGGGAATTCGGATGATGAGGTGGATGCGAGACTTGGCAAGTGCCAAGGAGATTCAGCAGTGCAGACGCGGAGACTGCTATTAGGCAGAAGTTTAATCGTAGCTATAGTGTCAGCACTAGGAACTCGAGCAAGGTGGCTGGATTGCTTAATGGTGCAGGTATTGTTGAGTCAAAAGGCATTGGCATAAAAATCAGGGAGGAAGCCTTGTTGAATGGAAGCCGGAGTGTGAAATTTTCTTCCCCGAGCAATCTTGACAACGGTCTGCTTAGATTTCACCTGACTCCATTAAGGACCTATAGAGGCAAGTCTGTAAAGAGTAGGCTACAAAGAGCACACTACGTAGCAAAGGGCCAGGATGTGTTATGAGCTGCTTCAATTGTTCTTCTTATGTATAATCGCGTGTAAAGACATGAAAGAGCAGTGTGTTTATTAGTTATCTCCCCAGTCCCCAGTATGGATATGTCACTATATGTTACTCTTGTATTTCCTTGTTAGACTTGATTCTGAAATAATAGTTTATACAAATTGTTATATCTTAATTAGTTACTACTTTTGGAGATTGCGTTGTTGTTATTTGTGCAATCAAGAATGCTAGGTAACTTTTAAATGGTATTGTTCCAAAGGATTTTGATGCGAGTCCTGTGTGATCCATTGTTTTGGTATGTTTTGACGCAGGTCTCAAACGAACAGCAAAAGATTGTGTAAGAAGTGCACGAATTGGATACATAAACATAAAAATAAATCAAATATAAAAGAAATACGGATTAGGAGGGGAGTGTGAAAGGTAGGAAAGATGTACACAGAATTTGTTTGAGAAATCAAATGTATACTTGTTCTAAGATACTGAATAGAAGAAGAGAAAAAGGCAATGGGAGTTCAAGCAGCCATGCTGAAAATGAAATGCTGTATTAAGCACAAGGTTATAGCTACGTAGAGACCTCAAAGTTCGATGTCCATATTTCCATATCATTGGGGTTTATGAGAGCTTTATATTTTGAGCATCAGGCACTTGAGTTACTCCTCTATGTTGTATAGGTCACATCACCTTTCCCAAATCCTGCTTAAGAGCTGCATCGCTCTAAAAACTTTATACGTCACTGTTCAAAAGGATTGAAACCCCCTTAATGTAGGTAATGTAGTAACTCGAAACCTTGAATTGCCGCAAATGGTTCTCTTCTGCTCTCTAGGTATAATCGTAAAGCAGATGACCTCTTGTGGGAGATCGAACACAACATGATTAAGTATTAAACCTATAATGTAACTGTTTCACAATGGAAGAGCCACAATATGACAATCAATGGTTTTGCTTCCACACTTGGACCATGGCCATTTAAGTTAACAGAACGTGCAATGTAGCAATCAGACTTCTAGGATTTAGCTGAGGCAGAGGTTGTGGAATCTATTTCTAATTTCAATTGTGATAAAGTAACAATCAGGTCATCATCCTTGTCAAATTTCTTTGCTCACAATATGGCTTTGAGATTTTTCCCATGATGAGTAACTTCTCCGCTGTAATTTTGTATGCATTCTTGCTTTTTATTATGAACAATAATTTGAACAATCTTCCTTTCATGTAGTGATCAGATATTGTTGCATTAGTGGATGCTAATAAGGAAACATTAAATTGATACGCAAAACTATTGTTGGGTAAATCAATGGCACTCATGTGGTCCAGCATTATACTGGGGTTCTGCCCCTGAAGAAAACATAGAATAGACATATATTGGTACCATGTTGTAGAGTATTCTTTTGCAGTCATGATTTCAAATGTGGTATTGGCAGAATGTTAACTGCAGAGCTTACAATTCCTGTGCATGTAAAGAAGCTATATAAACTGGGCAAGCTTTCTATGTACATGTACTTTGACACTTCCATCCGTTCAATCCAATTTGCCTTTAAGGTTGCGAATAGTAAAGTACAGAAGACACTTGAGCTCCAGATATCTGTAGTGCTTTCAGCGGAGTGTTCCCACTGCCCTCTTGTATGTGTACCATTTTGCTACCCCAAGAAAAGCAATCAAGTTGAGCACACTTAGGACAGCCAAGAGCCAGAAGAAGTAATCAAGGTGACCACGATTCAAGTTGTCTGGTAACCAACCCAACTTTCCATTTCTAGTGCTAATGTCCTTAACAATGGTTACAAGTAGGGAACTCAGGTAGTTTCCAAGTGCGTTTGTGGTGAGCTGAAGAGCAGAGCACATACTTCTCATAGCATCGGGTGCTTCCTCGTAGAAAAACTCGAGCTGCCCAATGAAGGTGAAAACTTCTGCACACCCTATGATGAAATACTGTGGTACCTGCCAAAATACCGACATTGGGACATAATCGCTGTCATAGTAGTTATGCCTTCTTACCATTTTAAGTCTAAGGATTTCCAAAGTTCCTGCAGATATCATGGCAAAAATTGATATGAAAAGGCCAATCCCCATCCTTTGCAACTGAGTCAGGCCTCCTCTGTGACCAGTATATTTCCTAGTTACCGGTACAATGATACGATCATAGATAGGGACCCAGAAGATGACACTAAGGGTGTCAAAGATGGAGAGCGAGGCTGATGGGATCTCAAAGCTGGTGTTACCTACATGACGATCCATGGCATAGGCCTGAAATACAAACCAGGTGCTCATCTGGTTGTAGACTGTGGAAAAGATAATGCCGGTTGCCCATATAGGAAGCAATCGTACAATAGCTTTCAGCTCCTCCACTTGGGTCACTGTGCTGAGTCTCCATGGGTCTTGAGAACCCTTAATTTGATCAGATTGTATTTCCACTGCTGCTTTATCGAAGAAACTGCATATCAAGATGAAAATTATGAAATTGCAAGTACACAAAAAAATTGGTGAAAATTTTGTGCTGCATAAAAAATAAATCATGCTGTAGAGTGGGGTTTTCATGTTCATGATAACTACATAGTAATTGTCAACCAATAAATATAATATCATGCCAGATTGGACAAGCTTAAACTTTTACATTAGTCGGTTGTGGATCTAAAATCATTTGAAGCAGAGTTGGCTCCTCAGTTTGAATCTCTATGCACTTTGTTTAACTAATCGGTATACTAAAAGCCAGGCTTCAATCAAAGTCACAGCCTATTGATTGACAGTGCAAACCAATAAATATAAAACCACACTAGATCCAACAGACCTAAGATTTTTTACATTGGGTACTTTTCTAGGATGGAGCGTTCTGGGAGAAAGTCACGTTGCTTTCCTTTTTTTCCTTCCTCTAAGTCATGATTTGAATTTCTCGTTGAAGGTATTGGATTCGTAGATTATGATTAAAAAGAACAGAACAAAAGTGTTATTCAGATGTTGGATTTTTGTCTTTCTAAATACTACCCATATATCTGCATAGCAAAGTTTCACAGGAAGCAAGAAACAGACTTCATTTCCACAATCATCAATACAGAAGGGAAGATTTTAATTTTTTCACTGCTAACCAGTCACTTCGCCATTAAATTCAATGCAGGAGTTATTGCTTCTAATCCATTATAAGAAACTAACCTTAAACCTTTTGAGTGATCCAGCTTGCGGCTACCTTTGATTGTGGACTCTGCATCATCAGTCTCATACAAAAGTGATTTGTCTGCAGGTACTTTGATTCGACACTTCCTTATTGATGCTACTGTCACTTGGCAAAGGCGTGTGAAAGGACTACCTCCAGGTTTTTGATTCCGATAAAGCCGAGACCCAGAAAAGAAACTCACTACAGCTATTGCCATAGCAGCTGCTGGGATACCAAAACCCAATCCCCAGCTTACATTGTCTTGTATGTATACAAGGACAGAGCTAGCAATAAGTGCACCGATGTTGATTGAGAAGTAAAACCAGTTGAAGAAAGAACCCTTGTGCTTCTTCTCAACCTCATCAGTGTCATCAAATTGATCTGCCCCGTAGGATGAGACGCAAGGCTTAATACCTCCGGTACCAAGTGCAATCAGGTAGAGGGCCATAAAAGTTACTGCACTTTGAGTGTCTGTAGCATGGCAATGATCTTTATCATAGCAAGTTGGTTTTAAGCCTTTTACTGATGCTGACAATGTCAACAAAGTCATTCCCTGGAGAAGATGCAGTATACGTATGATGTAAGTTATAGTTTGGGATTAATCTCTTCATAAATGTGTTAACTTCTAGAAGTTCTAAAAACAGCTATCAGTGTCCAAGCATGATAGGAGGAATGTTCAATCACTGAAAAGGTTATGACAACTGATCAAGGGTGAATGTCAAGCAGGCTCAATTTGCTCTCCCTGGTTGTCGTACTTAGTGCGCCCCATTCACCGAGGAAATTTTAGTTGCTAAATAACCCTTGTTGCTCTAATTGAACTTATACTTCCATTGCAGTTGCTGCTTTCGCTTATCTTCATATATTTTGAAGATTGAAAGTGGATTTCTTAGTTTTTTTCTTATATCATATAAATCAAGGCTCAGGAAGACTTACAATAACATATACGATGGAGAAGCATGTGATTGTCCAGAATCTTCCAATGTATGCATCAGCAAAAAATGCTCCTATCAGAGGAGTTATATAGCATGTTCCGCCCCAGTTTGTCACATTGTTGGAAGCAGTAGTCTTATGCTGCCCAAGACGACGTACAAAATACAGTGACAGGTTGGTGGCCATCCCATAATATGCCAATCTTTCGCAGCATTCATTTCCTATTTACGAGATGTAAAGTTTATCAACAATCTCTGTCTGAAATATAATTAGTTTACTGCATCAATTTGTTTAGTCAAGTACCAAGAATAAAGGGGCAGGCTCTCCATGTTCCTGTTTTTCTTTTATCGGCTGGATCACCCTTGTAGTCCACCGTCCCATCTTTTGTGTAATAATCTTCTTCTTTGGTTGCCATGCTCTTCTGAAGCTGTTGAGTGAGTATGCTAATGTTGGCACTTAATATTTCTCAACTGATGGATGGAAAAGGATATGAGTTGACCTGAAATTCAACGAACTGCTGAAGATAATTTCCACTGAAATCGGTTTCTTAATCCAAGACATGAACATTAGACATAATCACCGCCGGAGAAACAAAACTTCAGTTAAAACATGGATAATTTTGTTTGAATTTGGGTCATTAACAGAGACACTGTTACGCCCCACAATCCCAACACATGGAAAATACCTGTGGATCGGTCTTTGTAAACTCAGCCACAAACTACATGTGAACAACATATGCACAAAACTGGTCATGTGTCAGACAATTCAAGGCTATATTTTTATAAAACCGATGTACATAAGTTTCGCCCATGCAAGGGATATTATAATATAATTCATTAATGAAAAAACATGGAACTTAAGCCAACGAAACTATCTGAACCTACCAAACCTTAATTGCTATCTACATGGAACTATTACAATGAGAAGTAAGCACAACAGCAGAAGCAACTGACCATGTAGAAGCACAAGCAGGAAAGAAGGGTCAGGGCAGGAATCAGAATCTGTTTTTCGTGTCTTACCTGATCCTGCAGATCTTGCAAGAGAACTGCTATGGCCAAACAGAGAACTTACACTTATTGTTAATTTAGTATAAAGATTCCATAACGTAAAAGATAATTTAGATTTGCTTTCTCTTTAGTTTATTTGTTTCATTATTTTAAGGATAAGCAGGCCTAGGAATCTTTTGACTATTCTCCTCCCAAGAGTTGTATATTAATTGTATACTATGTGGGCTCTCACATTTATTCACTAGAAGGGTGGTCCAGCTAGTTAAGTAAGAATTGGACAAAAAACATAAAAGTCATTAGAAGAGTCATAGAAACAAGCTGGTAAAATTGACAAGCACAAGTAATTTCAAAACAGCTAACAGATAATTCAAAACTAGAGTAGTCTTTAACAAGGCAGATTTTCTTCAAAGGGAACAGGATAAAATCAAAGGATTGGTCTTAAGATCTTACTCCTAGTATTGCCAGTGACTCTCCTCTTCCTTGTAAAGATCCACCACATTGAATCTGCAGACAGCAACGACGTTTGATTCAAAGTAGTTTCCATTTGATATCTTATACAACACCAGCGTACGTAGTCCAGCTAAACCACACGACAGCTTCTTGTTTGGATGATACCACAAAATCTGTATTGTCAGTTAACATAATTGACTATTTTTAATAAGTTATACAACATGTGTCCCCAGTACGCCCTGTATGATTATAGATTATAGTTATATTTCATTCCCATGACGTTGATTTTAATATACTTTGACCATTTCTAGTAAAATATAACAAGGGAGACGGGATGACGACGGAGAAGATAAAAATGTTGCTGTTAGGACTAATGATACGTGGAACCCACAAAGAGATTAATCTAATTATATATCTTATATATATATATATATATATATATATATAATTAGCTTGCTTCTATAGTCCCATTGATTGGATTGTCGGATCGGTTATGTATTGAAGTACTTACAGTATTATAATCCGATGATAACTTGAATGGTTTGTTGATAAAAATGAAACTAGTAGTAAAGGATTAATTATGAACACGTCATAAAACAACCAATATTAATTAGATACACAGTAATGTGTTCTTTAAATATACTTATGCTCAAATATCTCATGACAAAAATAAAAACATGTGTAAGAATATTGCTAAGCAACTTAATTATTTCCCTAGGGAAATTTTGTTGTATATCATTACTTTATCAGTTTATCTTTGTTTTTCAATATCAAATATCCATGTTTTCAATAGATAGTGTGATAATATAATATGATAAAATAGAAAATCATGCTTATGATTAATTTGATGTTCTGGTTATTATGACCATTTATGTATTGTCATTCTATTTGTTTGTTATCAGTAACGTCTAAAAGATATCTAATCGATACTCTATATTTATAAATGAGTTATATTAATGTATAGAAAATTTTAGGATTGTACATTACTTTTAATCTTTATTGCTTGCAAGAAATACGTTTTAAAATCCAATACCTCTTTTAGTTTATATGTATTTGTATCCTATTGTTAGGGGGCGGAAAAAAAAAAAAAGTTATCCCAAGCTCCATGATTGAGAATTGAAACACGAACGGTGGGTAATGTGATGCGTGTGAACACAAGGATGGGTGGCAGTTGAAAATGAGAAATACGACCAAAAGGAAGGGGAAAGGGGGGCCGTGTGAAAAGAAAACCATTAGCCCTAAAAGACAACCAAGTGGGCCTTTTCAATCCAGATTGGATTGACCACGACTTCTTAACCCAATTGCCCAATGCTCTCTCTCTCTCTCTCTGTCACGTGCAGTGACATTCCAAAGACATTCTTACCATTTTCTTGTTACATTTAAGAATTTTGTTAAGCGTGAGCCAAGCATTTGTGATCCATTTTGCTATTATTGAATTCAATTAGCTAGTCTTCTAAAATATGATAAAAGCTTTTATGGTATAAACGAATATCAAAACTAGACATCAGTACTTATTTCAAAAATAAATAAATAAATATCAATTCACTCGAGTCTCTTCCCATTCATAGATTTTGTCTTCTTTGGTGAATCTCTCTTGTTCTTGTTTCGTCCCTTTCAAAAGTTGCTTCTATTTTTACAGCTCTTTCTTCCTCACTTTCTCTATTTTCTTCTATTTTTAAGGTTTCTTTTGGTTGTTATATTTATAATCTAAATTTTATCTATTTATCGAAACTAACTACCTAAAGCTTAAAATTGTCTATTCACTATTACCATTTTTTTGAGGTCATATCTAGTGCTTGATTTAAGTATTTAATTACAAAAATAGTTAAAATTCAGGTTGTTAGATACAAAAATGAATAAAGTTTAGATACTTACGTATAAAATTGATAAAAGTTCATGTATCAAATTGATACTTTAAACTTTTAGTAATTAATTGCAAAAATGGAAAAGAGATGAGGTAATGTGCTATTTTTAAAGAACAACTTTATTTGTTCAAGAATTTTCATAAAGAGTTTTCTTTAGTTTTTTATCCCAAGAAATCTCGAATAAAATCACTTCACAAAACAAGATAAGTAAAAGGAAACCCTAAAATAATTCTCTTAAATTAAAAAAAAAAAAATTCCTATAGTTTCAAGTTGATAATAAAACAAATATGATTTGTCATTTAGGGAAGAGATGAATATATTATCAATGCTTTGGATAAATCCATTCGCCCCTCTTAATCTAGGATTTATAACTTAGATAAACCGACCATTTGTTTTTTTCTTGAAGAAAGAAAAGTCTATACTTAGATTGTTTCTTTATACAAAATAGGGGTGTAAATGAATTAATCCAATTCACAAACTACTCGAGTTCGATTAAACAAAATAGGGGTGTAAATGAATTAGTCCGATGCACCAACTACTCGAGTTCGGTTTGATGCTTACTTGAGTTCAATTCGAGAATAGTTGAGTTGAGCTTAAACTATTCAAGTAGTTTATCAAGCTAGACTTGATCTTCATATGTTTAACTCGATCAGCTTGGGGTTCTACTTTAGTTTTATCAAGCTCAAGTCATGCATAGATATTAATCAAATCCGAATCAAATTTGGGTATTAATATTATTTAAATTGAAACTATATATATATATATATATATAATTTTCCCAATAAATAGAGCCCTAAACAAGCTCTATCAAGTTGAGCTTGAGTTTATATAGTGTTATTTTGAGCCGGACTTGAGTTTAGAATCTTAAACTCGGTTGAGCTTAAGCAAAGATTGAGCTTTGAAGTTTTGAATCAAGCTCGAGTTCAACACTGTACCATTTGACTCATTTGTGATCCTAATCGAAAAGAGTCAGCTTTATTACTTGAATTATATCTTCTACTAATAATTCCTAACTAATCCTAGGAATTTGGTAAGCGGCTTGGAATCTCAAACTCATGACTTATAGCCATAAAAAATTAGTCAAAAAATACTCAATAGTTTTTCGTTACCAAATTAGCTCGTTTTCAACCTTGGTTTTCTATTAAAATATTCATAATTATTTCCCTTGAGATTAGGATAGTCATCACAAGACATAAAAAGCTTGAGCTACGACCTTTAAAGAGTGACCATCTTTTGAAGCGAGAGAAAAAGCCTATATTCATAAGTTTTCATGACCTAAAATAACTTATTTTCGACCAGAATTATCTATTGAGGATTCTAAATTACTCTTGTTGCGCCAATAGCATTGTAGTTTAATAACATCTCCTTGGTCTTTCAAGTAAAAGGTACCATGTTCAAATCCCTTTTCTCCCATTGTAATGGTGGAAAAAAAAAAAAAAAAACTCTCCTTGTAAAAGTAGAAAATTAGACTAGTGGCCTAAAACTTCAAAAACTATTATGTGGTTTTGTTGTTAGTTTTTTGGTGGGATTACTCTCATTGGATATTTAGTAGCTCAAATTTACATCTAACTGTGATCATATCACTGGAATATTTATTGGATGGTCTGAGGTGGTTGTTCCCAGCTTCAAAAACCATAAATTATAACCTCTAACAAGGGCCATTTTAGGTGTATAAGAAAGAAATCCATATGCATAAGTTTTTTTTTAGATTTCTCTCTCTCTCTCTCTCTCCCTCTCCCCTCAAGAAAGAGATGCATATATTAAATTTGCAAATTGTCTTGTACAATATCAATCCTATCATTAGGATTAGTTACCATATAACCAGACGAAGCAAGTAATAAATGGAAGATAAATTTGTTGGGAGTTGTAGATTCTAATCTAAAGGGCATCCGGCATGACTTCAATCTATCTTAAGTAATAAAACAAACAACAACTAATCTTAAGTAAACATCCATAGAGGTGTTAGAATTCATTCTTGTATAATTACAAGTAGGCGGGTACCATTTGAATTAGGAAGCATCTTTGAATGCTGGTTGTTCACTTTTGATCGAGTTAGCCATATTTATAGAGGGTCTTTTAGCTGATCTTGCACAAGAGGCATTGTTTATACTAATTCTAGTTGATATAGGAATTACTTTGCCTA
Organism: Combretum micranthum; assembly: GCA_024138025.1. Lineage (NCBI taxonomy): Eukaryota > Viridiplantae > Streptophyta > Magnoliopsida > Myrtales > Combretaceae > Combretum > Combretum micranthum. The sequence goes on along the minus strand of JAMXBD010000122.1, from coordinate 948,509 downwards.
GAAGGTGAATGTTCCTCCGATTCGACTTCATTAAGTGTAGGGGTGAGCATGGATCGATTAACCAATCCATGCCCCCATTTTTCAAACTTAACTATTAGTATTGGTTTATTAAAATTTCAAACCTAAATAAATCTATTATTAATGGTTAACCATTTTTTTCGATTAATATTTTCATTTTTTGGTTTTAACCACTTAGTATAATGATTAGCTAAAAGTTGCAGTTAATCATATTTCCAATTGGTCCATAAAAAGTTAAACCATAGTACCATAAATGTGAAGTATGTTGACTATAACAAATCAAACCCTATTAACAAATCAAACCATAGTACCATATTGACCAAGACACATACTAAATCTGACCACCTCCATCTAATAGGAATTAAACTTGACTTTTCAATTAATAATATATATATATATATTTAATCAATTATAATACACATAACTTCATAATAAGCTCTATTCTTTTATATATATATATATATGATGTAATTTTATTTAAAAAAAACTATAATTAATAAATTTCTTCGAAGTTTGGAGGGCCGCCTTCGTTAATTCGCCTTAAATCCTAGAAGAGAAAGAAAGAAATACTAAAAACTGGGATACACAATAATCTTTTAATGAGATGAAATCTCATTTCTATTATATTCTTTAAAATTAAAAAAAAAAGAAATTAATAGGATAATCTTTTGGTTAACAAATCTACTGGAGTTGAAACAAATCAATCTACTGGAGTTGCATATGCCATGTAGTTGTTCATGCATTGTTATTCTAGGAGGATAATATTAAGATCTCATCTATCTTAAACCATCACGAATGCTACCCCATCATCTCTCAACCTCTAGCACGCTCAACTGAACACTACATCGGCACCTCCTTTACTACGTAGTCCCCCCTAACCACCACATCGAACCACTAAAAAAAACCCACTCCACTTCAACAACCATCACAAATGCCCAATCATCTTGTAACCTCCACCACACTCTACCGAGCAAACACCACCTCCTTTACTATACAACCACCCCTAACCACCACATCCAGCCACGAAAAAAAAACCCATGCCACTTCAACAACCATCATGAATGTTGCCCATCATCTCCCAACCTCCACCACACTTTACCGAACACTATAGTCTGTCGTGCAAATTTCTAAATAATATAATTAAGGAAGGTTTATATTTTTCAGTTACCTTAGCTTTACAATTAGAGGTGGTGTTATGGTGGCGTTAGCTTGTCATTGTCGAGCCTAAAGAGGTTTTCTACATCTTATATTTATATTTTTACAAAAATTAACTATATAAATATTATATATATAATTACTGGACTAATTAACCGTTAACTATCAATTTCTCGTGGTTGCAAATCAAAATAGAAAACTGGAAAAAATAAAAAGGAACCATAATCCTTAACCGAAACCAACGAATTGATTAACTATATTTTTTGAATTTTTTTTTATTTCGGTTCGGTTTTTCAGTTTAATCGGTTTTTTTACCTACCTCTAGTTGGATACTATACTAGGATAAGGTGCATTGACAACTAAAGAGTGTTATGCAATGTTATAACTCTTCAAGGTGTGCATACAAGGTAGAGTGACAAAGGCACTTGATCTAATTGACACAGTGTCTATCTCCACAATTGCTTTAAAGGAGGCAATAATCATAGCATTTACATTGAGGCCCCTACTATTAAAAATTGCATTACATGTACTTTCCAAGTACACCATAATTTTATACACAGTTAGGCAAATAAAGTAACATCCTCTTCCTTTCTACCACTCCATCTATACATGATTTCAACCAAATATCTGAAGTGGTTATCCCTTTGGTGTCGACTTGAATGCATAAAGTGACAAACCAAACAAGTTTTGTCCAATGGCAACACAATATAAGTGTTCAATAGATTCTTACTTAACACACACCAAAAAAAGAAAAAAAGAAAGAAAAAAATTTACAATAAGTAGAATTTACTACGTTCCTTTCAGCCAAATTGCATTGCGTAGGTATAGCATTGTTGAGGGCTCTCCAAATTAAAATATATAACCTTGGATAAGCTTGAGCAATGCCATACTTGTTTCCATTATCCTTGCCAATTTGGTGAGAGCTGCATATTTCTCTATGTAAAAGCACATTTGATGAAGTTGTATATTGAGCGTGTGTTGCACTTACCTAATTTCTCTTATGGCCATTGTTGAAATTGATCCACTTTGGTCTAACCTCAAGCCTAGTCCATTATAACTCTACTATTCTAGAATATGAATAAGGCAGAATTTCTAGAATATGTTAGGTGGAGTTCTAGAATATGTTAGTTTATATATCTTTATGTATTGTTTTAAAGTTGGTGTAATATTCTAGATGGTGGCTAAAAACTTTTAGAGAATAATTTGTAGCTATTTAATTAAATCAATCTCTACAAACCATTGAAGAGAAGAAGACTTATAAATAGGTGGTCCTCTTTTATTTGTAACCAAGTTGGAAAAACTAAGAATTACACAAATAGTTCTCTATTTTGATACATATTCTAATCTATTCTATTTCAGTCAAATGCTATTGGCCATATAAATGGAATAGCATGCTGGATAAGCCTAAGTCTTTAGTTGATAGGTTAATGTTAGCAATTAGTGTAGTGAAACTAAGATGAAAGGAGTAATGACATGTGGTTGGTTATTGGGATTAATCTTGGTCATAAAAAAAACAAAATAAATATTGACAATAGCCCATGGGGTTGATGTAATTAGTAATTACAAAATGCAATAGTAACTTGCTACTAGAATTAGTTATCGATAATTGATGGTGCTGAGGTAGCATATTTGCACATGCCATCCCTTAAAATATTTTAACAAATTGGAGCATATACTACACACACACACACACACACATAATAGTAGTGGTGTAAGAAAAAAGATCAATGAAAAACACCGAAATATTGTTGCTCCAAATTGCTTACATTTGAGTACATTAATTATGTATTTGGAATCCATTTTGCTTGCTATCTACTATTATCTTTTCTATGTTCTTGTTTATGGCATTCAACCTATAACAATTGGCATCAGAACCATTAGTAGTAGCTATGGTGGATACAAGAGAATTTAAACGAATGAAGAAGTAAGATAGTTGGGTCCAAGTTTTCTTGGAAACTTCAAAGAAACAACATAATCTGTTGGAAAAGCAAACTCAATCAATTGAGGAATTGAGACCATAATTATCAAAATTGTGATTTTAATCATAACATTCTAATAGTTCACAATTTTAGAATGCTTTTTCTGGTTGTACATAAAATCATTTTTTTTTTTGTAGAATCTTATGTTTTTAATTGATTCTACATATAAACTTAGTAGAATCATACGTTTTAAACCGAGTTTACAGTTCTATCAATTTGAGTCAAATAAGATAAAATGTGAAAAACACAATCATTCTTTTACAAATCCATAAACTATTATGGCACCAAATCTTTCTTATCACATTCCAATTTTGTTTCTACTCTTACTCACTCCTTACACATTCTCTCTCTCTCATTTGATTAACATTTATACCTTTCATTCAACTTGAAGTTTTAGCTACAAAGTTTATAAGAGAACTTATCTATATTATTTTGTTTATTCAAGAACTTAAGATAAGTTAAAAGGTTTGATTCCCCTACAATTTATAAATTTTTCTAAACAAAATAGCTAAAAAAAATTTAGTTCCAACTCTAAGCGTTTTTCAATGCATATTATATTATATATTAAGAATTAAGAGTTACTATAAATAAAAGAACTTACTTTCCCTTTTTTAATATTTATTTTTTATTTCAAGTTTTTTATGTTTTTTGTATGCGTATTTATAAATTTTTAAGTCATTTTACATAGGTTATAGAAACTTACATTTCAATTATGTGTTCTGATTCTATAGACCATCTAACAATTTTATGTAGAATCAAGAGTTTGACAACATTAGTTGAGACAACAAAATAATGAAACAAGTAGTAGAGCTAATTCACAAGTGGATGTACAACGAAGTAGTGATGGACCCGGGCCATTCTATGTTGTAGAGAGACGAATGGAGATGAACTTTGAGGGAATATTAATGAATGGGCATCGATTGTCAACGCGAACAACAATAGTGGAATTTCCCAAATTTATTGGATAGATGTTTAAGACTTGGCTTGATAAGGGAGAGCAATTTTTGCTGGTCGACGAAACTGCAAAACCCTTTAAAGTGAAGCTTATTGCAATATACCTAGATGAAAAACCTTACGAGTGTTTGATGCATATTTTAAAACTAGAGTGGATACACAACCAATTACGTGGGAGGAACTTACGAAGATCTTATACTTCAAGTTTGACGAGTGAGCTTACGAAGACCCTTTGGTTGAATTAAAGGAGCTTCATCAGATTGGAACACTGCAAACATTAATGAATTTTTTCATCTATCTACTCGGTTGCAGCTTTCAGAAACTTGCCTCATAAGTTGGTTTGTTATTTTAATTAAAGTTGAAATTCAATATATCGAATACAAATATTCTAACTAAATCCTTATCTTAAGCTTACATCCTTTCAAAGACACAAGAAGCAAACCTTATTATTTACTAAACAAAACCTTAAAACCTACCAAACCTACCCACCGCCTAATCTTCTTTATCTGTAGTACCCAAATAAACCTTATCTTCCACTCCTCAAAGTACCATAACTGGTAACAAATCCATTACAAGAGAAAAAAGTTCATATATGTGTGTTCAATATGACCTAAAATCGGTTGGTATTCTGCCTTTAACCATCTACTAAGACATTCCCATATGTATTCTCATTAGGAATTTAGAATGGTGAGCCAACATTATCCAAAATAAAACATGAGTTATAATCAACAAAAATTAACCATTTTTCATGATGAGAGAAGAAAATTATACCAATTCTTTTGGTGTGCAAAGTAAAAGAAATAATATCGAAGGTTGTACATTAAATAGAGGCTGTAGTCGACTCTTTTGTAATGTCCCTAGATTTAGTTTCTTTATTTACTAAATAATCAATTATGCGCACATGAATTAATAAAACATTATAAGAAATGATATCTGTCAATACATCCTACTAAATAATATATTAAATATGCTTTAAATGTTCCACATTGATAGTATTTATATGAAATATAATAGAAAATGTAAGATGATACTGAATAGAAAAAGTATTGAAGTAGAAAGTGATTTGAAGAAATTGATAGATTAGATTTAGAATGTATTTGAAAATGGAGAAGTATTTTTATATTTCTTAGTTTTTCTGACTTTGTTATAAATGAGGGAAGACTACCTATTTATAGCCTTCTCTTCTTTAATGGATGATTAAGATTGATTTGATCCAATAGTTATAATATAGTCTCTAGAACATTTCAACTATCATTTAGTATATTACATGAAAATATCTACCTTGTCTAGGAGAGTACAATAAACATTTAGAATATTATCTAAACTGCCATATTCTAGAAACTCCACTTAATAAATTTTATAATATAGAAGTTGCTATGGACTTGGGCTAGACTATGGGCCAAAGTGTATCAATTTTAACACTCCTCCTTGATACACTTTGCTATAAATCTAAGTATTTCTCATAACATCTCGTACTTTGCCAATGGTAGTGCCTTGATGAAAATGTCTGCTACTTGATCTTTCTCTTATAATAATTTATGTTGATCCCTTGTTAGTGGTGGCCTCGGTAAAACAATGATATTTGACTGCAATATGCTTAATTCTATTGATGGATTCAATTCTTTGCCATTGCAGTAGCTGATTTGTTTTCACACAATATGATAGTTAGATTTCCTTGAGGCTCATCCATGTCTTCAAGTAGTCTTCAAAGCCATATTGCTTGACTGGTAGTTGTTGTTGTTGTTGCTGCTGCTCCAATAGACTCGCCTTCAACTAATGATTGTGCAGCTGTCTCTTGTTTCTTTGATGACATGAAAATACTCCTGATCCAAGATTGAATGCATAACCTAATGTGCTTTTCATGTCATCAATAGATCTTGCCCCAGTGCTGTCTATATATCCTATCAATCTGTAGTTGCTTGTTCGCCTATACCTTATGCCATAATCTTTAGTAATTGGCAAGTACCATATTATCTAATTTGTTACTCTAAAGTGCAACCGGCTTGGATTTTGTATGAACCTTGATAAAAGATTGGTGGCATACATAATATATGGATGTGTTGTCATTAGATATAGTAGGTTTCCTATGAGGCTTCTATATTTGGATGCATCTGTAGCTTGTGATCCATCCGCCTTTTGTATCTTCTTATTTATTGACAGTGGTGTGATTACTATTTTATAGTTAGTCATATTAAACTTCCTTAGCAGATTTTCTATATATTTCAATTGGTGGATAAATATCTCATCATCTTCTTAACTAATTTCAGTTCTAATGAAATATTGCATCAAACCTAAGTCTGTCATCTCAAATTTCTTCATCATTTCTTCCTTGAACCTTTGGACCATACTCTCATTGTTACCTATATAGTTGAGATCATCTACGTATAAGGACACAATAAGAGTAGCATTATCTTGAGTTTTGATGTAGACAGTAGGCTCATTATAACTCCTCCTAAATCCATGTTCAATAAAATACTGATTTATTCTACTATACCAAGCCCGTGGTGCTTGCTTGAGGCCTTATATTGCCTTCTTTTGTTCGAGAACTTTGTCTTCTTGACCTTTGAACACAAATCTTGGAGGTTGCTCCATATAAATATCTTCTTCTAGGTACCCATTTAGGATTGCTGACTTTACACCAAGTTAATATATTCTCCAACTTTTTTAGGCTGCAAGTGCTATGAAGTAACCCTTTGTGGAGCAACTCTTTTCGACCAATCTAGCTTTGTATTTTGGAATCGAGCCATCAAGATTAGTCTTTACTTCGCAAACCCACTTGACTCTAATGACACCTTTATTAGTTGGTAGGTTTACAAGCTCCCACATTTTATTCTTTGTAATCATGCTTATCTCCTCTTTCATTGCGGTTACCCATATATCTTATCTCATTGCATCTTCAAAATTCTCTAGCTCCATGGCTACAAAGTTGCATACTACATATATATTTGAAAGAAGCCTTGTCTTTCTAGGAGGTGATTTTGAAGATGATTCTACTTTTCTTGATGAAGTTGATGGTTTTATTATTGGTGTATTAGGAGACCTCTCTGTTTTGTGATTGGGTTCTGTAGAGCTTTTCATTCTTGGCATCAATATCCTCTCCTTCTCCTCTTTGGTTTTGTAGTGCCACTAGATGGGAAGATTTCTTTGTTGCTGCATCTTTACTCTAGGAAGCAGTTTGTTCATGTCTCATTTATCATATATAGTGCAACAGTCTCCTTTGAATAGTAAGAGTATCCTCTTTCAATCATCCATCCAACAATTAGTAAATTTGTCTCCAAACTTAGTATAAGTAGGCCATCTTTAATTAGATGCGTACCTTTCTTTGTCTCAACAATGGTGCCTTTTCCTTCAACAACTACTAGATCCCCATTTCCAACCCTTACTTTAAAATTGAAAGATGTATCTATGTCTTGAAAAATATTTTTGTTACTTGTCATGTGGTTACTGTGATGGCCTCTTTTATAGGCTGCCAATTTTTAATATATTATAAATCTATATTTTATCCATTACTTAGCTTGATAGGCAAGTGTACCTATCATTTGTTAGCACGGAAGAGTATAAGTTTGTATCTCCACAGGGAATGGATACAAACACTTATACAGATTAATCCTCCTATTGTTTAGTGGTCCGAGTAATTGATTGAATTAAGTATATTGAGTCTAATTCTAACAGCTAAACTACACTAATCTACAATTACACAAGATTAACATAACAATTAAGACAATAACAATAATGATATCACTTTACGGTAGGCTTACTTCATCATATCAACATGATTCATTAAACGTTTATCTTAATAATTATTTTCCAGCTGGAATTCTTCAATTATGAGTATTCTTCTTAAGACTACTCAATTCTAATCCTAGTTGTATTCATTAGAATCTCTCTTAAATGAATAGTCAAATTGAGATCGCATTAGTTTCTTATTGATATTCTTGAATTCCACAAAATATGTAGAAACTTCCTAAGAATATCTCTATCAACAGGAGTAGTTTGTTTTAGTGATCCGGATTTACTCAATGGAATTGTTTCTCAATATACTCCATTGAGGTCTACTGTAGGATCATGTCGTGCACTACACTATCTCAACTTTAATGAAGTTCTAATCACTAGAAATCAATAATTAGAAGGATAATCTACATGCTCATGCACACTTCATGTCAACATGACTTTGTGAACCCTAAATTACTACTCATTCATGATGAAACCACAACAAACAACAACAATGACATGCAGAAATATCAGCAAATTGAACATGGAAAAAGAGATAGAACAAAACTCCTTTTTGAATTACAATAGTAGAAGTATGGAAAACAAAATGAACAACAAATTATCGTCTTCTCTCTCAAGTTCTTTGGGAAAATCACAAAACATAACACTTAAATACAACAATTTTCACTCTTTCTTACAAAAGCCACAAAATATGGACTGATGTGCATGTACATTAATGCCTAGATCATCTTGGAAGGAATGGGAATGGTGTATTTTATACCCACAACGTTTCTTGAAGAGGCTTTGGTCAAAATATAGGACTTAAACTAAGGAATACACTGTTTGAAGAAAGAAATAGAGAAGTCATCATCGAGCCTTTCCAATGATCGTGCCCGTGACATCTATTATAGGTAAAATTTTTGCTTTGTTAAACCTAAAGTCATGGGCGTGACTGATGTATTAGTATCCTCTAGTCATCTTTGAAACTCTTTGACTCTAACAATTATAGTTGTGATTTGCTTCACTTTAGTTCTGTTTTGCCTACTAGAACTAGAGTCATGGTTGTGACTCATCCTTTGGCAGGTACTGTGCTTGTTAAGTCATCTTCTGATCTTAGTTTCACGCCCGTGATATGAAAACCATAATTTTTTCATGTTGCAACTTTCCACCAATCACGGCCATGATCTACCCCTTGGTAGACACTGGCCTTGAAATTTCTTCAATTTCTTCATGGAACACAGGCGTGACTTCAAACTAAGATGCTCCGACTCCTGTTCTTTCCATTTATCATGCTCATCATCTACTCCTTAGTAGATGCTGTAATTCAACTTTTCCTTCCTTTATCAAGGATTACGGACGTGATGTGCATTCTCCGTCCTCCTTTTTGCTCCTTTGCTTCATTCTTGATAAAATTCGTCTCCAATCTCTTTAAGTATCTTCAACAAATCTCAAAAATCATCTAAAATGGAAATAGTACTTCATTAAGTATCAATTCTTCTATGAATTTTATCAATAAGCATATAAAACCGACTTAAATTGCTCTTGAGATTGAGGGTAATTCATGCCTGTCATGCTACAATCACTATACAAGTACCATGTGTCTCCTTTAGCCTCGATAGCAGCATGACAAGCATAAAATAGGTAATCATCCTTCTCCTCAATGTAGTTGGCTTGACACTTACCCTTAAGATGACAATCTCTTGTTTGGTGGCCGAATCTCTTACAATTTTGACATTGTGGTTTTCCTTTAAATCTACAGTCTTTTTTATGATGATTGGTTTTGTCACAAATTCGACAAGGTGGGTGCTTTCTTCTTCCTTCTTTATTTCCATTAGTTCCAAATCTTCTATCTTCATTTTTCCTTTCATTATTTTTGGAGTTCTAAAACCTAAATTTTAGTTTAGATTGAAAGGCATTATCAAGTGTAGAGTTGTCATGCCTATTCAATCTCTTTCCATATGCTTCTAGAGAGCCAATCAAATCAGTAATTGATAAGGAAGCTAGATCTATTATCTCTTCAATGGTAGTCACATTCTAGAGAGCCAATCAAATCTAATATTTTTTTCAATTACCCTTTTGCTAGTTATAGTTTCTCCATAGGCTCTCATTTGAGTTACCACTTCATTAATTCTAGTATAATAATCCTTTATGGTCTCACAGTCTCTCATTTTAATATTTTTAAAACCCCTTCTCAGAGATTGGAGTTTCATAGGATGTACCTTTGTACTTCCTTGAATTTTTTCCTTCAGTGTATGCCATGCTTGCTTTGCACTTGTAGCTCCTCTAATTCTTGGAAAAATTGGATCTGTTAATGCTAATCGAATATTATATAAGGCCTTCCGATATTTTGCTTTAGTGGCTTTGAATTTAGCCAATTCCACCTCTGATAGGCTAGAATTATTTTGAGGCATGATAATACAATTTCTATGATGTTTGATAAACCTTGAGATAGAAAGTAGGTCTCATTTTGACGAAAAAATAATTATAATTTTCTCCATAAAATACAGGGAGAGGAATTTGGCTATAAGATTTAGCGGTTGCCATAGAGTGGGTTGAGAAAGATATTTGGTATAACTATGCCCAATAGCTGACCGGACGAGGCTTTAATACCATTGATAGAATTTGAAAGAAATAAAATAGAAAAATGTAAGGATAATAATTGATAGAAAGAGTACTGAAGTAGAAAGTGATTTGTAGAAATTGATGGAATAGATTTAGAATGTGTTTGGAAATGGAGAAGTATTTATATATTTCTTAGTTTTTCTAACTTGGTTACAAATGAGGGAGGACTATCTATTTATAGGCCTTCTTATCTTCAGTGGACAATTAAAATTGATTTAATCCTACAGTTACAATGTTGTCTATACAATATTTCAACTACCATCTATAATATTACATGTAGAAGATTACAATAAGCATCTAAAATATTAGATAAACTGCCATATTCTAGAAACTCCACTTAATGCATTTTAGAATATAGAAGTTGTAATAGACTTGGGCGAGCTATGAGCCAAAGTGTATCAATTTTAACACACATGTTTTTCGTTATACATCTGATGAATCCTGTACTAGATGAAAAATCAAGAAGCCATTGCCAAATTTACGATACAATAAATTATGAGAGGTTCTTTTTTTAATTTAATAACTTCAGCAAACTGAAGCTTCCTTTCACTTTATGGTGCCTAATCAACCAAGAATCCAAAACATGACTTTTTAGCTGATTAGTTATTACATGCATTTCAATGCATTGTTTGAGTGCTGTGAGACGCTAAGATACTTGCAGTCCAGTGGTATGATACTGTCTTTTAATAGGATAAATGAGGTTTAATGCTTTATTCTTCAATAATTGTAATATGCATTGGAAATACCATAAAAAATGAGAAGCTCTATTTTTTCTATATTTATTTATTATGATTATATATATCACAAGTTCGTATCTGAATAATGAAAAGCCAATTAACATCTATTGATCATATTCTTGTTATCATGTGTTTTAATGATTGAAAAAACCCTCAATAGAACTAGATAAATTTGAAGAAAAATAGTACTATGAAGAGAATAGAACTATATCCATTTTTTTTTCCTAGACAACTCAAGTTTATTGAACAAATCAATTATTTTAGAACATTCTCACGTTATACTTGCGTATATATACAATAGACAATATAAAAATTATTGTTCAATACCATGCATATCAGATGCGGTATAGCCGAATTATATTGTCCAATATTTTGTACTGTTATATTTGGGTTCTTTGTTCTATCCAATTCTTACAATCAAACACTACCTAAGTTCAATGTAAGATTATCCACGCTCAAAGATTCACTACACTTTTTTCATCTTTATCTCCCAATTCCTAATCCGAAGCTACAAAATTGTTACTGTAATATTTTCATAAACACGTGGCGGGGGACATGTGTTTGCTGTCTCGAGTTCTTTATCTCTTTTCTGTTTTTACAAATCAACATTTGATGTGTTAAATAAATTAAAAAAATAAAAAATTCTTAAAATATAGAAAACATTTTATAACACTTATCCGATGTTTATTTACTGGGACACAAGGAATATAACAAGGTAGGGATAACAAATTTTTTTCTCATGGTGAGAGTTTTATATCCACCTTAACTAGAAGGAAAAATATTGGAAAAGAATTTTTTTTATTATTTTTCTTTTCAAAACCTATATTTTCAATATTTTACTTTGGAAAACCTAAATTTCAAAAACGCTTTGTATTAGGGTCTTTGCCAATTTTCATATCCTATTTTATAAGTGCTATTTTAGTCAATTCCCGAAACGGGGAAAAAAAATTCGGATAACAAACAACTGAAAATTCAATAAACGAATCGATCGTAATCTATTATTTACATAGTTTTCGTGTATATGATGGAGAGTTGGCACCTAATTTACACTTCAGCCTTCTTAATTGCACAGGACGTGTATGTTTCTAGAATGACTGGAACTCTGTTTATGATCGAGAAAGCCAAATTAAAGAAAGAATGGAAGAAATTTGTTCAAGTCTATCCATCCTATTCCAACTTATTCCTTAAATATCTAAGTTGTCTTGCTTATACAAGGTATCATTCCTATGTATATATATTTCTTCTCCGTGTGTTATATATGATCATAATTAAAGGAATCACTATTCCTGCGGTACAATGTATAAGATTCTCCTATTCTTTACATATATGATGTGATGCAGTATCTGAAGGGTAAAATATATGTTTAAGAGAAAAAATGCCATCTTATAAAAATAGAAGCTTCTATAGTTCTATTAACGGGATCATCCAGTCAATCATTTAATCATTAAAAAAAATAGTAATTAGAGTATTAACTATTTTAGTAATTCGATTATAATTGGATAAGGTGTGAGCCGTTGGATAATAATAAAATTAATTTTATCAAAATTAATGATAGGAGCATAATATTTCCTAATAAAAAGCCACCAATAGCATGCAAACTATTGTTTTGCACTATGATGCATTAAAATTCTTATTTAAAAGCCAAGATACTCATGACCGAGTGATATGGATGCAACTTTTTCAGTAAATTTAATTCCCCCTGGTTGGATTTCCTCTCTCCCCACATGTTATGGTATATTATAATTATGTATATTAAAAATGTTGTGGTATCTAATTCAAATCAAATCTCATAAATAATAATAATAATAATAATAATAATAATAAAGGGAATGTTATTACTTCTTTTGTAAATCATTTGAACATGTATGGACCTTCTTGTCATTGACTTTTACAGAGAGTCATCTATCCATTTTCATTGTTCGCTACTAGATAAGAAAAAGCAGGAAAATTCACACAGAGTATACTTTGCCCATTTTAGTATTAACTATCCCGTGTTAAAAGAATTATGACAAATGAACTTTTAACTATTTTTGTAACTAATAACTTAAATTTTACCTACTATTATAATTAATTATCCAAACGAAACTAAATTAATATATAAATAATATTTAAAAGTTTGTACGTAATAAGTAGCTTATACTTTTTAAACTTTAGATGATTAATTACAAAGATGAATCAAATTAGGAGTCAAATGTATCATTTATATATAAATAAATATATTCTTGTGCGCCCATGCATGAAAATTAATTTATTATAAGGAATGAGCTGTTGCCCATAACTTTGATAAGGTTGCTTCCAGAAGCACCACAGCCTATTGGCGTGTCAACTTAAGCAAACCATGCAACTGTTAAGTTACTATTCCAACTCCAAATCCGAGTTGGTTTAACATCTTATTTACTTTCCATCTAATACCTGCTGGGGCTCCGAATGTCGCGTATAATTATTGGCAGTTGATTAAAATTGCTTTCCGTGGGGGCTATTCAGCATCTTTATACTAATCACAATGCCTTGTGCTATGATGAAATTAGACAAATCTTTAGAGGGGAAATGTGTTTTCAGTCTCTTTGCCTTCCCCTCCAATATTATTGAATGATACCATGAATGCGAAATTATCAGTATGTCTGTTTCACTGGATTAGATTTTGCTAACAATTTTAAAACTTGTTATGATCGAAATTTAGAGTCATTAGTCGTTATCACGGCAAGTTTAATAAGAAATTGTAGTTGGCTCATAATAATGTTAGATGGTAGAAAAGGTATTTGTGTTAGTAATTTGAGGGGTCACGAGCTAGGTATGATCCACGCCAAGCTCAAACTGACTCCAACACCCAACCCAACCCTGGCCTACTAGTGCATAGGTCAAACTCCTGATTGGCTCAAAGAGTAAGGATTAAAAAAAAAAAAGAAAAAAAGGAAAAAGCTAAAATCACTTAATTTGTAAACTTGCCATGGGCCCAAAAGGATTCGATAAGTTCTAGATCCAACAAGTTCTAGACTTGCCCATGTATACCCTTGGTGGAATGATATCTAGAATAGAAATCTAATAGTTTCATTTCGGGGTAAGGTGCTATTGGCTAGAGTTGGGCTGCATCGCCTTGCCCCTTCTCAGTGATAATAGGCAATGATAGTGGTTAACCATAGGGATGTACAAAAAAACCGATGAAATCGAGAAACCGAACCGAAACCGTAAAACCAATCCGAAAAATATGGTTAACCGGTCCATTGGTTTCGGTTTAGGATTACGGTTTTTATTTCTTTCGATTTTCGGTTTCGGTTTCGGTTTGTAACAACAAAAAACCGATGGTTAATGGTTAACCGTTTCAGTATTTATAAATATATTATATATAATTTACATATACAAACAATTATTTTTTTTATATATATACACATGATTTTCATATACATATAATTTACCTATGTTAATATTCCTTGAATTTCAATTAAAATACTATTGTCCTATGATTAATGGAGTTAATATAGTAATTGATTTAGTTTGATTTTATTGATAATGATACATTCAAAGGTTCATTTTTTCCCTTTTCCTTAATTTCATTTTCTTTTTTTTTAGCTCTAGTAATATATATAATAATTTAAAGAAAAACTTTATGATAAAGGCTAAAAAAAAGGTTTTTTGAAATTATCAATTTGATTTGTTGAAACCATTACGTTAAATGGTTAAAAATCGAAAACCGAATAAATTAACAGAATAAAACGGTTAACCGTTAAGGCGGTTAACCGTTTATAATGGACCGGTTAAGGATCGGGATATTTAAAAACCGATAATTACGGTTAGGTTCAAAAAATAAGGCCACGGACCGGTTAACCGGTCCATGAACACCCCTAGTTAACCACCACTATAGGTGTTAATGTACATCAAAAAGGAAAAAAAAAAAAATCCTTTTCCAATTTTTGAGTGAGAAAACCAAATCTCTAGTAGGGACTAGTTAATCACTTCCATTACTTTCCATTGCCACTTACCTTTCAAAAGCTACTACTCTAATATATTTGCAAGATTTTTTATGAAGATATCCAAAGATTGTCAAGTCTTGATTATTGTAGATAATATCAAGAAAAATTTTGGAAAATATTTTTCACCAAAAGTTTCTCAAGTAGATGCATAATTTATAACAATAAATGAGTAATTTGTAGTACATGTCGTTATCATATTTCTTACTATTTAGTTTGGAGACTAGGAGATATGATGACATCTGAGTATCCCACTAGCATCACTAGAAATCTAAGCAGATGTCATTAACTGAAAAAAAGGAATCTTTATTTTCTTCTTTAATTTTATATTTAAAAATTTAGTTTATTATTAAATACCATCTTCAATCAAACATTTGCTTTCAATTTACTAATTTACCTATCCTTGTACTCATCGGTCAATAAATAACTTTTATTGAACTTAAGTTTATAAATTATATAGAATTTGTAGGTGACTTCACGGAATAATGAATTGATCAGTGCTTCATAATGTAGAGACATTCAAACCAAATTCTTCCATTTACCTACTTCCTTTTTCATATTCAATATGTTATCGAAGTTAATTGCCATTACTTATTGCTTATATTGCACTAGTATTATCTCGCTAGGATGCGTCAATTCCGTCCTCTTTATATATTTTAGTGTAAATATATCAAATTAATTTATAAACCATTTGAGTCTGATTCAATATCTACTCAAATTCTATTTAACAATATATAGTTGTATTTGAACTTGAATTACTCAAGTAGTCTATCAAATTAAATTGAACTTTCATGATATTTAACTCGATTAATTTGTTAGCCTAGATGAACTCAAGTCTAGCATAAAATATCAAATTGAAGTTGAGTTTAGATGTCAAAACCAATCATTTTAATTAGAAGAACATAATATTTTTTTTCAATATATTGGATTTATAAATGTTCAACTGAATAGAGTTTGAAAATGAGCTCATTAAGTGAATTTTAAGTCGAGTTTGCAACTAAAATTCTAAACTCTTATTGAGCTTGAGTTACAAATTTTCACATTAAACTCAAATTTAATGCTCATATTACGGTGTCTCCTTTACAACTTTGTCTTCCTTCTTATCATCCACAATGGTTGATAGAACAGAAATGTTACATAAAGATGAATTGAATTTAGAGAGCACTGCACAGTGAATAGTGGTTACGGTAGCTAAGCATTTGGTGCACTTTAGCCAATGGGTTAGACAGAACAGCTCCTGCCGACTACCTAGACAGTTGGAAAAATTGGCATGAAAACATCATCCTAGCTTATACTTTACTAAATGTTTCATTGGAAATAACTACTTGCGTTTGTACACTTAGGAATATAATTAACAAAATGTTTCTGGCTTCTCATTGTAATAGAATGTAAAATACGAAGCATGTCATAGCTTGTCCAAAGTTTTAGTAAAAACGACATTACAACAGAGTACTTCAGACTTTTCTATAAGTTCACATTCACACTCAATGGCATTCTCAACTTGTAAGAAAGTTCTGTGTTTTTGTCAATGCAAATTTATATATAACTAGGTAAAACTTCACAAAAAAAAAAAAAAAAAAACATATGACATATACCATAGAGAGAGAGATGGCGCCACGGCCGGTTCGAGTTCTTGTGCTTTTAGTTGCGGTGCTGGTGGTGGCAGCAGCAGCAATGAAAGCACAGGCCGCAGTCCGACAATACGAGTTCAATGTGAGTTCATTGTTTTTTGTAGGCGAAGAAGTATCCAGCTACTTTTGGTTGGTCTTGTCTCTTATATTTTTAGGCCCTGATAAAACCGATTTCTTGTATGGACCTTTTAATCTATAAAGATCATGTGACATGAGCTTTCAAATATAGTGACATACCTTACTTATCTAAAAGTTTATAATTATATTATATTTATAAATTGGGCTATATAGGAATTACTCCACCAAAACGTTAACTGTGTTTCAAATTTTTAAGTTGGATTAGATTTTTTTAAATTGTGTTTAAAATCGCATAAAGATTTTGTTGTAATATCTGGATATTAATTTATAATTTTGGTTAGATTTCATATCTGATGGAGGTTTCATATTTCCAGTCCATGGCTTCCCACGTCAGTTTATCCAGTTTTCACATGCATTACCACTTGAGTTGAAGTGTTTTCTTCTTCTTTTTCTTTTCCCCTTTGTAAATACTTGTTATGGTAATTATGGTAAAAGTTCTTTTGTTGTTAATGTTGAAAAATAATACTTTTTAGTGGGAAGTAGGGATTCAATAATGATATAATCAACAGCCTAGTAAAATTTAATTCTATCGGGAGATAGAGATCAATAATTCCCTTTTTCTCTAAAGAAAACAAAATCATTTTCATAATTTTTGAATGATACATTTTGTTCGCCATTGTCAATCGTTGTTGTGTGCAATTAGCTATTACCTCTGCTTCTTTTTACCTCTTATTTATAAGAAGCATATATAATGTTTGGTTATTATAATTAAATAAGAAAAGAGAACTATATAATATGGTACAAAAAATATTGAACAGTACAATTCTTTATATCATGTTTAGTATATATGATAGTAGACATAATTTTTTATAAGAGATTTTATTCTTATTCAAATCCAATATTTTTATACCATAAACATAAGGAACAAAAACATTAAATTTTCTCCACTTCCATAAAAGGAGTTTTGTCTATGGTTACAAGTATATTTTGTAAATCATAATAATATTTAAATGAAAAGTATACTATGACTGGTTGTTGTGATTCTGTAATTTTTTTTTTTTTAATGATGCTGATCCATTGACTTTCTCCCCTGTAAGTCAGATTTATTTATGAAGTATCACCATATAAATGCCAGCTAAGCTATTATACTGCACATTACTATAATAGTGTGACAAGCACTTCTCGTCTTATCCATTTCTGGACGTGTATGCTCTGGCTTGCGATTGACTGAATGATCAAATATGCCTATGTATTATGTCAAGATCAGCCGGCTCAGGCGACGGACCAACTGTACATAAATGGAAATCTTTCCAACTTTTTATATTTTCTAATAAACTTGTTTAGATTTTTTTTTTTCAATTATGCTATCATAACGTTATGTTTTTTCTTATAATCTTAATTATTTCTAAAAAAATTCAATTATTAATGATACTTAAAGAAGATAAATTGACGAAAATTAGAAAAACCTAAATGAAATTTATTGATTTTTTAATTTATTTATTATATTATTATTTTGTCAATAAATTACATCAGAATCATTTAGAATAAGTTCAAATAAAATACCAATGTATCAAGTGGTTAAAAAAGAATATTAATATTTCTAAAAGTTGCTTTAATAAGAGATTAACATTTTAAATGATTAAGAAAATGAACATATATTATATAAAATGGTGCAAATACATTATGTATCAATTTCTCATCAACTTAAACATTTATATTTACTTTTCAATCATTTAAAATGTTGATATTAAAATGTTGGTTCCTTTTTTCAACCTCTTGAAACACTAATATTTTATTTAAAATTACTCTTAAATGTGTGATACTAGCGGGTATAAGTTGAGCAGGGTATAAAGCATTCTCTATATCTTCCCTGTAAGCCAATAGATATTAAATTTTGTATCCAAAACCAATCCTATGACACTTTTTACCCATCCTGTACTCTATACCTTGTAAAATTTATAAAGTACATAGTGTGGAACCAATTAATTTATTTATAAAATCTTTATATTTTTTCTTTCTTTCTTAAATTTTAAGTTTACAGTATTTTCATGTAAAATGTAAAGCTGCCTTAATTACTTTCATATATTCACTATGAACAATATGTAAAAAGGAATTTTAAAGGTAATTTGTTAATATCACAAGTTCTATAATATGTAGAGTCCATTTATGCATGAAAGTTGAAACCTATAAGTAATACCGATAAAACTTGTTTATGTGTTATTAAACAAAATTATAAAATTTACAGTAAATTCAGCAATTAAAAACTTCAGAATTATTTCCATATTAATTAGTCTTAAAAGAACAAGCGAATATATATATTTGGTAGTCCATGTGTATACAATTATACTTCTTCTAAAATATGTAAATTCTTCTACAATAAAAATTTTCGGAAGGTAATTTGTAAATAATAATCTAGAATAAAATGTGCTTTTAAAATAAAAAAAATTGGAGAATTGTTATTTATTTTTTACTTATTAATATTATTTTATAATATTTAATAGGATAGATATAAAATGCCTTAAAACTTGCACCATCTATATTATTAAAGTATAAGTTTCAAGATTGGTATAAGGTATGAAAACCCCATACCTATTCTCTATCATATAAGAACAGGTTCTGAAGAATTTGTACTCATATCCTACCTTATGACTCTTTATCCACTTGGACCCTACCAGGTTGAGCAGGGTCCGGATGGATGCCCTATACAACAGGGTTACCCCTCATCCCTAATACTTCTAGTATAATTTTATTTTATTTATAATATTATATATAAAATATCAAATCAAATAGATGCTAATTAATTGAATTTAAATAGATATTCTAGGAAGAATTTGAATTCGTAGAAATCTACATCAGCCAGCAAAGTTACGTACCGCTTTGTTCTTTTGGAGTCACATTATAATCATAGAATATCAGCAGTATTTCTAGATGACTAGGAAATTAAGGTTAAGCTTTGCAGGCACGGAAGAACAATTATTTGCTTCTAATTCTTAGTAAAACCTTGAATTGGTAACGTATGAAGAAACATTCTTTATCTGTTGATTTTTCAATATCTAAAGTATCAAATCAGACATTTACAGCATATAAGTTTTCTCAATCTATTTTTGCACGACTTTTCATTGATTAAACTAGAAGAATAAAATATTCATGCTCTACAATTGGGTGTTTGTTACCGTTTACACACTCCAAGAAATCTGTTGCCTTCATTTTTAGACACTGAAGTTTTCCTGGAATGGAATTAATACAGAAGTGATAACAATTTCTCATGGCTGATTCTCATAAATAAATATGGATGTATATTTGATACAAATAAAAAAACCACTTAATTTTTTAGTCCTATAAAGAAATTGTAATTTGTTATCTTAAGAGTAATAATAATTCAATAGAATAACTATTCTGTCAACCAAATGTAAGATAAGTCTGCAAGGAATAATTAACTGTTATATTCCAGTCTTATAAAATCAATTAAATACACCATTAGAGTTTCTTATAATTAATTTCTAACAACTGGAGATTGTTTAACCCTTTGTAATATGATAATCTAATTGAGAAGTCTAACACAAAAACCACAGTCCCAACCTCTCTCTTTACCACTTTCTCTCTCCAAGATATTCATCAAAGAAGAAAAAAGTTTAGTGAGAGAAGCAAACTTGTCTCTAGCGTGATATTAAACATCTAACCATCTATGCATTATACGTTTTTATTAATTGAGTTGAGTACGGATTTATAATGTACTAATTTACTAACGTGAAATTGAGGTTAAATTCAAACTTGGTATTGTATCATCTAGATTTTACTTATTCATCCATATCGTAAAATGATATGAAAAATTACCAAATTACCATTTGACTTATTAGAACTTGATGATCTGTACTCCAAAGTTTTTTTTTTTCCCCTTGACTTAATAGTTGAAATTAAAAATACAAGAAATTGATTACATAAGCAAGCCCAAAAAATTATTACAACAAATATAAATGAGTTGTTCAAGCTGACATAGTACCTAATCAAATAAGTTATAATACATTTTTGAATCTCTTTAGTTTGCTCATCATCATGTGATATTAAAAATTGTACCTAAAGAAGTTAAGATACCAACAGTAGTATTGAAAACCAGGATATTCCAAGTAAATGCTTAAATGTTTAATTAGTTAACCTTCTTCCTCATACACATTAGATATTATAAATCCTCCTTGATGACTTTATCTTGTTTTTAATGATTTCAACTATTACACAGCAAAGTTAACCGAGTAAAATTGAAAAGGGACTTGCTACCCCCACTCATACATTGGATAACAAATATATCAAGGTGACTACGTAGTAACGTTAAGATTATATACAAAAATAAGCCACACTTTTATAATGACTATGAATTAGTACCAAATTGTACGGTTGGGGTGACAATAAATGTAAACTTTTTTTTTTTTCCTCATAGCATCATAGGTTGAATATGTGATATATATATTCACATGTAAAGCTTTTGCTGGAATAAAACGTTGTTAAAATTTGTAGATAGTAGGTACTTCTCAAGTTCGATTGCAATGATTCTAAACTTCAATCTTATCAAACCAAAGGAAAATTATAAAACTAAGACAATGGTCGATGATCTTATAATCCAATGACATCAACTTTTATCTTTTGAGTGAGAGATAACAATTTAACATGTTTGAATTCCCATTCTCATTGTATTCAATAGAATAAAGAAAAAAAAATGACAACTAAAACTGAATGCTTTTTTCTTTTTTTTTTTTTGTTGAGCTAAGGTTTTTTATTGCTATTAAAGGCTGATTGTCTCATATAGATGAACGTTAATCCAATGCATGATAACTTTTGTCTACGTTTGAAATACAGGTGGTGATGAAAAAAACCAGCAGGCTGTGTTGTTCAAAGCCTATAGTCACCATAAATGGAAAATTCCCAGGTCCAACCATACTTGCGAGAGAGGATGATACGGTGCTTGTCAAAGTGGTCAACAGCATCAATTATAATGTCAGCATTCATTGGTAAGTCTTCTTTTTCTATTACTAAGTACAAACCTAATTAATATACCTACATGCCAATAAATATTGAATACTACATAATATTAGAAGCTTCCGAAAATGAATGCTGTCGATATTATTTATAGCTTGCTTACATATATATGTTCATGGAGCAACACCTGAGTATGGCTTTGTAAATTCTAAATCTTTCGAAATTCTTAGGTAGCTCGGAAATTGAATTTCTAACCTCATCCTATCCAGTCTTTTGTTATTACATATTCATTAGGGTTTCATCTATGATCTTTTCTTGATGTCTAGGGCTTTTGTTAATGCATGATATTTTGTGCTTTATGTTCTTTTTTTTAGAATAACTGTGTCCTCCTTGGAGTAAAGCTTGATGGTCAAGTGACCATCCGACCAGAGGTGTTTCTTGATCTATTGTTAGCTTTTTAGTATGATGAAAGAAGCATGTAACTATATAGGGATATTCATTGGATTGTCCAACTTTTGCTTAAAAAGAACAAACTTGTTTGTGAATCAACTTATACTTTTCCTTTAATTTTTCATCTACTGTTGGTACGTCTTGGCTATAACAAATGGAAACACTTAACATATTTTCAAATAGGCACGGAGTCAGGCAATTAAGAAGTGGTTGGGCAGATGGACCGGCGTATATAACCCAATGTCCGATTCAGCCAGGGCAACAATACACATACAATTTCACAATCATGGGCCAAAGGGGAACGCTACTTTGGCATGCTCACATTCTTTGGCTTAGGGCAACTATACATGGTGCACTCATTGTCTTACCTAAGATTGGTGTCGCTTACCCATTTCCCGCGCCTCACAAAGAGAAGGTTATCATTCTAGGTAAACGCATATACACAAACTGAGAAAATTGAAACTTCTATGGCCAATTTGTTTAAAATAATTCAACAAAGTATCCAAATTCTAAGATTGTTGAAAAGACGTTTGTCAGGATAAATTCTTACATGAAAGTTGTCTAGACTCTTGAAAACTGATAATTATGCCATCCATGGCCTATGAAAGTTTAAAAATTACATATTTGTAGCTGAGTGGTGGAAGTCGGACATTGAAGCCGTGATTGATGAAGCCTTAAAATCCGGACTGGCGCCAAATGTCTCCGATGCACACACCATCAACGGTTACCCGGGAGCTGTTGCAGATTGTTCAGAAGGTAATTCTAAAGGCAATCTAGTAGCGCTTCGTTGTTTTATAGAAGGGTAGATTCTCCATGGTTTGATTGAAAAATTTAATAACTCTAAATTTTAGGTGGAAATTAGGAAGAAAAAAATCAAAAGTAATGTTATGATTTTAGTATATAGATACTTAGCACTAACGAGATTTATGTGAAAAAGTTCCACATAAAAATATTTCCTAATTACCTATGTTCTAATCTTTATTATGGATAAATGTTAAATTTAGTGTATAACTAATTATTTGTGTAATTAATACATAAATTTTAATAGCGTTGGTTTTGTTATCTATATCATTTCGTGTTCATTTGTAATATTTGAGTTAGGTAGCTAATTGAAAGAAAAATGATAAAGTTTATGTAATTGATTATAAAAATAAGTAAAGTCGAAATAGTTAATTATAAAAATGAAAAAAATTCGGATATCAAGTTAATACTTTTAAACTTTAGGTAGATAATCGGAAAAAAAAATGTTTAGATAGTAAATGTGACGTTACCGTTTTATTGTTAGCAGAAGCGACGACATTGAAAGTGAAACCAGGCAAGACATACTTGCTTCGCATCATCAACGCTGCACTGAATGAAGAACTCTTCTTCAAGATTGCTGACCATGAATTCCACGTGGTTGAGGTGGATGCAACTTATGTAAAACCCTTCAAAACAAACACCATCCTGATTGCACCTGGACAAACCACAAATGTCCTCATGAAAGCCGATTGCGAAACGGGCAACTACTTAATCACAACCTCACCTTTCATGGATTCTCCCATTATAGTCGATAGGGTGGCAGGACAAGCAATCTTAAACTACCATGGAACTCCAAAAACTGCTAAACCTATCGTTACCTATCCACCAGCCATCAATGCCACCGCAATCGCGGAAATCTTTAGAAACTCTCTAAGAAGCCTTAACTCACAAGCCTATCCTGCAAGAGTCCCTGTGAAAATTGATGAGCACCTCTTCTTCACGGTCGGACTTGGTTTAAATCCTTGTTTGACTTGCCCCAGGGGGAATCGATTAGTGGCGGATTTCAACAATGTTACATTTGAATTGCCTAATGTAGCAATTCTAAACGCTCATTACTACAATATAAAAGGCATATTCACTGATGACTTCCCAGCCAGACCACCTAGGATGTATGATTTTACAGGAGCTCAACCTCAAAATTTTCACACCAAGAGAGGCACTAAGGTTTATAGACTACGTTACAACTCTACTGTTGAACTAGTTTTACAAGACACAAAGATGATACTCCCGAAAATCATCCGATCCATCTTCATGGTGTCAATTTCTTTGTAGTTGGAAAAGGTTTGGGGACCTTTAATTTTGAAAAAGATGTCGAGAAGTTTAATTTAGTAGATCCTGTCGAAAGGAATACAATTGGCGTCCCTTCTGGAGGATGGGTTGCTCTCAGATTTCGAGCAGATAATCCAGGTAATTTTTTTTCTTTTCAAAATTTCTAGTTTTTAGATTACATAGTTCGTTAATTATGATATAGTGGTCCTAGAGATAACCACCAAACGGGTTTTAAATCATAATAAGATTCATTTCAACCATACCATAAAATATGGTTTTCTTAGCTTACAACTAGATTAACCATTCAATTTCGCTACTTAAATAAACCAATTGCAAAATATTAATATCGACTTTGATTTATTAGAATAGAATTGCTGTTATACTTTATTGCTATAAAATAGCTATTTCCTTATTTGATCTATAGAAAAATCTATTATAAAAAATATCGTGTAATATTGGATTAATAAGAAATCTCTAATTCTTTCATTTTATGAGAGGAGTAAATAAGGAATGGCAATTCTTCATGATGAGTATTTTTTTTTCCTAAAATAAATACACCTAATTATAAAAAAGAAAAAAAAAATTCTTATACCTTTTCAGATTTATCTTATTCAAGTGAACCAAATGTACTATAAATCATTCATTTTTGTTTATTGAAAATATTATCATTTAACCTTTTCATTCAAAAAACTCAATAGATAGAAGAAGATAATAATACGTTACCGAAATCATAAATGATTTGAATGTTGAAAGCAAATTTAAAATAACCTTTAAATTTATGGTATTTTTTTTCCTATGCAAATTCCTTTTCTTTTTCTCTTTTTTTCCCCCTTTTCTTAAAAAACGTATTGGAAATGTCATATGTAATATTGATAACAATATTATATATTGGATAAATTACTCGATTAGGAGCAAATTCAATTTTAGTATTCTATTCTAATACTGCTAAGATAGACACGTTTTAGCGAAACTAGACCATTATAAAATTGATTGAATCCAGCTTTTCGCTAATCACTTTTTAGCTATTGGATTCGAAAGGAATTTACAAAACCACAACATTTTAGTGATATTAATATTAGGGGTTCGAATCATCAATTTAGTAATTAGGAGTTCAAATGAACCAAATTAATTTGAGAATAATCAAATCATCCTTGAAAGCCTAATCAAGTTCAAATAACGAGTATAGATATTGATTAAATTGAAATTGAATTTGAATATCAATTTTATTTTAATTAGAATTTAAAATATATTTTTTAATAAATCGAATCTAAATGAGTTTAATCAAGTTGAATTTGAAATTATATAGTATTTTTTGAGTTGCATTCATTTTTTTTTTTTTTTGTCATTATAACCAGAATAGGAAATTAAACATAGTACCTCTCATTTAATAAATAAGGAGATATATCACTAGGCCATAAAATCGTTGACAAATTGAACTTAAGTTTAAAATTTCAAATTTGGTAGAATTTGAGCCGAACTCAAATTTTAAAATTTTAAGTTGAGCTCAAAATCGAGATTATTGTCGCAGCTCAATTCGTTTATAGTCTTATTACTAACTAACCCACGTATTAGCCCACCCTAAGCTTCCAACATTTAAATTTAAAAATGCAAATCTAAACTCATATTCGATATTTCCGTATGGAGGGAATTATAATGATAAAAAAAAAAAAAATGGTTTTGTTGATACAGGGGTGTGGTTCATGCATTGCCACTTGGAAGTACATACAACATGGGGGCTTAAGATGGCTTTTATTGTGGAAAATGGCAATGGGCCCGATCAGTCTCTCCTTCCACCACCTGAGGACCTTCCAAAGTGCTCATATTAGAATCTCTGGATTATGAATATTTATTTATCCAAAGATATTTTAGAGTAGGAAAAATGAGTGAAAAGGAAAAGATATTAGCAAACACCAAAAGGAAAGTGAAAAAAAAAAAATGTTTAGTGATTGTGAGAGCATATAGTTTTTTTTTTTTTTTTTTCCTTAAGGCTTTGTTATAGAAAATTACTTATAGTTGTAGGGACTATTTGATTTTTATTTTTATTTTTTCCCTTGTGCTTAATTAAACCGTTTAGACTCATACAAGCATATTATTTTAAGATAATGTTAAATTCGCAATCTGAATTTTGTGTGATTTGTTGTTTCTATACATGAAAAATTAAACTTATTAAATATCACACTTAATCAACTTTTTTCATTTTAAAATTTATGCTCTAAAGTTGAAAGTTATTATATTTCATGGCAGATGTTTATTGCTTAAATAGTATAGGTTTTTTGGGGCATTCGATGAGTATACCAGTAAATAAGGAAAAAGTGAGATAGTAAATTTAATAAGTGAAAAATTAAAGAACACTGACGATCTTAAATTTGTCCCTTTTACTTTTATTTGAATTTGAACTCAATTTCATTAATGGGTCAACGTTTGATAGACAATTTGGCCCATTTCTCTTCCTTTGAAAAAGTAAACTCTACTAGACCGGACTTTTAAGCCGAGAAAGAAAGGAAGCCAGCCCGGACTTTGTGGAAAGGAAAGATTAGTCTGGGTCTGGCCATGAAAAGCACCTCAACTAAAACTTCCCAATGAATCCGACAGACAGACTAAACACGTAGAAATTAATTCTCATACAATATATATAATATATTAAAGGAATATAAATCTACGGTTCATACTATAAGAGATGTGATTATCTTTGTTATTATTTTGAAAGCAATATTTACTAGAGCTGTAAATGAGTTTAGATAACTCACAAGTTACTCAAGTTCGATTTGGCGAATACTCGAATTCGATTTGCTTATAATCGAGTTGAGTTCAAGTTCAAGCTACTCAAGTAGTTACCAAACGGGCCTTAAATGACAAGTAAGATTCATTTCAACCATACCATAAAGTTAGTAATGTTGAACCAAAGATTCGCACTTTATTTTTATGAAAGAGACATTATAAAATCTACTTTATCTTGAGAACAATTTTGCTTTAAAATGTGTTTTGTAAATTACATCTAAAAGTTAAGTGATCTTGTGCAAAACTTGTCCATTCATCATCAATATTATTAAGTATACATTTAACAGATATAAAGCATTTTATTGATTTGATAGCTGACTTTTGTTGAATAAAAATCATAGTGAAATAGTGTCTTGATGCAAGGCATTGCATCTAGACGCCACCTTATTGTCACATGATTAGAATAGAACTGATCATGTGATAGTAGCTTAGTGACCGAATGCCAAGGCATAGTATCTAGATGCTAGAAAATTTAAATATTTGTTGAGAGTTCCTATTGGTGTGAAATGTGAGGAGACGCATGGGCAGAGCACCAAGTGAAGGTTTTGGTTCCTTAGATAGTGTATGGATGCTAGTACATGGTGTATAGTCGCTACGTTTCGAAAATATAGTTATTGAAATATTTTATGCAAAGGTGAATTTTGTGGCAAAAAACCAATGGTCAGATTTATTAAGGAGTATATAAATACATGTCTTAAGGCAGTTGAAGACTAGTTAGTAAGACTTATTTATTGTCATTAAACACATTTGTGTTTGAACTAGAACTTGACTCGATTACAGTATAATCAAACTCAAGTTACCAACAAGTCGAATTTGAATACTTTACAAATAATCTCAACTTGGTTACAACCTTATGTGACACACAATATTCAACATGGAAAATCAAGACATAATTAGGGGAAGAAACTACTCACAAGTAAGGATGCAATTGGGTAGATCATTATAGGATACTTGACTCGTTAAAAACCCTATAAGGTTATGAGACAAGTTTGGTAAAAAATTTTCTGACCCTATAGGTTCATAGATTGGATTTGGGTCATAGTTATGACCCTGTAGGTTAACTCGACCTGCTAAAAAACTATGAAAAAAATATAATATAAATTTAAAAATTAAATAAAAAAACTTAACAAATAGTAAGATTTGTCATAACTCATATATTACCAAGCTGCTATAGGTAAGTGGATTTCTTTTTTTTTTTTAACTTTTATATGATAATGGAACGACAACTAATATTATTGTTACCAACTTATTATTAGTGCAAACAATTAAATATTAATAATATGTCAAATGAATAGTTTCCTATTTGCTAGATGACATAGTTTATTACTTAGTATTATATAAAATGCGTATTTTATTAACTAAAAATATTATTAAGTGCAAAATTTCTATTGTTTTCGATATTTTGACATTAATATCCTTTTTTAACTAGAAAAATTAAAATGAAATACCACATGGAACTCAAATAGATAGAAGGATAGCTTCATAAATTTTATATTACAAAGTTTGGAATAAAATTTTCGTTATTTAGAATGGTGTTTACATTTGTATTACACTTAATCACATAATTTAATATAGGAACGTAAATGCAGAAGAATAGCATCTTATCCCATAACAAAATTGAATAAAAATGTATATATAAAAAATAAAAAAATTGCAAAAGAAGAAATATGCATCACATATAAAATAGCTTTTGATATTACACTGTCTTATTATCACACTCTTTTGAAGGTATTGATATAGAATATGCAATGTGGAGTTGATGTTACATTGTCTTGTTTGTTCACTTTGGAAGAACCTCTACACAATAAGAATGAAAAAGGAAAAAAGAGAGAGAGAGAGAAAATGCAGTCGGGTTACCGGTGGGGCAGGGTAGGTCGGGTCAGAACCATGAACCAATAAGAGTGGGTTTGGGTATTACATAAAAAACCTTATAGGGTCGCAGGTCAGGTTTGAATGGCCATATAGGAAGCTGAGTTGGGTTCAGGTCTTATATAACCCATCTCAAACCCGCCCTGATTGTGTCCTTACTCATATGAATGTAAACAATCAACTAAGATACATGGTTTTCACAATTTTGATGGATCTATGCTCCAATAGATAAGTCTCTTTAAGATTTGCATGGTTTTCTATTTGTCTCCCTCTATTTGATACACATATAAGGATGTAAGCGGCGGGTTTTTATATGGTACCCGACCCATCAAACCCGATAAATACCCTATAGGGTATACTCTATAGGGTTTGAGATGGGTTTTGGGATCAATAATAAAACCCTATAGGGTTTTTGGACAAGCATAAAAACCGTTGGAAAACCCAAACTTGTTTAAATATATAAATATCTATTATGTTTAGCTTCAGTTTCTGAAATTAACCAGTCGTGCTCCATTAATTGTAAAGCTATTTTTTTCTTTTTTATTAAATCATTTAGAAAAAGTAAAAAACCTTAGGACAGTGGACCAATACTTTATGATCTCCACTTTCAGTCTTGGTGTTGGCTCACCCTCCTTAAATTCAAGCCTCTCACTCCCGTTGCCATACTATTTCATTCAATGATTTTCTTCCAATGAAAATGGTTGGGATTTTATAAAAAGGATTGCATGAGTAATGATAAGAGTTTTTTTCTTGGCTTGTAAAGTGGGAACGGATCAGAAATAGAACAAAAATGAAAAAAAAAACATTTATAATGACGTTTTTAAATATTCTATTGTGTAATGATTTTAATTTTATATCGGGTTTTTAGTTCGGGTACCCTATAGGGTTTATCTAGCGGGTTTTGGTTCATGGATAAAAACCCTATAGGGTTTGGGATGGGTTGTGGGAATCCTATTGGGTATTAGGTTCGGGTTCGGGTTTTAGTATATCCGTCCCGAACCCATCCTGATTACATTCTTATACACATAACAATACATGTATAGCTGAAAGAAATCCTAAAGCTATAATTTAATAAAATATAGAGTTTTACCTACTAACCATCATAATGATGATCATTTGTAGTATGCTCCAATTGAGCAAATCACAACATGACTAATTGCATTCAACCAATTAGAGGTGGCTTTTACTCTTCACCTGAAGTGATTGAAGGATATTATGATTCAAAAGTTACAAAAAAAAAATAATTCTTCTCTCTATTATATCCTTTTATTGATATTTCTATACACTATTTCAGTAATAGCTAGATAGCAAATTGGGAAAGAAATCAATCCCTGATCTTATTCTTAATCCAACCCTAGAAAAGCATAACCTAAGCACACTCTTTTAGTAGTTGACTACCAAATACCTAGTTGACTGGCTTTTTCTTGGTTGAAGCATGATCTAACTTTGCATCTTTTTTTCTTTTTTTTTTTTTCCCACCCCCCCCCCCCCCCCCCCCCCCCCCCAACCCCCCAACACCTCCCCCAACCACCCCCCCCCCCACCCCCCCCCCCCACCCCCCCCCCCCCCCCCCCCAAAACATATTCTGGTTCCAAGACGCTGAGTTTCTGTTAAATCAACGTGAAAGTTAAGCATATTATTCCAATGTTGTGGTTTACCGATTAATAAGATTCAGTCGATGGTAGACTGTTAATTTACATTGTAAATTTATCACCATGCTAGTACATTGTATTGTATATAGATTACTCTTAAATTTGAGTTGTTCCATTTTTTTCCTTCCATTTTAGAAAGACGTGCAAATGCAACTGCTCTTATCCTCAATAACGCATTGTAAAGAAATAAATGAGCGAAATAGATCAATTTACCATTCTTAAATGATTAATAGTCAGACGATGGTTCAGCATTTCAAGTATTATTAGGATTGTTTGGAGAAAAATTTAACTGTATAAATAAGCTACATGTCTGGATGAGTGGTTGACAAATTATCAATATATTTTTTTAAAGATAAACAGTAAAAATAATATATAAATTTTATAAAACTATTTGCATATTATAACTTTATTGATTTTGATATGCCTTTCATATGAACACATCTTGTGTTAATATAATTAAATTCGTCCTGGCATTCATGATGACTTTCTAAGTTCCAAGCTGGGGGAAGAGGTAAAGTAGAGGTGGAAGAGGAAGCCAAGCCAAACCGAACCGTCCAATATTCCACTCTGCCAGTTGCATATAATGTCGGACTTATGGAATTGCATTATTTATTTTCATATGTATGTTTTTTTTAATAATATTGAACCTATGCATTGTATGATTCTGTGTTTCCTTTTTTTTTTTTTTTTTTTAATTTGACTTTTTGGAGAATCTCTCCTTTAATGGAAAGTAGCAACTTGATCACTTGACGGCACAGTGGGCTAAAAATGAATAAAAACATTATATCATCTTTGATTATATTAATAATATAATTCAAGACTGTCCAATGATCATTTCCAACAACGCGCTCATCCGGGTCACCTGCGGATCCTGTCATGCCCCCTCGGACTATCAAAGGCCAACCGTGTTGTCATACTTGAATATTTTAAATATATATATATATATATATATTTATTTCCATTAAGCATGCTGTAAATTTTATATATATAAAATTTAAATTAAAACTTTAGCTTTATTGGATGGGATGGATGTGATTTGTTTGGAACCATTCTATTTTCACCTCTATATAACATTTTCGATAGAAGTGTTTGAATGATTGGATGAAAAATATGGCGGATAATTAATAATTAATCGACATCGAATCTGTCCTTGGGTTCACGTTCAAAAAATTTGACCCTACAATTTCTATTTTTGCTTTTTATTTTTATTTTTATTTTTTTTTAATGTGCAGGAGTTTTGTATTTTATGACAAGAGTGTTCAATGGCTAATGAGTATCACTTGCCAAAAGTTTGGCCCTTGAACAAGGATTGTCTAATATCATGCTTGGCTTGGTACTTGGAATTTTGGTTGTAAGTATTCAAACTTCTTTAAGTGTCAGAATCTATTTACAGATTAAACATTCAATGCTAGTTTTCACACATCAATATTATTAGGGTGCAAAAAAACCTGCTACCATTCAAGTTTGTTGTGGCATAATTGCTGTGCAACATTAGATCGGATTAAAGTTGTGATTTAGAATTTCATTCTCTTTCTCGTGTTTGAAAGCATTATTAAATAAAAAATGTGGCTTTATGGACTTTAAGTGGGATTTGATTCCCTTCCCTCTTCATTTATAATACCTCATTTTTTTTATAATTATGTTATAAATACACTCCATTCCATTCCTTGAATGCTTCCAAACATATAAATAAATTTCCCATTCCAAAGCTCAATCTGTTCCATTCCAATTAATTTAATTCCAAACAATTCTAACATATCAAATATGAAATTAAGAAAACCATAAACCATAATATGATATTTATGATCCATTCTCATCTTACACGTATCCTATTTTTAGGAATATAGGTCAAATCTACTTAATTATTCATATTTGATTTAATATTTACATGAGATTGATTTAAAAATAATCAAGTTAAGCTTAAACTAAAATACTTAATTAGTTTGTTGCATCAAACTCAAACTTCATAGTATTTCAATTACCTTTAAAGTCTAACCAAATTCAAATTAAATTTTAAATGTTGGTGGGTTAAGTCAGTTTGAATTTTAGTATTATTGAATCGAAAAATATTTAAAACATAGGATTAATCATAGAAACATGACATGTGTTTTAATACTTTTACAAAAAGTGATATGAGTTTTAGTTTTTGACAAATACATAACATGTGCTTTTATATTTTGACAATCAAGTAACCTGAATTTTATTTTTGACAAAATACATCACCAGTGTTTTGTGCTTTTACAAATAAGTGGCACGAGTTTTGACTTTTGACAAATATATAACATGTATTTTGTCACTTCATGTTAATAATATTATTAAATTAATTTAATCGACGAATAAAAAAAGTAAAGTGATCTAAACTATTATTAACACAAAGTGAAAAATATAGGTTATGTATTTATCAAAAGTGAAAACTCAAGCTATTTATTTACAAAAATACAAAATACAGATCATGTATTTGTCAAAATAAAAATAGGTCACTTTATTGCCAAAATATCAAAATACATATTATATATTTATCAAAAATTAAAACTCATATAACTTATTTATAAAAGTAATAAGATACGAGTCATATTTTTGTAATCAATCCTAAAATAAATTGAGTTAAAGGGTTAAGGTAATCGAGCTTGAGCATGAGTATGAACTCTTTTGTGTACTGCTTGAAATTGAGCTTTAGTTTAAAATTCTATTCTTAACTTAACTAAGTTTGAATATTAAAAATTCAAGTGGTGCATAATACTATATGATCTTGACTCAATTTGTTTATAACATAAATCATCCGTTAAAGAAGTCTTAAAAACGAGATCATTATCATCTACTCAATTTGTTTACAACATAAGGCTTGTTTGGATTGTTATTTTGGTTCGTTTTCAAACCGAACCACTACTAAATCTATACAAATATGATATCAATAGAAAACTGACAGTTTTACTCAAAAACTGATCAAACAAAACCAATAGCGATCCGATACTGATACTGATTTGATATAGATCGATACAAATAAAAATCTAATAATCCAAATAGTTCCAATGACATATAATCAAATAAATAAAATTCATAATAAATTCAAAAAAAAAAAAAATTGAAAGGCTAGGGGACAACCTCCTGGTGCTTGTCATTCTCTCTTTCACCAACCACCATCCTCTCATCCCCATTCTGTCTCTCGCTACTCCCCCTCTTTCTCTGCCATCATGTCCAAATTTCCAAGAGAACAAGGACAAGTTTTGCTGGCCGTTTGGCTTCACACGGTTGTTTTATTAGAGGTCCCCCTATTTCTCTTCGTAGCCCTTTTTTTTTTTTTTTTTTTTTTTAAGTGGTGAAATTATTGGTGTGCATAGTTGTTTACTTTGGAAAACCCTTCATATTTATTTGTATATTGTTTATTTACCTCCACTGCTTCATTTTTTTGAGTTATGGCTATTCATAATAGTATTGTTGATTGTTTGATTTACTGACTACTTATTTACTTCGTTAAATGAATAAAACCGTAATGAAATTCTTATTATAGAGGAATAGAATAGAGTTATAATATGTATTTTTTATTAATTTTTTTATTTAAATGGTGGTTTTTTGAAAAAAAAAAGGCAATTCTAAGATTGAGTTGGTATTTATAGGTTTGAATAAATAATGGTTATTTAATGTTTTGTGCAATACGAATTCATTATAAAATCGCTATTCGGTGAACTAAACCTCATAATAGTTATTCGTAAGGAATAACGTTGTAATAGAATTGCAATTATAGCAAAATGAAGGAGCAGTGAATTAATTTTATCCCCCAAAATTAAAACTAAAATAGCCTTCCATTAGACTCCACAAACCCTACCATATCATATTTGGTATATAGAATACATCATGCATTGGACACAATTCTTTTCCCGATATTGGTTACAATCCAATTTTTTTTTATTATATTTGGTTGTACAAAAATATCAAAACTGAATTAAAATACAATAATATATAAAACAAATATGATATAAAAGAATTATATCAATTGACATTCCTTCTACCATATTACACGATTCTCTTAATCATGTCAGTTGTTACAACCGAACCCTAGTTTTCCCTAACGTAGTGTAGAAATGAAAACAAGCAGCTTCAATCTCATATTTTGGCTTCAATTTCTCGAGTTCCATGAGCAATCCCAGAAACAACATTAAGAGTTAAAACTACATCGGTAAATGAGATGATACAAAGGCCAATGATTTTTTCCCCTTCTTTTCCGCCTCACCGTTACATTTGGATATATTAACATTTTAGAAATAGAATATGCACTATGTCTTACCAAATCGCTCGTGAAAATGTAACTCTTGTGTAATTGTGAGCTATATCATCAGTGCCTCAATGCATATGTGTACAGAATCCTCCTCCTTTTTTTTATTCTTATTTTTATTTTTTATAGTTAGTAGTTATAGGTATCGGGAAAAAATAAAAGTGTAATTTAAATCATCTTGTTGTAAGGTCAATGTTCAACCATTAAATTACCTAAGCTTAGGATACACAACTGGTTCTTAGCACTGATTGCTTTAAGATGACCATTTTTTGTAGTTTAGTAATTACAAAAGCCATCTCGTGAACAGTTATTTAAGGAGGAAAATTCCCTCAACCATATGAAAGTCAACCCAATCGAAGAAAGGTAGATCAGAACCGACAAAGGACTCATTAGTTTTGGTGGGTTTTGGTGGTTCATCTTCTCCAAACTAACTACCCAAGTGATTTTAGGATCGCCAGGCTAGGGAACTGGTTGAATCGATAGTTCCAAGCCATAAAAATAAAGAGGAAAAAAAATTAGAAGAAAAACAGGAATTGTAAATGAGAAACAAATATTTAAACTATTATCACGTGAATGGTAAATATTTATTTCCTATTACAAATCACAATATTTACAACCTATTTACTTTAGGGGAATAGCTATTCATTTATTTTTCGTTCTACATAAAACTTCTCACGGTGTTTAGTTGAGGGAAATGACAATTTATAATATTACACAAAATAATAAATGGCAATTCATGTCAATATACAAATGAATTGTTATTTACCGGTTTGTTTTGAATCATCGTTATAAATGTTCTTATCTTAATAATATGACAGATACAATTATCATCATTCTATAATAAGGATAGGGCATTATAGTAATTTTACTTTTACTCTAATAATTACTTTTTTTTTAAACCAAGTGAATATTGCATTAGACATTACAACTCTATTACATTACTATTGTATTGGATTTCAATTCCCTCTTATTCCATATGGTGAAGTAAATGGGCTGTTGATGTATTATTAATAACAATACAAGTAATAAATATGTTTGAAATCATATATTGTTTAGTTTATATAAACTTTTAGCAAAAGTGAACTCTTCATTCTTAACAATGTGGAGTTTATTTTTGTGCTTGTAGGATTCTTCGTATC
Organism: Combretum micranthum; assembly: GCA_024138025.1. Lineage (NCBI taxonomy): Eukaryota > Viridiplantae > Streptophyta > Magnoliopsida > Myrtales > Combretaceae > Combretum > Combretum micranthum. Next base: position 912,463 of record JAMXBD010000122.1, on the reverse strand, counting down.
TTAAATATTTTATACTCACATGTTGCTAGCATTATAACTAAAAGTAAAAGTGTTTGTGTAAAAAAAAAATACACTCAAAAAATTTCTTTTAACTAATGGGTAAAAACAATTATTGTTATGTCTATTTCTTTTTAAGTTTGCTTTCCATTTCTTTTTACTTAAATGAACATAAATTATGTATTTTTTTTTTTTAAATACCATGGTTTCCAATACTTGAGAAACTCAATCGAAATATGAGAACCAGTGGTTCCTAAAAATTAGGAATTAGATTGGCTTCTACTGGTTTTGTTGTGGTTCCTCTATTTTGGAATTAGTAACCAAGGGGTATGGTATGGTTTTTGAATTGAGCCAAATTGTGATGATATCTACTCTCATAACCCCATCGACTCTTACTTAAAAACTTTAAGTGGACTTTGATGTATAGACTGAGTGCGCTAAACCGAAGAAAAATGGGAATTCTTTTTTTAATTTTTTTATTTGGATTAACTTTAAGGAAATCTCTCAAAATCTTTAAAATCGTGCAAAATCTTAGTTTCTAAAAGTCAATACGTTAACCCCTGAAACGTAAAATTAGTATTTAGGGTGAATTATATGAACATTTTTTTTTTTTTTTAAATATCGGCTCATGAACCTCTAAAATGTTTTTCAGGGTCTAGCCGATTGGATGCTAACTTTCTGAAAAATAGGGAATTTGTATAACTATTTTAGACAATGTCTTTACAATTTAGTCTTTTATTTTTAAAACTAGATGCATATTAAATGAAAACAGAATCTAATATAAAAGGAAGAGAGAGAGAGAGAGAGCGAGCGAGGGATATAATTTAATTAAAATAGGGCGTTGGCTATTGGCCATTAAGGAGTTTAAAGCAGACTACTCAATCATTAATTTTGTCAATCCATTTAGATGGGTTATCTCCAAAATGGGTCAACATCGTTGCCAGCTCTTTCAAAGTCAAAATGCTACCCTACCCAGTACTCATATCATACTCAGACATGTGTCTTTTTGTTTTTTGTGGAATGCCCAATTTAACTTTCATGTCTTCTGGAAAATCTTCACTAAAAATTATACATTATATGAAGAGTAAATAAAAATTTTGATATATTAGAATAATTATATTAATTTATAATAGTTTTTCTTACATAATTTGTGAAGCATATTCAAATATTTTCTAGATTTTGCTTATCACTATATATAAGATACGACACCACATTTTTTTTTTATTGTTTATGTAATCTTTTTTATCAAATATTTTCTATATTTTATACAAACATCCAACGATTTTTTATTTAGTTTTTCTCTTCCCCCATTTTTTTTAATTGTCTTTGTAATCTTTTTTTATCAAATATTTTCTAGATTTTACACAAATATGCAACAAATTATTATTTAGTTTTCTCTGTGATCACACCAACACCTCCCTCTTTTCCCTGGCTGGTGGATCAAATATTTTAGCATGTTAGAAATAAATTATGCACCATGTCTTAGCATGTGAAAAATGCAACTATTATGCAATTATGTACTAGGTAGACTTGGGCACTAGTAAGCATGACCCCCGACCTAGCCCGATTGTATAGTATAATGATCTATCAATTGATCTGGTTAGTTACTAAATCGGCATTTGATCTGCGCAATTTACCAAAAGGAAGTGAAAATAAATAAACACAAGAATGTTCAAAAGCTATTTTTCATGAAAATTATGAAAATCTATTATTATTCATATATTAATTCTTTTATTTTTGTTAATTTTATTGTTACACGGTTATACACGTGTAATGTTTTGGTTGGTTTCCCTGTACATATATATATATATATTCTGTTTTTCCTCTCTGTACAGAATAACACAATATAGAAAATTACTTTACCATTTGTTCCTCTCTCTCTCTCTCGAAGTCTCTCTTCTCTTCCGTTCTCTCGAGGATTGATATGTTTTTCTTCATGGTATCAGAGCAGGCAAGATTCGATTAATTCTTTCTTGTTGTGTTCTATTGTTCTTTTGCATGTACATTCGTATATCTGATTTCAATTGAAATGAGTAACATCTCCATTACGGATACTAATCGATTTGCATCAGGATCTGAATCTATGAATAATGATCCACTTTTCATCTCTGGATCCGATAATCCAGGAGCAATGCTCACTAATATGTTGTTTGACGGTAATAATTTTTTTGGTTGGAGTCGATCTGTCAAGCTAGCCCTAGGAGCTAAAATGAAGTTAGGGTTTATTGATGGTTCATTTCCTAAACCAGAAGGAAATCTAATAGATATGCAGAAGTGGACCAGATGTGATAATATGATTTTGTGTTGGTTATTAAACTCTATTGTGAAGGAATTAGCTGAGATTTTCATGTATGTTAAGACTTCTAAAGAACTATGGGATGATGTTCATGAGCGTTTTGGAATTACAAATGGTCCTTTGCTTTATCAGCTGCAATATGATATTGCGAATTTTAAGCAAGGAAATATGTCTGTTACAGTGTATTACAATAAGTTGAAAAAGTTGTGGGATGAACAGAATGCTTTGTGTTCTTTACCAGAATGTATATGTGGTGCTTGTGGTAATTGTACTTGTGATTTACAAGGAAAAATTCTAGAATTAGAAAATAGAACCAGGCTGTTACAGTTTCTTATGGGATTAAATGAAGTGTTTGAGAATGTTAAAGGCAATATTCTTTCTTTGGAACCATTGCCAAGTGTTAGTAAAGCTTACTATCTTGTCTATCAAATGATAATTCTAAAGAATGGATTGTTGATACAGGGGCCTCTGATCATATAACACCTTATTCACATCTTTTAACCCATCAACAAACACTCACCAAACCTGTTTGTATCAAATTACCAGATGGTAGTATGAAATATGTTACTACTATAGGTACTGTTGTCATTAATGACAGTATTCGATTGACAAAAGTTCTTTTGGTTCCTCAATTTCACTATAATTTGTTATCCGTTAGTTCTCTGTTGCAAGAGAATGTCTTACATGCTTATTTTACTCGTAATTCATGCTTCTTTCAGGACCTGAATACTAACATGTTGATAGCAAGCACATCTTAATTTTGGACTTTACATACTCAAGTCATTTCCAAGTAATAAGTCAGCAGCTTGTATTCGTCCAAATATGTACCTGCTCAAATTTCCTCTTCTCATGTTCCTTTAGAAGATGTATCTCTTGAAACATTACATAATCGTTTAGGACATATTTCCATTTCAAAGTTGAAACATTTGCCTTGTAGTAAACATCTGGATTTATCTCATTTTATATGTGATACATGTCATTTGGCTAAGTTTCATCGTTTGCCTTTTAATTTGAGTACAACTAAATCTGAATCTCCTTTTGATTTAGTTCATGTAGATGTTTGGGGACCTTATAATACATCCTCTTTATGTGGTGCAAAATTTTTCCTAACTTTAGTTGATGATATGTCTAAGTGTACTTGGACTTTTCTTATGAGATTTAAGCATGAAACAGTGACTGTTTTGAATAGTTTTATTCGATATATTCGAAACCATTTTAATAAAACTATCAAAACTGTAAGATCTGATAATGGAGGAGAGTTTATATCAAAAGAATGTCAAGATTTGTTTCGACATTTTGGAATTCTACATCAGAAAAGTATTCCTTACACACCACAACAAAATAGTGGTGGAAAGGAAACATAGGCATTTATTAGAAACGGCTAGAGCATTGCATTTTCATGCAAATTTTCCAAAAGAGTTTTGGGGTGATTGCATTTTAATGGCAACAGTTCTTCTAAATAAAATGCCTGTTAAGTCTTTAAATTGGTCTACACCCTATGAAACTCTTCATAAGCAACGAACTTCATATGATGATTTAAAGACTTTTGGTTGTTTATGTTATGCTTCTACATCACCTCATAATAGAGATAAATTTGAAGCAAGAGGTAGAAAATGCATATTCATTGGTTATTCTCATGGCGAAAAGGTTATAAACTTTATGATTTGGAAACCAAAACAGTGTTTGTTTCAAGGGATGTTATTTTCTATGAGCATTTGTTTCCCTTCAAATCCACACATTCTATTCCTTCTCCTGATCCATATACACCTTTGTTTTCTGATATACAATTCCTAATTTTGATATAACCACTGTTCATGATCCTTCTCCACATCCTGTTGCTGCTGCTTCACCTTCTGTTTTTTCCCCTGCCCCAGTTTCAAATTCCGATCATTCATCTGCTAATGATCCTATTCCGTACCACTTTGCGTAAATCTCAGCGTGTTCATCGTTTACCTGCTTGGTTAAATGACTTTGTACATGATGTTCAAATTAATGAGTGTGCTGCTGCTACAAATTCAACATGTACTCAATATCCCTTGTTTCATCCAACTTCCTTTACACACTTACCTAAGGATTATATTGCATCTTTGGCCAATGTTTTAACAATTCGTGAACCTAGAACTTATCAAGAAGCAAAGGATGATTCTAGATGGGTAGAGGCTATGAATAATGAATTGTTAGCCTTAGAATCTAATCATACTTGGGATCTTACACCATTACCTCCTGGTAAAAGGGCTATAGGATGTAAATGGGTGTACAAAATCAAGTATAAATCTGATGGTTCTATAGAGTGGTTCAAGGCAAGGCTAGTAGCAAAAGGTTACAATCAAATTGAGGGATTAGATTTTACACATACTTTTTCTCTAGTTGCTCAGCTTGCTACTGTTAGAATTCTTTTGGCTGTTGCATCTATAAAGAAGTGGTTTGTTCGTCAATTAGACATTAAAAATGCATTTTTACATGGATCTATTGATGAAGAGATTTTTATGCTACCACCAGAGGGATATCAATTGAAAGATTCTGCTTTAGTTTGTAAGCTTGTTAGATCTCTTTATGGATTAAAAAAAGCATCACGCCAATGGAATAAAGAATTTACTAAATTCATTCTTTCCTTAGGCTTTAAACAATCTAAGTCAGATTACTCTCTGTTTACTCGAAGTACTAGCAATGGTTTTCTTGCTTTATTGGTATATGTGGATGATGTATTGGTTGTTGGGGATGTTTTGGCTGACATTGCTGATATTAAAACTCAAATTGATCGTGCTTTTACTATCAAGGATCTTGGGGAAGTACGGTTTTTTTTGGGAATTGAAATATGTCGATTGTCAAATGGTTTTCTTCTCAATCAACGGAAATTTCTGGTCAATATTTTAGATGATGCAGGGCTGACAGCTGCAAAACCTGTTATCACTCCTTTTCCATCCCATTTGAAGCTTGACAAGGTTTGGACAGGTTCTTTCTGATCCTACTCTTTATCGTAGAATCATTGGAAGATTACTTTACTTGACTATAACACGGGCTGATTTATCATATGCGGTTCAACAATTAAGTCAATTTGTTTCTTCACCACGTAGTCCACATCTCGAAGCTGCATTTCATGTACTGAGATATCTTAAAGGTACTTTTGATCATGGTTTATTCTTGCCTTCTGATAGTACTTTGCAGCTTCATGGATTTTCTGATGCCGATTGGGGAAGTTGTAGTTTTGATTAAATCTCTCTCTGGATATTGTATTTTCCTTGGTTCATCCTTGGTTTCTTGGAAAACAAAGAAACAGGTCACTGTTTCTACGTCATCGGCTGAAGCGGAATATCGTAGTTTAGCCACTGCTTCAAAGGAATTATTGTGGATATCTCATGTTTTACATGATTTACATGTTGATATTTCCATCCCTATTTCTCTTTTTACTGACAGTAAATCAGCTCAACAAATTGCTGAAAATCCTTGTCATCATGGACGAACTAAGCACATTGATATAGACGTCCATTTTGTTCGTGATCATGTTACTTCTGGTTTTCTTCAGATTCATTATGTACCCTCTGCAAGTCAAGTAGCTGATCTGATGACCAAGGCTGTCACTTTCAACAATTACAGTTGTTTTTGTTCAAGTTGGGCTTATTAGCATGTCCAACTTGAGGGGGGGATGTAGAAATATTAATTCTTTTATTTTTGTTAATTTTATTGTTACACGGTTATACACGTGTAATGTTTTGGTTGGTTTCCCTGTACATATATATATTCTGTTTTTTCCTCTCTGTACAGAATAACACAATATAGAAAATTACTTTACCATTTGTTCCTCTCTCTCTCTCTCGAAGTCTCTCTTCTCTTCGTTCTCTCGAGGATTGATCTGTTTTTCTTCAACTTAAATGTGTTATTGTCATTAACAATACAAGTAACAAATATGGTCAAAAAGTTGTCATATTTGAATTTTTATAGACTTCTAAGTTCTAACAAAGTGAAGTCTTATTTTAACAATGTAGAACTATTTTTTTGTCTTTGTGGGAGTTGTGTACTTGTGTCTGTGTCAAGTATTTTGTAGTATCATATTGCTTATTTCATAATCACATACATATTGAATAAATTTTTTAACAAATAGGCTAAAAAATATCATTCTTGTGCAATTATGTGCTATGTAGACCCGAGCACTAGTAAGCATGACCTGTCTGCCTAGCTCGGTTGTATAGTATCATGATCTATCAATTGATCCAATTAGTTATTGGATCAACATTCAATCCGTGCAATCCGCCAAAGAGAAGTGGAAAAAAATATAAATAAAAGAACATTTAATCCATTTTTCATGTAAATACTGAAACTTTATTATTATTCACAACCTTAAATGTATTATTGTTGTTAATAACACAAGTAACCAATATGGTTAAAAAGTTGCCATATTTGATTTTCATAGACTTCTAAGTTCTAACCAAAGTGAAGTATTGGTTTGGACTATTTTTTTTTTTTTTTGGAGTTGTGTACTTGTGTATGTGTCGAGTATTTTATAGTATCATATTGCTTATTTCACTATCACATACATATTGAATAAATTTTTTAACAAATGGGCTAATGAATATCATTCTTAGCCCAAATTTATATTAAATTGAAAATTTTGTCATCTCAATTCTGATTTTTAATTGTTTTATTTTTAATTTTTTTTAACTTTCAAAATTAAAAAAAAAAAAGATTAGTGAACTGGTTCAACTATCCATAAACTAGCTTGGGTCCTGACAGGTGGCTCAAATTGGCCTAGTCTACCCAAAACCTAAGCTGGTTTTGAGTTAGGCCTCACAAGACCCATAAGTTAGTAGATCTGAGTTGGTTAGCCCAATGTCGAGGTCAATGTCTCAATATATAATTTTATATATATTCACACAATTATCTTTTTCTTAATCAATTACTATATATATAAATTAAGAAGGGAAAACAAATTTAAATCATTTCATACATAATTAACTTTAATTCTAATTGTTTTGAGATTACTAATCTCTATATTTGAATTACAAAGGTCATCTCTTGAGCAATTATTTTGGGAGGAAACTTCTCCCACTTTAGCCCCATCAATTCTTAGGATAAAATTTATAAATGGACTTTGATACACAGACTTATGTCATATTAGTCGAATAACAATAGTACACATTACTTGCACAATTCATCATCATAATATAATAGGGAAAAAACTTATTTTAGTATCTAAATTTTGACGAAGTGGACAATTAAATACCTAAGCATTTAAAAAGTCCAATTTCATATCTAATTAAATTTTTCATGCCCCTTTTAATTACCTTATCCTTTTATTATTTCTTAAAACAACTGACATGTGTCATGCAACGATTGAGCAACGTAGTGTTTAAGGGTACGAAAAGTTCAATCAAATAAGAAATTTGACTTTTTAAAAGTTTAGGTACATAATTATCCATTTTGCCAAAGTTTAGGGACCAAAAGAGATATTTTCTTATTATAATAATACTTTTAAACCAGAATATTGTTATATTGTTGAATAATTTTTTTAACAAATGGGCTAATGAGTATCATTCTTAGGCCCAAATTTATATTAAATAAAAAAAATTTTCATCTCAATTTTGAATTTTGAATGTTTTTTATTTTTTATTTTATTAAACTTTCAAAATCATTTTCAAAATTAAAAAAAAAAAAATTAGTGGACTGGTTTAACTAGCCATAAACTAACTTGGGATGTGGCAGGTGGATTAAATTGTCCTAGTCTACCTAAAACCCAGGCTGGTTCCGGGTTAAACCTCACTAGACCCATACTTGAACTTTTAAAAAGTCAAATTTCATATCTAATTAAACTTTTCATGTCCCTTTTAATTATCCTACCATTTTATTTGTTTCTTAAAGTAATTGACACGTGTCATGCAACGATTGAGCGAGATAGTGTTTAGAGGCACAAAAAGTTCAATCAGGCATGAAATTTGACTTTTTTAAAAGTTTAGGTACCTAATTATCCATTCAAAATTTAGGTTCTAAAAGAGGTCTTTTCTTATTATAATAATACTTTTAAACTAGAATATTCGTGATATTAAGGCCTTGAACATTTTTTTTAATTGGAAATGGGCACTTTTATATTTGTTTATTATGTGCTTATTCTTTAATATTTGAAGGTTAAGTGTTTAAACACATTAATCTTTCAATGACATACTTTTACACTCCCATACAACCATTTTATTTGGCGTCGCCAAATTTTATGGAAAAACATTAACTATAACAAAATTGGAATTCTCTCTTCTTTTTCAATTTCGTGCAGCTATATTATTTTAATATATGGATTTAGATCACCATTATGAAGATTTATAAGTCTACAAAAATTTTATAAAGAGAGTGAGAATATATATTTATAAAGAAGCGTATATGTGATTTATCCTTTTTTTTTTTGTGTAAAATTTTATTTGTATTAAGTTCATACAGCTATCGTAGTAAAATTCAAATAGACAAGTAATAAGACGGGATTTTTTATTTTTCAAAGCTAGATGCATATAAAAGGTAAAACATGATCCAATATAAAGGAAAGGCAGGCAGGTGCAGATTACGATCTGGTTCGATTAATGCAGTGAGTTGGCTATTGGCCACTGAGTTTAAAAGCGGGCTTACTCAATCTTTAATATTATGAATCAATCTAGATGGGTTCTCTCCAAATTGGGTAATATGCCAGCTCAGTCGAAGTCAAAACGCTACCCATACATGTGCCTTTTTATGTTGGTGGAATTAGGGCTATTCACAGTACAGTACCAGAACCAATAAAGTAAAATTTTTGGCATAGCTCTAGGCTCTTATTTGGTAGTAGCCAATTTCCGTTCCCTATCATTTTGAATTTTTCTAATAAAGTTGGATACAAATATTCAATTCTTTAACTTGGTTAGGGAAGGAGGAAACTTTTAATGAGAAAAAATTATTCAAATGGTCTTATGAAGAGATGTATTGCCGGGGATTTTTTCAACATTACACTTGCATACTAACAAATCTCATTTTCAAGTATGAGTCTCTTTTGTACACATAGAGGGTCAATCTTATAGTGTTAGATTAATGTGGCTTCTTACATATAAAACATTTACATAAATCTTATATTTTTCATGTGGGATTTTTCTTATCTCACATTTGCATCCTAACAAAATTCTTTATAAATAATATTATATGTTGAATATGCAGTTTTTCTATCGATAATATGATCACCTTTGATAAAGCTATGGCCATGGTACAAGGATTAAAATATAGAAATGAATTTATTAAATTGTTGGCGTAAAAAGAACATAACTTAAAATTACATTTTTCATCCATCCAAGCAAATAGAAATGAACTTAAATTGGTCAATGCATGACGAGTTATACATACGTACATATATATATATATATATATACAGTTTTGAGTCGTGATGTTCATTTTTACCAAGATACAACCCCATATCACAATCACCATTAACCAACATGAATAGAAGGAATGCAGGATAATACTATTACTATACAAGTTAAGGGTAGGGGTTGGAGTACTGATAGCAAATCCCATACTATGAAAGAAAAAAAAAAGAAAAAAAAATCTTCCAATATACGAAATACTATGTGAATATTATAGTGTCTAAAAAGTAACAATAAGTCAATAATAAATTTATTATCTCGTCAATAGAATTGTTCGATCAATTATTTGACTATTAAAATAAAATTAGTTATTGGAGTATTAAGCATTTGGATGCATATATCGATACTTAAATAACTGATGAGACCAGTCCAATTAAAAAATGATGAAATTATATAAATTTTTCATCATTAAATTAAGTAGAATGCTTTATTTGACAAGGGAGGTTTAAGGTTAAGTTTAATACTAAAATGAACATATAATTGTCATATATCAATTTAGTAGTTCGTAATATACATACAAGCCATTCAAACTTTAACAATTATTTTAGATTCTTGCTCTTGATTTCCCGCAATTAACTTTTTGATTTTGTATGCATAACTCGTTGCATATTCCTTTATATCTTGTTGAATCAATACAATACATTGGTTTGATATTATTCTAACATCATTTTCAAAACGAACTAATACTGAACAGATATAAAAATTGTACTAATGAAAAACAAACAATTTTATTTATAAACTAATCAAACCAAACTGATATTAATCCGATATTGATAAGCTACGAACACAGATCCAATACATATAAAAATATGATAATCCAAACAGGCTCGTGACATGATTTCAAGTAATGCATTACGTTTATATATAATAATCGATTTAATAAATTTTAATATGTGATAGTGTGTGTATACATATAATATTATTAAGTTTTTCTATCTATAATCTATATATAAACACATTAAATATGATTGATATTCATTTGATACTCATATATATACACCTTATCTTTAGTATCCAACAAACTTTTTCTCAATTAAATATATTCACTTTAGCTTTATCCATATTATTTTCCAATAAGGCAATAACAAGGTTTACAAATTTCCCATTTGCAACTACTAAAGCTACGAGGTCTAATCCAAAGAATCAGAATTCAGGAGATAGATTACGCTAGAGTTTGGAGATTGCTTGTCTAAGTATATATTCCCAAACTAGACTACGGACATTTTGACTTCTGACTTCTGAGCTAGAGACCCCTAAATATAGTAAGTGCATTTATTCCAAAACCATGTTGGAAAGGGTTAAAATAAATAAATAAATGAACATTAGGATTCTTGATATGAAAGAAACATATATGTCTAATGGCTAGTGTTCATCTAATGTTTTCCTCCGAGCGAGTGTTCCTCAATTCCTTGTTAAGTTTCTCTAGTTATGAAATCTAATAAATTCATGAAAAATAAATTGTTTACGTATTTCATGAGCATGACTTAATATATAACAAGTTTAAACTCTCGTATACTGTTAATGTCAAAAAACACTGCATGACGTAGGGTTTTTTTGCCCCAAAAGCAGGACGTTGTTGTTTAATCATTTTCTTTTTTATAAGTAAATTACATAAAAAGTATCATTATTTGAGGTAAGTTTATTTAAGATATTAAAGTTTCGATTAATTAAAAAGAGATATTAAATTCTAAGGATAAATTTATTCAATCAATCAATATTTTAAGCAGTTAAAAAAACGAATTAATATTTCACGAAATAAGTCAAATAAGGTGTTCATAATTGAGTATTGAAGAAAATTAAAAAAATTTAACGAAAGACTAATTAAAACGTTAATACATTAAATGAATTTTGTGAAATGTTGATACCTCATTTGATCACTTTGCGAAATATTAATTCATCTTTTTAATCATTCGAAAGATTGAAATCTTAAATAAACTTATTCCAAACGTTGTTACCTTTTAAGGAGTTTCGATGGTCCCATCGATAGAACCATCCAGTCAACCATCTAACAATTAAAATAAATATAGTAATTACAATATTAACTATTGTAGATGTATGAATTTGATTACAAAGGCTTTGAACCTAATTTTTATTTGGGTTTAGCTTTTTGGGCTAATGTGATAGGGTTTAAAGAGTTAGGCCCAATTCAATTTGTTGAACTTAATATTCACAAATGATTTTGATGAGAATAATCATTACACAATTAATTATTTAAATATCCTTAATTGTTTAAATACTATATATATATATATATATATATGCTTTGTATTTGTTCTGCTGTTGTTTAAGTTTTAATAGAACAAAAGTTGAAGAAAAGTCAAGACAAAGCTATCAAGCCTAGTAGAAGAAAGGTGGAGGCACTATTCATAGATAAAGACAAAAGACTAAGTTTTGGGCAAAACTTGTATAGTCAAGTGTTGAAGTTTTGGACAGAACTATGAAGTCAAGAGCTCCAGTTTTGGGCAAAATAGTAAAGTTAAGGGCTGGAGTTTTGGGCAAAATTTATAAAGTCAAGGGCTGAAGCTTAAGCTTCGACCTCAGACCTCGACTTCAAAAGTTTGCCTTTTGATAAAATTTATAAAGTTGAGGTCTAAAGTTTAAGCCTCGACCTCAGACCTCGACTTTAGAAAGTTTACCCTTGACTTTAGAAAGAAAAGAGCTATTAGAATGCATTTAATGCATATGTTAGACGCACTTAATGCTCTTTCACTACTTTTGAACTTTTGTCAGAAACTTTTTGATAACGGGCAAATTTTTTATCAAGAGTTATAAATAGAATTTTTTTTCTTATTTTTAAAGCAATAAAATATAGAATTTTTGAATGCATAATAAAAACGAAAACAACGTTCTATAAAGTTTTTTTTTTTACTTATGCTTTTGTTCTCGTTCTCGTTCTCGTTCTCATTAATTTGTAAATTTTTTTAAGAGAACAATTAGTGCTCTATTTCGAAATTTGCTGATACACTCTAAACAAGAGTTTTTGAGCATTGTTTAAGATTTACAAAATTTGATTATTTGCTCATTTAAGGAGCACAGTTTGTAAAAGGAATTTGTAAAATTCCTAAAGTATTTTCTGTTATAAATCCTCTCAAGTAAGAGTGTTTCTTTGTAAAGAAAATTTTATATTTCCTTAAAAGCTTTTCAGATTGTAAATCTACTCATATCGGAGCTATTTGTTAAAAGTTCTCAGTGGAGGCAAAGCGAAGTGTTCGTGTGAGGCATTGGGAAAAGTCCTCGTAGAGGCAAATGAAGCCCTTCGTGAAAGGCAAAGAGAAGTCCTCAGTGGGAAGCATTTGAAGTTTGGTTTGGAGTTATCAGCATCGTCCTAATTGCCATTAGGCGAGAAGTATTTCGTGGAAGGCAAAGAGAAATCTTCAGTAGGAGGCATTTAAAGTTTAGTCTGGAATTACCAGCATTGTCCTAATTGCAATTAGGTGGGAAGTCCTTCATGGAAGGCAAAGAGAAGTCTGGTCGTGTGTTACCAGCAGAACACTTGATTTATCAAGTGAAAATCCTTTATGAAAGGCAATTGTAAAAGTCCTATTGTGATAGGTATTATTGTAATTTCTCGTTTAAGAGATGTATTGATTTTGAAATAATTAATATAGTGGTAAAAGTCCTTTTTGAGACATTTGCACCATGGAGAGTAGGCAGTGGGTCGAACTCCACGTTAAATCCTTGTATTGCTTCTCTTTCTCTTTCTTTATGCTTCTTTATCTCTGCTTATTTGTTAATAAGTGTTAATTAGTTTATTTTGCTACATTTATTTGTTTAAGTTAACTCTTATCTTATCTTAGTTAATTAATCTAATTTGATAAAACCGAAAAATTTGTAATACTTAATTCACCCCCTTCTTAAGTATTCCTTGTGTATTATTATTTCTAACACAATTTGGGTGATCATGGGAGAATTGACATAATAGAGTTGGAGTATGGCATATTAGAATTGGCCTGTCCAATTTCAATCTTTCTCAAATTGGCTCACACATATTGCAAATGAAGGCATCAATGGGTCTGGGTCCAGAAGGGAGCCTATATCCATATCTACTATGAGAGGGACTTATCCTAGCCATTGGTCAGCTGTCTCATTTGACGAATGACATTGATAGCTACATTCTCTATAAATACTCTTAGTCCTTACCTCATTTGGGTAAGTGAAATCTTAGACAGCCATTATCGTGCTGTCGGATTTCCATTTTTGTGAATCAATTGCTTGACTCACTCAGGAATGCATACGATATTCATGGTATCTAGTGAGGTTGATGCTTTCTAGCTCCATCGTCTGTCATGCGTGTGTTAGAGCCTATTGAAACTTCCTACTCCTCTTCCTTATATGACTCTCTCTTGATCATTTTTGCATGTGTTGTTTCCCTAGGTTACGTGTAGCGTAATAATCATGTAATACACATACGATTGTCTTGATCGAATCCTAAACCACACAACTATTTTAGTGGTTTGATCATGGTTGGATATGGTGTGAGCCATTAATAGTCGACGGACTGATTCCATTAAAATTAATGACGATATCATAGAATTTCCCTACCTTCTAATGTAATTTACCTAGTCTTTTGACACTTAGATTTGGCTTCTTTTTTTTTTTTCCAATTTTACACTAAAAATGTAATGTTTTATATATTGTGGAACTTTTATTTATCAAATTTTACATTACAAATTTGAAGTTGTATAAATATCTTTTCAAAAAAATTTGCTCATCAAATTTGTTACACATGTCATCTTAGAAAAAATGATGTGCCAATTCCTCATTAATGAAAAGAATAAATGTAAAGCAGGGGTGAGCGGGTAACCTTGTCATATACGGTACTCACATGGACTCTGTTCGACCAAGTAGGATTGGGGTGGATATTTAAAGTCACAGGATTGGATAGGGACACAAATTTTTTGAAACTTACTCTCTCAAAATGGGGTGTAGGAATGAGGTTTTCATACTATATACCCACCTTAGAATTCATACTCTAATATATAGAGAATATATGTTCCGAAGTATTTTATATCTATCTTATTAGATGTCATAGAATGATGTTAATATATAATAAATAACGTTACTTCATTTTTTATTTTGCAATTACTTTTTGGTTCAAGATTATGACTTTTGATTTAACTTTCGAAATTTTTTATTATAAAAGAATTTATAGTATTTCATTTTAAATAAACTTGTTATTTTTATTTTAAAGGAACTATATTGTATGTACGTACTTAAACTTTCAAATTATATAGATTTGTTGTTTATCTTCTAAGACTAATATATATATATATATATATATATAACTAGCTCTAAAGTTTTTAATTTTGTAATTTGTTGTAGGTTCCATAATTTTGTTTAATATCACATAAATATACTCTATAGATATTTATTATAAGTTTCAACTTTCATGCATAAATAAATTATACATATCGCATAACTTGTGATTTTAACAAATTAACTTTTAAATTCATTTCTACATGCTTATAGTGGATATATGAAATTAAGTAGTTTTACATATTACATTAAACTATATCAAATATCATAAACTTGAAGTTTAAGAAAGAAAGAAAATATGGAGATTTCGTATATAAACTAACAGGTTTTACAATATATCATATATATTGTAGGTTTTATAGGGTATAGGATAGATGAGTAAAAAGTGTTTAAGTGTAGGTTTCGAGTGTAAAATTTAATACTTTGTATCCACTTATCCCTATTATAAACATTCAGTATAGAGTAATAAATTTAATAATTAAATGTCTGGTTACATATAAAATTTAACAATTTCAAATTGAAGTGGAAAAGTTAAACATTTACTTGGCTTGGATCATGGAGGAATTTTGACATTGTCCCGACTTCGTTTCCATTAAACAATATCTTGACCTTATTAATGAATTATATGATGCTAATTTTGGTATTCGCAAAATTAGGAAACAAAAGGATGAATGGCATTTCATATGTGCCAATAACCTTTTTATGGGTAATGCATTTTTAACTTTCCTTAGATTCACAAAAAGCTTAGTTTGTTCAAATTCGAACATGAATATACTAAATCGTCTTTTACACTTAACTTTTTTAAGGAAAAAAATTCTTTATTTAAAACAATATCGATACCCAAATCAATGTAAATCCTTCTAATCTTAAGATTAGGTTTGAGTTGATTACACTTGAGGATTAATTGGTGAAATATCATAAATTTTAGTTTAACTTAATAAATCATTCAAATAGTTAAGTCGCAACTGATTTAATTAATATTAAATGAAACTTGAGTAAACATCACACACACTCAGTCTCCTTCATTGTATTATAATAATAACTTATTACAATTTTATTGCTAATAAGTTTTTAATATTTAGTTAATGATAATAGCGATTTTCTAAGGATTTATATTATAAATACATATTGAATAATTACTATTTTTTTATAATTTTCGAGATTATTTTTTATAAAAAAATTCTTTTTGGATAAAAAAATTAACAAATAAAAATTTTATTATATGTTTATTTTATTCTTTAAAAATGATAATTTTATTTATTCTTATTCAGATAAAAGATCAACAGATAAAAGAACGAGGAAACAGGAGGTAACAGAGACCATGTAAAAATAAAGAACGTTTGTTCGTGAGAAATGCAAACAAAGATATAAGAATCCAATAATATATAAAATATCCACGTTAGGACCAATAACAAGCATGTAACTTTTGTGATGTAGCCTGGCAATGTCTTGGGGGCCGGGAGCTCGCAGAAGCCCTAGACCTAGACGTGTTGGATTTCCAACGGGGAGAGTGAAAGAGAAAGAAGAAAAAGAAAAGGGGGGGAGACAGATTAATCTTGCAGTTGGTCACATCAACACTCCCACGCAGCCGACGGACTCCATCGATCGACATCCACGACTCCGACTCTGCATGTACACTGGGTGATTGGAGAAAATAAAAAAATATATATAGATAAATGAAATAATAAGAAACACCACAAGAATCATATTTTAGGTCTGTTTAGATGGTGTTTTTTTTTTATTAATATTTGTATTGGTATTTGTAATATATTTATTTTATATTAGTATCTAGTAGGACTATAAACGAGTCGAATCGAATCGATATAATACTAAGTTCGAACTCGACTTGAATAAAAAGCTTGAAACTCTAATTCGAACTCAATCGAGCTTAGATTTTTAAGCTCGAACTTGATTCGATTTAATACTTAATAAACTCGAGCTCCATTCGATTAAACTTGATTATTTTTTTAAATATTGATTTTATTATAAAGAATATTTAATACATGATAAACTTGAACTTGACTCAACTCAATTTAATATTTAATTAAGCTCGATTAAACTCGCAAACTTTTCGAGTCGAGTATTTTAAAACTCGAACTGAAACTTAGTAGCTACTAGTGTAACTAGATTTTAAGCGAGTTGAATTCGAGCTTTTACCGAGTCGAACTTGAGTAACTGGTAAGTTGTCTCGATTCATTTATAGCCCTACTATTTTATCTGTCTAATTGATTTATAAGTAAAAATATCTATGTTTTATCAATATCTACTATTAACAAATAATCTATTTGAAAATAATAAAAAGATAAAACAAAATAATTGTGATTTCAATATAATACACACGATATATATATATATATATATATATATATTACTAAAGCCATCCTCGTGATTGGAGGGGACCTCATTGGTTTTTGCTTTTATTCGTTCCTATTTAATACACCCTCACCCGTCTTATTCATCCATTCATTGTACTGGGTACTGTAAAAATATTATTAAAAGTCATAGATGTAATGTAAGGTTTTTGAATTATTGAATTGTGTTTGTTTTTGTGAGAGAACATGGGAACGAGAACAACAAACAATAAAAAAACAAAACCATGCGCGTGAACGTACATACCCTCCCCTCACACAGCTACTGTTTTGCTTTTTTAACCTTTTATCTTATATGCTTGGGTTTTTTTTTTTTTCTCCTTCCTTTAATGGGCATAACATTATGTGGACATACCCTACGCAAGTACGGATGTACGTGAAAATTTATTTGAATTCTTATATTCATTAAATGAATTATTGCAATTCTTTCCTATTGCCAAAATATATATATATATATATGTATATATTACACACTTTCATATGTGATGCATAAATGCATTCACATCCGAAGTCTTTGACAAGAACTTTGTTTTTTGAATTCATATGAATGTTGAAAGTTCTTTCAACTTTTTTAAGTTTTTAAAATGAGTTCCTTCAAAATATTTTAATATTATTTTATAAAATAAGGTATTGTATAAAGTAAATGAAACCACATGAGTATAAAAAGATATGAAAGAACTCGTAAAGACAATCTTACGGATAAAATAATGAGTTCCTTTTATACTTTATGGAAGGCCCATTGAATGAATTCTCTAAAAGTGTAAGGAAGAGTCAAACTTTATGCTAGAAATTCAAAATTCATATTTCATCAAATTAAATATTTTAGCTTCGGCCTGAGATTCGATTTCTACTCCAGGGGATATTCAATGTTTTTTAACTCAATTTAGCTAGATATATGTGTATGTGGAATGAAATGAACCATGTTTTTTCAAGTAAATATATATAAATTGAAGCTTGAAATCACCTTGAACTTAAATTAGATTTGGTATAATATGTATGAAACATTTTCAAGCGTGTTCACACAGTTTTTTTTTTTTTTAATTTTGCACTCAATATTTAAATAGTGTCTCCCCAATAATGGTGGAAGATAATGATAATAGTGAGTAGTTGATAAGAGAAAAACAATTTTATTCTTCAAAATTTGAAACAATATTCATTATTCATTATTTATATTTTTACGATGTTCAACCACTATAAATTTGATGATCCGATTAATGTGATCATGTATATGTCACATAAGTCTCGCATTACATGTAGTTCTACATAAATAATATGGAGATGAGACTAGATGACTTGAGTAAATGCACAAAGAAGAAATAAACAATCAAAGGTTTCAAATGCATAAGTGACGGATAAGGTTGTTCAAGATACTCAAGTATCAAATTTGTAATTCTTGAGCAATTAAGAATAATATTTATTTGAACTATTTGTTTAATCTTAAGGAGTAAAGTTATTACAATAGAATATCTCTTCTCTAATCTCTTCAAAATGTTATATGAGGAACAATGGTGAGATCTATAAACTCTTAAACCCAACGGTATTCATTAGATTACCTTAACAATCAACGAACAAGATGGTGTATAATCATTTGAGGGTTATCTTAATGAACCTATCAAATGTTTAAGACAAATAACCTTCCTTGTGAGGGCATGATCAATAAGGCATGAGTATACTTGATAGTGCTTAAAGGTTGATAGATCAATCCAACAAATTTTATTCTAAACCCACTGCCTCAAGTTATCTTGTACATAAACCAAACTTCCTAGTTTCTTTCATTTAACCCAAAACATCAAGACTAGTATAATATTAAGCTTAGAGTAATATTTAATGCCATGAATTGGATAAACGTCATATTTACTATTTAAGATCTAAGCTTTTACCTATTTTGCTATCAATTACCTAAAATTTGATATACCACTTTATTACCTACAAGTCTTTTCAAGATCATTTATGTATACGAAGTAACTTTATTTAGGTAGTTTATCATAAAAATAACAAGAATTTAGGTACCAAACTTTAGTTTTGAATTTTAGATAGTTAATTATAAAAATAAATAAAGTTCATAATTCTACCAAATGTAAGAGTAACCTTTATAAATTTTATCCATCTATAACCACCATCATTAAGCATTATGCCACTACCTTTATGTCGTACTACAATCTATTTAAGAACTACTAGTTAATGCTGTAATCTATTGATACTGCTTTGGTACTAATATCTAATATTGTAAAATGTAAAGTTGTAGTCATACCAAAGCTTAAAATAACTCAAAAAGTATTCCTTGTAAAAGTAAACATGCTCCTAAATTTGAAGTCAATTTAATTTTACTTTGGCCAACAAACTATACAAAAGCAAATATAAAGGAGTTAAACTTTAGTTTGCAAACTATTAGAGTAAGGTAGAACACAATTATTTAACAATTAAATTGAACATAATTAAATATCAAATTTTGATCAAGTAACTTGCACATCCAATCATCTAATGAGATCAGTGAATAAGAAGAAAACATTTGATCAAATGTGACATTTTGTAATTGATTGAGTCCATGCTTATAAAAGGAGTGAAATTAGCATTATTCTCTTACACTTTTCTTGATCATCATCATCTTCTTCTTCTTCTATCCTTTTTCCATCATTAAATCTTAATAAAAGCATTTGTTAAAAGACCATAAGGGATAAAATATGGCTAATTTCCATAAGAAATGGACACATTTACTTAATTAGAATTAAAAAATTATGAAGCAAAGGGACTTTTTTTAATTTTATTTTTTTATTATTATCATAATTATTATTATTGCTAAAGATGTTAAACATAGGTAATATGTGTGTAAATTTTTTAAAATTTTAAGTACAATGAAATAATAATAATAAGTGAGGTGAGAAAATGGCTTTATAAAGTGAAACTTGAAATTGGGATTTAAAAATAAAAAGAAAAACAAGTTGGTTTACATTACATTATCTTCAAAGTGAATATAACAACATTTTTTATTCTTTTTTATAAGTTAAGAGTTATGGGTGCATTATTATAAGATGAATTTCTTTCTTTCTTTCTTTCAAAGAAAACCCTCGTAAAAGAACCAACTTTTGAAGAACAACTTTGAGCTTGGAAACTCAAAACGTTGAAGAGGGAAATCAAAAGTTGGTGATAGGATAAATTGTCAACAAGTAAGGTATATTTGATTTTGAAACTTTCTTAAAGGACTAGGATTTAGTATTAGCAGCCCCGACTACGAACTTTTCAATGGAATGCCACGTTTAACAATTTCAAATTCAATTAAATACTAAATCTTCACACAGGCTTGACTTAATATATTTTGGTGAATTGAACTCGATAATGTTTGCTCTAAATTCAACTTAAATGATATTAAAATTTAATTTAAGTAGCTCATGAACTCACTCATTCCACCCCATACCATAATACGATAGCTCCAAATATATGGTGGTCAAGTCAGGTTTATATACTCATTCAAGTTTGCTCAGCTTGTAAAATTTTGGTTCATGACTTTCAGTAATCATAAAATCAATCATTATCAGCATTAGAATGCTATTGATAGGTCATTTGTTTCATCCAAATTAGAGTATGATATTATTTTATGATATTCATGGTAAAATATGATGAAAAATAACTATGTTTTTTATGATATTGGCCGGAGTCCAAATGATTATGAAATTTTTAAATGAAAAAAAGAAAAGGTCAGGTTCATATAACATATTAGTACCGTTGAATCCTCCCGCGGGATCAGGGGAGACTGGAGTGGTATAACTGTAACATAATTGAAATTAATCGATTCACGCGCTCAAAAGGAGAGTGAATTTGGCATTATTCTCCGACACTTTTCTCTTTTTAAAATGTTTTCTCCTCTTTCCACCAAACCACACAAGGCCAAGGGTGGCAATTGGCAAAAAAAGGCCATAAAGAGACAAAGTGAGATAGGGAGGGAGAGAGAGAGAGAGAGAGAGAGAGAGAGAGAGACTGGTTGTGGCTTTTGGTGGGCCCCCACCACAGCTAAAGTATTTTGTAGCTTGCCTTTTGTGTCCATGTATGGTAATTGCATTTGTATTTGTATGTGAGTGGGGAGGATGTTCCCCTGCTTTCAAACTCACGCTGGAACATCCACGTGGATCTGACTAGCTGGATAAATAATTTTCTTGGCTATTTTCTGCCGCCACTGGTATCCAATAACCGTGAGCCACGTCTGAAGAAAGAAAAATAATAAAATTTAATTTCTTAGTCTGACCCAGCACCTTGATATCGTAACCGGTACATTTATGTTGGGGAAGGAGACCGGACCACCAAAATAATGAATATGAATATGAAATACGTCGAATGTGTCTGAAAACACATCACGTCTATGAATGCACCTACGACCTATTTCGACAGCTATTAGTTATGTTTTGATATATGGGAAGGTAGAGGGTGAATTGTAAAATGACTGTTTTAATACATAATTAATATTTATTAAATTTTTTTCAGTTAGCTTTTAGTTACATAATTGAATAAAAAAAAAAAAAGGAATGAAAAGTATAATACAATAAGTATTAAATAATATAATTCTCTCGTATTATATTTAATATATTTAATATCGAATAATAATAAATAAAATTTTTATTAATATTATTTAATTTTTATCTAGTTTTATTATTTTATACCTTAAAATTTAAGAAATAAAAATTTTAAGTTATATCAAGTTTTATAAAAAAAATTTTGTCCAGTTTCAGAAAAAATAAATAAACATAGGCAACCCAAGAAAAAAAAATCATAATCATAGTAAAAATGAATTAGGAAAACCATAACTGCTGCATCCATATAAGTTGAAAAATAATTTTGTTTTCTCTTTTATATGATTAATTTTTAAATATTAAAAGACTGTTGAGCGTTAATAGAATGTCACCCTCTGTGCAATCTCATTATTAAAATTTATTTTCATAATATAAGAATTTGTTTTTGATAAAGTTGCAAGAATGTCAGTGACCGGTAAGTCTATCCTAGATTAGACTAGCATTTTGTTTTGGCGGCTGCTTCCTGAATGGCCGGTATACCTATTTATCAGCACATAAATTTAAGATGATCTCATGCGTTAATATCCTCATAAATCTTGGAACGAAAATTTATAACATTATAAAAATTTAGATAAATTATAAATTCACTTTTTATGTTTTCTTTTGGTGTTCTTGATATTTTTCATCTTTAAAATTATACACTTAAATTGTTAAATCTTAAAATAAATAAATAAATAAAATAGAGCATTTTCCTCACTTGATCATTTTGCATTGCAAAATAATAATAATAATATAATAATAATAATAATAATAATAATAATAATAATAATAATAATAATATTTTCTAATCATTTATCTAAAAACAACATAGTAAAACAGGGTCAAAAACTGCCTTATATACAGGTATTGAAGTTTCATGATGCAATTTTAATGATAGAGGACATAGGTGTGTATGCAAAAATAAATAAATAAATAAATAATAAAATAAAAAAGTGGACAATTTTGCAAAAAACTTGGAGAAAAATAATGATGGATGCTTGCTCAAAATCCTTTACTAGATATTCACCTAAAATGAATGATTGTTTTATTGATTTCTTATTTTATATGAAAATGTTATTGTGGTATTTAATTGCTTTTTAAATACTAAATAACAATCCAAAAGGAATTGCTAATTCACGAAATAAAGAATAGAAATTTATATCTTCATCTCATTTGTTGCTATTCAATATTTATTTCATCATCTTTACACAGATATCACAACTACACACCACTGATATAAATGCAATAAATATTTTATTTTTATTATGGGAGCATGACAAATATTTTATTGCTATTTTAATATATGTATTTTTTTATTTTTTCATTTCAACTAAATATCGTAATATAAATATAATCCCTTGAGAAGGATCGGGTTTCTAATTCTAACACGTATGATGTCTTTCGAAAAAAACCTTATCTTAAGATTGTATAGAGTCTCATACAATCAGATATTTCTTCAGTGGATTTAATATTAAGGAAGTTGCTTCGCCATCATGTAGCATTAACAACAAAAATTGAACCAACTCAATCTTTGCCAGATTTGGTATTAGAGTTAAATAATACTTAAAATGTGTAATTCTGGACCACAACACTAAAACTATCCCTTTCGAAGTTAAAATAGTATTAAGAAAAATCGACCAGTATCTAGCATATTGAGAATTCTACTGGTATTGTAAGAGTAACTCTCCTTGAAATAGTATCAGATTGAAAGGAAATTTTACTTTTGATATATAGGTGTGTGTGTGTGAAAGAGGCATTTGAAAGATCAAAGAAATTCCTTAGAATAATGAGTGAACGATGGAGACAATTGAAATGCTAACACGTGTTAAAAAAAAAAAAAGGAAAAATTCATTAGGTATTATGTTCAATAAATTTTTCACATTTATCATAGTAGGATTAACTATTTTTAAAACGACTAATATTCAAACTGCTATAAGAAAAAATTGATAAAATACTTTGCACAAAAATTCAATTTAATACCAAAAAAATAGATGATATTAAGTTTGATTGAATATTAAAATTGACTATTTTAAAGTTCATGCACTAAATAGAATATTGTGCAAAGTTTCGATACCAAATTTAACATTTACACAACTACTATTCATGTTTTGTAAATGTTGTATATATTAAAAAATTTATGAATATTTACCTATCCTGTGATGTTGTATCGGACAAATCTTTTCTATATGTATAAGTTGTTCAAAAGAGTGTCATTCATGATTGATCATAATTATGACACTTGTATCAAACTTTATATTTGCATTTTAGGTGTTCGTCACCAAAATTCCAAGTAATTATCAATCAAAAAGGGTTTAGTGGATAATATATGTATATATATATATTATATGAAATTATGAATCATTTTTTAATATGTAATAATATTTCTATAACATTAATGATAATTATTTCAAAAATTATCAATCATTTCTTCTACGTGTTAAAACATTATTGATATCTACCAAAGATGTATACATACACAATATGTATATTCCCTATTTTAAACACTTTTTCTCCCCCCTGTCAAGATGCCATGAGAAAATTTACACTTTACATTCCATCGCGCATGACCTCTAGGGAAATGTATCATCAATATTTTGAGAAATGTATGCTTTCTTATTAATTAAACGCATTATCCTCATGCTCCCGATGCACCTTTCAATTAGCTATGTCAATAATTTACGAGTGATTTTCCTCTAATTATATAACTAACTAATGTTGTCAATTGTAACACATGTAGTATATGCATTTGCGTCAAGAAGATATTTTTAGATCTTCTTCAGCATATTTACGATCAAACTATCAAAGCCTCGCAACATATATCGGATATTGGTGCAACAATTTTCAGATTATGATAAATGTTTCTCCTAGCATATAAATGGTAGTGGCGGAAGGCAAAGTGGTTGATGATCTTTAGAGTGGGGGTTAATTTAACTATAGAATGTTCATGAAAATTAAAAAAAAAAAACGATTGTATTTTTAAAAGAAGATAATCATTTTCTTATTTTTTTTTTTATAAAAGTCAACATTTTCTTTTGATAGTTTATTATGATTTTTAAAGAATGCTATTAGTAGATAGAGCCAAAAATGAGTTGAGTCAAGATGATATGATATCAAGCTCGAATTTGACTCGAATAAAAAAATTGAAGCTCGATCTCGACTTCAAATGACACTTGATAAACCCAAGATCGACTTCATTAGATTTTATTGTGTTCAATTAGACTAAAAAAATAGTTGTTTATAGCATGTATTTTTATATTATAAGAAAATTTTTAATAAGCTCGTGAACCAATCCAGTCAAGTATTTTAAAACTTAAGCTTAAACTTAATAACTATTCTTGTAGTTTAAACTTGAACTCTATTTACCAGTAAATGCTGGGTCGGCTGGTAAGGCTTCGGCCCATGACATTTAATGGTCATGGGATAGGTCTTTATCAGTGTTAGGACGCTGTTGGTGGATCACCTGCTCCCACTCAATTTATAGGTATGATGTTGCCCTAGTAATCTTCACCGCAAAATATGATAGAGGATAGCTATGGTCTCCTATGATGGTGATCGGAGTCGAAATCACCATAAA
Source organism: Combretum micranthum (assembly GCA_024138025.1). Lineage (NCBI taxonomy): Eukaryota > Viridiplantae > Streptophyta > Magnoliopsida > Myrtales > Combretaceae > Combretum > Combretum micranthum. The sequence goes on along the minus strand of JAMXBD010000122.1, from coordinate 887,072 downwards.
ATCTTTTAGTAAACTCTATTTAATTATAGTCAACTGGAACACAAGTAATTATAAAATCAATTTCAAAAAGCTTATGAATAGACTCACAACATTTATGACCCTAACTGGTGATTGATATTCCCTCTTCTGTTTTAGTCACCACAATGTAACACTATGGAACTAGTCATAAAATACTTTATGATGATTATTATAATAGCATTGATAATGCTAAAAGACTTAATTCCAACAAATAATAAACATGCTCCACAAAAAGGTTTACCCCAAAAAAGCAATCATAGCCTGAGCTCACAAAAAAAGTACTCGGGAAACTCAATTAAAGAAGGACCATTTTATATTCTATTAAAAACCCCATATCATCATTAATGTTAGAATCTGTTATCTCAAGTCAACACATGGTTTAATTAGATGCACGAATGAGGTGAGTGGTGTACAGGTGAGCTTCCTCCATGGCTCATCATGACCCTTTTGCCAACCGTCTTGTAGTCATGTGTCTTCTCTACTTAATATAGCGCCCCCCACTCCCACCCCATTATTCATTCACTATTCTTGTTTCTTTATGTAGTAATAATAATAATAATAATAATAATTGCTAGTAACACATTGATTATATATATTTTCAATTGATATGTATTTGGATAAACAAAGATACTAGGTTTGCGCTCGTTCAAAAAATTTATAAAGAGTACTAGCAAACAACAAAAAAAATTATAAATAGAAAAAAAAGAGACTATCACTAGTCAAGTTTTCTTGAGTGCTACTCCTAAGTACTGACTTATTTAAGTGAATAAGGTCAATAGCTCAACTACTAATAAATATATATATATACGTTTTGAAACTTTTGTGATTCTATAAATAAGTCATTTGATTAAATATCTAACTAATAAAATAGATATGGTAATTACTATATTAACTATTTGAATAGTTTGTTTGAATTTTAAATATTAAATAATTAACAGACAATACAGATCTATTAAACAATTATGAGACCTATTTTGTAATAAGTTAAAAAAAATAAAAAGAGTGATTTGGTGCTAGCAAGAAATTCACATATATTATAATTATTAGGGCAAGTGTATAAGAAAAGAACTATCAATATTTTACTCCACCTTTAATTTAAATGAATAAGATTAATGTTACAACGATTGAATAAAGATATAAATAAATATGAAATCTAATTTGCTTAAGTTAACCAGATCAATAACTCAACTACTAAGATGACACATATCCTCCATTATATTAAAAAGAAATAATACAAAAAAAACAACTGACTACAGTAATACCACAGGAAGGTTGTGCTGCTTGTGCATTATAATAAGAGAGAACTCTTTTTCCCTTTTTTACCAGTATCCCCCATACCATCCAATCACAACCCACCACCTTCTTCTTCACCCTTCACTTCAGCATTTGCTTCTCTTTATTTGTTTTTTTTTTTTTTTCTTTTCCCTTCTCATTGCTTGCTTTTTCTTTCTTAGTATTGTACCCACACTCTCCTCCCCTTCTCTCCTCTTCAAAGATTTTAGCAAAGTCTTAGATTCATCCTAGAAACATGTGAAACAAGTTTCCTTCCAACATAGCTTTTTCATAAAATCCTGTGTGGACTATGTTGTAATAGTAATAACTCTATTTCCCACCACCATTATTATTATTATTATTATTATTATTATTGTTATTATTATTATTATTAGTCTTCCTAAAAGATACTTCACTTCAAACCAATAATCATCATCAAATGGTATACCTTTAACTCTTTTTTTTCCCCCGCCTCTTTTCCTTTTGTTTCCTACCTGAAAGAAAGGAAAAGAAAGAAGGAGAAGGAACAGAAGAAAGAGCCCATCTTTTTCAGCTTTTCCTTAGCTCTCACTCTTTCTGTCTTCCATAATTTTCTTGGTTTAGAAAAAAAATTAAAATTCCAGGAGCCTGCTGCCTCCTCTGTTCCCCCAATTGGGTTGTGCCTTTCATTTTCTTTCCTCTTTTTCTCCTCCCCCTGATTTTCCACAATTGGGGGGGTCTTAAAGTTCTCAGCTTTACGCCTTTTGGGTTTTAAAGTTCTCAGCTTTCAAACCAAACAAGTCATTCCTCTCCTTCCGTTTCTATAAATTTTTTTCTGTTCTCTTGTTCTTAACCCACAACTTCTCTTCGGTTACATTTTCAAGTTCTGCCCAGATCTTGATATGTTCGGTTTTTGCTTTTGTATTGGAATGGTATCATAGTATATATTTATGAGAGGCTCTGTTTTTCGATAATCTAATAAAAAGTCGGTTTCTTTTCAAGATTCCTCCACAAGGAAAAAGCTATTCGGATTCTCTGCCAAAATGCGTTCTTGATTTGACGCTGATATTTTTCTATCCCAAATCCTAGCGTTTCACATTATCAGTTTGTTGTTTTTGTTTTTTATTTGTTTCCTCTCATCACTTGCTCTGTTCCTTCTCCGCTTTAGTTAATCATCAAAAGAAAGGAGGGGTCTTGATTGAATTTTTGAGCTCTTAGTATCATTCGTTTTTAGTGTTTGTGTGTGTGAATTTTGAAGAAAGCGATTGATTTCAATGTCATGAAGTGGAAATGGAAGTTCTGTCACCTGTATCTTATCCTTCTAATATGAATTCTTGGTTCATGGAAGAAAGCAAGTACACCAAATGGACGCCCGCCGAGAACAAGATGTTCGAAAACGCTCTAGCTGAGCACGATAAGGACACACCGGATCGGTGGCATAAGGTTGCTGCTCTGATTCCTGGAAAAACCGTTGGTGATGTCATAAAGCACTATAGGGAATTGGAAGTCGATGTGAACAAGATAGAAGCAGGACTTCCGATTTCGGGTTACGGCAATGGATGCAACACCTCACCATTTACATTGGAATGGGATAATGCTCATGGGCATGATGGTTTTCGTTATGGTATCGGTGGGAAGAGATCTTCATCTACTCGCCGCCTGAACAAGAGGAAGAAAGGGGTTCCTGGACTGAAGAGGAGCACAAGTAAGAATGAATTCTATTCAATTTCTCTCTCTCTCCTTTTTTTTTTTTTGGTTGATTTCTGTTTTGTCTAATCGTATTTCTGCTTCAATTCTTAATGTCCTGATTTGTCTTACCGTTTTTGTTCTGTTATAGCACTATGGGACACCAATTCAAGTTTGGTTCGATACATTTGGTTGCCATTTCGTTTATCATTCAGATTTTAAGAATTCTCAATGTTTTGCAATAATCTCAAGACTATGTAAAGGTTTACTGCTAGAAGTGACCGTATTCATATTCATTTAAGATCATCAGATAATGTTTGACAATCATAACGGTTTGATTGGAAGAATAAGGTTGGAATAGTGTTGCTTGTGACCATTTTATTGAGTTAATGATTGAATCCAAAGTTAGGAGCTTTGAATTCGTAGGAACATCCAAAGTTTGGCTTGTAATAGACAAATGGATTGATGAAATTTGGAGTTATTGATGTCTTTGGTTTTTCATCTTTACTTTTTCCAGGTTGTTTCTGATGGGCCTGAAAAAGTACGGAAAAGGGGACTGGAGGAACATCTCCAGGAATTTTGTGACCACAAGAACACCTACACAAGTGGCTAGCCATGCTCAGAAATACTTTATCAGGCAACTTTCGGGTGGAAAAGATAAGAGGAGGGCCAGCATTCATGACATTACAACAGTAAACCTTAATGAAACAACAAGGACTCCTTCACCAGACAGCAAAAGACCACCTTCACCACCATCACCAGATCCTCATTCCATGGCTGTGCTTACTCAGCAGCAGCACCACCACCCCCACCACCAAACACCTGTTTCCTTGAGTAGAACAGCTCCTCCTTTTCTCTGGAATCAGCCCAATGGCGGAGGCACCACCATGACTTTTGGTGCTACCGTGAACGCAAACATGTTCATGCCTTCACCTTATGGTGCCAGCAGTTATGGGCTTAAGGTACAAGGGCAGCAGAATCTTCACCGAGGCCCTGCCAGGCATGGAATGTTTATCGGGCATCAGAATCTGGAATTTCCCTTGCAATCTATGCACCATTATTCTCATGGATGAAATTTAGACGGATTTTTCCGCAGTTTGATACTGATGCATCTTTAGTTCTTCGTCCTTAGTATGTCTGTGTTTCGTGCGTTTTCTGGTTTTATTTCTATGTGAATATTTAACTAGAATTCGGTCGGTTCTCACTTCTCATATCTGAGGCCAATCCATATGTCTTATTTTTGTATCCCATATTTCGGTCTAAATCATGTTGATGAAGTGGAGTAGGCTCATTTTGAGATTCTGGAGCTTTTCCTTGAGTGTCCTGGGGGTTTCTCTTGTGAAATTCTTAGTATGGAAGAAGCAGCAAATTTGGATATGTCTTAGTTAGAATAGTCTCCAGATTCAAGACCACCCAAATTTTTGCTCCATTATAACAACGTTATAGCATCCGAAATGCTCGGTTCGGTCCAAGGCTTTCTCAATAGTGCTGAGAGACTACAATCTGAGTCTCCTTTCTGTTTATTATTTCTTTTTTGGCTTTTTTTTTTTTTTTTTTTTCCCATTGCCAAGGTCTGTTGATTCAAGATAAGGTTTCAAGAAGACCCAAAGGAGATACGGCCGCGGGATGGTATCGACATGTGGAATCAAGGATTATGTAGAGAATGAAATAAAGTAGTGTGGAAGATAAGCATATTCGATCATAAGTTGAATCCATTAGTGGAGGAGTTATAAGTTGTAACAAGCAGAGAAAATAGTGAAGGAATGAATGGCAAAAGGGTCTTGAAAAATTTGTAATCTTTCCTAAGAAACACAGTTGTTTTCTCTGTAAATGAACGCTCTTGTTTCAATTGGCGCTGGGAATACTTGATCATCTTTGTATTGTTTCACTCTAACATGGATTTACGAAGAAAACTTAAACGAACTAGGGTCGAACAAGAATGTTTTGTTTTGGAAAATTTCGATTCGTTATGCTTTTTGAACCAACTGGGTTGTGTGAGGACAGTAAAATGATGTGTGGACCGAATCTACAAAAATCCAACTTGACGCTGCTGCTATATTATACTTAGGCTTGTGGCTAGTGTGATTCATCTATATTATTGCCTACTTTTCTTTTGGTATCTTTTTAGACTCTTAGCACTAGTGCAAATCTTTCACACGCTCACAAATGGTCCGGTTGACTAGACTAGACCTTGTACGTGACTCCAGTCTGACTCTTCATTCCACTAACTCAAGCATCATATGCTTCTTCTATTTAGTCCTCTTTGCTTTTCTTCCTTTTTGAAATCTTTCTCAATACATCTTTTTGTTCAAGAGATCCTCCATTTAGAGAAAGAAGATCCTCACTGAAACCTTGGAATATCATTATTTAATTCGCCTTCTATAACATGAAGTATAAAAATTTTAAGTTCCGGTTGTTTTATCTTTTTCTAATAGTTTTTTCATCTTAATTTTTTCACAAATGATTTGAAATAGGTTGGAGTGGGGCATATCCTTTTGTAATAGCAATTAAAAAGAAATCTTTTACTCAAAATTAAATGTTTAATTAAGTCATCAATGATATTAAAGTGTAAGGTCATTTGAGTATCTTTCATGTTTTAAAGAACACATTATTCAAATAAGTTAAAAAAAAAAAAAGTCAAGGATTTGCATCATGCCAAGAAGTGTATATTATTGCTTGATAATTTTCATACATAAAAAAAAAAAAAATGTATTCTTTTTATTATTTAAAATAATCCCATATGTTATATACATAATTATCTTGCATCCAGGATAAGGGTATAGCAGCTACTGATAGGGTTTTCAAAAACATATAAATCAGTTTATATTTTATATGTGTAATGTGGAGTCTCTTAAATAATATTTATTTTTCAGTTTACATTAATAGAGCAGATTGTATTATTAATAAAGTAAAAAAGGAAAAAGAAAAATGAATCTCTTGAAACGATGGTTGTACAAAATAAAGAATAAGGGTGGATAAGATATTCTCTAATCTTGATTTATTTTAAAGCTGTGGTTTAATTTTAACTCCTGTGCCTAGAAATCCTACTTGTCCATGATCTGATACTAAAAATGGTGGGAGAGGACTGTAGCATGGCATGAGCTGCTTGTGCATGATCATGATAAAACTTAATTCTTCTGGTCTGACCCATGATTCCATTTGTACGGCACTAACCAACCAAGGTACATCATTAATTTTTTCTGTCTTTTTTTTTTTTTTCTTCCCCCTAAACACTATTTGCTATATTATTTTTAAGTACCATGTTTGTGACCCCTTGTATGGAGACAGGTCTATTTTAGTAGCTTTTCAACTGGCAGAAAGACTACTTTAAACTTTTCTTAACGAGGGTGGTTTAATATATATAAATATATATATTTTTTTAATAATCAACACAAATAACGGAACGGAGAGCAGGGCTAAAAAGATTCCCTTTTGGTGGAGAAATTCCATTGACCAATTTATTTTTTTACTTTTCTCTTTCTTGCAAGTACCTATCTTCTAATTAAGTGCTTTGCTGAACTCAAGTTTAGGTACATGATCTAATGGGACAAACTCACAATCATTATTAACTTCTAACTCCATCATCAACTCAACCCCTCTTCAAATTAGGTCCTATCAGCCGAAAATTATTAGGTCAAGTCACGTATGAACACGTACGAACGACTTATACACTAGTTGCAAAGTGCTAAGTTAGTATATTTTATACTAGGTTTAGTATATTTTTGTGCTAAGCCCATGTATTTTATTCTAGGTTAGCATATTTATACTAGATTAAAAAAGTGTTAGATCAGTTAATTTATTTTAGGTGAAACTTGACTTAATACCAACCTTTTATCAGCTCTTACAAGTTACAAGGTTTAAAAAACAATGCTTGCATACATATATATAAATATATATAATATGGAAGTGATAGGAGAGTAATGATCGATTCGAAAAGTTATAAATCAGGCCAGACAAAATGGCAATATCTAAAGATTGACCTAAAGTGTATAATTCAAAGTTTAAATTAACTTGAGTTTTATAAGAGAGCAGTCAAGCCAAATTTGAATTTGAGATAGAGTTCAAGTTATTCAAGTAATTAATTAAGTCAAGGCTAAACTTCATACCTTTTGACTTAATTAGGTTGGGATTTTGATTGAACTTAAATCTAGCATGAATCTTAGTCGAGTTTGAGTAGATTTTAAATAAATATAGTTAGAAAGCAAAAAAGAAAATTAGATAAATTGCACTTACGCAAGTATAATAAAGTTAAGTTTAAACTTATTAAGTCTTTAAACTGGGTTCGAATTTAAAATTTTAAACTCTATTCTACTTTATTTAAGCTTAAACTTTAAAATTTTTATATCAAACTCTAACTAAAACTTTAATATTTTTTTTGTGTGGACTTGATTCGTCTACAGTTATCCAGCACCCCTTTCCCCCACCAAACATACTTAGCACAGGTGTGTAGAAAGTCACGTTTTGCCTCCTGCGTCGGAGCGTTTGAGCTCGTTAGACATCCGTTCAGGGCATGGATTGGACCCAACATCTGTTGGGTGGCCCTAAGTTCATATGCAATAGGCCAACCTCTAGCCGATATGGCCAATGCTTTTATACTCTTTTTCAAAACTTTATATCGAAAATGGCATTTGCTTAAAATCTCACTTTCATAAGCTTTCAAGTGGTTCTGACAAAATGATCGAGGCCCTTTTCCTTTTCCCCTTTCTTTACCTTGGCAGCACGTGGAGGAGAGCAAAAGTAAGTTGCAGCCATTATACTAAAACTATTTGATTTAAACTTACACTTATAAAATTGTTACGGAGCATCATATTTGAGATAAATTACATAGATGTACCTGTATTTTATAATTGCATCTCCTTGAAATTTTTATAATTGTACGGTCCTCACTTTTTAAGAAGTCATCATCTAAAGTTAGATAAAAGCATAATTCAATTCCAAACTAAGAATCCAATCAAAATCGAAAAGGTTTGGTAGTTCTACAATAGGCTAAGGAACCACTAGTTTCTCAATTCTTAGGTGGTTTTTGGCTTATAACCAACAATTCTATTTTTAAAAAATAAAATTAGAGAAAAAATTAATTAAATATATAATTATCAATGTTCAAACTATTTCATATGAATAATAAGATTTATTACATATTTACAGTGTTTAATGTGTTATTATTAACAATAAAAATAAATATAACTTAAAAGCATATATAATTTAGTTTATATAAAGTTCTCCTAAAAGCAAAATCCTTTTTCCTTAATAATGTAAGATTATTTTTTATATTAAATATTATATGTGTTTGTATATAAATAAATGTGTATTGTAAACAGTTTTTTTTTTAATTTTTATTAAATAATTTAACACTTTTTATACCCAATTATTATTTTGAATTTAAAATTTATTTTATTAAAAACTAAAATTCATTTATCCATGTTTTTTATTTTAACTTCAAGAAGATAGCGGTTCCGTAGTTTCAAAATTGGAACCAAGAGCTATTGGTTTTATAGTTCTAAAATTAGAACCGGAAACCACCGGTTCCTCAATTTCAAGACTCGAAACCGATGATTTCGATTCTAGTTCTAGTTCTAATTCTAGTTCTAGTATGATTTAGATCTAGAACCATGACAATGCTTATCTATAGTATCTAAAACTTTGACTTATCATTTAGGGTAAATTTCGTAGTAGCACCACCCACTTTTTAAAAGGCCCACACTCGAATCCCCTAAAACGATTCTAGTAATTTATAAATTTTTCACATGGTGTTTGTGCAAATTACTCTTATATTTTTCTTTACTTGTAGATCTAGACTATAACTAAAGTCATTAAGTTGACAATTTAAACCAAATGAGGTTGAAATGAATATCCCTAGATTTGAATTAAAAACTCCTACTTTGATATCATATTCACACTATGTGTGGCAACTTTATAAAAAAAAAAAAAAATAGGCAGAGAAAAGTGCAAAAGAAAATAAAAGAGTGGAAATAGAATGAAGTGGAATTTTTATTTTATATTCAATAACTTACAAGGAATTGAAAGGAAATATTTCTATTTGTTGAAAGTTCTGTGGTCCGTATTTTTTATTATTTTAATGGGACCAGTTTTGAAAAATTATTGAATGATTTAGATAAAATATAACAATCATTAATATTCTTTTTATATTTATCTCTTTTATAATCAATTCAATACTAGTAATATGGGCAAGACAGTGATATCACATGATGTAGAAGTTTCCTTCCTTTGTATTTGGAAAGAAGAAGAGAGAAATAAAGTTAGTAGTTGAGAAAATTACTTCTACATTATTTTTTGCAAAGAATTGTTGAAAAGGGCAATTTTATAATCGCATTGCTTTTCCACCTTTTTTTTTCATTCATTTCTCTCGTATTTTGTAGGGAGAAGAAGAAGGGTTAAATAGTGTAAATTTTTTCATCCATTTATACTGTTTTCTACTGATTTCCACTTTACACTTAAATTGCCGAATATTATTTTTCCTGCCATTTCCATAATTTTTGTCTCATTTCTTTAAACTTTCAACTATGCAAACCCAACGTCAAATTGGTATCACAATCATTTGAAATAAATGTTTAAACTTATAATTATTGTATGAGCTTTTTCTTGTACCATCTAATTAACAAAGCATATATAATATTAGAAATACTTTTATTTAGGATTAATTACAAAAACAATGTTTTGACCAATTAGTAAATATATGATCTGTGTTTTTTTTTTTTTTCTGACAAATAGGTGACTCGAGTTTCATATAAAAGTTACATTATAATTAATTACCATTAGAAGAATATGTGTTAGAGTGTTATTGGTCTAAAAAAATTACTTTAGTAAAAAATATTACTAAATAAAATATTAAAAATTATTTTCTTTAAAACGAGGAAATTGAAAAAAATGTAAAATTAATTTTTATGACTAATCAAATATTCACATTTGTCATTCTAAAATTATTAAATAATATCGACACATTTATATAAAACTCGGGTCACCTATTTATAAAAAAAAAAAAAAAAAAAACCCAGGTCATATGTTTGTAAATTAATCAAAATACAGATCATGTTTTTATAATTAATCTTTTTTATTTAAAACATGATAATTATGCTAATTGTTTATAGATTATAAGGTTAAAAAACATGCTTTTAAAGTATAGAGGTCAGTTCGCATTATCTTTAAATATCAGGGGTTGTGATTATGATTGCCTGGAGAGAGAAATGTAGAATTAAGTACCCCCGAAACCAACCGGTTACGTCTCCAGCTCATAAATCATAATACTTGGCCGTTCACGTACCTAAAGAAGCATAACAGCTCTCTCGTTTGGTCCTTTGTGGGTGGGGTCAAAATCAAAACGCATGGTTTTTTTCTCACTTTTGCTTGTTTTTGCTTTGTCCATTACACAAACAAGAAAAGCACTAACATCAAAACGAGAAAATGACAAATAATTAAAAAACACACATGAGTTGTTCTTTTCACTTTTGGCATACTACACTGAATACACTATATTGTCATTAACACTCAACAGGTACTATATTATTAGGTAGACAAAGCCTCATAACTACCCTTCTCCTTTCCTACAATCCTTCACAATCTATCGATCACACACACACACATGTCGCAAAGGATACAAGCCAATCAATCTAGGACAACAACATGCTTTAATCGTTAAAATTTTAATACAAGATTATTTTTCTTGTGAATCCCTCATCGATGGGCATGAACTCTATTTTTTTTTTTCCAGAACCTTCGGTATGGTCTAAATGACAATCCAAAGAAAAAGCCTTCCTGCAAATTGCATATGGAAGCATCTTGGCCACTTTGTTCTAATTCAATCTGGATTCATAATATTGGAATTTTTCTCAACTTTCGGCCATCTTGTTCTGTCTATTTATCACCAGTATTTTGATTCTTCTCTCCTGTTGGCTGTATGAATAATGTTCATGTTTGCAACTAGAAATAGCCACGGTTCGGTTTCGAACCGGTACCATTACTGAATCGGTTGAACTATTTTAGAACTGGTTAAGGAACCGTCGGTTTTTTGGTTTTTAAATGGTTCTAGGCCTAAAACCAGGTGGAACTGACGGTTCCAACTAGTTTCATTTAAAAAAAAAAATTATAAAAAAAATTTAAAAATTATTTTAAATATATAATTATTAATATTTACACTATTTCATACGAATAGTAAAATTTATTACCTATTTACAATATGTAATGTTTTATTATCAATAATACAAATAAACATAACTTAAAATTATAAATAATTTAGTTTATATAAGCTTCTTTTAAAAGCAAAATTCATTTTTTAATAACATGGAACTATTTTTTGTATCGTAATTTTCTTATTATCCTTTAGAATATTTTGCGATCTCATATTATAATTGATATTAGTTGTCTTTATATATAAATAAATGCACATTCTAAAAAAATTGTTAAAAATTTTTGCTAAATAATTTAATATTTTTAGACCAAATAATCAATTATTTTGAGTTTAAAATTTACTTTATTGAAATATAAAATCTATTTTTTACTAAAAAAAAAACGGTTTCATGATTCTAAAACCGGAACCAAGAACCGCTGGTTCCATAGGTCCGAATCAGAAGTGTGAGAGACAGTTTCGGTTTCGGTTCCTTATTTTCAAGACCTGGAATTGATGATCCGGTTTCGGTTTCGGTTCCGATTCCGTTCGGTTCTGAAACCGTGACGTGTCTAGTTGCAACAAGCCGCTTTGAATTTTCCTTTTCCTTTTTTTTTTTCTTTTCAGAATGCATGGTCCTCACATGCTATGTCCTGCTCCTGCTCGATACGTTCTGATAAATTATTTTATGAATCATTATGCATTTTATCTTTTGCTTTCTCTAAGTCAGTCGGTATAATTTCCCTATATATTAACTTATAAATAACTATCATGAATTATTTTTTGTTAAACAGCTAGTAGCAAGTAGCAACCCAATCTCACAAATCAGCAATCCACCCCATTATTAATTATCAGACACAAAGTTATGCAAAAATCCATAATTATAAGGAAATCCAGTCATGTGATAGTTGCCTCCATAAACCAATTAGAGGATTAGATTAGACATGATGCATTTCTGCGTAGATTGATTAGGATACATTGAAATGAAAAGATACGACAACATGCTCGGGTTTATCGATGGCCTTGATAATTAAGAGTTTTCCTAGGAAATACCTCATTCAAACATCAGTGCTACGTCGCTTGTAAATCGATGTAGCTAATTGATGTGCCTAAAACCAGAATTGATTTAGACACAATAAGGAAATATTCTTGAAGTGAGAAAATTTTTTTTTAATGGATTTTCTAATTTAGGAAGATATGAATAATTCTTTTCTTTCGAATATGAATAATGAAAAGAATAAGATTAATGGCAACTCAATTTGATATTATGCACAAGTTAAACAGTCAACTGTTTGCTAAACAAATATCAATAGAGAACTTGCTCAAGTTCAATTATAGCTTTAATAATTGTTCTTCATAAAAAAGATAGCTTTATTATTTATCTATGAGATTGAATATTAGGACCCCGATCTAATGAAGTGGGGGTGGCGTATGAAGTTGCACATGGAATAATCTCAAGAATTACTATCACTTCATCAAATGTTAAGTACTAATTATCAAGAGAGAGCTCAAACAAAAAGGCTAACCTATTAGGTGGAAGAATCATCTCAGTTTAAGTGCATTTTCATAATTTCTTGTAAAATCGATATAGGATCTTCTAAACAAGGTGGTTTAGGACTAAACTCTAATCCTGCGGACACACTACCGCAGCAGCACTAGATTTGAATCATGGAACTTGCAGGATCAAATTATATTTCCATGATGTTTTGTGTGAGTCAAATGCCTCTAAATGCAATCGGTCCTCCTTTGTTGGTATATCCAATAGGATCTAGCCCAGGATCTGAAAACTGGATCGGCTGTTGGAACATAATTAACATAGTTAATTTTTCAGACATGAGATCCCATGCAATCAATGTGTGGACCATGACTAGTAAAATGCGTTTTATGAACGAGTCATTATGAAGCCAAATATGCTTTGGATAGTATTTGAAGCTCTCATGAGGGTGAGTAACTAATTAAGCTAGGATTTGTTCATCTCCTAATCTAGGGAAAGTTGATCATAAGTGATTCAAAAGTTTATAGTCATGATAAGATCCAATTAAATCAAAATTACCCTAGTAAAGCAAGTGAAGGGTCACATCTGTTATGATGAATTGATTTGTGAATTAATCTTGGGGGAGCTTCTACGAGCGGTATTCTTTAGTTAATCATCTAACCATTAAAATAAATATAGTAATTTAAATATTAATCAATTTAATGATTCGATCATAATTGGCTACGATGTATAAGTCATTAGATAGTGACGGAGCCGATCTCATCAAAATTAATGACGGGATCATAGAATTTCTCTTCATCTTGGATATCATAACGCAAAGATACAACCATAGGTAGAAAAGCATCTAATAACTTATATATATATATAATATTTTTTATTTATCAGATTAACTATCTTGCCCTAATTGTTTTTATACCTTTACTTTTTATCTAATGAGTATTAACCACGTCTATCTTTATTTTATCAAGATAACGGAGGTAATGAATTCAATTAGTAAAAAATCCAATTGAATACTAATTCAAACTTTTAAGTGTAAATTTTAACAAGCAAAATTTTGGGTAGGTAATTATATTTGGTAACTCTAAACATCATGTATGACTTTAGAAAAGTGGTGGAAATTCAAGTTGCGCCGTTAACATTACCTCATTGTTAGTGTATTGAAAAATATAAAATGAAAGGATACCACAAACTTCCTATAGAAAAATAAATAAAAACAAATAAAATCCTTACTACATTCTCATATACCTTGTTATAAAAGATGAATATATAAATATATATATATATATATTGTATTTTTAGTAAGTGCACCACCGCAGTCATCAATGGCATAAGCTTGAAGAAAAAATATATTAAAAATGATTTTTTTTTTTAATAAAAAGATTGGCATTTTCAAATGGATGGATCTTTTTTCCTATCGATTCATTTTTCATTCAACATCCATTTCCATGCATCTAATTCCATTATCTTCAAGGTCCTTATCAAGGACTCGGGTAGGAGATATTGATGTATAAAAAATGACTTTCACAGGTTTTGGCCATTTATTATGTTGCTTTATATGGCTTTATAATGTATTTATAGTGGAAATGTTTGACACTATTTGTTATACTAAGAACTTTCTTTCTTTCTTTGTTTTTTTTTTTTAATTCTTTACCATTACAACAGTGTTTTTTGGTTTTTTAAATTTCTGGAAAAAAAAAAATAAAAAGTATCAATATAAAAGCTACAATAGAATGCCTATAAAAACTTAAAAAGTCGTTAAGAAACATTTTACGAAGGTCATGGAATAAAGTAAAGAGATTCTCAAAAAGGTTATGTGGTACTAACTCCAAATGGGGGTCTCAATTACCATTATATATCCAATCAATATTATTTCAATTAGAAACTTATATATATAACTTATGTTTTTGTTTCTTTCCTTTTAATTCTTTATATGTTTGTGCTTATGTCTATTTTAAATGTATTTAGATGTTAGTATAATGTTTTTCCTTTTAGGTGAAAAGAAATGTATAAGAAGAAAGATATTGATTGTATAACCTTTTTTTCCAACGTTCAAATTGAAAACTACAACACTAGCTTTAATAGAGAATGAACTTCTCTCTTTGTGTGTATGTGCATATATTTATAATAGATGTAATTTAAATGCAATTTGTTAATCTTTTTATATTTATAATTGTTGTGGAAACAAACAACTTTTTATTAGTAGAAATTTTAATTTTTGTAATTCTTTTTCATTCAATTGAATTGCATTTTTGTAATTTAGAGGTTAAAGGGTTACAATTATAATAGATAGAATAACATTTTATAAAAGTATAAAAAAATTGAATATTTGGAGTTTTTTTTTATTTATAATTTGAATTACTGATGAAAACTAATATTAGTGAGAATTGAAATATATTATTAATGGCATATTCTTTGGTGTAAAAAAGAAAAGAGAAAAAAAAAATAGAAAAGTATTATCAATGTAAATGATGAAAACACCACTTTTTTCCATTACATCCATATTTTTTACTTTTCATTTTTCATATTTATAGGTACTTTCTTACTCTATAATTTTTTATTCCAATTTTTAGTTAATCAATGATCTATAATGGTTCTCAAAGTTTTACTTCCTTGCTATAATCTTTTAAATATTTAATCATTCATAGAAATAAAATATATAATTTTTAGGCAATTGTTAATATAAGATTTAGTTTTTTAATTTAACTATGCACAAAATCCAAAATAAGTATAGGTTGATAATATATTATAAAAATTAATAGTTATGATGTATATTTTATAATGAATGAAAGAAATTACAAAGACTATAATTTGTATAAGATTAACAATCATACTTTTTATTATAAAAATAAAAATTATAAAATAGAACTAGTAGTATCATCTTTAAATTTCTAGATTATGGAGTAAGCACTAATGCATAAAACTCATGTGAGAGAGCATTATGAATTAAATCATATAAAACAAAAATAATTATGTGTAATATGCTATTATAACTAATAAATTTTACTATTAGAATTTGTATTTGTTATTATAGTATTATATTAATACTTCAATTTATATATATATATATATATATGAGTTGATAGTCTAATGACATCATAACAAATATATTTAAATTGTTTGAATTTATTAACTCTATATGCAATACTTAAGTTTGTCTTCAATTTAATTATTTTATTTTTGAGATTTTTGTAGTCTAACTTATACTTTGTACTCCAATATGATTATTTTATTTTTGAGAGAGACCGAGAGGGGTTTGACTCTATATTCTTTCTTATCCCTTAAAATTACTTATATACCTTATAAAACTATATATATATATATATATATATAAATTTTAAACAAAATAACAAGATATTATGAGAAATTCTTTTTGGAATTTAGCCAAAAAAAATGCTACAATTATAGTAGTAATTTAAAGAAAGAAGGATGGTTATCTAAATCTATTATATATATATATATATATTATATTTTATATAAATCTCTATAGTATCTATCATAATAACCTATTAACAGCACTAATCCATTAATTTCTTCCAATAACAAACCAACCCTCTTTTATCTCTATTTTTTTTTTTCAATAAAACTATCTTTCTTGATCAAATTGTCGAATATGTTTTTACTCTTTTCTAAACAAATACACTTTATATTATTTTTATATAAATTCTTTTGATAAAGCATTAGCTGTGTATGTAGCTTCACTCAATAATTATTTTATGATATAAATTTAATTATACTATCATATTTAATTATTGCACAGGCACCTGGACGTGTTTATTAGTAACCTAATAATTTTATGAATATGCTAACATGAGATTTTTTTCTGTACCCTTAAGTTATTGATGTTGCAAGTGGGAATTAACATAGTTTAATTTAATTTATTTAAAAAGGAAAAAAAAGTTCAATTGAAAAAATATTGACCAAAACTAGTCCAGACTAAAAATTTATAAATGAAATAATGTCACAAATGGTATCTGAACTTTAACAAAATATGTAATTAGATACTTGGACTTTAAAATGATCAGTTTAGTACTTGAATTTTAAAATTGATCAATTTAGTACATGAACTTGATGAAGGTACTATTTACAAGCACAAAAAGTTCTTTCATATACTAAATTAACCAATTTCAAAGTTCAATTACTTAATTGATTATTTTCAAAATTTAAATACCTAATTACATATTTTGACAAAGTTTAAGTACCATTCGTGATATTAACCCTTTATAAATCAACGTAAAGATTTCCATTTGATGCAATTTTATTTTTGTTGGATTAGAATATAAATCAATTCCCAAATAAATTAGATGCATACACCATATTACAGCAAATTGTGTATACCGTATGCTAGTGTATTTCATACATTAATTATATATTGACATCATGTAATAATGATATACCATTTGCATTATATGGCTTATATATATATATATATATATATTATATTTGTAGTTTAGAAGCTATATTACGTGATATACATATACTATTTATTTAATAGTGTATTAGTATATGTTCACAAACTTATTTTTAGAAAAATATTTGTTTTAAAATCTCTATACAATCACAACATTGGGCTAATGTCATGAATAATACTTGAATCTTGATAAATATGCAATTAGATACCTAAACTTTAAATTTGATCAATTGAATACATGAACATTGAAATTGATCAAATTGATACTTAAAAAACTTTGAAATTGGTTAATTTAGTACTTGAAAGAACTTAATGATGGTATTATTATCATATACAAAATTGATCAATTTCGAAGTTTATGTAACAAATTGATTAATTTCAGAGTTTAAGAACCAAATTATATATATTTTTTAAGTTCATGTACCATTTATGACATAAACCCTAGAACATTTTATACAATACATGCAAGGTTCCATTTGATTTTTACCAAATGAGATGAGAAGAAACAGGAAGATAGCAAGAATATCAATGATATAAACGGATTGTAAAAGTTTGTATGTTATAGGATTAACCTGGCTTATCAAAATTGAAAGCAAGAGAGCAATTGTAGCTGACTTACTAATGGCTTCAACCTTGACTAACTCCACTCAGCAGATATCACAATCAAGAACATCAATAACTCCAAAAGTTTGCAAAAATTGCGACTACCATGTGTTGCATGAAGTGTTCCACTACAAAAGCCTGTTCATGGACTTGTACCACTCACTCTTCACCATTGCTACTACTTACTCCATATTCTGTAAATCTTCCTAGATGATTTATAGCTTCCCATTTCAAGTTAACTAAGCTATATGCCATGTGAATTTTCTGAAATCACACTCACACCATCCAAATTCTTTAACCGTGAACCTACATCTTGTTATGTAACATTAGATTGCTTGACAGTTTTAAAACAGTCATATAGATTCCAGATGAGTTTCGTAATTGCATTGATATCCCTAATAAGTTTCATAAGATGTGGTCAACATGTGTTGAAGGTGTATACGTGTATAATTACCAAAAAAAAAAAGAAAAATGACACAAAAATTTTCACGGATGATCGGGGTAATCTAACCTAGATAGATAAAGTGGCATCTAAGGAAGTAAGAAACCAAACACTAAGTACCTAAATTGAATCTACATGCCGAGGGATGTTTGAGTTGATATGCACTTCTCCATGCTCTTTTAAGTAATCTATTGTTTCATGATCCATCTCTTCCTTTGACTCATTTTCTCCTTCCTTCGAAGACCCCAAACTACTTTCCACTCTTACTTCTTTGTGCTCCATCTCTTCCTTATCCCTCATTGATGCCTCAGCATGTTGAGGGATGTTTGAGATGATATGCACTTCTTCAGGCTTTTCCGAGCAGTTCATTTCTTTATGGTCTATTTGATCCTTCGATTCATTTTCTCCATTCTCCAAAGATTTCGGACTGCTTTCCTCTCCTACTTCTTTGTGCTCCATCTCTTCGTCATCCCTCATAGGTGTCTCTGCATATTCAGAGATGTTTAAGTTGATATGCACTTCTTCAGGCTTTTCTGAGAAATTCACTTCTTCATGATCCATTTGATCCTTTGATTCATTTTCTCCTTTCTCCAAAGATTTTGGACTACTGTCCACTCCTAATTCTTTGTGCTTCATCTCTTCCTCATCCCTCATTGGTTTCTCTTCATGTTCAGAGATGTTTAAGTTGATAAGCACTTCTTCAGGCTTATCCGACCAGTTAATTTCTTCATGATCATGATCCCTTGGTTCATTTTCCACTCCTCCTTCTTTGTGCTCCATCTCTTCCTCATCCCTCGTCGATGCCTCTGCATGTTGAGGGATGTTTGAGTTGACATGCACTTCTTCAGTCTTCCCCAAACAATTCGTTTCTTTAGGATCCGTCTGATCCCTTGACTCGTTTTCTCCTTTCTCCATAGATTTTGGACTACTTTCCACTCCTATTTCCTTTAGCTCCATCTCTTCCTCATCCCTAATTGATGCTTCTGGTTTATCTTCCTTGTTTTCAGCAATATGCTGAGTTTCCCGCTCTTGTGCAAGTTCTGTTTCTGATGGAGATCATGACTAGCTTTCTCAACTTTTTCTTCCAACTCCATCTTCAACCCATGCTCGATTGATGGTTTTAAATTCTCCTTAATAGAAAGCTGATTTTCTTGCTCTTTTGTGGTGTCAGTTGTTTGTCCATTCATACTATAGCTTTGCTCGATGGAAGTCACTGCCGATTCAGTTTCTTCCTGGTTAACAAGCAAATTGAATGAGAACTTTCATATTTCATTGACATCCAAATCCAACAAGGAGAAAGGCTGTTACTGCTTTTCATGTGTTATGTCGTAAAAAAGAAGGATATAACATGTGAAAACATCTTATTTAGTATAGTGATTCAGATGAGAAATGTTTTGAAGGTGTTCCAAACAGAGGATGATGTTACATTTAAATGTTGAGGATATTATTATTCATGTCTTTCAAGAGACATTCAGATGAAATTTTTCTTTAACATCATTAGTATCCAATGTAATGCCGTCCTCCATTTGAAGCAATTTTCAAAAATTTCATTGATTTGAACCTCTAAAAGTGTTCCCTATATATTTATATGTACTAGGAAATTGGTCACCTCTAGGGGGAATTATCCCAAATAGTATGTCTTAAAGGGGAGGTTTCAACACGGTACATCATAATGGGACTAGTTTGGCAGCATCGTGAAATCATGACTCCGATAATATTTTTTTATCATGAGCTCTTTCAATCTCTATAAAATTAAATAAGCAAACTAACCTCTGATTTTGCAGGAGAACTTTCACCATCATTGTTTTCCCTCATCTGATCCATCAAGTTTATTGAATCGTCAAAATGTGGATCAACAGAAGATATTGGAGAGTCATTTTTACTGCCTTTGAACTCATTATAACTACTTAAGTCATCAGCAGATTCGGGTTGATGCACATCAACTATTGATGAAGTTGTTGATAATCCATCTACGAATCTTGTCCAATTATTTCTGGGAGAGAGAGGAGTGATTCTGTAAAAGTATTGAAGCTGTCGATCTTTTCATATGATATTGCTTCTGCATCAGTTAGAATTGAATAATCAAATATTTCTTCTGATCTGGATTCATTTCCTTCAATCATGGTTTCGTATGATGAGGCCTTCCAGATATCTTCATAGACTGAATTATCCTTTCCTTCAACATCTACCTCATAATTTGTGGATTCAACTTCAGAAGGAGAGCTAAGCTCATCCATGGCATTGTGAGATGAACCACCTTCTGAAACCTCAACATGCATATCTGAGGCTATTGAATGTGTAGCACTATGTGCGATTCCCTTAAGTATTGAATCTACTGTAGATGGAGATGGACCAGAGGCATATACAGGTTGCCTCATAGTCATGCTATTCGGGATCGAATCAGGGAAGGACTCTTGACTTGAAATTTTGGATTGGTCATGCATATCATCCGTTCTATCATCTGAACTGTCTGTATCTTCGCTTTTGGTTGTATGCACTGTCATGTTATGGTCTTGCTGTGAAGAAAATGCAATCTGCTCATTCTTGTTGTCTTCCTTAGCTAAACTAGTGCTCGGGCTAGCTTCATTGACAAGAGAATTTAATTCAAGGCTTCAGGATGCTCTACCTCATTGTCTTTACTTGTTATGAGTTTGTTGGATTCATTATTTTCTTGGGCATCATTTCCTTGAGAGCTTAATGTTAATTCAGGAGCTTTGTGTATGTTTTTTCGTTCCTTGTTGATATAAGCAGTGTCTACATAGCCCTCAAAAGGTCTTCTATTATAAAGAATTGCTTCAACCAGTTTGTCATGATCTCCCTTCTCTGTAGGGTAAAAAACAAAGAGAGAAGATACCAGATAAACGATGTCAACTCTCTTATCACTTTTAAAATTGAAGCAAAGAGTTCAAATTGCGATCTCCTATTTTTGTTACACATGTGTGCTTAACCACTTCATCTCTAAAATTTAGCATTTCGACCTCTATGTTTTCAATAGACATATTATCTGATCCTATTTCACTATTTTACCTTCATAAAATCTGAAAGAGAATTCCCTTTTCTTTTTATTTCATAGTACTTGAACATCCTATTATATTTCATAAATTTATAATTCATCAAGGATGGATTTGTTGCAAAAACAATTAATGAGATGAGTTGCATAGTTTGTGCAATTGATTACGTCTTCTTCCTGATCATTATGGTCATGTAAAAGGTTGGAAGCACTTTTCTAACGATTATGCGTCTGAATGCTCGGTTTTATAATTAGAGAAGTGAAATGCATACGGAGAAACCAAAGCAGGATATATTTGCAATTTACTAGTAGATAAAGAGCGAGGAAAAATCCAAAATTGTCTAACCTGACTGTGTCCTGAATCTTGAGTATCCTGCACCCTTCCTTTCGATGAAAGGATATGGATGCATACTCATTGGACCTTTGTGATCAATAGTTTCAGCTAAGAAGGACTGCCCTCGACTGAAGCTTTCATGCCTACAGAAGACTTCTTTTGGAAAAATTTCCAAAAGCTCTTGATTGGAGTCATGAACCGAGAGATTAGGTTTCTCCTCATTAGGATCATATGGAAGGTCAAATGGATTACGCCAAGGTAACATAATTGAAGGAGCGGAACCGGGTGCCTCAGTTTCTAAAAGTTCTTCAGAATGAGATGAGACATGAAAGGGACTGGCTTTTGCTACATGGACAGGAGGAACATAACCTAGATGCATAGCATCGGCGTCTAAAAGATTTTCTTGCATCTTCATCCGTAAGAGTTTCCTTGCTCTGCGCTTTGCTATTAAGTTCTCCAATCTCTTGTTTCTTTCTATCTCAGAAAATCCGAGGTCCATGACATTCTTCTGATCATCCTCTGTCCATTCAACAGCTTGGTTCCTATCTTCATGCGCCTCTTCTTCATCTTCATCCTCTGCTTCTTGTTCCAATCTATCATCTTCTAAGCTATTCGTGTTCCTGTCATTATGATTGTCATCAAGTGCATCTTGCACAGTGGTCTCATCATCTGAAGGTTTAACATCCGAGTCAAAGAAGCTTTCAACAGGGGTTCCACAAACTTGTGAACTTTCAGCATCTTTATTTTGTAAACTGTCATTGTTTGCTCCACTAAACATCGTTCCATTCTCCCCATTATTTAAAATCCTGCCAATAAACATGTCATCGAGCATTGAAGTAGCAGTCACTTCTGATATCTCCTTAATATCATACATCTTAAAATTACGCCTCTTACTCATCTGGGGTTCTATCCTAGGTTTATTATGCTTCTTAATGACAACACTGTCCCTCAACTCGGATTTTACAGATGGGAATTTGTGTTCCTTGTTCTTGGCACCCTTAAAATCATGGATATGGAAGTTTTCAGAACAGAAAAGCACTCTAACAAGAACCATGGCACATACAACAACCGGAATAGAATACAGCAGAAGACTAAAAATAAATGGAAGAAACCAGTACATAAGGAAGAACAATGAGAGAGCCCCTGAAACATAAGGGTGCCTCTGGATGATCAAACACACGTTTTCCATGAGAAATGTGAGGATTCTTAAAATATAAATCCACACATCTTTTGCCTCAATTGCCATGATCTTGAAAATTAACAAACAGGAACTGCTTTCTAGTATGCTATGACAGAACAATATGGGAAAACAAAGATTAGGAAGGAGATTTATTTAGCAGTTATGTCTTCATCAAGAAAATGAAAAGGAGGTCAGGAACTGGTTTTTCAGGAATTAAACCAAAAACAAAGTGTGTAGAATCAATTTTTTTTTTTTAATTTTTTTCTTTTTGTGTTTTTGTGTTCTGAAGACTATTGTTAGAAATTTGACTGCTGGTGGATAGCTGTATGAGATCCTTCATTCTAGGATAACTAGCTATCCTTTACTCATATTCATATTCCTATTATTGGCATACTTAGGATAAAATAGAAAACAATATTTTTAAACTCTTAGTTGTCATGATATATATTCATGGGCTAGTGGTATGAGTCTCAAAGTCGGATAAATGAGGTTGAATTACTCATAATAGATGAAGGAAATAAAGGGGAAAAAAACAAATCCTTACTTATATTAGGAATTTTGAATGCTTTATATCTATACAAACACTAGTAACTATGATTTTATTATAAAATTAATATAGAAGATATTTTAATTATTCAATAAGATTTGAGACTTAACGATGATAGAATTTTCTGTATTTCTTATTGGCTATTCCAATTGCCTGCATCTGCATATGCATGCATTTACTCAGCATCTTTTTAACCTGGCAATCTGACTTTCCTTTCATCAATATCAAAAGAGCAAATGAGACTTTAACGATCATTATCATATTTTCATGTAATAAAAATGTACCATTTCCACATATGTACTACGTACATAGCTCATTAAGATAATTACATAATTTAAGTTTAACATAAAATTAAATTTACAAAGCATCCCCAAGATAATTAATATAACTTTTATTCATTAAATTATGCAATACGGAAGCAACTCAGGAAAAGAAAAATAATAATAACACAAACAAGTTCAAGTCAACCGAATACAGCAGACTAGTTCGAATACAAACTTTAGAACAAAAGTGTTGTAATAATTTTTCCGATGATCTCCTTGTATTACAATAGCCTATTTATAAGCGTTTATCATGCTAATTTGCAGTCAGATTTTTATGGATGGGCCACAGCTCCACAGCCCATGACTTCTAGGCAGCTTCTTTGAATTTACCTTTGTCACTATCTGTCTGATACTTTTAGATGCATGTTTATCTATTGTACTTCGTACTGTTTTCCTCTTTCACGAACCCTAATTATGTTTAATGTTTACTTCCAATTCCTTTCGTTTTTTAGCTTGTTCATCGCGCATCCTCCTTGCCATCCTTTTTGCTCATATCCTCCTGGGTTCTTGTTGCATTCCCCTCTTCTTCAAGAACCCTTGACCACAAGGGTTGGTTAGGGTAACGTAATTTCAGTTCCTCGAAGAATTCCCAGGTGGCTTCCTCTGTCTGACTTTCTTTAATGAATGCAGCAGCATCCTCTTGAGCAGTGCCACCAATTTCTCCAATCAAAACAATGCCTTTCGTTTGGGGATCCATAAGAGACCTCTCAACACAATCACTCAAGTTTGTCCCATTGAAAGGGTTACCATCAATACCTACACATGTTGATTGTCGAAAACCACTAGTACTAGATCTCAAGAATGGAAAGACATAATCCTTTATGAATTCCACTTTTAGGTCCTTCATAACCAATGGACAAGCCCCACTAGCCTTGGCCTTGTTTCCCAAGCCTTTAAGTTCCTCAATACCTTACCCAACATCAGCAGTGAAGCAAACAACCGCACATCCATAATTCTTCCTTAACCATGAAACAATCACAGCAGTGTTTAAGCCACCATAATAGGCTATGACAACTTTTTTCAGCCTTCCACACGAGCCACCATGTGACTTCTCTCCAGGACTACACAAAGCTGATCGGATGCCTATTGCCCACTCACTCCGTTGGTCAATCAAAGTAAAGAAAACCTTAGTTTGAAGCTTAATATGCTTATCACGACTAATTATTTCCTTTCCATTCTCAAAACAACATTGGAGAGAAACAACAACTAGATAACTAATTATACTTAACTCATCAATTCCCATTCCACCATGTTGCATTTTGCAGAAATAGTCCATTTTCTTTATGTCATTCCTAATTGAAACATAAAGACCAATCATTGAATTCCATGTCACCAAATCGCTCATAGACATTTCATCAAACATCTCCAATAATCCAATGCACCTCCTACTCATATACGTAAAAAGCAAAGAATTATAAACATATGAATCCAATATGACCTTAATCAACTTCCTAAGAACTCTCAAACCCTCTTTCAAACACAACAAATCACCACACTTCCTTACGAAATAGAAGATACTGTACTCATTACACTCAATTTTTGACTCCCTCATCTCCATAAGAGTATCTAAAACATCTTTATACAGCCAACTGCCCAAATCAACACTCCCTTTTAAAAGGGCATTATAAATATACCCACTCTTCACAAGAAAACTATCAAACAGCTGATGTGCATCCTCGAAGGAAGAACAACAAGTGTATATGTGAACAAGCACAATATTTAAAAAATTGTTGTATTCAAACCTATTAATTCAGATATGGGGATGGATCTGTTTCCCTCCAAATAATGGCTAGTCCCAGCATCAGCCTTCAATCGAGCAGGCGCAGCAACTCCAGACTTAGTATTGTGCGAAATCATTCCATGAACAATACATTTGAAGGTTTTCGTAGGAGAGCGGAAATGGATAAGACCATGCAAGAACTTGGTATTCATACACTTCCTCACAATACGCATGTACTTTCTCTTTTGTCTTACAAACTCACTAGACAAGCATGTCACTTGGGATATTAAAAGCGGTGTTGGAATCCATAAGAGAGAAAATCAGAGGCAGATCTACTGGAAATAATCCTATCTGAGTAGATGGGTTTAAGAGAAGATGGTGGTAGGGTTTGTGGTTGTAATATACGGTTGGAGGAGAATAGGTTTTTGGTCGTTTCT
Source organism: Combretum micranthum (assembly GCA_024138025.1). Classification (NCBI taxonomy): domain Eukaryota; kingdom Viridiplantae; phylum Streptophyta; class Magnoliopsida; order Myrtales; family Combretaceae; genus Combretum; species Combretum micranthum. The sequence goes on along the minus strand of JAMXBD010000122.1, from coordinate 861,499 downwards.
GAGGTGATGCCTAACTCGGTTATTGTGGTTGTGTATAGATATGGGTTGATGATGGTTTTGGGTAGTGTGTTTGGATGGGGTTTATTATCGGATTCGTTGTTGGTTTTGTGTAAATCGGTTGGTGTATGGGTAGTTTCATTGTGATCGCCATGATGAGAGAGTGGAAGGTTGGGTTCTAGTTGGTTTAGAACAAATGGATTGCTGGGTTTTTTTGGATCAAAATAGTTTGCAATTTCTTTTAATTGTTCTAGCTGCTTTTCTATCATGTCCAGTTGAGACTTCATGATCGATTTTAATTTCTTTTCCTGTTCTTCCCAATGTTCTTTTAATTTCTTTTCCTGTTCTTCCCAATGTTCCTCGAAGATCCGACGAATAACTTGGATCGATTCTTCGAGCTTCAGATTTTGGTCAGCCATGGTGGGTGGATCGTACTGCTCTGATACCAATTGCAATACGGAAGCAACTCAGGAAAAGAAAAATAATAATAACACAAACAAGTTCAAGTCAACCGAATACAGCAGACTAGTTCGAATACGAACTTTAGAACAAAAGTGTTGTAATAATTTTTCTGATGATCTCCTTGTATTACAATAGCCTATTTATAAGCGTTTATCATGCTAATTTGCAGTCAGATTTTTATGGATGGGCCACAGCTCCACAGCCCATGTCCAACTCATGACTTCTAGGCAGCTTCTTTGAATTTACCTTTGTCACTATCTGTCTGATACTTTTAGATGCATGTTTATCTATTGTACTTCGTACTGTTTTCCTCTTTCACGAACCCTAATTCTGTTTAATGTTTACTTCCAATTCCTTTCGTTTTTTAGCTTGTTCATCGCGCATCCTCCTTGCCATCCTTTTTGCTCATATCCTCCTGGGTTCTGGTTGCATTTGTTCTAAAGTTCGTATTCGAACTAGTCTGTTGTATTCGATTGACTTGAACTTGTTTGTGTTATTATTATTTTTCTTTTCTTGAGTTGCTTCCGTATTGCAAATTACGAGTACACAACATCGTCTTTCCTTATTAAGTATTTTGTATAATTATACGACAAATGCACAAGGTTAAAATATACAATAGTTGTAAAATATTGAAATTTTCTATTGAATGAGTTGATTAACTTTTCTACGCAAAGTTTATAAGTATTGATTATATAAAAGGAGTCATTACACATACTAGTGCGAAACGTGTTAGCATAAAATAGGTTTTTTTTTTTCTCCCCCCGAAATCCATTGAACAGTAAATGACCTAATTCATCGAACCAAAAAATTGTTTTAATCTCATTACACCATTATACCGGAAAATTATTGGGATAAGTCTAGAGACTTAAAATAAGAACTTTATACAAATATGATAGTAAGATAAATTGGTACAAATATCGTAAGTTTGTCTAAATATGGTAGATTGGTCCAATGTGGTAAATTTAATATAGTAAGTTCGTCAATATATGATAAGTTTGTTTATATCTAGACCGAGTCTTATTTTAAGTTTTTACACACTTAATTTACCTATTAAAAGCTAAAATACAAGTACCCAAAATGCAAAGGAGTAAAAACACGAGTAGCCAAAGTAGAATTTAACCTATGTATATACACCTCGTGAAGAACTTCCTCAATAAATAAAAAGGGTAAATTACATTTTGGGTACTTATTTGGATACCTATGTTTAATTTATTTATTTATCTTTCTAATCTGGATGCCTGTGTTGTATAAAATTAGATAATATAGAAAGAATCCACATATTTAAGATGTACAATAACTTATGAACAAATAAGTCTCTTGCTGGAAATGAACAAATTCGATATGATGCAGGTGACTAACATCTCAATTCCTCTTGGCCCAATAAAACAAGGGAATTTCAACAACAAAATCATATAGGGCCAAAGCCCCAGTAAAAATGAGAATGTGGATTAGTCCAAAAAATGCTTTGCATCTAGCCTTAGTTATTACACCTGCATCACCCACCATTTCACTAGCCATCCTAGCGGAGAGCCTTGCAAGACCACGAGTTAGACCAAATGAAAGAAAAGCTTGCCCAATAAAGACATAATATCATCTTGTCTTTGGGTTAATTCGAGCATATGAAGAAAGTGCATCAAAAGTGTTCTATGAAAACGTTCCTTTTTTAAATAAAATAAGGAAATAGGCAAATGGATTGGCCTAAACTCATCAATCCCATATAACAAATTCAATGAAATTCATATTTGGAAAAGGGAATTAACTACATTAAACGATCTATCTCTTTTTCTCATTTTCGTAATGATGCTAACTTAGGGAATTTTTTTATTTCACATAAAGACAGGCGGTACCTAAACCGAAGAAGTGAGAACACCGATACCTAAAGCGTAATTTACCCTAAATAAGTATACGAAGCATCCCTTGGGCTCTGGTACCTTGTTTGTAATTACTATTATTATTATTATTATTATTATTATTTCTTCAAGTCATGTAACCATTAGTAACGTTGGGTCATACTAATGAAAAATTTTGAGATCGAGTGGGCGAAAAAATTTACTAGAATAATGGCCTAAAGCTGACAACAAGTATGGAGATTAAAAATATAAATATAAGAATACCACAACCTTCAACAGGAATATATATATATATATATATATATATATATATCTCATACTTCTCACAATGGAATATCAAGAAATAAATAAATCACTAAATCAGCCAGCAAAAACAATACTACAAAATACATCTTGAAATTATCAGGTAATGAAAAAGATGAAAAATTCCTCTTTAAGGCATCGAACTCTGAATTAGCTTTCATCAGCTTCAGTTCCTGCATCATTCCACATTGATGAAGTAAATAAAAGGAATACCTTCAATATCCAAAATTCCACCAACCCTAAGGACAAAACACACAGGACAGAGAATTGTGCTTCTCATGCTTTCATGCACAAAAGGTGGTGGGTTAGGATTGTCAAAATTGCGATTTTACGATTCATTGGAATACATAAAATCGCTAGAATTTTGTAAAATCACGTAAAACTAGTAGAGTCTTAAACGTATAAAATTGCACACTTAAATTCATATTTTACCCAAAGTCTACACCTAAACAATTCAGCATCTATTTATTTGAGATAAAACAATCATAACCCCATTAAATTGTACATTTGGCTTACGATTTTGACAACTATGGCTAGGATGCATAACTTTGTAATAACGAGGAAGCAGGGACGAAATCAGAGAAAGACCGATAGGAGCCTTGACCCTTACGAGAAAAATTGATTATTATAATATATTTAAATAAGGAAGAATAAAGTTTTGCCGTAATATGTTTCTGTGTCCATCCATGGCAGTGTCATCTTATGTAATTGTTTGCAGCTTGATCGTGTGTTGATGGCATATATAACATAAAAAAACAAGAATTATCTTCATTATTGGTTTTGATTCCTCTTGTTAGTCTAAAAGCAGAGTTTTGATGGAATCTGGTACATTTGTGCTGGTATGAACGGACCTAGCACAAGATATCTATCCAGACCTATACCTATGCGTTTGACACTAAACTTGAACATATTCGATGCATTGTGCACAATTAGCACCATCAGGTCACGTTCCAAAACAAGCTATATACACTTGAATGTCAGAAATATTCCAATAACAACACTAGGATATCACTAATGCTAGATATAAAACAAGCATGTTAACATTCTTCACTTCTCATTCAATTGGGTTTCTCGCACTAGTTCGAACAGAGCAGGGGAATTACAGCTAGATAAGAAAGCCCATAACATCTTATGAAAAGATGGTCCAATATGCTGATGCTCAATTTGGGTTAACTTCCTACAATTTTACACATCTCACACGACTAGCATTGTGCATAGAGGTAGGCAAGGTTCAGTCTGACACAAAACAAGCATTGATGATATATTGCTCGTACCAATTGTAATACTAAAACTGAAATTTCATTCGGTTTTTCTGCAAATTATAGTGTACAAATTCTTATATGAACTAACCTTACTGGGTTTGCTCATCTACATCCTTACTAGCAGCAACATCTCCATCATCATTTTCGTCTTCCTCACTATCACCATCATCGAAGTCCTCCACCCCGTACCGCGAATTCAAGTAATCAACAGCAGCAGGAGTGAGCACCAACTTATCCGCATTCAATATATCGTACAAATTCAAAGTCCTAGGAGTCACCATCCTTAAAGTTCCAATATTCCGGCTAGACAGTTCCACATTCCCCCCGACTTCCGTCATCAAAAACATCGACTTCTCCTTCGGATCAATTCCCCACCTCTTCATCGCCTCCACGAAATCCCTCGTCCTCGGCTTCTCGAACCGGTCGCTAAAATCCTCCACCACGGACATACTCCCCAGGGCGCTGCACAACGCCGTCGATATCGCGAGTCGCTTCTCTTTCCTGTTGATCTTAATGGACCAGTCGCGCGGTTTGGGACCAAACACTACGCCACCGCCGGGGCGGAGAGGGGTCCGCTGGGAGCCGCGGCGGGCGCGGCCGGTCTTCTTCTGAGGGTATGGTTTTCTGCCGCCACCGCGAACCTCGCTGCGAGTGAGGGTGGAGGCAGTGCCGCGGCGCTTGTTGCGGAGGTCGGTGATGAGGGCGCGGTGGACGACGGCGCGGGCGGTGTCGGGAGGGGCGGACTTGAGGTCAAGGTAGGTCTCGCCGATTTTCTCTCCGGTGAAAGAAAGGATAGGGAGTGTGGTGAGTTGGGAAGTAATGGTAAGGGATTGGGGTTGAGGTTTTGATTTGAAGGAGGAGGAAGAGGAAGAAAAGTTGGTGGTTTTGGGTTTGATTAGGGTTAGGTTTAGGGTTTTGTTGTTGTGAGAGAAGATCGAAGAGGAGAAGAAGGTGAGAGAAGAAGCCATTGGAAGGAAGGAGTAGAACTAAAGAACTACAAGAAGAAGGGGATAAAATGAAGTGGATTTTCAGTTCTGTTCTTCTGTTCTGGATATGCTTATACGTCATCCTTTCAGGTGCAACCCGGCCAATTTTCTTTCTTTCTTTTTCATTCTTATTTTTTTTGCTTCTAAACTTTTTGCTTTTGTTTTGCTTTTTGGAAAATCTAATTATAGTATGAAAAACTAGAAAAGTAAAACATTTTGGATTTTGAATCAGTTATAAAACTTTGACATTAATAAATCGTTTGAAAAACTCTTACGGCTCGTTTACTTCAACTTTGGAAACAGGCAAGGAATAGAAAAGTTATTTCTTGGGAATGATATTACCGGTAATAGAGTAGGAATGTTTATTTCTATGTTTATTTTGTCTAAAGTTTTATTACGGGGAATACACATTCTATTGTTTACTTCAACTTATTAATTCTAGCATTAAACTGCTAATAAAGCTAAAAATACCATTATGCCCTTATTGTGGTATTAATTCTAGCATTAAACTGTGAATAGAGCTTCATAAACTCTTTTTTCCCTTTTCTACTTTACTTTTTTTTAAAACATATTTTTTATAGTTTTATTTTTTTCTTTATACTTTATTATTTGTTCCCCTGTATTGTTTTTTTATACAGATGTATATCGTATATATGCATATAACATATGTGTATATGACATGTATATATATATATATATATTAAACATCATCATAGTCTTTTGATATCATGGAAATAAATTTTCAATACACCTTTTTTAACCCTCCTTGAAAGTGTTTATATATATATGTGTGGAGTTTTGTAAATCAATTTTTTTTACCATAGTTGCACCTCCTTATACATACATGAAAATAATAGCTTACATAATGTATTATTTTTTCCTTTTTAAAAATTGTTTTAAAAGTTAGGATTTTAAAAATACCTTAATAATTTTTTTAATTACGTTATGTATTTAAAAGAGAATGTTTTAATAATTATTTATAGCTTAGTCCTTTGATTAAACTACGTTGAATTGCTTCTTTTTTTTTTATTTGAAAAGATTATAATACAATGAAGAGGATGCAGATCATCTTTTGTCAAATGTAAAGCAGCAAATTTCCTCTAAAATTGTTGGTTTGTGCCATGCCCATTGGTTCCACAAACATGACTTATTTTCTTGCTTCCCAAACATTTATCTGCATAAATCTCCTTACCTAGAACATGGGGAAAACAATCCCAACTAGTATGCAGAAGAATACAAATATTGTAGTTATTAGCTCCTATTCATAACATGAACATTGATTTTTGAAGAAAAAAATTGTTTTATCAAACATATATTACAATTGTTGCAATTTATTCTCTACAATTATTAGATATCGACTTTCACCAGAAGTTTGCTGAGACAAAGCAAAAGACAACAACAGAAACTACAACAGCTGAAATATAAAAATCAATCTGCTAACAAATCCCACTCATATGAACTTTCAACTTAAACAAAAGATTCCCCTTCCCTTGATGATATCATTAAGCCAAGATAAAACTATTCACATAAAATGTTTCTTACTTCAAGTAAGCTAACAAAACATTGTTCTTTCGACTAAATTAAACATAATGCTAGATGCATAGAAGGCCTAGTTTCAACAGCAAAAAAGATTTAAAAAAAAAAGAAGGAAAATCTTATTTGTTCAACGCTCCATAAGAAACCAACATCAAGGATCTTCAATGCATGTGCTCCAAAATCAACCAGCTTCAAAATTCTTCAATGCATGCCCTCACCCATTCTAATCGCTCACTTGGTTCTAACTCAAAGAAGAGAAATAGTTGTGATGGGTTACGGGTGAGTGTGTTAAGAGCAATATTTCTTTCTCTTGATGTCAAACCTTCAATATGACGAAGAGCAGCAAGTAGCTTCCTATAGTCTTCCTTCTGTGACTCATTTAGCTCTGAAGTAAAACTAGCACTCAACATTTGACCAACCTCTCTAAAATCTTTTCCAAGATCCTTAATTACATTTACCATATTATGAGAGGAAGTATCCTCCGAATGAGCTTTCTTTTTCCGTTTGGTTGGCGGAAGCGATGTAGGTGGATTTGGAGATAAATCCTCTAAAGCTATTGGATTGTCCTCTTCATTATTGTCACCATGTGCTCCTATTTCATTGCTGTTATCATTCTCATCATTTTCAATTTCTTCAAGAATATCTTCGATTCCTTGTGCATCTTTTCCATTAGCTCGATCCTTTGCATAAATAAATGTTAAATCCTCATAATGAGGAAAACATCTTCTACGAAATGGTGCAGCATTTTTATGACTCTGAAAAGAAATAAAAAAAATTGTGTTAGCATTTTTCACAATTATAATATGAAGAATTAAAATCAATGAATAATTACCTTTAAGTATGTTTCCCACACATCATTTTCAGCTGTAGGCATATTCTTTGTACTATCCCATCCAAATCCACTAGTGCCCATGTATCATGTCATGAACAATAGCCCACTCCTTTCTCAAAGTCTTTATTCTTGATGCAATATTAGTGGCCTTCATTCCAGTTCCTAGCTTCTTTGACAGCATCTTCTCTAGCTCTAATAAGTAACCAGCTTTAAAACCTGTATCAGCATTAAATCTACCATCTTTTCTCAATTCAACCATGCATGCTACAAGCTCATCATCTTCAATAGGAGTCCACTTCCTCTTGCTTGGCTTTGTATTTTCTGCCATTCTTTTATACAACAGACTATTCATTCATATACCATGAGCAAATATATGAATGAAACCAGAAAAATTATACCATGAAAAAACCCCAACAACTCATTAACCAATACAAAAGTGGAAAAATAAAGTGTTAATAAGAATTATTATATCTATTTATAAATGTTAATACAAAGTCTACTTCCCACAACACTATGTAATTAGCTATTGATTTTGACTTGAACGAGATACATTCCATTCCTGAAACATCTTATTTGCTAAATGTAGTCTCCAACTATTCCATCCATCAGAAGTTTCTACTGTAGAAATAGGCTCAGCTTCTTCTATATTGGTAGAGTTCTCTTCATAGTCACCAAGTTCGCTCTCCATAGGATCGACTGTCATTTCAGTCCTTATATAGTTGTGAAGCAAACAACAAGCAAGAATAATTCGATTATGTACTTTTACAGGGTAAAATGATGGACTTCTAAGTATACCCCAACGCAACTTTAGTAATCCAAAACATCGCTCAATGACATTTCGAGCAGTAGCATGTTTCATGTTAAAAAACTCTTCTGCAGTTGTTGGTTGATAACCTCGACGCCACTCATTCAAATGATATCGCTGACCCCTAAATGGTGCTAGAAATCCCTCACAATTTGGATAACCAGCATCAACTAGATAATATGTACCTATAATAACATGCGTATATGAGTCACATAAAGTACAAAAAGTTTCGTACACTATATAATAGAAACTTTTATGAATTCTTACCATGAGGTACTTTCAATCCATTTCTCCTACTAATAGCATCTCGAAGGACTCTACTATCAGCTGCTGATCCCTCCCAACCAGGTAGAACATAAACAAAATGCATACTAGGAGTACAGACCCCTAGAACATTAGTAGCGATTTCACCCTTTCGAGTTCGATATCTAGGTTTATCAATGAGTGGCACATTTATCTTTATGTATGTCCCATCTAATGCACCTAAACAATTCTATTATCAAAATAAAGTAGAATATTAGAAACTTATTAAATTTTGCCAATGTTTATAGTAAAAAAATAGATATGAGTTTTTTAATCACCTCAAAACATTTCCATCGTCGATCCAATGAGCTTGAAAGGATCGGCTCTGGCTTCTTTAGAAAATAAACTTGCAGGCGAATGACTGCTTTCATAACATTATGAAAACTTCGACTAACTGTCCTACCTGATCTCCCAAATTTATGTTTTATGACCCTATTTTTTACATGATGAGCTAAAATATGCAGGAACATAGCTACTTGTTCATCTATAAGCATATGACGGGAAGCTTTCAACCCCCTAACGCCTCTAACATTTCGCAAAGCTTAAAAAATACTCTTGCGTCCATTCTAAACATGTCTTTAAAACTATCATTATCACTACGCAGAATTCTTCTAATATGTTCCCTCTTCGAATAAAAGTCTAATATATAAGTTCTAGGCTTATATCGATGTAGACTATTATTATTGGATAACACAACAAGTAAAATCCTAATAATAGTAAACATTTGAAAATAGATGGTCAATACAGTCATCAACTTTTTCTTTCTTTCTTCATTAGTTTGATGAAGCAATTGATCCATAACTGCAAATAAATAAATTATAATGAAATTGCTTAGCCACTTCTACATTTTTAAGTAAACTATGGAATTTTAAGAGAGACATTATGTAATAGTTGAGTAATGTGAATGCCAACATTAACTATCAAAAAGTAACATGTTACACTCCCATTTACGATTACAAATGCAAATACATCACAAACACATTACAAGAAAGGTGGTTTGAATACTATGTTATTGCTTAAAAAAAAAAAAAAGGCAGGTCAATGATTCTTCGTTACATATTTTGGCAATTTATTTATTTGATTATATGATTGCCAAGTATCTTGTTGCAAAGTTTATTAGAAATTTCTACAGCACTTATCAAAGAATTCTCATTTAGGTTTCATCTACTAATTTGTTGAGTTCATAGTGGTCATTTTGCATTTGAATACCAGGTACAAAATTAACTTTTATCAGGGAAAAAAAGTTCATTAGTTTCTCCACATAAATATTTATTAGCAAATACCCATAGATAGTATCACTTCTCTTTTATCCTATGAAGCCAGCTTATGATACAGAGTTTTAATTTGATGTTTGATTATTGAAATTATAGGACTGGTATTTGCTTATTGAGTCCAAGCAAAAATAGGCCATCAAAATCTTCCCATAAAAAATTAATTGCAATAAATTGACAAAAAAGGAAGTAGTACTCGAATGTATTCATAGTTGGTGACGTAAAATTGTAATTCATCTGCGATGATTAAGAACATTTTTCTGCTATATTGTTTTGTCTCATATTTGCATACTTTACGTAAATTGCTAGCCCTATTGTAAAAGATGATTATTCAACTATGTCTTTACTGTATCTTTTCCTTTCTTACAGTATCCTCCGAAAAATCAAAGATCATAATAAGAAAAAGTAAAAAAAGAAGAGTACAATGATAAAAAATCATACCTTTTGGTTGATTTGTGCAATACCCACGTCTTGACGATAAGGAGAGAACGATTGACTAGATTAGGTCAAAAATTTGATGGTAGGTGAAAGAAATAACGTGAGAAGGGTTTTTGTTTTAGGCCTGTGATATTTTTGTCAATATGTAATTTAATTAAGGGTAATTTGGACAGGGTATTTAATTTTTTATTACTTCTGGAGTTGAAATAGAAAAGGAATAAAAAGTTCCACCTATTAGATAGAACTTTTTATGCCCTCTATAGAAGGAATAAAAAGTGCATGGGAATATTTATTACTGCTCATTTAATGCAAGTAAACAAAGTAATAGAGGCATTCCAGCAATAGAAATCTATTCCTCCTCTATTATCTCCAAGTAAACGGGCCGTTAGAGAAAACATAAAAGCATTATGTGTATAATAGAGTTTCAACAATTAATTGGTTTAAAAATTTTACTTTGAAAAAAAAAAAAGTATGCGGACTTGTTGAACCAAGTCTAGCTCATGAGCCAATTAGACTAGCCACATGGGCTAAGGCTCTATCGATGTCACTAGCAAGTGGAGGCCTCAAGTAGGCACCTATCACCTCAACATGGCATTCGACCGTCTCCTTTGACAACATTTCTCAGTATATTCTTCTTAGTTAGGCTTGGCACATACAAAAGTAGATTAGTGGGTCTAACACATGTCTACCATAATTTTCACTAACCGCTCATTCTCCCAAGATCTCATGGCACACTCAACTACCAAAGATTAGCCAACTATAAGTAACTCACTTCCTTTCATGGAAATGGTAATATCATCTAAACTACTATCCATACTAATAATCTATTTATCTATCACCATAATCACTAACTTAAGCATTAGAATAACCATACTAAGCCCAAACTTAGCATGTTCCTAAGAGTTTTCTATTTTGCAGGCCCATAATTCTTTTCGATCCATTCCAAATTATCAATTTCTAGCCTCAACCAAATTCGAACTAATGCCACACTTGAGGTTCAATGCTTATCTTTTTATCTTTTTATTGAGTAGACTCAATATACTTTAAATGTACTCTTAAGCTAGTGTAAGTCTCCTTTCCATCTATTGTGTAATAGTTATGGCCTTTAGCTATCTAAGACTTTGTGTTATGCATGCCTAGTTCTATCATATCTTGATATGTATTAATAGATTTCTAGGTGATCAACCATATGCAAGAATACACATCAAAATAATTAGAATTTATATCACATCTCAGCAGCAAACAAATTTAAATACTAGTCAATGAGCACACATTTCTTTATAGATTTCCAATTATCAAAATAATCATAGATGAAAACGATGTTATCAATACTCCATCGTGCAACACATTTAGTATTCTAAATCCAATAGAGGTTAAATTACGGTGATTTAGGCTTAGATTAATGTGGAAAAAAATAAAGCCTACAAAATAGAAACTCAATCGGGCATGGGCCTGCTGTGACCACTCTGATGCTTAAGTTAGAGGTCATTATAACAAGCTTATAGATTATATGAATGTAATCAGTTGAGTGTGACACTACCATTCTTTAGGGAAGATGGTGTATATTTATAAGTAATTGACTTGGCAGTTATAGACATCATGGGAGAGTTAACAGCTAGCAATAATCGTGGATGTCATGAGGTAAGCCTACTACTCCATTACTGGATGTCTAGTTTAATTGATCTATTCGTGTTTCAAGGGCCAAGTAAGGTGGGGACGGTCAAGCAAAGGTCATGGTTATTCGAGCAAGGTTTGACCTTTTTATTCTAGTGTCTATCATTAGGGTTTGGGTCTAGCAGGGTAGCCTTACTTACTAGTGTGTTAGGCTTGGCTCATGTAGTCTAGGTTTCATATTTAGATCATCAACAACTATATATATATATATATATTATATATAACTATAACAAATAAGCATTCTATTACTTGCATTATATAAACTTCTTGTATGAAAATCAATAATATAATAATTATTTATTAAAAAAAAAACTTGTTTTGGAGGAAATATATTTACACCATCTAATATAGTTAGTAAACTATTACAATCTTTCTTACATATAGTTCAAATTTTAAGTTAGGATTGTTGAACATGCTGCAAGTAAATTATGGGAGATTATTTGAAATTTGAATGTCTAGAGTAATATAAAATAGTATATGAGAGTTCACAACTTTTAAATTTTAGATAGCCATTGGAAGTTTAACTAACTAGCTAACTTGCTATTACAAGCTTAAAAATTACTATAGCATCATAGCAACTTTGGACGTTGATTCATCTAGAATTTCATAAAACTCAAGACATATAAGTTAGGAAGCTCATTTTTAACTTTTTTGTAGCATCTTAAATTCTCTTAGTTTGGGTTCATATAAAAGAGATATGCTTAAATTATGACACCGTGCTAGGTTGTCAATTTTAAGTGTTACGTGAACTAACTTGTCAGTTTAAGCTATTATAGGGCGAGCTTGTTTCTTCATTTTGAACTGGCTTGCCAATCTTCATCTCTTACCTTTAATTTTTATAATTTTATGATCTTTAAGTTGAAATTATGACTTGTACATGTATTTCCAAACACCAAACATCTACTAAAACACATTAAGTAGCATATTTAACAACTAAACCTAGTTCAAATATTGATTTCACACATGGAATAATCAAACACAGGTAGTATGATAAGTTATAATTTTATATGTCCTTTCTCCAACTTTTTATTACATTCATGTGTATATTTTTATTTATTTTTTAGGAAAAATTGTGCAAATTTAAAATTACACAAAAGATGGTTCCAAATGCAATGAATATTTGGAAAAAGGATGTCCTTTCTGAAGCTGAGATCAGTTGCCAATTTCAAAATCACAAAGTTATGAGGAGTTATACTGCTATTCATTAAGTGCAACGATGATTTAATCCCTTCAAATTAAAGACCGTGCAAATTCATTCAAGACACCTTCGAGGAATTTCACCATCTAAGGTATTTATAAGACATTAATCTAGTTTATAATTTATATCTCTTGGCATTGAAAAGTCCACGGGCCATCCAAAAGAGAATCACGTGTTGTATTTTAATGGAAATCATTAGTTACCCTAAAATGTTCACGATCCACGCATGAAAATAATAATAAAAGAGGAGAGAGAGAGAGAAGACAAGGAAACAGACGATTTGGGAGAGACATTACCACGCAAACTTAGAAATATTTCGACATTCACAATTGAGTAGATTGCCATACGGAGAACCTAGTCGAGATTTGCGAGACGATTTCAACGAAGACATAATTCCTCCTCTCAATTTCAATTATTCAAATTTTCTTGGGTGATCTCTTGTACGAAGCACATTATAGAAACATTAGATCTTTTAACTTCTCTTGATATCAATAGATTACATCACGAATTATTTTTATATGTGTTGTTGTCTTTTTAATATAATCATAATTCTTCTTTGTGGAAAAATTGATTAACCCTAAATTGCTAAAATGATTATTATTGCTTGACTAAAATATGTTGAGATGAATGGATTATTCTTGTTAAATATATATGCTGTGAAATTGTGTTTTAATCTGAAATATAATCTTGTAGATTATCTTAATGACTTGGAAAGGGATTTAAGGTTTTATAAAGATTGATATTTAATATAATAGAATTGGAAGATTCATTATTTTGATTAAATAGCATTTGCCAATAGGACATAATGCAATGTTCTTTTTAATTTTTGGCTAAAGGGATTTAGGAAAAATTAATCAAGGTATTAGGTAATTATAAAATTGGAAGATTAATAATTGAGATTTTGAATCCATATTAATTTAATTAGAGGGATCTAAGAAATTGATATAATGCTTTAAAAAGACTTTAGAACTTGAAAGAGAACTAAAGGCTTTAGCAAATTCACACGAATAACCATTCAACTGAACATAATTATAATCAAGTTGGCAATATAATTAGTAATTATGGTGGATTCTATTTTTTTTCTCCCATGTCTCCATTGGTTGAATCTAAAAAGAAATTCTCTCTGCGATTGGTTGGTATAATTATAATAGTTAGATCAATTCTACTCAATTATAGATTGCTTAGATAATATTAGAATCAATATCGGTTTAATAATTAATTTAATCCTTATAGGATCAACAACCTTACTCACTTTGTATTATTTGGTTGACTAGTGCACTTGTTGGTAATCTGTTTTTAATTAAATTTTTTTTATCAAATCAAGTTTTTGGCTCCATCGTCGAGGGTTTTGGTTGATATTAGACCACTTTGACTCTATATTAATCTAAGAAAAAAAAAAGTTTACTATGTTTTCCTTTGTTCTCTTTTGCAAGAGGTTTATGCGAAGAAGTAGAAGTTTTGAGGCTTCTACCATTTGATCCTGAAATAGAACGTACTTTCCACCAATTATTAAGAGAGAACAAAAATAGAGTTGATTTAGAAATTACTAAGATAGTGGAGAATAATAATCAAGTAAAACAAGTTGGTAGAGCTTTACAGGAATATGCAATGTCTATAGTTGCATGACCTGTGATTAGGAGGCCAACAATTCAAGCCAATAACTTTGAGCTCAAACCAACGCTAGAGGACTTCCACATGAGGATCCTAACGAGAACGTTGCAGTGTTTCTCAAATTTGCGACACAAGAGTAATGAAGTACCTGAAGATGCCATTAGACTAAGACTTTTTCCATTCTCATTGAGAGACAAAGCAAGGAGCTGGTTGGATTTCATGCCCCAAGAGTCAATAATTGATTGGACTCAGCTTTCAATAAAGTTTATTTCAAAGTTCTTGCCACCTGCACGGACTACAAAGCTTATAAATGATATCACTAATTTTGTTCGAATAGAAGAGGAGCCACTCTATGATGCTTGGCAGAGACACAAGGAAGCTCTCAGGAAGTGTCCACACCATGGGTTACCTACTTAGCTTATTATCCAGACATTCTATAATGGTGGAGCAACATCAAGATCTATGGTGGATGTTATAGCAAGAGGCACATTAATAAGTAAGTCATATGAACAAGCTTATGAATTGATAAAGGAAATGGCCTCCAATGCATATAGCTGGCAAAATGAGAGAGCAAGAGCCAGACCTACAGTAGTTAATGAGATGGACACAATTTCTCAATTGACAGCTCAGATTTTGAACTCTCACTACTCGGGTAAGTAAACTTACTGCATCCATTTTTTTAATGCTAACCCTACTATTTGTTGTGAGTTGTGTTTAGGACTACATACGACAACTGAGTGCTTAGCTGGAAACCCATTTGCTCACCATCATCAAGTGGAGAGCAAGTCAATTTTGTTAACAACTTCCATAGGGCTAATCAAGGGACCATATTCTAACACTTATAATCCAGGATGGCGGAGTCATCTTAACTTCTCTTAGAGGAATGAGAGTAATTTATTAAAACCACCACCAAGATTCTAGAATTAGGGTGCTAATCAGAATGCCCCACTTCAACAAAAGCAATCAAATTTAGAGGAGCTCATGTTGAGTTACATGCAAAAGACAAATACCATATTGTAGAATCAACAAGCCATTATTAGGAATTTAAAGGCATAATTAGGTCAGATGTCTCAACAATTGAGCAATAGACATCGGGGTTTTTGCCCAACAACATAAAGAAGAATCCCAAAGGTTTTCAATGCAATAATGTTGAGGAGTAGTAAGGAACCAGAAGAAGTTGACAAGAGGGAGCGAACAAAAAGGTAAGATTGAGGTCTCAGAAGGATAGAGGAAAAAGAAGATGGAGGAACTAGAGCATAAGTCACCAAAGATGAAACCATATGTTCCTCCTGTTCCTTTTCTAGGGAGGCTAAAGCAACAACAATTAGATGCTCAACAAAAAGATTACACCAATTTAAAGTGGAATTCGACCCACCCCCTAATCTACACGATCCATAATTTGCTTTATTGAAGGAGGACTTCACACTTCATTCAACATAAAACAAATGCTTCACAAATAGGACTTCACATTGCCTCGGCACGAGGACTTCACATTGCCTCAACTAGAGGACTTCACACAATACCTCACAATGAGGACTTCACTTAATGCCTGCACACACGTAGAACTTTACATAGGTGTCTCAAAATATGAGGACTTCACTAAAACAGTCACAAACAAATACGTGAATAGTACCTCACAATATTAGCTCACTAATCTCACAAATGACACTATTTATTTAACAAAAAATAAACATAAACAGCAAGTATTTTTACATAATCTATGCATGTTAAGTCTCTACTATCGTCTCTCTCTTTTCTCACTTATTTTCTCTTTTTTTTTCCTCTCTCTTGAAAATCATCTTAATATTCTATATATAGTAGCTTTAAAAACATAGCCATTCACCCTTAAAATAACCTCCAACGATTGAATTTGAAAGTTTATAACAGCTATTTTTTAAATTGTCACACCTTAAATCTTGTTGTGGCCTCATTTTAGCCCTCAACTAAGTATTTGCTCACACTCCATCGAGTTTTGAATTCAAACTTATCGCACCCTACATTCATCGTGTCTTATTTTTGACCCTTGATCGGAGCTGTGTTTGTTTGAGATTGTCGAGTGTTGGTTTTGAGCTTATCGCACCGTAACCATTTAACACATCGAGCCCTTGATGTGTCCTTCGATCAACGCCTCTACATTTTTGGACTTATCGAGCTTTAGTCTTAAGTTTGTCTTGCACTGTAGCAAAGATTTTGTCCTGTGAATTTTATTGGCCTAGTTTATTCAATGATTATAGGAAATTTATTATATCATGCGCTCAATGTTAGAGAACTGGTAATATATCTAGGAGACATGAATTATCATAAAACTATATTCTGGTAATTGAACTTTTTGATGTGTAGGGAATTGATTTATGGCATTTTCCCTCATCTTTTGCAAGTAAATACATATCTGTGGCTGTTGACTATGTTTCAAAATGGGTAGAAGCAGTTACTCTACAAACCAATGATGCCAAAGTAGTTATAAAATTTTTGAAAAAGAACATATTTACTAGATTTGGGGTGTCTAGAGCAATTTTTAGTGATGGGGGGGCATAGTTTTGTAACAAGCAATTTAAGAATCATTTATCTAATATGGAGTTACTCTTAAAATTGCTATCCCTTATCATCCACAAGCATGTGGAAAAGTAGAGGTGTCAAATAGAGAATTAAAATGCATCCTTGAAAAGACTATTAATGTGTTAAAGAAAGATTGGTCTTTAAAACTTGATGACATGTTATAGCATGTCTCATATAAATTTTTTTTGGTAAATCATGTCACCTACCTATGGACCTTGAGCACAAGGCATATTGAGACATTAAATTTCTTAACTTTAATATGCAAGCTGCAGGTGAAAAAGAGATTACCCTAGCTTAATCAAATGGCTGAGTGGAGAGAAAAGGCTTGTGAGAATGCTCGCATCCATAAAGAGAGAGCAAAAAGATGGCATGATATGAACATATTAAAGCAAGAGTTTTTACTTTGACAGAAAGTTTTATTATATAACTCTTGCCTCAAGTTATTCATAGGTAAATTGAGATCTCAATGGTTTAAACCTTTTATTATTACTAATATTTTTCCTTATTGTGTAGTTGAATTGAAGGCTAAAGATAACCACACTTTTAAAGTGAACAATCATCTTCTCAAATATTATTATGATGGGGAAGACATTAGTAGAAATACCACCATCGTGGGCTTGGGAAATCTTGCTTAAGAGATAGAGAAGTCAGGCTAGCGACTATAAAATAAGCGCTTTGTGAGAGACAACCCACACAAAAAATAAAATAAAATAAAGACAAAAAAAAAAAAAACAAAAGCAAAAAATACACAAAAAGAATTTTTCATTTTCTTTTCTTTTTCTTTTCAGGCTAGTTGGATCTTTTCAAGAAAGTGTGCACAAGAAAGAGTTAAGAAATGCAATCAAACCAACATTCTAGGAGAGTATTCTTCTTTTTACTCCCTATTTTAAATCTTAATTTTCACATTGAAGACAATGTTGGTTTTAAAGTAGGAGGGTGATTTTATGTGATGATTTGTGATAATTGTTTGAATGTGTGGCTTATTTCATGTCTTGGGATACAATTAGAATTACATGATCTATATATTTACAAATTATATTTCTTTTTGCATCAAATAACTACTTTGTGCTTTTTTTTTTTCCAAAATTCTGCTTGATTTTTTGGTGAACTTTTATCATTTTATTTGAGTAAAATGATGGGATCTTTAAAGTGTAAGGTTTCGTACTTTTAAACTTAAGGTCAAAAGGCTTTGGATTGGGATAATGTTGCTCATAAAAGGCCCATCATGTTTATTTTTTAGATTCACTTTAGCATATGCTTATTCCTAAGAAGTTTTTGAAAAGCATGAAAAACACTTTTACTTGTGATTAAATGAAACTTCTTCTTGGTTGTCTTTCTTAAATATAAAGTTGGGGGCTAAAAGTAAAAAAAAAAAAAAAATCAAAGTCTAAACATAGCGGCAAAAACCCTTCCATCTTAAGAAATAAAGAAAAAAGATAGAGCCAAAAACCCCACTAGAGGAAAAAGAAAAGATCGAGGCAAAAAACTCTCCCTCTAAAGCTTCATAAAAGAAATTGAAAAAATAATAAATAAGCCTCCTTTTATATAAAGAGATGTTTGAGATTGAGCGGATGAAATATGCACAGGTGCTTGGATTTGAATGTTTGATGAGATAGAATAGGAAGTGTATACGTTTTAGTTCAAATTTATTAAAGGGCATATGACTTTTCTTGAGTGAGTTAAAGTTAAACTCAGTTCAAAGACAATGAACTTTTGTTGAAACTATATGAAATATTGCAATGCTTAGATTAGTTATTTCTATCATATATTAATGTTACTAGTACACAATATAAAAGTTGAGCAGATATTTTGTATAGTAAGTTGCTATTATTGTGAGCATTAATTTATTATGGGTTCAAAAGTACTTCATTGGTCAATGCCAAGTTTATACAGATCAGGCATGTGATATGGCTTGCTTGTGAGTGTAATAAATGTCCTCTTGTTTTCATGCTATATATTTTGCTTGAGGATAAGGAAATTCTTAAGTTGTGGGCAATTTGATAAGTTATAATTTTAAATGCTTTTTATCCAACTTTTTATTACACTCATGTGTATTTATTTATTTTTTAGGAAAAATTATGCGAATTTAAAATTACACAAAAGATGGCTCCAAGTGCAATGAATATTTGGAAAAGGATGTACATTTTGAAGCCGAAAGCAATTGCCCATTTCAAAATCACAAGACAAAGTTATGAGGAGTTATACAGCTATTCATTAAGTGCAACTGTAAACTCCTTAATTTCACACATTCAGACTTTGATAATTGGCAAGAGTATGATATAAATCCAATGTTGTCAGAACCGAATTAGGTATTTATGCAGGCATGCTAGGGAGTCAAGGGTTAAGGAGTTGAACTGGATTCAACTGGGATCGAATTAGGTTCAACTAGGGATCGAACCAAGGTCAATAAAAATGAAAAATTAAGTCATATTCTACTCAAACTTAGGAATTATTACATTTTAAGTGTCCTATTATAAAGTTTTTTTTTTCAATGCCCCATTTTTAATTTTTTATACAATAATAATAATTATTTTCTTTTTCATATATATATGTTGGTGGAAAAAAATTAAAAAAATTAATTTCACATACTTTCAAAAAAAAAAATAAAGCATAAATTTTCTTTTTATTAGTCTAACTATCTTTTTTATTGCATCAAAATCAAATAATACTCCAAGAAGAAAACATAAAATCAATAAAAAGAAATAGAAATTAGTGTGAGAATTTAAGAATTATTTTTTATTTTTTTTAGACAATTTGATGGAAAGTAAAATATATCCTTCGACTTGTAAACTTTTCAAATTATAGGGAAAGCACTCAACCTCAATCCAACAATTATGATATAAAATAAGAAGTCTTACATGGGACTTGCAAAAGTAATTGCAACATAAGAAAGAAACAATGTAATATAAGAAAATAAGTTTTGTGTTGAAAAAAAATGTGTTAAAAATATGTTTTGGTTTGGGTAGGCTAGATTTACTATTAATCAAATACCTGTACAGTTGCACCCGCATCAACTCACTCTGACATGTCCTTTTCCTCACAACATCCAATGGACATTTTCTATAAAGATCGAGTAAATACTATTTTAAACAAAGAAAAATTCATTTCACTTTTGAAATCAAGATCTTCTTCTTCAAGGGCACCTTCTTTAGCCTCAAGATCCATCTTTCTATAACTTCCATCTTTACTTGACAATCATCAAGCTAAACCAAGTAATCGTGTTTATTGCGTCGGTGGTTCCAACAGTAGTAGGGGCAGACAACGAACGAGAGTGTCTACTGTTTATAAAGAATGGATTTTTACTTTTGAGTTTCTACTACTTTCTAGTTTTCCACTATCTAAGTCTTTTAGACTTTAGCTTAGGAACTTATGAAGTTTCAATGTGCTATTTTCATTTTAGACTCTCGCCTCAATTTTTTTTTTAATTTTTGAGCATTTTGACGCGGCTGACTCGGCTGGGTTAATCGATTCTCAATCGAACTTACCAGGTCGCTTGGGTCTAGCCGGTTTAACATAAAATGAGCCGTTAGTGAGACCTAGCCCGCCCCACATCAATGCTAGTTCCGGTTGAATTGGCCGGTCTGTGGCGATTTTGACAACGTTGATAAAATCTTGAAAAGTTTTAACAATATTAAAATGTAAATAGTTTAATTATACTTTAATAAATTAGAATCATCATCAAAGAAATTTCTCTTCACGTTTCATCATTAATGCGTGATAATAAATCAATGAATTGATAAAGTAATTATTAGGACTCTAGTAAATTTAAAAGAACTATCAATCAATATCAAAAAATAATTAGAAAAACAATAAATATGCCCCAGTAATTCTCAAATAAAAATAACGTTATTAATCATCAAGCAAAACCTTAACATCAACAATTAAACATAAATATATATATCATCAAACACATAGAATTAAATAATCTAACAAGAAAATTTCCAAAATAATCACAAATAAATATTTTCTTATAAACTTATAATTAAAGATTATCGTAACCCTTAAAGGAGCTACTCATAAAAGAGGTAGCCTCCTAATGAAGTAACTTCTCCTAGAATTCCTTCTAAAGAAGGAACCTCTTGAAAAACCTAATAACACCATCTCCTTAAATAAGCAACATATCGTGGAAGTCACTCAAATTATGAAAATGATTTATTACATAAGAAAATATTCAAGACATAAAGCAAGTAATTAGAATAAAATATAACTTAGAAGCTCGAAAATTAATGCCCATAAAATATTCTACATTACTGACTTAATCATGTGGTTATTTTGGACACATTGTACATAATAAGTATATAATAAACTAGTACTATAATTGTAGTAGTTGTAGTAGTATTAATAGTATCAAAAGTATACAATAATTAACAATATACATTGTAGTAAAAATGAGCAAGATTATTTTGTCATATAATAAATAATACTATACTTGATCCACATATTAAAACCATTTTGATAAGTTAACAATATTAATACTATAATTATTATATTACCATTAATATATTAGTCATAATAATCTATTGACTTGTAACTATGCTATATAAATATATTACAATTAATATCGTAATTACAGTCCATTATAATTTAACAATTATGGTAATAATATACTAGTGTATAACGCACCCATGTTGTGTGTGTGAAAAAAAAGTTAAAAAAGATACGAAAAAAAATAAAAGAGTGGGAATGGTTTTTTTTTTTTTTGAACAAAGAGTGGGGATGGTTAAAAGATGGTTTTTAAGCTAGAGTAATGGAGGGGAGAGAGAGTGCAAGGAGAGGAACAATAGCCGTCACCATAAGATAAAAAAAAAGTTTGTATTTTTTGACACCACAATCAAGTTTGATTAATAAATGGTATAGATATGTAATCAACATACTAATATAACGTATAACATAACGAGACCCTATGGCTAATTACCTGGAAAAGTTTACAATTATTGGCACGAACACGTATCAAATACTATATCAAGATAGTTATAATAACAAACAAGCAAACACGCAAATCAAGAAAATAATATGATATTAACTAAATAATATAGGCTAAAATCATATCAAAAACTTGATTAGAATTTTAGTAAAATAAATCAAACATATCGTGAACCCTTAGAATTCACATTGGAATAAAAATCTAAAACCGTATCAAATCAGACCCAAACCGTAGATATCTTAGATCAAATCAAATAAATCTTATAATCCTAGTATATCATATGAATTAAATTAAACTTGGATCCCTAAAAGTTCGAAACCTTAAAAACCCTAAACAAAACTAGATAAATGTTCAATAACCTTAAGATATCAGATGAATTAGATAAAGCCTGAAACCTTAAAAGTAAATCTTTAGCAAAAACATATCTCCATCAAGTGATCTAATAGCTTAATCGATCCAGAAACCTTATGTTTATCTTATCACTAACACGCAAATCCAAAGGATATAATATTCAATAATAAAATATAATTTCTATAGTTGAAAACCCTCATAATTTTAAGGTATGTCAAACCAAGTCAACTTTAAACCTTAGGAACTCTAAACTTGATCAAACAAGCTTGTAAAACACTAAAATGTGGAATAAATTAGAAAAATGAGGCAAACTTTAATTATGAACTGAATATATAGTATATCCCTAAAATGATTAGATTCACTAAAACTTTGATCATTTCGAGCCTTTATGAGATCGGAAAGCAAAACAAGGTAAAATATTCTGATAAATAATTTATATTATAAAAATATTAAAATTCCTATACGATACCAAATAAAAATTTTTCGAGTTATAAAAACATGAGATATAGTTAATGTACGCGTATTCTACCTCTACTGGTAATTAATTTGTTACCTCATCTTATTTTTTTACTATTTATTATTATTTATTCTACTCTACTTTCTTTTATACCTATTCTTACATCTTACAAACCTATATCTTACATTTACATTTTTCATATATACTTTATCTAATTTATACTACACTTTTCTTTTTCTTCTCTCCCTCTCTCTCCCCTTTGCAGTTTGCAGCTGCTGCCCCTTCCTTCTTTTCCCTCTATTTTATTTTTTTATACTTTAATCCAATCCTTTTTTTTTTCTCTATAAATACATTGTCACTTCTTCGCTTCTTTCACACTTTTTCTTCACCATAAAAAAACTCTATTAAATTTTCTTCTCAACTTCTCTTTTAAAATTATTTTGTCTTTCCATCCCTTTTTTTTCCCTTATGATTGCTACCTCCCTCCCTCTTTTTCTCACACACACACATCTTCTTTGCAAATTATTTAGGTAAACACTAAACCATCTCCATAGATTATGTTATGTGACATGTAAAATATGTATGTCATTAGATATTTTTCCATAAAAAATCCTCATGATACATATGCTAGGGAATGAAAATGCAAAGATAAAATATTGTTCGTGTCATGTTTATGTTCATGTTATGTTTTTGTTATCAATCTAACTTTCTATATGCGAATATGAATATATAAGTATTTATACTCTTATGAGCATATTGCTCACTAACTTAAATTTATTTATTCCATGCACTCATTTATTTGTGCACTCTATTTATTTATTTATAAGATTAGTTAACTTCTAGTCTTGGATTGGTTAATAAATCAAGTTCAAAGGAGATTAGAATAATTCGAATCTTAGGGAGACTTGAAATAAAAGCTAACACTCTCATAATTTTCTTATTATCTATTTCGATTTTTATTTATGAGATTGGAGATATTTCAAGTCTTAAGAAGTCTTAATAAAAATCTAAGACTTCCATATTTCATTTCATTATGTTCGTTTTGTTTTATTTCATACGGTAACCGGAATGTTCCAAGTTCCGAGGAGTGTTGAAGACTTCATGTTTTTGTTTTAATATCTTTATGTTCTTGTTTATCTATTTCTAATTTTTATGTTCTTAGTATAAGTTCATGCTATTAATTTTTATGATTGCTATTTTAAACTCATGCACATATATGGTCATAGATGAGGTTATTACTAAGCAAAAATAGACTTTCCCAAAAACATGAATGTTGATGATTCTTTATTATGTAAAATGTTTTCCATAAATCTTATCTTCAATACTTGAGAATCTTTTCATTAGGAATAAAGAATTAGAAAAAGAAAAAAAATCAACTATATTTTTTAAAATGCCAAAATGAATTTTCTCAAATTATAAATGCTAATAATTCTTTGTTATATAAAATTTTCTAAAAATCTTATTTACAATACATGTGCAAAGCTTTTTATAAAAAATTTAGAACAAGTTGTTTACTTAAATTTTTTTACATGTCAAAAATTAAAACATATTAAAAATAATATAACTTAGAGTAATTCTTCTCCATAAATATAAAGAGGTTCTTATTTTGGAAAATAATTAGTTAAAAGAAGTTTATTATGAAAATGAAATATTTATGGATTCAAAATAAATATAAAACCATGATTTTTAGTTGAATTTCACATTTACGAAAATCTAAGAATTGAAATTTTATTTAAAAACCCAAAAGTAAATTTTTCTATAAATTTAACTTTTCAACCTTCCATAAGGATTATTTTACAAAATTTTTATTTTGAGACAACATCACTAGGATCATGCATTTAACATGAGTTATTATTATTATTATATGATTTCTAAAGATGGAAATATTTTATACTTAATTTATAGAATCCAAATGAAGTAAAAATTTTGAAAATTGAAAATGACGAGATCTGGAACCTTTAAGATGCATTTTGTACCATGTGATTCCGAACCTTAAATGACTTTAAATATTAAAAATAACCTTAGAAATGGATAAAGCATTCAAATCAAGTAGAAAACAACCACTACTATGCAAAATTCCGAGTTAAAATGAGAAAGTTATGACTATTTTAAGTTGAAACTTTCATAACTGGGAATAATGATGCAAATTGAAAAATAAAATTAGAAATTTGAATAGAATTCATTCTAGATATTTCTTTTGTTTAGATGCTGAAGAATTCGATGTACATTTCCTTAAAGATCACTTTGACTAAGGATTACAATATAGACGAATGAATTTTTTCTTCATGCTTTACGTATTCTTGTATGTGCTCGTAGAATATAGCACTAGATTGTAAGAAAAAATAAAAATGATTTCTATGTGAGACATTACGGGAAGCACGTATGTGATTCACTAGAGTGAAAAACATGTCTAGGAATAATTACCAAGATATGGTCGGTTTAAAAGTAATTACCAAAATCTTGTAGCAAAATCACGATCTTAATCGTGATATTAGTTTTTATAATAATAGTGTAGATATTATTCGCGATTTAATATTTAACTACCGTCACTTTATCGCGTCAATAAAACGTGATGTTAATATTTTACATGTATATCTCGATTTTCAATCGCGATATAACTGCAATATATTTTTTTCCCATTTCGTACTACCTTTTCCCTCTCACTCTCTCTCTACCTTTGACTTTTTATTATGTCTTCTCTCTCTCACTATCTTCCACTATTCAGTCCTCTCTCTCAGTCTGTCTTCCATCACATCACTACTCTCTCTCTCTCCTCTCTCTCTCTCATGCCCTTAAGGGTATCCTAAACGCGACAGTCCGCTATTAAAGATAACTAAGTCTAATAAAGAGTCTATCATAAAATGATTTACACTTTTGAAACTCCTCTTAGAATCCTTATCTACTTCTAGCTTGCACGTCTATCCATAAGATCTTAGCTTGAAGGCATTACCTAGGTAAAATAACCTCTTGGTTCCAACCAAAAGTACGAAAACTACAAAAGATATCCAATAGGGTATAAGCTACTAGCTTAGTGAGATTTATTTCCACAAATAAACACTCGACATCCAATCATCAATACAAGTTTATTTAGGCAATCATATGAGATGTACAAGCACATGGGCAAACAATACATATGATTTTCCGAGAATCATATGTTTGACTGGATTTACCCCTCCATTCGATGGTTAGGTGTTTCAGATTGTGTAGGCCGCTATTATATAACGTAATTCCATGATAGTTCTTATTTTAATAACTTTCTTGCTAAAGAAAAAAAATGTATTATAAACTAACTTATTTGTACTTCTTTTTCAAGCCGCTACATAGCTACTAGGTATTTTTATTAAGATGTTTTCTCATCTTTAGTTGATTCAGACGACGTCTCATCGCTTTACAAAATTTACAAACTCTATGAATCTCCTTACTAAGCCTTTGTTCCACCAAAGGAATAGAAATAAATGCGATGAACTCACCTAATGACATGCATGGATTATTTTAATTAAATAATCATGACATAATTAAATATTTTGGGGTGATCATAGAATTTGCAGACAATCATTCTTATACTAGATCAAACATTCATTATAAACAATTTACACCTCGATATACTTAATCGTAATTTCAACCAAGTATATAAAGCACATACATTTTCCATTTTATCTTTTCTTAATTCTAATGCCAGTATTTTACAAGCAAAATCATAAGTGCAAATATGTAAGTGCGGATACTTATAGTCAAGAAAATCCTCGAGACACGAGAATTTGACCTCTACGTTACCTAAACAAGAGAAATACCCAAAATGAGTATTTCTTGGAAGTTTTACTTAAACTTGTAATTCTATTTTACTAGGTTCGTCAAAATTCATATAGAAGGAAATTCCAACTTAAAATGGCCATTAGTTACTCATTTTAACTCTGAATTTTGCATATAATATACCGATTTCTACCAAATCGAAAAGATCTATACATTTTCAAGGTTATTTTCTACAAAAAAAAAGGTTGTTTGGCTTCCTAAAAGTTACAGTACATAACCAAAACGAAAATCTCAGCTTTTGAAAAACAATATTTCAAACTCATCTTTATTCAAAAATCCTTTTAGCAAAAATATAAATATATGTATATATATAGTTGAAAAATCCTTTAAGCATTTATATGAACTCATATTATATGTAAGATTCTAATGGTGTTGTCTCAACAATTATTTTTCGCAAAACAATTCATCTTAAAGTGTTAAAACTTAATAAATTCCTTTCTAAGTGTTTTGGAGAAACTTTATAATTTCTTAGGTTGTTATAATCAAGTATATTCCTATCTTGTTTTCTAATGGCTTTTTCAAAACAATTAAATTCCCTTTTAACTTTAATCTTTTACGAATTTTGCTTTTTGTGGCAAAATTAAGTTTCCGAAGTTTTTATTGAGTTGTTGATAACCTATAGTGACTTTGACTTATATATATTCCCTTTTTAACAAAAAAAAAAAAATGGTTTTGTTAAACAAGTTTTCTTATCCTTATATTCTTATCTTCTAACTTCTTTAAAAACAACTTTTATTTCTAAAACTTCGTTCTTTAAGTCTTTTGCCAACTTTACTTGAAAAGAAATTATTCTTTTTAAGTTATTGATAAAATTTGTGGTTTTTTAAATCACCATACTTATATTCTTTTTATCTCTTTTGAAGATGGGTTTATCATTTACAACCTTGAAATCCTTTATTTTTCTATATGGGTTTATAAATTAGAAGGTTGATTTTATTTTAATTTTGAAAACTAGTTTTGTTTTTTGTTGTTATTATGGAGTTAGTTTAAATCCTACAAGTAAACTTTCTATGAAAAATTTGCTTACCAAGAATACATTTATGCTAAGTTTTGATAAACTTTATGTAGTTTACTATAAAAAAAAAAAAAAGAGAGTTCATTTTGTTTGTTAATTTCTTTTATGAAATCATCTTTATTGTTATTTAAAAAAAATCTTGGTGAGTTTGAAAAGAAGTTGAAAAATAATTTTCCTATGTGTTTGGTAACAAAATCTTGATTTAAAGATAAGGTTATATATTAAAAGAGTTTAGTTTCATTTTCCTTTATTAAAGAAAAGTCTACTTTTAAATTTTGTTGAGATAATAACATTATGTTGATGCATGTACATGAGTATGTATATGTAAAAATGATGAAATCTGGGAAAATATATAAGGAGCAAAAAAATAGTAAGCAAGATAATAATATCAAGTATTAGGAATCTTAACTTCATTAAGATGTCCCGATCAAGTATTGGGAGCTTTAGCTTCATTAAGACAACCCGATCAAGTATTGGAGCCTTAGATTTATCAAGGCATCCCGGGACTTAGTCCCAAAAGAAAAAGAAAAAACAATACTAAGAGCAATGGTAGTAATAGAAGCAAGTTAGTAAAAGTTAGTAAGCATTTAGGCTCTAAGGAATATATGGATATATATACTTAATAAGATATAGAGTTAGATATAATAACAATAATATTAACAATAATAACAATATATATTTTCATAATAACAAAATAGTAAAATTGGAATTTTTTGGCATGTGCAAAGAACAAAACATGAATATGTTGTTACTTTTATTACTCATATGAGTTTCAAAACAACATCATGGTCATACTAAGTTACATGACACGGGTAAACTAAATAGTTGGAAGAAGTTTACCTAAAAGTATTTTATGGTAGGAAGGAGATAATAAGTGTAAGATTATGTGGTTGATGGTATGTAGTAGATGGTTTGTGTGTAGAGGAGGATTTTTGTGTGTAATTGATGAAAAAGAGTTTTGGAAATGAGAGTTTTGGTAATAGTTTGTGGAGAGATTTTGAGAGAGTTTTGTTATATGAAATAATGTATTAAAAAGTGGAGGGAGATAGGGTATTTATAGTTGAAGATGGAGGGAAATTAAGTAATAAAATAAATTGAGAGACAAAGGGAGGGGAATCACGTTGGCCATAGGAAGAAGAGAGAGAGAGAGTTGATTTTGTTTGTATTTTGTAAGAAAATAATTAATATGTAAGATATGATTTGATTAGAGATGTATTGGAAAAATAAAAAATAAGAAAATAGGTATATAGTAGTAAGAAAAAGTAGAGATAGGTGAATAGTAATGAATAGTAAGCAAGAATAATAAGTTACTGGTAGTAAAGAAAATATGCATATAAATGCGATATTTGCAATTTTTAGCTATCGAAAAATTATGAAACTGATATTTTGGGTTTCTTATATTATTACGAATCTAAAGGTATAAATGGAATATTTTTCCGTTCGGTGTTCCCGGGCATGGTTTTCAAAAGCTGATCACGTTCGGATCCGAAAGACATTAAAGATTGGCCAATCTGATATTTTTATACGTCCTATATTATGAAGAACTATTACAAGCCATTAACTCAATTATGTTATCTAAGGTTTAAGAACGCGGAATTGTCGATATGAATTTTAGGATTTTGGCATAGATTTTTGTTGACTAGGGTTTCTGGTTGACTTCTTATTCTAGGGTTTGAACTTAAGAATCATCGTAAAATCTAGGGTTTACACACACACTCTCTCTCTTCAATTTTTCTTTGTATCTCTATTCAATGTATATTGCGAATTATAATCGCGATATACACATATATCGTGATTATTATAAGATGCAATACACGTAAACTAATATTTCTTTTCATATTGCTTGTATAAAACGCAATTTTGATACTGTATATTGGTATTATTATTTTTTGACCTTATTTACGTAATTATTTTACATAGAAACCTTCAATAAAAAATTATTTCTAATTCGCCGTGTTTTTATCAAGAAACAATAAGCATATTGAAACTTGCATGGTTGATATATGTGATTTGTTTCCATGTTCATGATGATTTGTGTGTAAATATTGGTTGATCGCTTTAAATGAAAATTAATTTCGATTGGAAATTCCTTTTAAATAAATTGCATATCATCTAGTGAGTCACATTCACATTTTGCCACTGGTTTTTGTGGGACCGGAAATGTAAGATGCTTAACTGCTTCATGAGGGACTAAGACGTTTAGGGAGTACAACCTCATGGAGTAGCCATGCTGGATCGATCGCTTTAGGTAAGGATTACCCAGGGACTAGTGGTATAGTTGATTGGAACCCCAAAACGCATGCACAATCTCAAGGAGATCAATGGACCCATTCAAAGTATTCCCTAACCCTTCACTTAGAGGATGTGAATCCACTATACATATGATTTTTGGCTAATCATATGTATTTATATGATCATATGGATGTTGCATCTCATATGCTTGTTAATAAACTTATTTGTTATTGTTTTGTTATAAGTACGTTTTTGCATAGGGAATTATCTCACTAAGATGGATGTAGCTTATCCCCAATAGTTTGTTTTTGCAGGAAGAATCAAAAGTTGGGACTAAGATAGGATTTAAGCACAAAGCATATTAAAGATCAAGCCAAGATAGTTGGAGGACTTGGAAGCTTGTAGACTAACATAGTTGAGAGAAAGATTTAAAACGTGATTTCTTTTTACTAAACTTCCTTCTCCCTTAAATAATTCCTAAGTAGCTAGAAGATAGAGTCAAGATCATCTTATCTTATCTTTTGGTAGGGTATTTGATTCTTTACGGTCCTTGTGATCTATAGAAATATTGGTATTCAAAACTATTTTTCTAATATATATATATATATATATGTATAACACATTAAGAGAATAAGTGATTAGAGTCTTGCAATCTTTGACTTATAAGGCGGTTTTCATGTTACGGGTGCACATGCAATATGACGACTTTAAGCAAACCTACTAGGCCCCTGTTTAAGGTCATGATGGCAATAATGATTTGAACCCATCACATTAAGGACCGTACGGATTCATCCAAGACACTTTCAGGAATTCCACTATCCAGAGTATTTACAAGACATTAATCCAATTTATAATTTATATCTCTTTGCATTGAAAAGCCTATGTGCCATCTGAAAGAAAATCACGTGTTATATTTTTATGAAAACCATTGGTTGCCTTAAAATGTTCACAAGCCACGCATGAAAAAAAAAAAAAAGAGAGAGGGAGAGAGAGAAGACAAGGAGACATACAATTTAGGAGAGACATTACCATGCAGATGTGGAAAGATTTCGATATTCATAATTAAGTAGACTACCATATGAAGAACTTAACGAAGATTTGTGAGATGAATTCAACGATAAACATAATATCCTCCTCGCAATTTCAATTATTCAAATTTTCTTAGGTGATCTCTCATACACAACACATTTTAGAAACATTGGATCTTTTAACTTCTCTTGATATCAACAGATTATAGTATGAATTATTTTTATAAGTGTTGTTGTCTTTTTAATATAATCATGTGCTAAATTCCTCTTTATGGGAAAATTGATGAATCCTAGATTGCTAAAATGATTATTGTTGCCTGATCATAATATGTTGAGATGAATGGATTATTTTTGTTGAATATTTATATTACGAATTGTGTTTTGATCTGAAACATAATCTTGTAGGTTATTTTAATTACTTGGCAGGAGAATTAGGGTTCTATAAAGATTCATATTTAATCTATATAATAGAATTGGAAGATTCATCATTGTGATTAAATAGAATTTGCCAATAGGATATGATGCAAGTTCTTGTTAAGATCAAGGCATTAGGTAATTATAAATTTAGAAGATTAATAATTGAGATTTTGAATCCATATAAATTTGATTAAGGGATCTAAGAAATTGATATGGTGTGTTAAAAAGGATTTTAGGACTTATAAGAGAATTAAAGGCTTTAGCAATTTCACACGAATAACCATTCAGGTAAACATAATTATAATCAAGTTAGTAATATGATTAATAATTATGGTGGATTCTATTTTTTTTCCACATCTCAATTGATTGAAGCTAAAAAGAAATTCTCTCTGTGATTACTTAGTATAATTCTAATTTAATTAATTAGATCAGTTTTACTCAATTATAGATTGCTTATATAATATTAGAATCAATATCAATTAAAGTAATTAATTTAATCCTTGTGGATCGATAACCTTACTGACTTTGGATTACTTGATCGACTAATGTATTTGCTGGTAATCCACTTTTTATTACATTTTTTATATTGGATCATAGAAGGTCATAGAAATTTTAGCCTTAAGTGAACTAGTTGACATACTCCTAGAAAAGGATTTATATAATTGATATAGTTACCTGAAACATAATGGAAAGCATCACTTTATACTTAACTAATATAAATATATAATTTAGAATAAAAGATTAAAGTTGGAGTTTTGATAATCCTATGAAATTGTTAAAATTTACGGCTTTGTTGAATTTTCTATTGTTCTTACTGGAATTGGACAAAAATTTGTGAAGCCTAGTTTTAAATAAAAAAGTATGATGCAAAATCGAAACACTTTAGAGATGATGACTAATATAATGAAAGAGAGATAGAAAATTTATTTTATATAATAAAACTCTTTCTTGGTGCATGGTTTTCGTGGGTAGTGAGAAGGAATGTACAATTCTATTTCTTTGAGACCCTTTAAAAGCAAAGGACAGAGCATTTATAATGGCATGCTTCATAAGAAAACTTATGTGCTTTGTATATTGAACATTTTGAATATGATGATATATTTAAAACTATTAACTTTGATTTATGATTTTACCATAAGTTTTATTTGACTATATATTTTTTTGGGTAAATTGGTTAGACACCTACTGAAAATGTTTCATAATTGCATGACCCCTTTGTTTTTAAAAAGTCATCATCTACACCTCTGATATGTCTTCATTTGCTGATGTGGAAAAAAATTACATAAATTAAATGTTACATCAAATTATGGAAAATATAACCCATTTTTCATTCATTAATTCAAATTAATCTCGTAACTCAATCCAATGTTTTAGCTGGTAACAACTCTTGGAATTTTCACAGTATACATGATCAACTATGGAATTGAGAAGCTCAGACCATCGGGATAGAGACTTCTTTGGGACTAGCTGCTCCACTAGCTCTCCTAATGATAGTAGGAGGACTACTATTCCATGAGACATCAAATAGCTTAATAGAACAAGGACGAAAAGAAGAAAGAAGAGACATCCTCGAGAAAATCAAAGGCACCAAGAATGTAAATGCAAAATTTGCTAATATTGCTGAAACAAGTGAATTTACTAATGCCATCAAGCACCCATTTCGCAACATACTTTAGAAAAAGAAACATACCTCAGCTGGTTATGGCTATATTTGTGCCAACATTTCAAATATTTACTAGTGTAAATTCAATTTTGTTTTTTGCGCCAATGATCTTTTAGAGTAAGGGGTTTGGAGGAAGTGCAACCTTATACTCCTCTACTCTAACAGGTGCAGCACTTGCTTCATCTACATTTATATTGATTGCAACTATTGTCAAATTGGAGCGAGTCTTGCTAGTAAGTGGTGGAATTTAGATGATCATTTATTAGTATGATGTTTTTCTTCTATAGTCCTTTAGGTTGTATTCTGTGACTCACAAAAGTTAAATACAAGTTGAAACAAGCTTAATCATTATTATAATTATGATCACTCTATAATGATGTGAAGAATGTCCCTTTTTAATTGACATCTTAGCTTCTTTTCCTCTTAGTCCTTGAAATCCATCATAGATACGAAGACAAAATCAACATCAAATTAGAAAACAATTGAAAGATTACAAGTCCAATTTACTAAAGCAATGGACTTAAAAAAAGAATTAGCTATTTTCATCCGATTATTGAATCTAGGTTAATAAAAGAAAAATAGGTTATTTTTGCCATGTCAACACATAATTTGACATGGTGGTTAATTTATGTAATTTTTTTCCACAATAGCAAATGAAGACATTTCAGGACTGTAGGTGCTGACTTTTTTAAAACAAGATGGTCCATGTTATTATGAAACATTTCAAAGGTATCCATGTAATTTATCTTTTTTTTTTTTTTTGTTCTTGAAAGCTCATATTGTCCCATTTCATGAGGTTTCAAATTTAATACCCTGTTACTTTCATTTGATATAAAACCTATGTAATACTTAAGTTGGCCCTCTATTGCCATTTTAATTTGTCAAATTCATTTTATGTGTTTGCTTATTATAATCCAGTGTATTAAGATCTTCAAGCTATACCCTATTCTAACCGTTGAGGGCAAAATTTATCGTTGAATTATCCTTTTGTTAGACTTAATCCATGTTTTTATCATTAGGATTTATGGGGCTTTGTACCTGATTCATCAAAATAATTAATTTAAATAATTTAGAAAATTAATTATATGTAAATTAAATACAAGAAGAAAATAAAAAAATCATAAGAAAAAGGAAAATTGAAGAAGTTAGAAAAAATTACCTTGCCATTTGGCTTAAAGAAATTGTATGATTACCGATTGTCTAAATAAAAATTACACAACTACTAATTACATAAAATAATTATCAAAATATTGATGCAAAATCGTATCTATTAGATGTAATTTTGATATTTGTGTATTAGCAGCGTATATAAAGTGTGGCTCTTGTGTTACCCGTTCAAAGAAAATAAATTGTGTGTGTTGAGTGGCAAAATGAAAAGAAAAGTATGGGAAAGTGACGGTTGGAGTCTAGAGATATGGGAAGGAAAAGGAAAGGATAAGGATGGGAAAGTAAAAGACAAGGATGGGAAAGCACAATTGTAACGATGATTGGAAAACAACAGGATATCATTGTTTATTAGTGAATCGCTTTTAATGGATGTGATTCACTCTTAAAACTTTGAAAATTAATACATGCGTGTATTGCATATAAGAGATGCGATTCATATGTAGATATTTTGAATCTCTCTTTAAAGTTGCAATTCAACACTATAGAAGTTTTGTTAAATTGCATTGATTTATGTAGTTCATTAATAAAAATATAAATTGCATGAGCTTCATGCGATTTTGCCTCGATATTTTGGTAATTATTTATGTCTAATTTATACTTATGTAATTTTTTTTTAAAGTTAGTAAACACGTGTTTCACTTGGCTTAGTGCACTCCAGTTAGTCTTCTTCATTATGAGAATCTTGATGTAAGCTAATGCTTTAGTGAACACTATTGATAGATTAATGGATGTCATAAAAGAATGGTTTAGTTTTGCTAAATGTTTGCTTTATTACAATCTTAAAGCTAGAATTACCAAAACCAATCAAGCATTCAAGAATGAATTAAAAATGTATTTATATTGTTTTTTCACTAACCTAAAA
The DNA here is from genome assembly GCA_024138025.1 of Combretum micranthum. Taxonomy (NCBI): domain Eukaryota; kingdom Viridiplantae; phylum Streptophyta; class Magnoliopsida; order Myrtales; family Combretaceae; genus Combretum; species Combretum micranthum. The sequence continues at coordinate 826,489 of JAMXBD010000122.1, read as the reverse complement.
ACATTTATACTATTGTAAATTCAAAAATATTAGTTAAGTAATTTTTAAGTTACTTGTAGGATTTGATTCTTGTCATGACTTAGTATTTGTTATATTCATCACCATATCAGCAAAAAGGGATTGTTAAATAAGCTTTTTTTGTGCGGTAATATGGGTGAAGAACTAAGGGCTTAACCATCTTACATTAATGGGAAAGTAAGAATAATTAATGCATGAGTTGGATCATCTCTTAAATTGATGTTGATGTGTTGACTAGGCAAGCATCTTGAGTGTCAAAATATTTTTTGAGCATAATCATAATGTAAGTTATGTAATTAGTAAGCCCATCTATTTTGAGATGAGGGTCTAAAACCATTGTAGCATGATAAATATGATGAATTCCTTATAACATGCTAAGCACTTCATAGTAACCTTGATTACATATACATATAATAACATTATGTTTGAGTTAAGAGAAGATTGCAGGTAATCATGGAAATTTCAAGTATTTCTATAATTTTATGCATGTTGTTTCACTTGTAGGTGGTGCAACAGTATATTTGAGATATAGAGCACGGAAAGGTTGTATAATGTAAGTTTGTAATCTACCATACAATAAAGAATCAACATGTAGAATTTCACAAATGTTGTACATCTCTCTTAAGTTTCTTAGGTCTTAATCCACTATTTATGCAAAGTTTGCTCTATTGATGGATGGATTGTCCAACATATAATAAATAACTATTCTAATAGGTGCAATTTGAAATCAAATGCTACCATCCCATCTTAGTACACAAATTTAATATTTGACAAGCACAAATGATGAGAAAATAAGTTCTTAGCATAAGCAAGCAAAAGGCTTGGAGTTGTAGATAGATGTGCTATATGTCATTAGATAGGTAAAACCAACTAAAAGAACCTTTTCTGCAAGGGAAAACTTCCAAGGCAATGTTTATAATTTGAAAATTACATTGGACATTTATCTTCTATTTGGTGATACGTGATCTGCATAGGCTAATTTCATTATAGCTATCCATCCATCTATTGCAAGAGATGGAAATATATATCGTGACTAAAACTTGGTGAAAAGCTCCATTTACCTTGATAATAAAGTTTAATAATGGTTATGTGTATGATTCTCCAAAATTTGGCTAAGCACTTGGACTTAAACAAGTTTGTTTCTATTTAAACGAAGCTAACATGTTGTGAACTATGCGCAATGATACATAATGAAAATGGAGATTAGGTAGTGGGCACGACAGTGAAAATAGGATACCTTGACATCTTAGCAACCAAACTATGGGTAATCTCATGGAGATTAAAGCCTTGCCTATAAATCACATCACAAAAGAGGAAGTCAATTTTGATTTGTAAATGGGTGCAAATAATAATCTAAACTTAAAGCAAAACCTAAAACTGAGATACTTAAATTTGATGTCTTTTTATAGAAATAGTTTACCAAACTTTAGGAGAGCAAAGTCCATCACTACCATAGAAAAACAAATACCATCACGGACGCATTAGCCAAAGAAGCTCAAATCATGGAAGAAGAAGCAAAGGTTATATATATGCTCCAACAGAGCATCTTTTGAGTCTTATATAAAATGATAAATCAATTTTTAATATGTATAGAGACATCAGTGGGAGGACTTTCCACATGAAATTGATGTCAATGGGCATTTGTCCAAATTGTATTTTAGGCCACATATCATGGCCATTAATCCTATGTAACCTCTTTATGATATAATAAAATTTATGTAGTTACCCGAAAAAAAAAAAAAACAAAGATAGTGTGTTTGCAAGTACAATATGATAAATCAGTAAGCAGACTTGTTATAAGAGTGTCTAATCCTATAGGACCTCCATGAGATCTTCAAAGTGATACATTAGTATTTTAAGGACCCTTTTGTCTAAAGAACCCCATATATTTACCCCTAAAGTTCTTAACATAAGGTCCTTCACATCTTTTTAGATTTGTGATCTCATATACTTATGCATGATATACTTAATAAAATAAAAATAAAACAATTTTCAAAATCGAAGACCTCTCCCATTGTTAAGGACCTCATTCAAGTACCCTAATAGTAGATGTCTCCTCGATCCAGGTTGAGTCCATAAAAGTTGGATTCGGAAGCGCGCCATTCCATTATGGGGCAAGTTAGAGTCATGGACCCATCGGTTCATAGGGCAGGTCCATTCGGTTCGAAACCACTGAAGGAAAAAAAAGAAGATAAAAAATTTCCTAAGTAAAGTAAGACACTAAAAATTTAGAACCACCATTCAGCAATAGTACTTTCTCCATTTACTAAACAAATTCTCAATTTGTCACTAAAAAATGATGAACACATTTTATGAAGTTATAACAAACTTGCTTTATGGAATATAATACAGTTAGCGATGTGAGGGGGACATTATACCTCACCTCACTTACATGTGATTTGGGTAAAAAAAATAAAAAAAATTTAACAATTCAAAATAGAAGTTATTTGATATTTTTCTGGTTGCCTCGGAGATGCCTACATATCCGAAATACGAAATCAGACCATCGTAGTTTATTTATTTTTTAAAGTTTTTAATAAATTTTTTGGTGTGTTTGTTGATTTTAATTGTAAATTTGAATGTCAACTTAAGTCATTAATAGTTTCATATAAATCTTAAAAAAATAATTTGTGTCTAACAATTTTTGGAAGGGTCTTTAATGACCCATCTATTTTGGAAAACACCAATTTGGAATTTTATATTTTATGAAAGTAGCTTCTTATAGCATGTATACTGTATTTCTATCCTAACAAAATTATAACACCTACTCACCTCCGGTTTGGTCAGGGGTACCTACGGTGGTGCTTCCTCTTGAAGAGTTGTAATCACTGAAGTATTCATCTTCCTCACTAATCACTACGACAATCTCTTGTAACCGTCTTTTTGCTTTACTTCTATCGTCAATGTATGCAACCACTTCTACCTTTATCGGTATCATACGAACCTTATGGTCACCCAAGATATTACTTGCACAACTAAACACCTGCTCTATCGCAACAGTTGATGTTAGAGCTATAAGCACCTGTCTCGCAATAAGTGATATAATTGGGAATGTCCTTATGTGACATTTCCACCACTCCAAAATGTCGAAGTTCCTCATACCGGCGTATGTGTTAAGGTATCGATCAAGCTCGACACATTTGGTACTTCCGCTTCCATCTTCATACTTTTTTCGTGCTTGTGGTTGCGTCATTACGAAAAAATCTCCCAAAGTGACATCATCTACGATTGGTGTTTCAAATGAGGATTGGGAAGGACTTGGCGATCCCTGACCTCCATATATTTGACTGAATTGTTTATATAACTTAATTAAAAAAAATTTGTCTCTCGTATAACGACAATGTAATTAATAGAGTACATGTCCCCATTTTCTGACAAAGTGTCAATATGCTTGTAATACTCTTCTAGTAGTCCACTAAGGTCTTCAAATCTGCAACGTAGGTCTAATACTCATGCAACATTATATATCATTAGGATGTGGCGCTAGTAACAAAGCAACTTACGTGTCATGTCTGCACACTCATTTGCAATACTGCATTAAATTGGAATCTAGCTAAGGTGCCTGTAATATTTAGTGTTTCTAACAAAAAAAAAGGGGGTAAACAATAGGTGTATACACCCGAGAAAATGTCTTTGTACAATCATAAAATACCTCCAATAGAGAAAGCAAATTGGTACATGTTAGCCAATCGTTTCGATGCAATGGCATGTGTTGGCATGTGTGCATGAGCAAATCGACACAACAAATTTTTATAGTCAACTGTACTCATGAGAAGTTGAAAAGTAAAGTTCCACCTGTGCACAACATCCATTTTAAATTTCCTACGCTTCATTCCTTGTTGTAGATAAAATCTTTTCCATGCTCTATTTAATGATGGACAATCAGTGATGTAATCAACGGTCAATTTAATAGGTGAGTACCTTACTTTTAGCAAGTCTAATCCACTTTTAACTCATAAATTAAGGATATGACATGCACATCACCACTTGACGTAGGTTCATAGAGGTTTTGAAGATCACTTACACTTGCAATATTTGCCGATGCATTGTCAAAACCAATTGAAAATATTTTTTTTTTCTTTAAAAAAGTAGTTAGCCAGAATCTGGCTTATAGTTGAATATATATTTTGTGCAGTACGTGCACTATCTATTTTTCTTAATGCAATTAAGTGTTTGTTCAGTACCTACCGGTTATCTATCTAGTGGCAAGTGATACCCATGTATGAATTCTTACTCCATCTATCGGTCCAAATGTCAGAACAAATAGAAACACATGTATCAAGCTTACTGAAAATACCTCTCAGCTCCAGCTTATCGTCCCTATAGAGCTGTATGATGTGTCAATGTATCATTGTCGCACCATAAGGTCGCGCTTATGGATTCAGTGTGTCTTCATGGCAATGCCTCAAGTTTGGATGTTGAGCAGACCCCATACTAAGGTGGATGCCTCCAATCATCTTCACGAAGGCATCCTTATGTTTCTTTGCACTAAATCGAAACAACCCTACTTCATTCTTAGCATCGTTGTTACTCCCCAGCAGTTGTTGTTGACTCGATTCAATCTCATACTCGTTAGGATGTTTCATTCAAAGGTACTTGGTGAAGCTTCCATACTTATCTCCATTCTTCCACGCTAACTTGCCATGCAATAGTTGCAATACCCTTGGGTCTTGCCATATGGACCTTCCACTTTCATGAAATGCACAGTAAAAATAGATAATTTAAGAGCGCATGGTGGCTTACCATAATTAGGTGGAGCACATTGTTCATCTTGCTCCTCGACACCGGCCTCCACATCCTCTTCTGTCGCCCCTTCCATTACATTGTCCACATCATTCGGCTCCTGCATCTCATCTTCGCCAATGGGATGGTAAATCAGGGTTCCTTGCTCAAAGTTGGGTGGAATAGTAGGGCATCCAATTTGCTGTATTTCGTCTATAGTAGGATTATCACTGAAATCAGAGAACTCTATATCCTCATCCGTCACATGGCGTCTACGTTTCGATTCTGATGAAGAAGTTGGGATCTTGCCTTTGTTAGTACTCTTTCTTGAGAAGTTACGACGGAAAAATGATGTCATTTCACACCTTCAGAAAAAATATAACCGTCGAATTGCAATAAAAAAAAGAAAAAAAAAAAAATAGGCTACAAGTACAAATAAATTTGTGCAATTTTTAATAGCGAGAGACACAAGTTATATAGTAACAGTGAACTAAAACGTATCTAAAAGGTAATTGTTTAGTGAGTCAGGGGCTGAAAATAGTATAATTTTTTTTTTGTTTATTAGATTGTAAAAATGAGAGCAATTTTTTTTCTTTGGATATCTGCAAAGTTACAACATGTCCTCTCTCTCTATTTATACAAGGGTGCCAAACAGAAGCGCGTACGACAAATTTTCAAAATTTGACACGTTTGAAAATTTTCTCTTTCTATTTGCCTCAATTTCAAATGCCAATTCATAGCACATTGACAAAGTGTGATAACTTTGTGTTCCGCGAGTCCAGCTGAAATAAGTGTAATAATTTAGCGCATCACAACGTAGCTACATATTTGTTTCAGCACAATTAAATTACCTGCTACTCTATTATTCCCACTCACATGTCTTCCAACTTTGCTACGACAGAGATAGACTATAAAGTTGTACTATTTTGATAAAAGTTAATTTTAACTCTATGGAGATGCTTTTTACTGTTTCCATGCCATGTCTTCCCTTTACTTTTCATTGTATTGTTGACTTTGGCAAGCTTTTACGGGCAACTTTATTTGGTCCAAGACTTTCATGTGCATTTGTTTAGCTAATTTTATTTTATCTTAGCGCTTTTTTTTTTTAAATTGGACGGTTTAGACCCACCGATTCTGGCGGGTCCATAGAAGAGAACTGGCAAGGACTGGCCACCACGACGGGTCCTGGATTGCAAAATCTCATGCTGAACAGGCATTTCACAAATTTACACATGAAATGTTTTTAAAGATGCGATTCAACCAAAAGTTATATAGTGCTGAGTCGCATCATCAAAGGAAGTCTCATGTTTTTTTTTTTAAGATGAATCACATCTTAAAAGGGTAATTCACTTATTTTGTATATGAATCGCATTAAATATGTGATTTTAAAAAGTTACCCATTAAATATGTGATTTTACATTGATATTTTAATAATTAATTTTATATAATTAGTATTTAAATAATTTTTATTTAAGGATGGGAAATCCTACAATTTCTTCTATTTTTATGTATTAACTGAAAATAAATAAATAATGTTTATTGTGACCGCGTCATTTTCCGTTACACGAGTTGGTAGTTAGTTTTTGTGGCCACTTGGTAGTTACTTAGTTGGGTCGTCAGAAAACCCATGCCTATTCAGGCGGGGCGCCCAAGTGGATTATTCATTGTTCCTAATTCGATTGAAGTGCAGAACCAGAAACCCTAGACTACACAAGAACAAGACAAGCTTTGCTTTGCCCTAAGGGAAGAAGAAGCAGTGGAAAGGAAAGTAGTGTTTAATTAGATGACGACCGAGAAGGCACCAGTTTATCACGAGAAGCAAAGATTGCAGTTTTGTCTCTTACACTCTCTCAACAACCTCTTTCAGGTACTTACTTACTTCTACTTTGGCGTGTTTGTTTCCCTGAGAATGTTTTGTAATAGTCCAAAGCTTTGTGATTGCCAAATTAAATCATCATGCTGGTAGTTAAGTTATGGCGATGATTAACAACAATATTGATTAAAGAAAGTGATTTTTTTAAAAAAAAATTCCCTTTCTTGTAGTAAATATATTTTTTTTCTTTTCTACATTTTCCGTGCCATGGTCCTCAATTGCTCACCATCACTTGCCACTAATCTAAATGTTAACTTCAACCTTAAACAATGGCATTTGATGATTAGAGACAATTCCACTGCTTTGAATGCTCTTTTACTTTGTTGTAATAACAATTCTAATTCTATCCTGACCTTGTTATTTATGAAAAACTATTATGCCCATAATAATAATACCCATAACGAATCCTATTACAAAAGAATATTAATTAGCTATTATTTATTCATTAATCAAACTTATGGATTATAATTCAATGTCGGATTTGATTTCTTTCCTAAAATACCCTTACTAAAATAGGAAAAAAAATTCATCAAATAAAAATTCTATGATGGGTCTTTCTCATTACACAATAATAGTAATTCTATTACAATTTTATTCATTCAGTGAAGTGAATAGGTAGTGAAAGTGGTACGGAAAACACTTTTTGGTTTTTGAAAAACATCCTAATTGTGGAATGATGATAGGATCCACTAGGAAGAGCATATCTATCTTCAAAGGGTATCTCATTTGTGTTCCACTAATTATATGTTGTCATGTTTAGTTTGCTAGATTAATCGTAACGTATGAGAAGAAAAGACATGAAAATATCCATTCTATGAGGTAGCGTATGATTGGCAGGATCATAGATAGGGACATCATTTTGAAATAAAGAAACTTGATTTGTTCTGGCGATGGCATAAAATTTATAGCTTTTTATGTGTTATTTGGGCTGCTTAAGTGAGTGCTTTTTTACTGTTTCAATCAGCAAAAGGATATATTTACTAGGGAAAGCTTAAACCTAATATCTAAGAGGCTTGTGGACGAAGATCCTTGTAAAGAAACATGGACACCCTTATCTCTAGTTTTCAAACCTCATCATAATGCTCTCACTGGGAATTATGATATTAATGTTCTTATTGCTGCACTATCGGACAAAGGGAAAACTGTGGTTTGGCATGATCATCGCAATGGGGCTGCTTCCATTGATTTTGATGCGTCAGAAGACAAATTAATGGGGATTGTTCTTAATATCTCTGTTAGACGGTATGCTGGGCTCTGGAGAAGTAGACATTGGGTTGCGATGAGGAAGATTGATGGCATCTGGTATAATCTGGACAGTGACCTTACTGAGCCTCTGGCTTTTGAAGGTGTGGAACAAGTTAGAGAGTTTTTGGATTTTGAGCTTCATAAAGGGACAGAGGTTTTACTTGTTATGAATGATGACAAACACTGAATTCTTGTTTTAGTGGATTGTGCACATTCTGCATATGATTCCTTCCTTCAGATAGACTGTGCAGTGAATATAAAGCTTTCAATTTGGTTTTGAAACCATGGCATGTGTTAGGCTCCTTGGCAATGAACTTTGTTGGTTTTGCTGTGTCTGGACCTATAATGACTAATGACAGACAAAGTCTAGATTAGGTTACATTGTTTTTTTTTTTTTTTTTTCGATCATGTATCGTCCTAAATAGTATAGCAAGCTCAAGAAGAACTTGAAGTTTTGGTAGCTGCTTTCTTAGTTGGGCTGGGTTGCTGAAGCCCTGTCAGCAAAAATGCATGTGCTTGTGCTGAATTTCTATTACTGAGATGGCATAAAGACATTTGTAATGGAGATGGTTTTGTCATGGGACATTTAATAGGAACATGAGGATATTGAACTGCTTTGGATGGCATAGAATGTGTTTGCCTGCTGATCATGTTTGGGAGAACATGATTGAGTGCTCCTCTGTTCTGACAATTCTTCAAGAGGTGTGTACTCCTGTGGTCTATGTATTCTTTATGAAGCTAGTTTTTCTGGAAGACTTACTGGTTAGTGTAACAAACCCTTTGTACGTGACACAAAGTAATTGCTGACAATTATTTGATCATAACATTTTTTCCATTGTAAAGATGTTCTATTATGCATTTTTTTTCTAAGATTGATTTTCCCTACACTCTCCCAATCTTTTAATTCTTCATTCTACGGTCTGTACTTGAGAATGTTTAGTCTACTTGATATGTGATAGATAAGGCCATGTGCACATGTTTATCAAATGGTTCACTTGTCTTATATTACCTCATGGTCTCATATATTTTTATGCTGTGCTTATTTTGACAGAAGAATAACCTTCCCAATATAGTGAACCAAAATTAAAAAAGAAACCAAAATAATAATAATAATAATAATAAAATAAATAAATAAATAAAGCCTAATCCCACTCAGTGGGATTGGTTATATGGTATTTGCACTCTGTTGCTGAACATATCTTTCACATACCTAAGCAGGTCTTTTTTTTTTAATTATTTTTTTAATTTAATTGTTTCCCTTCAAGGCTTATGTGTCTTCCCTGTACCATTTGATGCACTTAGTCCATAAAATGCCACAAAGCCTATCATTAGCCCATGGTTTTTGTTTGCAACCAATGGCTCGGAATTCTTTGGTAGGCAGGACCACATCTGATTTAAATTGTTTGCTTTCCTTTTTTCATAATGTGGATTCATTGTGGTTATGGCAACCTAACCAGAAGTCTATTAACACGTGCCTTTGAAAGTTGTCTTTGAACATAATGATCCCAATGGTGCTTCATTCATTTTCTGATCAACAAATGTGACTCATGGCTTATTTTGTTATTCACCATTGTATTGTCTCTTAGATGTGTCTAGTGAAATCATTGATGACCAACATGAAGGATAAAGGCTTGTCAATCCTTTGCGTGGATCATTCTTTATAGAGAACTCATGGGTCAGCCTTCATATTCTTATCCTTGTCACTATTTCTATATATATAAAAACACCTGCAGGACTTCTATAGAAAATCTATCCTATGCCATTTCAAGGTTAATGAACTCTATATGCAAGTCTTACTTCTTCTTTTGATATTTTTGAATTTTTCTTCTTAAGAGGTCTATAAATTTCACTGCAACCATTCTTATGTTAAACTGATTTTTGAACCCTTTCCTTGATCTTCATGGTGTGTTTTAATAGTTATCTTTTCATTTATTTTGTTTCTCTAGTGAACCTTCTGCTTCTAATGCGTTTGATTTTGGATATAATGCCAGGTTTCTGTACTTTTTGACTTGCTTAGCTCTCCCAAGCTAAGTTTGTCCTGACTCCTTAAATTGATAAATGTACTTCATCTGTCTATATACTCGGTACAAAAATCACTTTAAGTGATGATGTGAAATTTGAGCCTCTTGATTGGCATCTTGTAAGAGCTCAAATATATGAATGTTGGAATAATTTATATTTCTTTCAATAAAAAATGTCTCTGGTTGTTATCTGTTGACATTAGTTGTCTTTTCTTGTGCTTAGAAATTGACACTAAATAGCTAAGTCTTTTCACTTTTAGTCATTTCGCCTCTAAGAAATTCACATTGCTTTGGCCGAGAGAGAGAGAGAGAGAGAGAGAGATGACTTTATCTTGTTCACAATATTTATAGAAGACAGGGTTGAAACCTTTGTATAATATATTGCAGAGTTAGTTTTGACTACCAAATGCTTGGATTTGTATTGATTGTGCCATGTCTTAGGATTGCCGAATTTGCACTTCCTCGAATTGAGTAATTTGGGTTTATAAGGGTTTATGCTACTGATAGAATTCTACATGTCAACGATTAAAGACATCTTGATAAAGCCTCAAGCTTTTTTCATCCCAATTCCTCTTTTGCAGTGGTTGTTTCATGGTTTCTTGATGGTTTGCAATGATTGACAAATTGGAAGAGCAATGGGCTTTTTAACCTAATGGTTGTAGGTTCAAGTCCTGCCATACTCAAACGTGGTTATTTGTGGTAGGATAGATGAGTAAGAAGTCTCCTTTTGGTCAATGTTGCTAACTTGTTTCTGCAAATAGACTTGATTTCACCTGTAGGATAGATAGCTTAAAGAGGTTCCTTTCCTTCCCACGAGAGCTGGTGCAAAATGCTGTTGTCATTTCAATCTTAACATGATTAGGAGCCAAGAGACAGTTGCTATAATTCATATTCTGTTATATGTGGGAAGGATCTTAATAGCAGGATGCCGCTGTTCTTTTCTCTAAAAATATAAAGATGCTCGATGCACTCTCTCTTAAACCCTGCAAGAGCACATCCTTTTTAGAACAATATTGAATTTTGTTCCAAGGGATTTTTGTTTTTTCCCCTGTGCATAAATTGAGGCCACTTGGATATTTGTCACTCTGCTAAAATTGCTGCTGCCATGGTACACCTCCTCTGGTCCATCCACCGAGTTTAAACTTACCAAAATTTTAGCAGTTAAACAGCCTTCAGTCAAGATGAGAGAAGTACACACTTTGATGTTCTTACCATGCTCATTCGTTGTTCTTATGTTGCACTTGAATTGTGCACTTCTTCCATCTTAGGGAAATAAAATCTTAATATAGGACAAGTGAAAAAATATTGTATTTTTGAAAAAAATCCCTAAAATACATCACATGTGGAAACGTTCCTAAGAATACCTTACACATGAAATGTGTTCAAAATGCAATTTTATTTACTGTTTTTGAAATCATGTTTCAAAGACATGATTGTAAGCCGTATGAAATCATATTTTATAGACACGATTGTGACCTACAAAAGTCCTCCAGTAGTCGACACGTCCATTCTCATGAATTTTGCATCTTATTCAAACAATTTGCAAATTAAGACAGCACTTCATAGTTCATATGCACTAGTTTGGCCACCTCTTTTAGAGTTAAAGAGGAGAGGAGTCTAAAAAGGAGCCGTAGAGCTCTCTAGCAACATCTTCATCTATTGGAAAAGCAGCATAAGTCATTTATGTTTGTAAACCACATGACTAAGTTTAAAACCTATCTCTGACTATATATCTTTCATCATCCTCCCCTCATCAGAATATTCATAGGGTTTTTGAAGAGCCACTTCGACTTCACTTGCTGTATTCCTATTGACTTTGATTGGGAAACTTATGTTTAGGCACACTATATTCCTAGTGTGGCAGGCATGCCTTGGAATTCTCGAATTTTGATTTCAACAACATTAGTATAATTTGGTTTCAATCATAAGTCATTTTGAGGTGGAGGTAAGTTATTTTTATGTATTTACACAATTAACGCACTGTAGTGGTAAAACCATAGCGCGCTTGTGTAGAAGCTAACATCTGTTCTACATCATTAGCATCATTAATTGACACCCTGTAAAAATGATCTTCATCCTTTTATAAAGGGTACCTATGAGTTAACTCAATCCAATGGATGTTTTGATTAATTTGAAGACCCATCAACAGTTTATAGTTTGCATTAATGTATATCCCAACCACTTTGGTTGGGTGTCATAGCATAACCTATTATTTTCATCAACGACATTTTCATATGCATGTCTAAAACATTCTTACATTATAGTCAACAAAAATTATGATAGTATAAACACGATATATTTGTGATTTATAACCATTTTCATGTACTTTTAACACTAGCACAAAGTGAACATGAAATAAATACAGGAACCTGATTGCCAGCACTAATAGCTAGTATCTAATAATTATAAAAACATTGACTAATATATATTATATGTGAAAAGGGAATTATCATTTTTCGCGTCTCCAATAATAAAGAGAGAGGATGTAATTTCCATCCAATGTGATGAGAATGGTGAAACATAACACTAATAAGAACAAGAGCGGTAATGGAAGTGACAATAAGGTCTTGATTAAGCTCAACCAGCAAGATGGCTTGGACTGTAGAGAGAGGAATGAAAAGTATTATTATTTTTTTAATGATCCTCCTAACGGAATTATCTAACTTATAATTTAACCGTTAATTCTTATTATTTTAATCTTTAATAGTGAAATGGATTGGATATTCTATGATGGGACTGTAGAAGTTTTCCTTTGTATAAGTATTCTTGGAATTCTTTTGGTCGTGATGAAATTTAGGGATTATTTTCTACCAGTGTGCAAAGTTCACTATTTGTGGAGTCAATTGAATGCTGTCTATCATCCATGAGAATGGTCCTTATTGCATAGACATGAAAACATGGTGTCAGATCTCAATTATCTTTTTTGTAAGTGTATGCCTTCTCAGGTACATTGAAGTTATTACCACATTCGGTACAGATCCTTGTTTTCCAGGGGAATTTCGTCTCTTTGTGCATTGGAAGTTTTCTTGTTATGCCATTTTCTTATTTGCTTCGCACCCTTCCTTTTGACACCTAATCTGGGATTGTTTAATGATAGCAACAAAACAACCTACCCAAATGTGGCCATAAATTAAAAAAAGGAGAAAAATGAAAAAAAGTTGATGTTGAGGAGGAAGAAGTCGGTGAGAAGAAGCTTTCGAGTAGTTGTCAAAATTTATTGATTATAATATGTTGGTGCCCCATTTAAATTAAAACCGAAAGGTCGACTCACCTGGAATCTTTATGTAGAAAGAAAAGTTAAAGAGTAGCCAGACAATGGACTTAGGGCACTTTTTATCTTCTTTGGAGTAGTCTATGGATTTTTGCACCCTTTGTTTGGAGATCTTCTATTTTGGAAAATAGTAGAGGATTTTATGTTTTCTTTTTCCAAATACTTTCCCTCTGGAAAATTCTCCCTTGTTTTCGGGATGTGCTTTTTTTTCCCTATCAACCCATTGTTAACCTCTTTTCTCTCATTTATATTAAAAAAGATTCATCAATACTAATATACTACACGTTTGAATCAGTGATGGTATAGACCGATGCTATTCTAATGAATGATGGTGATATGATACATATACATTAGTAATCCATCTACGAGACTTTACTATGATTGAAATATTTGTTATTGTGGATAAATGAATGATGAAAAAATATTCTTAAATCAATCCATCATCAATTATTATGAATAGATTTCATGGATTGGGACATGTTGCGGAAACGTGGAAAAGCATTTTAATCGTCAAATCCTCGGTGGGCTGCACTCGTGTGGTTTTATTTGATCATCGGCAGCTGTCTAGGATGACACTGTTTGATTGATGATGCTGGTTACCTTTTGTTTGTAGTCTACTCTAAAAAGGGTATCTAGAAATAGAGCATATCTTTCACACTTTGACATTTACCCTTTTCTTAAACGGATTCCGGATATTTTGACAGCTGCAAAGAAGAAAAGATAAAGCAAACTGTTTTCACAGCATGAAAGTATGTTTCCACTGTTGTGTTCGGGTTTGAAAGCAAATTACACACTCAATTGACTATACTCTGTTTCACATTTGGCATATAATTCCTATCAGTGTGACACAGAATCCATGGACAGATGTTTTGATTATTATCTTATACTTCTCTATGAAACATATGACTTATTGTTATCTTATACTTGTGTTAAGAATGGAGATATCTTACTGGATTTTCAATTGACAGAAAAAGGAAAAAGGAAAAAGAAGAAGGAGAAGAAGATGTGAACATGTGAAGTCTTGCGTCAATGCGATTTATTTGTTGTCTAACTAGCCTATTCGCCTAAACACATTACTTCGCCAAAAACAAATTTAGGGACATTGAGGTGCCTTTATATCTAAGAGTACGGTTTTGAATGAGAAAAAGAACTGCGAATCCTCTTGTCATTTCAGCTCTCCTAGTTGTTATTTTTCTCTTTTACTTTCAAAATAGTCACAGTTATTCTAAGCTCTGTTTGGTTCATTAGTGGGACGGCACATCTTCGTTTTCAGTTCAACAAATATAAATAAAAAATAGATATTTTTATTCATAAACAAATCAATAGATAAGATACTAATAAGATGTGATTGTATATCAGATATAGATGAAAATCTAAAGAATAATGCCACGAATAATATTTAAACCTTAGAAAAATATGCAATTAGATATCTGAACTTTGAAATTGATTAATTTAATACTTAATTTTAAAATTGATCAGTTTAGTATCTAAAAATACTTGACAGAGGTATTGTTGGCGTATAGAAAAAGTACTTTGAAATATTAAATTGATCAATTTTAAAGTTTAGGTACTAAATTTAATCAATTTTAAAGTTCAGGTACTTAATTACATATTTTATTAAAGTTTAGATATCATTCGTGATATTAACCCAAAATCTAACGATCCATAAGTTTCTAATATTCTTCTTTTACATGCTAGGATCACCTATTTGATCATTCCATATAACGGGCCTATTTTATCTTTGAAACAGTTTGTGTTAAAACAATAAAGATTACTTTTCCAATCAATTTTGAACTTACAACCATCCCTAAATGATGTAGTTTGTGCCTAGACATTATTCAAGTTAGTTTTTCACATTAGTGGCTAGTTATCTCATGCCAGTTGCCACACTCGCTTTCTAGGCACTAAGAGAAAAGGTCTTTCATCTGTCCCACAATCATCTCCCTATAAATAACTGCAACAAATCTCCTGATTCTTTCATCTGCAAACAACAAACCTCTCTCTCCCTCTTCTCTAGGAAAAAATGCATCCAAAACATCAGTCCTGTTGCTGCTGGATGTTGAAAAGAGATAGCCGCAAAGTAAATCACAAGGTATTAAACAAGAATCCAGCCATATGCAATGGCAGAAGGGAGAATCATAGAAATCCTGGAGATAAAAGGTGTTTTCCTAGCAGCAGCTGCTTCAGAGCGTCCAAAAAATGTGAGACTCCTCCAACGAAACTCTTCAAGCATGTTAGAGATAAATTGATTACGGCCCTCTGTCAAATATGTATGAGAAGGAGACCTTCACCTAGAATCACCTCTTCATCGGAAAAACAGAAACCATCACTTAGCACTAGTACTATAGATTCACAAAGAACTAAAGCCATTGAGGATTGTATAGACTACATCAACTCCTCTGTTTCTTCAACTTCTATCCAACCTAGTTTATGCTCCAGCTCAAGAAATGATAGTTAGTTAGATTTAGGATTTCTCCACATGTTGTCATATAATATTATTACAAGCAATTACCATGGGCATGATAAATGATATACCAGAGGTGCGTTCTTCTAGGCCCTTTTGTATTAGGGAGAGCTCCTCCATCTTATCTATAAATATAACTTTTCTTTGGGTTGTGTTATGCCATTGGAAATTTTTCATTATCAGATCTCTCTTGATTTCATAAAACAGATTGTGGAACAGTTTCGAGTGGATTCTATGAGTCCTCGAAAATGGATGATACCGGAAAGAATTCTTACTGAGGTTATTTAGTGGTTAATTACTTTCATCTAGGCTTGTATTAAGCATGCCATAACGCATAGCCTATCTTCTAATATATTGTAATAACTTCAGAGCATCATTTCTTTATCCCTTTCAGGGAGAGTGCTATAGCCATAATTAGGCAGGCTAATTCTGAACACTAGAGCATCTTGAAAAAGTTTGCACCAGGTAAAGTGTGCCTCTATGAGAATGGAAGCAGCACAAGATACAGCTTTCAACAGTGTTAGTTCCTATTTCTTGATTACAAGCTAAACTATGAAGTTTGCTTTCAGAATATGTTACTATTTCCTCAGCTAGTCATGCATTGCACGAGGAAGGAGAGGGGGGAATTGAACCTGCTTGATATGGAGATTACGGTATTCATTCCAAATGGACTAGGAAAACTTAACAGAGGTATCATTATCGAACATATTTTTCTCAGCCATTCATGCATTCCACAAGACAGGAGAGAGGGAAATCGAATTTGTCCCATGCTATGAGAACACAGTGTCCATTCCGAATGGATTAGGAAAACTTAGACAGAGATATCATTACCAAACATAATTATGTCAAACCATTTTATACATGTGTGTTGTGATTAGATTAGATTATTCCATATCAAACCTCAAATCTAAACATGCAATGTCTAGGAGAATATTAACAAAGGACCAGGACAAAATCTCTTTGCTCTGAAAGGGATTGATGAATTACCTGGTCGATGATCCAAAATGAATTAGCATCATTAAATAGGGAGAAAGTAGTGAAAAGATACATGGAAATAAATGACAAAATTCTAAAATTTGGTGGGAGGGAAGGGAACAACATAAATATGTATATGGTTATCACTTCTTGGCAAATAGGCCTCCAAAAACACCACCGCCGCCACCACCATCCTTCTTCTTCTGAGGAACAGCCACCGAATTCTTGCGGCCGCTGGTGGTTGTACCTGTACCGCCGTTCTTCTCCTCCACCTTCTTGAGGATAGGGTCAGTTTCCAGCAACTGATCTTCCTTCTGCAGTCCACCAAGGATCCAGTCAAAAAGACCCTTCTCTTCTTTACTTCCACCTGCACCTGCACCTGCACTTTTGGCAGCTGTGGCTGCATATACCCTCCCTGGTTTTATTGGAACAAAAACAATAGGTAGAGAAGCCATGTTTTCTTATTCTAGATTAATGTTTTAATGTTTTGATACCTCAAACCTCCTATGGAAATTCTTATTCTTTTTGTGTGAGTTTGAGAAAGTGGGCTATATGTGGAAGGATATTGAATGTGTTTTTGTTGTTATAGGATGCGTGTGGAGTGTTTCTAGCACAAGCCCTCCACAAATGTCTTATCCTCACTCAAGTTATTTTTCCCCTCTCAATCTGTTTATTATATTTTTCCTTAATGAAAGAGGATGGAGGAGGGAAGGAAAAAAAAAAAAAAAAGAGAAGTGGGATTTCAGGACACATACTGACAAGGCACGTGTGGTTCTAGTATTGACAAGTGGAAAATCAAAAGTCCATGAACTTATCTTTCCCAATAGGCAATAGGGTAGGGCATGTGGGTGACATAGATGGTGGCTAGCCAGATAGTGAACCATGCTTAAGAAATATAATCGAGATAGTTGCTTAAGTCTTACCGTTATTACAGTTAAGAGAAGGAAAATGACTTTAAATTATTCTTAAGTCTTTACGGAATGTTACCTCCTCATTATTGGGTTAGCTTGTACTCTTCAATAAATTAGAACTATCCGGCCGAGGGGAAATTTTATAGTCCCGTGATTTATTTTGATAAGTTCAATTCTGTCACTATTTAATGATTCATATTATGTTTAATTATGATCGAATGACTAAAATTGTTAATATTTTTATTATTATATTTATTTTAATAGTTAGATAATTGGAACTGTTGAAGCTTCTTCGATCTATTATTGGATCATTTAAATACATATAAAAGTTAATATAACATATATTTCAATGATCCAATCATAACTGGATGATTCGATTACGTAAAAAAGATAATATCATAAAATTTTCTTATGACTGGCTTTATAAAACGTATCAACTAACTATACATATTCCAATTGCAGTTGTTGAAAAATCATATGTAAAACTTTACACTTTTACCTTTTCCATAAAGAATGCAATTAGTATTGAAAAGTCAGCAATTTCTCTGCAAGCATCCAGCAAGTGTTATAAAAATGCCACTTTAATAGAGCCTTTTTTTAAATTTTCTTTAAATAACACAGAATTTATCATCTCATATCTTATATATACAAAATTAAAAAAAAAAAAATAAGAATCCAAGTTGAACACCGATGAAAATAATGCTTTCAGAATTATTCCTGCCATTAGAATATAATCACCAGGTTAATATCTCAATCTTAATTTCGCAAAATAATATGATCTTATGTCTAAACTTTAATCAAACAAAATGTCACGTCTAAATTTGACTGATGTTTAGAGTCATTGCTCCCCCATTAAGGGCCATATGAATATTGTTTGTATATAAAAATAAGTGCTGAGGCACACTCCATAACTAGGGATCCTATCAATGAGTATTTTGCAATATGGCAAAAGAAAAAAAGAAAAATGGTTATACATATGAGTTGCTAAAATTCTGTTTTTGAAGACCCATGGCTAGCTAGCTTTATTGAAAAATTCTTCTTCTTCTCTTCTCTCTTCTTTTTTTTTTTTTATTTTTTTATTTTAAGCCTCATCTCACAGAAGATGTAAGAAGAGCCCTGCCGCAGTTAATTCGGCCCAAAAGATTCGCATATCAAACAAGCCTGTGCACATGTGCATCAATCAACTTGTATAACCTAGACGAAAGACATCAACTTTTCCTTCACTTCGCAATGTTTAATTTACCGTAATAAATAAGAATAACTATTATAAAAAATTATTAAATAATTATCATTTGTTATTTAGACTTGTGAATAATAATTAGTATTGGAATAGAGTTTTTACCAAAATATTTTAATTTAATTAAAAATTTGACTTATAAAAATCTTACTATAATTTTATTTCATTTCTTAGTAATAGCAATTCAATTATAACAATAAAGTGCATGGACAACAAGAGAAAGATGGGCAGTGAAAAAAAAAGATGGATGACACTGCTCTGGAGGGTTAACTATAGTTTTCTTGGCCTAAACATTAAAAAAAAATTATGATTTGAGATTTTGGGAATTTTTTGCAAACTGCTTAAGTGAAGATTGAGTTTTCAAATTTAAAATCGATCTTAAATTTATATGGTTCAGGTTCAACTCTTATAGTAGCAAAGAGATGGGTCGAAACTGACATAAAACCCCAATAAATCTGTGAAGCCCAATGGACCAACACAAGGGGCTTAAATTCCCACGACTGCAAGGGAAAAAAATAAAACAATAAAGTGAGTATACAAGTGGAGTGGGCTGCAACTCCAAGTAGCCCATCCCAAAGATAATAGTCTGGTACATTACAAGGTAAATAGACGTAAGAACAAGAACACCAAATACTCCCTTTATATAATACTGATGACTTAACAACAGTTTGCTTGTTACAAAGATGATAGAATGGCAAATATTCTTCTTAAATAGTTATTAAGTTGTTCGATGTGATGACCTATTGCAGTAAATGCAAAGATTCAGAATGAATTATGCACAAACCTTATTGGTACTTATGATATGTCGAGCAAATTTCTAAATGACTAAGTCCTAGCTTGGGGTGTAGTAAACTAAGCCGGTTCACAAACAACATAAGTTTTGTTCAATTTTTACTAGAATGTAATTCGAGAATAATTGAGTTAAGCTCGGGCTACTCAAATAGTTAATTAAGTCAAATTTGAGCTTTATATGCTGACCTTGATTAGCTTGCGTGCCTAATTAAGCTGAGTCGAGATGATATAAATATTAAACGAATTTGAAGCATGTTTAGGTATTAATTAATATTGTTATAATAAGAAACAACTATATATATATATATGTATATATTAACAAATTGAGCCTAAATAAACTTCATTGAATTAAGCTCGTGCTTATTTTGTATTTAAACTGGAGTCAAACTTAAAATTTTAAGTTTTGTGGAACTCATTATTATACCATCTCGGTTTAACTAATTTGCAGCGCTAAATCTAACCTAGTTTCCAAGCTAAAAATCCTTGAGAATCTCGTTAAGGGAACGGTTTTTTTATTTTTAAGAAAATCGATATTATAGCGAACCCTCTTAGTAAGCAAAAATATGAAAACGAAAACAATGAGGCGTGGGAGGACGTTACCCTATGCAAGGGATAACGTTTGTGTTGTTCCTTTTATTCTTGCTCAAGTATTCTTCCCTTTTTTGTTTTTAATAGGCTTTGTTGTGCAGTTTAATTGGTATAATCTTTTTTTCCTTTCCACGGGTTAGGGTTTCGATCGCTTAGTTTCTCATTGTGGGTAAACCGTCTCTAACCACTCTTATACACCTTTCTCTCGTGGATATGTGAATGTGAAGAGCAAAAACATATCAAAATCCAAAGGCTAAAGAAATTGCTCATGAAGTTGGTGAAAACTTATGCATACTTGTCCCATTGGAATAACCCCATATTCAAGCTAAGTTATAGATATGTTATAAAATTTCATTTGCTTAATAATTACATCTTAATTATAATACATAGTTACTAAACAAAAATGACATGAACGAAAAAGAAAAGAAAAAAATGATTAGGCAGAATCCCACTTCATTTCATTAAAAAACATTGAGTTCTGTCTGATGGAATAACTATCAATCCTTTGGACAAACCAAATTATCTTGATATTGCCTAAACCAAGAGATATATAATAAAATAAAAACGAAGAACTGATTTAACTGAACAAAGAAGCTGATTAATTTATTAAATCACCATCTCTATGTTATGATCATAGATATTTATATTTGATGTATGTATCATATCAAGAGATTCAATAAGGAAAATTTTAATAAGAACTATAAATGAGAAATATTTTATCAAATATTGTTGTTATTACTGCATAGTTCTGATAAGTATCTAATTTAACAATTTTATATTCGATGAGTATGAAAATAACTTGTACACTAGGGAAGACTTTTAAAATTAGCAAAATAATTAAAGAACCATATTAAAATGTTCCTCGTTGTTATTATATGGAGAGTGTTTTTTTTTTTTTTAATCACCTATCAATTACTAGTGGTTTAAGAATGTAGGGTGTATTATAATTACATCTTACATACGAAGACAGATTTTTTTAGTATTCATTTTTTACTAAACTGCAGTTAAATAAAAAAAAAAAAACGGAGATTTCATGATCTCCATCAAATCTAGGAGTGTGAAAATCTTTAGATTTCATGATCTCTAATAACTATGTTAAAGAAATAAAAGAAAAAATGGAAGTTGACGTCTCGTAAGTTGTAACTATTTTATGAGAGAGTTTTTTTTTTTTTTTTTTTTTTATCGTTACAACATAGAGGTGGAATTCTAATCTAATACCTATCACTCCAGAAATCAAGGAAAATGCCACTTATGTTAAAATTAACATTTTCTAGTAATTGTTTGTAGTTGCAAGAACCTATGATGTCTGCTCTAGCTAGTGAAGGGTCTTCCACTATTAAATTATTTCATCTGATCGACGCAAACTAAAAGGAGAAAAACCCTTCAATTTATCTAGTATGTATTTAAGATTTAAATCTATAATTTACACTTATTTTGGAGCTTTGTCTAATGTGGTAAACAATAGTATTAAAATCATTGATGTGAATATGATAGAAAGCTTGAATCATAGCCTCTTAATTGCATACTCGAATAATCTAGGTTACTTTTTACATAAATTAGTAAAAATTTAGGTCCATAAATGCATATTTGACAAATCCAAATCCCTACTCTATATTTGGGTAGTACAAATCCAAGTTCTGCTTCCTTCATCATACTTTAATATGCAAAATTTTTTCCTTTTAATATGTAGGTAGTATAAATTTTAATTTGGGATCACTATATAGAATTAAAACTTGTTAATTGAATAAATCATATATGTTTACTTTCAAACAAATTCCTTCTAGAAAATGTAAGTGTGACTCATTGTACTTTTACATTGCTTCATTTATATATCAGATTTTGAAGTCTATATAAAAAATGTAATCCTGCCCAACAATTCTTTTACTAAACTACTAATAAAATTATTATAACATTTTTCACTTATATAGTGGTAGAACTCTAATTATTAAGGCATTTTGATGTGATGGTTTAACGCTTGTCAAAATTTTAAAGTTGAGTGTGTGTCATAACTTAAGTATTCGAGATATCACTTGTCACTAGACAGAAGATGTTCCTCTCCTAAAGTGTCATGATGTGCTCAATTATCTCTTAGATTAACATTCATTCATATTCTAAATAGCAAGCCAACCTTCACTCTTCTTATTTACCTCTGGTCCAAGCCTATTATTCACACAAGGAGCACCATCTTGGTGGTGCCACAATCCCCCATATGTTTGGGAAACTCACCTATTTCATCTAGTTTCAATCTATTTTGACTCATTAGGGAAGTATCATCAACTTCTAACTAGTTTGTCCACTAGAGGCCAAACCTGCCTTTAGAGTGAACCTACTCTCATAACAAACTACCTTGTTGATATTAGTCGTAATGTTTTATGCTTGAGCTAGACACTTCCACATGACCTTAAACACTTCGACTATTGATATTCTCCTCCATCTAAATTTATGACACTTTTGTCATTAGGAAAATGCATTGCCACTAGCTATACCCGCAAGATCATGACCCATCATTAATTCCACCCAAGATCATCTCGTTAGGACTTTAGTCTTCCACAAGCTCCCCGTGCCCTCAACATTTGAAATTGCCTTTTGTTGAGTTACCCAAAAGTAGGGTTTTCTAACCGATGTACATTTACAAAGATTTAGGCAAATTCTTGTTGTAAATCCGTGACACAACTACCCTTCTAGTAATGATATCCTCTAGTGACCACTCCTCACCTCAAGCTTCATCATTACAAGTCAAATGATAACAAGTACTACCCACTCATGAATCAAACTAAATGGCATTTAGGTGACTTGATGGACCTGGAACTTTGGCTCTAATAACGCTTGTCATAAGATAGGAAACTTTTTGTCATTCAATGCCTATGTGGTACTCAACCATCCCTTGAATTAGCATTTACTCTTATTATGGTTGGCAAGCCAACCTTTTCTCTTCTTGTTTACTCAAGTATGTCCTAAGCCTATCCTTCCCAAGATGAGCACCATTTGGTGTTACTATAATCCCTCATATGTTTAGGATGCTCAACTAGTCAAAGTGGTTTCAGCTTGCCCCAACTATCAAAAGAGTGGTATCAATTCTCTACTAGTTTACTCATGGGAGGTTAAGCTTGCCCTCAAAGTAAACCCACTCCTAAGAGTGGCTAACAAAGAGTGGATACCATTGTCAAAAGTGCATCGATGTTAGGAGTTTGGTTTGTAATAAGCATCTGCTTAAATCTTTAGAAATGTACTTTAGTGGGCAAACCTTACTGTTAGGCAACTCAACAAGAGATGGTCTTGAAGGATGGAGGAATGGATGAAGATAAGATGATCTTAGGTGGATTTGATGTTGGGTCGAATAAGTTTAAAGATCTTGTGGGTATAGGTGCAATAATGCCAGCAGGTTTACCTCATGATGAAAGTGTCATGAATTGAAGTGAGGAGAAAATATCATAGTCCAAGTGTTCAAGGCTAAATGGAGTGTTTAATTTATGCATGTAACGTTACAAATGATATCAGTAAGGTAGTTTGTCATAGGAATAGGTTTACTCTAATAGTGGGCTTGATCTTGAGTAAGTAAATTACTCAGGAATTGATACTACTCTCCCCATGAGGCTAAGGTAGATCAAAATTAATAGGAATAGGTAAGCCTTCCAAACATATGGAGATTTTGATGATGCCATGATCACACTTCATGTGGGAAAGATAAGCTTGAAATAGGCCTAGGTAAACAAGAAGAGAGAAGATTGACTTGTCATCCAAAATATGAGTAAATGTTAGTCTAATGGATGGTTGAGTACCACATGAGCACTTCAGGAGAGAAGAACTCCCATCTTATGACATGTGTTCAAGGTAGAGCACATATTTAAGTGGCCTCTTAGAAAGCAATTGGCATTATATATAAAACTGTGTAGCTTACTATGATAAAGCAAACAATACATTAGTTGATCGAATTTCAAACCATTATAGGTGTCGAATGGTATATCACATTTCTTCATTGAATAATTAAGGGTATATCTTTTGGTTGCTTAACGAAACCTAAATTATATATATATATATAGGGTATTTTTTTTTCATTCAAAGTTTAGAAGTGATCAATAGAAGTAATTTTGTATATAAAATATTATAAAGGTATTAGTAGAAAACTGTATGAACACTTCATATGTGTGTGTATTATATATTACTTTTAGTATGAAAGTTATTATTTCGATTCAATGAGATAATGCATATCTTCATTATTTAGGATCCTTATTTTAATTATATTTAGACTGACTTTTTTTTTTTTTTTTCTGTTGGATAAAAACAAAGGAGATGGGAAAAAAAACAGGAGTCAAAGATACAAACTACAAGTTGTACATCCCAAACAAACTGTTTAGTGCCTTTGGGCCTACTAAGAAAGTATAAAACAAAAGATAAACAACAATACTGAGAAGAAGCAAAAACGACTAGAACTGAGGTCGTCTTGGACCTTCTTCCAAGGTTATCCTTGTGACTTGATTAGCCATGAAATTGCTCTCTTGGGGTATGTAGAGAAGCCTAACTCCCTCCAAAGAAGCAAACTTAGCCGGTATAAAGAAACCAGATTAAAGAAGGGGGTGGATAAAGGGAGGATATTATAGTTGATCAATTGTACTGCATTTAGGGAGTCAACAAGCACGTTTTCAAGGTTTCTCTCAATACTCAAATTTATGGCCTCTAAGATAGATATGAGTTCAACTTCAAGGGAGAATCCCAAGCTATCATTTTGTAGAACCCCAAAATGAGTGAACCCTGCAACTTCTAGTAGAGTCCACCAATGGACACTTGTTTGAGCTTATTGGAGCAGCAAGCATCACAATTGAACTTATTCCAACCAGTTGAGGGCGTAGAACAAGCATGACTAATGTTTGTCTGCAAAGGAGAGGGGGCTTGTTGCATGTGCAATGCCCCCATTCTGACACTTTAGCTCAAGCTATGTGCTGCCATTCTTGGGAGGGTTTAGCATAGAGATTCCTATTCCGCTTGTTATTAAAAGTCTTTCAAATCAAATACTAAAAGATGCATGTCTTTAGTATTGAACTACTATAATTTCTTATAAATTAATCTAAACCTTATTTGCCTTCACCAATTATTGCATCTAGTTCTTATGCACTTTAGGTTATTGTTAAAAAATCTTTTAAATCAAGTACAGAAGAAATTCATGTTTCAGGATTAAAGTATCACTATTTTTTATATGCTGATATAAATCCAACCCTGTTGACCTTTTCCTCTATGGAAACTCTACCGAATATTTTATTTGGTTAGAGGGATTCAAATCGAAGACCTTATCCAAGTAGTCATTTAAAATTTAAGGTAGGTTTCAAAGCAGCATCTATAAAGCCCTTCAATCTCTTGGGATGTGGTAGGCCTAGGGGATCAATCTTCGATAGTGTACTAGCCAATGGCGCTTATGATGCAATATACGGTAATTCATGGTTTGAATCTGCCGTTGAAATTTTGGTTGTAGTTTCACTATATCCACAAGTCACTTTCATTGTCGTTCGATATCATCAAATTTTTATTTCATTGATGGTAACCTGCCACTTATAATGCAAAAATAAAAATAAAAAATGTGTTTTTTTTATGATTATAATGGGTGGGTGAATTTGAATCCAATATATTTTAGTTAGAATACCGGTGTTAATACTGCTAGATTAATTACTTGTGATTTATGGCACTCGACATTTCTGTTGAGAAGAAAATAAAATTATGAGACAGAGAAAAACCATGTGATCAATTGTATGTCCACTATGCTAAATAAGCAGCAGTCCACGTAGTAGGTGAATCTATATCGAGATTTTTAGCTTACAAGTTACATTATTGTTTTATTGCCCATTGATGCCCCCATTTTAGTAAAGGAACCATAAAAATAGATGAACAAGTTATTGTGATTTTCTTAGTAATAATTGCAATAGGGCCTTTAAATTTGGTAATGATGATTTATTTATACTATTAAAGCAAAACCACTACTTTTGGTGTCTTTAGTGTAAATATTTTTTGTATATGTACATAAAATATTTTTCGTATCCATGAAATCATAAAATTAAATAGGATTTGAATATAATTAAATAGGGGTTAAATGTACATAGTCTTTCCTTTTCATATGAGCGTAAAATATTTTTAGTATCCTTGAAATCATAAAATTAAATAGGGTTTGAATAGAATTAAATAAGGGTTGAATAGACATAGTCTTTTTTGCGTGAAATATTTTTGGTATCTCTGAAATAATGAATTAAATAGGGTTTGAATAAAATTAAATAAATGTTGAATAGACATAGACTTTTTCTTGTTTATCATATGGGCATAAAATATTTTTGGTATCTCTAAAATCATGAAATTAAATAAGGTTTGAATAGAATTAAATAGGAGTTGAATATAATTAAATAGGGGTTGAATAGATATAGTTTTTTCCTTTTTTAGCTTAAGCATGTATCTTTATATAACGATTTAAAGCTCAATACTCAATTGTAATTATGATTTCTAATAAATTTCCTAATTTTTAGGACTAATTAAGGTTGTCCTCTTCCAATCTGTCAAAATAATATATCTATTTAATTATATATGTTGAGTTGTTTTATTTGCACACCTATTACGAGTGCATCGTCTACTTGTTTTCTTATATATGTGATGATCATTGATACATATATGTGTGTGTAGGCTCTCAAACATATTTATACCATTAAATTATAATATGATAAGCAAAAGCAAATAAAATTTTTACACATAAAATTCTTTTCCTCCCATTTGGAAACATATAAAAAGATTTATAACTATTATGATTAGTGTTGGCTTTTTATTCATGTTATATATATATATATATATATATATGTATGTATGTATGTATATATATAATTAGAGGACGACAACAATTCACTTCGGCCTTGAACTGGCCTGCCGAATCGAGGGCTGGTCCGGTCGGGGCTAAACCGCTGGTTTAAGGGTTGGTTCATGGCCCTTTAAACTGGAAAAAATATATATATATATATATATATATATGTATATAATCAAATAGTAGTGGAATTTTTTTTTCATGCAGCAAGATTTATTTTTTTTTAAAAGTGAACCGAGTTAGATGGGTCATTCACATTGACCTACCACCAACCAGCCAACTCAGTGGTTTGCAAGACGGGCCTTAAACGTATGGCCAGTTCGAACCGACGATTCAAACCTGCCAATGATGATTCCAATTGGTTCAACGGTTTGAATCAGCTCTTGCTGTCCTCCATATATAATCTCCTTATTAATGAACGTTCTTACTATCATTATGGATGCAATGCAAATGGATGCGTTTGACGCATTTAATTTGCCTTCACCAGTGTGAAATAATTAATAATACTTCAACATCCTTCACTAGCTATAGCCTATATATAGCTAACATAGGTTTCTGCCCCCTACAAATAATTAGTATGTTCTTGCCATTATAATAAGGTAGTAAGTATTTGAAATTTTAAACCCAGTGCATCTGTTAGGCCGACACTAATAATAATATTATTAGGTTATAATTTTTATTTCTCATTATCATTATAATAAGAAAAAATATTCGAATCCGATAATTCTCACATGAGAAATTAGAGGAGATGTCATTAAGTTATAAAGTTATTGATAAATATAATATTATTCACAACTAATATATTATGTTAATATCAACATGATTGTTAAATATCTTGAAATTTAGCTAAAGATTTTCAAATACCTTAAGAAAAGCAAAGAGTTTCAAGATTAAATTATAAATTTGCATGAAGTATTAAGTCTTTCATGCATAAGCATATACGCGACTTGTGTTAGATAGGAAATGTGACCAATTAATATATAATTAATCTGTCGGCAATGAAGATACATTGGTGAATACAATAAAGATGTGCAGCTCCTCTAACCACTCTGGTTATTATACATATACCCTTCCTCTCATGGGTTTATAGAGAGCACACCCAAAACCACAGGCTAAAGAAATTGATCATAATTTGGTAAAAACGTATCTGTATATACTTGTCCCGTTGGGATAACCCCATAATTAAGTTATTGATCTTATATATATATATATATGTATTCCTCCTTTTACGGGTCACTATTAAATATCTCAATCTTAATTTATACACATTATAGTTAGTTTTAAAAGAAAACGACAGGAAGACCAAAAACTTTCGGTAGAATTGTCAAGGATGTACCCATGGGTCTATCAATAAAAAAACACTGTTCCCACCACACACAAACCGCCCGCCCCCCATAAACAAAACCAATAAAGAAAGACTGGTTTGATCCGATGGAATAATTATTTAGTTAAATGAAAAAAAAAACTGAATTATCATAATATTGCCCTAATATAAGGGTACTAGGTAAAAAATAAATACATATATATATATATATATACTGACCATATTTATTTATTTATTTTTATTAATGCCAGATTCTACCATAATTGAATAAAGAAATTAACTAATAAACGAAATACTGACTAATTATGATTATAAATATTAATGTTTGATGGACATGTCATATTAAGACATATGACGCATAAATAAGGTCACTTCTCTATCCAATAAAGTTACATTGACTTGTCAGTTAGTATGGAGTATTTATGGTCCAATGGAATTCTATAGTTTATCATGTCATCATTTCGCCCAAAAAAAAAAGAAAGAAAGAAAGAAAGGTTAATAGAAGAGGTATTTTAATAGTCCATTTGTATATAAATTTGAACCCATTAATTATTTAGGGATTCGTCTAATAAAAGAAAAATTAGACATAGAACTATAAAATTTTCATAACTGTTGCAGCTGCAGCATGAAGGAGAGAGAAGCTTACTTATCCCAGGTATATAAGAAAAATAATATTAAAACGCGATTGCTCAATAGATAAAAAGGAAAAATGAAAAATATGATTTAAGAAAAAAAAAGCATCATCATCATGGAAGCCTAACCACTTTATGCTTTGTAACGATCTTAATAAAAGAAGTTTAATTAGAGCTTATAACAACATGTGTTAAGATATAAAATGGTCATAAAAAAACAATATATATATATATATATATACATATATAGGTTTTTCCCCATTTAAGCGTCACTTAATTTTTGCGTATTGTTACACTTATACCCTCACCGATGACGTCTATTCTCTTGTATAAATAACAATAATAATTTGTTAGATTAATTTTCATACTATTATCTGATTCTACTACCTGTGATCAATTGAAAGACATTCTTTAATTATCTTTTATGTAGGATCTTTATGTAAATCTAATTTTCAAAAATTGATCTTTAAATGTGATAGCAACAATCAATCACAATAGTTTTGATATATACCGTTGTCCATGGTTTTTTAGTTCCAACCAAGAGAAGAAAATATGTCTTGATTTTGTCTTGATGATTTTCTCCTATTATATTCTTTCTCTTTTATGTTTTCTTTCATGGTTGAGAAAGATGACTTTGATGAAAAGATAGATACATTTCTTTCTTTAACTGTTATCTTTAAAATAGGAAGTGGAAGGATTTTAAACCCTATGACTCAAAATTACCATTATGCCCAAATGACCATCATATTAGACCTTTTACATTAAAATCATACTATGAGTCACATGGACCATTAATGTTAAATAATTTAACAATCTCCTACTTAGTCCATGTTACGACTTGATGATTCAACAACAATTAAGTGTGCACCATATTTAGAATGCATCAAGTCATAATTCTCAATTGAATTAAAATGACTGAATCATGGCGGTCACACACCATTTAACGATGTGATCCCTTCCATGTATTATATGATCATCATAATTCAAGATAACTTAACTAAGGAACATTAAAACCTTTAAATTATTATTTCCAAATATGCTACTAGTTATCTCACAAACAATAACTGTATACAACTTGATGTAGATAACTAATGAGCAAGCAAAACCATAACTTTAACTAAATTCACAAGTGTCATAACAATACAAGCAACACAACCATATGTATATATACATATACATTAAATATCAAATCAATGAGGACCTGTCTATAATGCCCATTCGTTCAACATGTCCAATAAATGTTTTCTGTGGCAGACCCCTAGTTAACAGATCTACTATCATCAGGTCAGTACCAATATGCTCAATTGACACTCTTTGGTTTTGTACTTCTTCTTTAACAAACAAGTTTTTCAAATCCATGTGTTTCGCCCCCTTAGAATACCTATCATTCTTAGAGAAGAAAACAGCTGCAGAATTATCACAATAGATTCTTAACGGCCTAGCTATACTATCGATTAAACCAAGCCTTAAGACAAAGTTCCGCAACCACAATGCATGAATAGTGGCCTCAAATCATGCCACAAATTCAGCCTTCATGGTGGAAGTAGCAATGACAGACTGCTTCCCACTCTTCATGAAACTGCTCCTCTAGCCAACAGAAACATGTAACCAAATGTAGATTTCCTCAAGTCTACACATCTAGCATAATCTGAATCCACATATCCTACTACTTCAGATGATTTGATCTTCTATATGTCAGCATGTAGTCTTTGGTACCTTGTAAATACCTAAGTACTTTCTTTACGACTTTCCAATGATCAAATCGTAGATTACTTTGATATCGGCCCAACATTCCTATAGTGAAACTAATGTCCAACCAAGTGCATGTTTGTGCATACATCAAACTTCCAACCAGTGATGCATAGGGAATAGATTCCATTGATTTTCGTTCTAAGTCATTCTTTGGATATTGCAATTCATTGAACTTGTCCCCTTTGTGAATTGGAACTATTCCTATAGAGCAATTTTCCATTCTAAA
The DNA here is from genome assembly GCA_024138025.1 of Combretum micranthum. Taxonomy (NCBI): domain Eukaryota; kingdom Viridiplantae; phylum Streptophyta; class Magnoliopsida; order Myrtales; family Combretaceae; genus Combretum; species Combretum micranthum. The sequence continues at coordinate 795,612 of JAMXBD010000122.1, read as the reverse complement.
TCTCTCTAATACTTTATTATATATCCTTTCCAAGACAATCCTAACAATCCTTGTGATCTATTGCGAAATATCTCTATTCATGTCATATAGGATGCCTCACGCATACATTTCATTTGAAAAGTTTTAGAGAGAAATTTCTTTACATCATGTAACAAACCTATATCATTTGCAGCCAAAAGAATATCATCGACATGTAAGACTAATATAATAAACTTGCTCCCACTGACCTTCATATAGATACGCCGATCAACGGTGTTCTCTACAAAACCGTATGACGTAATGGTATTATTAAACTTAATATACCATTGTCGGGAAGCTTGTTTTAATCCATATATCGATTTCTTTAACTTACACACCAAATTTTCATGTCCTGTGGTTATAAAACCTTTAGGTTGGTCCATATACACTTCCTCTTCTAAGTCACCATTCAAAAAGCGGTCTTTACATCCATTTGGTGAAGCTCTAGATCATAATGAACCACCAAAGCCATAATAATTCTTAAGGAGTCCTTCTTGCAAACTGGAGAAAAGGTCTCTTTATAGTCAATACCATCCTTTTGAGTGTAACCTTTGGCAACAAGCCTGGCTTTGTATCTTTCAATGTTGCCTTTTGAGTCTCGCTTGGTCTTAAAGACTCATTTACAACCAACTTGTTTTGATCCTTCAGGCAACTCTACTAGCTTTCTGACTTTATTTACATCCATTGATTTCATATCTTCCTTCATGGCATTAAACCACTTTTCAAAATCACTACATTCCATGGCTTGTTTAAATGAGACTGAATCTTTATCAATGCTTAATTCAGATTCATATTCAAGTGAGTAAACCACATAGTCATTCGAAATAGCTGGTCTTTTTTGGCTAATAGATCTCCATAATGCCATTTCTTGTGGTATCACTTGCTCATTTGTGACTTGCACATTGTTGCTTGACTCACCTCAAATATGTTCATTCTGTGTGTTTTGAACATCAACTTGTCGTTTCAGCTTATTGCTTGATTGTGATGCAACAAAAGGAACAACAACCTGAGTAGAAACACTGGGTATAGGGGTCTCTTCTTGAAATTCTCTAATATCTACTTTTCGTGATTCCCCACTCCTACTAAATTGACCATTTTCAATGAACCGAGCATTACCAGACTAAACTATTCTTGTATTGTGGTTAGGACAATAAAATCTGTACCTATTTTATTTTTCAAGATAGCCAATGAAGTAACCACTAATGGTTCTTGCATCAAGCTTTCTTTCATGTAGATTATATATCCTTATTTCCTGACAACCCAAACATAAAGTTGTCTTAAACTGAGTTTCCTACTTATCCATAATTCATAAGGAGTCTTAGGGACTAGCTTACTAGGAACCCTGCAGCAAATATGCAGCAGTTTTTAATGCATGCATCGATAAGGATAAAGGTACAGTGCTGTAACTTAACATACTCCTAACCATATCCATAAGTGTACGATTCCGCCTTTAACCACATCGTTTTGTTGCAGTGTACCACGCATTGTATATTGTGCACATATGCCTCGACTTTCAAGGAATTTTGCAAATGGACTAGGACATTGTCCACTTTCATTAAATTTACCATAGTATTCACCACCCCTGTCCAACCTTACTACTTTCACCTTTTTGTTTAACTGCCTTTCCACTTCATTAACAAACACCTCTAGGATGTCAACTGATTGTGACTTTTCATGCAGATATAAATAATAATATCGTGAGTAGTCATCAATAAATGCATGAAATATTTTTCACCACCCCATGTTGGAATGTCAAAAGGACCACAAATATCAGTGTATATCAATTCAAGAAGTTCATCACTTCTTGTGGCTGGATTCTTTGATATATGTCTAGTTTGCTTACCTTTTATGCAATCAACACATATATCCTAGTCAGTAAAATTCAATTGAGGTAAGATTTCACCTTTCACCAACCTTAATAACCTTTCTTTGGATATATGACCTAATCTTTGATGCCATAAGAAAGCAGAACAATCATTGTATGCTTTACGTTTGTTACCTATACTATGCTCAACAAGAAACAGAGATTCAACATACATAACATCAAGATTAAAATGATATAAATTATCAACTAAAGTACCATATCCATATAGTACGAATGTCTATACAATGAAAATACACCGTTTCCAATCTTAAAGTTAAATCCTACTTCATCCAACTTTGCAACGAAACTAAATTTCTTACATTCAGGAACATAGAGACATTTTTCTAGATCTAAGCGACACCCAGTATCTAAAATCAATTTGTACGTCCCGATTCCTTTTATGCGTGCCTTCATTATGTTCCCCATATAAAGGAACTTTTCAGTTCCTCTTATGGACTGATCGAAAGGAATCCCTGCATAATATGTGACACATGAATAGTAGCCCCAGAATCTAACCACCAAGTGTTATTAGTCACTTCAATAACATTTGATTTAAAACATACTGATATACAGTACATAGCTTTCTTTTCGAACCAAGCCTTTCTTTTTGGACAATCTTTCTTGAAGTGGCCATTCTTTTTGCGGAAAAAGCACTTCTGATCCTTATGGATCTGACCTCCAGTGACTTTCATAGAGGCTTTGTCCTTCTTCTTATTCTTCTTATATGGTTTAGACTTGCTGCTACCAGCATCATTATGAACAATGAGATGAACAGAGTGATCCTTCATCTTCTTTAATCTCCCTTCTTCCCAACCAATATGGCCTTTATTTGCTGAAGGTTCCATTTTTCTTTAATGGTGTTGTAATTCACCTAGAACTAACCAAACTCAGGAGGAAGCGAGTTGATGATGAATTGAACCAAAAAGGATTCACTCACATCCATACCCATTGACTTCAGTTTTGCTACTAGATTAGCCATACTTATCACATGATCATAAATAGGCTATGACCAATTAAATTTATTGGTTGTTAGCTCACTCATTAGGCTCCCTACAATAGATTTCTCAGCCATATCTGATTGAGAGTATTCCTTAATTCTCATCATAAATTCCCTTATATTTTCCGTCTTAGGCATCAATGGCTTAACATTTTCAGCTATCGTTATTCGCATTAAGTTCAAACTCAGCCTATTAGACCGTTCCCAAGCCTCATAAAGAGACTTGTCTGACTAATACTGGTCTCAGTAATGGCTGCAGGCTTTTCATAAAAAATAATTACTAGGTCTAAATCCAAAATACCTAGTTGAAATTGGATCTGTTCAACCATTCCACATAGTTCAGTCTGTTGAACTTGATCATTCCATTGCCTAAAGTGAATAAATTGCTAGAAGCTGCAAATGTAATCCAAATATACATATTAATGCTTTGAGTAAACTTAAATGGATTCAAATAAATGATAAACTTTAACTATGTATTTAAGATCACCTTTGGTGATACTTTAATGCATAACTTTAATCAATAATGATCTTAAATAAATATACTTTGATGATCAATTAATCATCCTTAAGTCAATATGTATGTTATCTTTGGATAGACAATCATATTCACCCAGTATATCAATGAATCTCTTTTAGTATCATTAATTATAGGCAATGATCCATCTTTGGATGATCTCCTAGCATTATGATTAATGATCATAATTGTTCAATTCAAACTTTTATGTCTATTTATTAGCATCACATGAACATGAACAATTGAAGATACACAATTTAAATGTTTAAATCTTTTCAAGCAAGGCCACTTTAGTGACTAACAAGCTTTTGTTATAATGAACATTTGATTTGAAAAAAATTATTATCGGCATTCACACTACCATGATCTCAACAAATATCAAACTATTTAATTATCAAAATCATTCAATTCAAATAAACTATAATAGATTCTCAAAAAGATATGTCAAAATCATTTCATGATTATCATTTCCGTTCAAATAATCGCTCTTTAGCTATAAGGCATACGGAACATTAATTTCCCAAAAAATGAAACAAATAATCTGAAGGTTAATTCTTCTTGTCATTCAACATTCAATAAGCATATACAGACCAAAACTATGTTTGGAAACAGGAACATTTATATATATATAATATATATATGTGTGTGTGTGTGTGTGTTTATATTTACCAGGATATTACTTTTATTTTCTAGTTTTGGAAATTAATGTTCCAATGAAATTCCATTACGTAGTTTAGATTCCCAACGTCAACGAAAGCAGTTCTCATACCAACAAAAAAAAAAACCGGAAAACCTAATGAACGAATGTAGAATTTCACATTCTCATCAAACCATTTGTTATCCACGGAAGCAAAAAGACACTAATAATTTCATCCGGAAGATCAATCCATAATATACGCTGTTGCGTATACACAAAAAAAATTATATATATAACTTTAATTTTCACAGCAAATCAAAGTGTTTACATACTCGCTCTGATACCAATTGAAAGACATTCTTTAATTATCTTTTATACAGAATCTTTATGTAAATCTAATTTCCAAAAACTGAATCTTTAAATGTGATAGCAACAATCAATCACAATAGTTTTGATACATACCATTGTTTATGGTTTTTCAGTTCCAACCAAGAGAAGAAAATCCGTCTCGATTTTGTCTTGATGATTTTCTCCTACTCTACTCTTTCTCTTTGATGTTTTCTTTGATGGTTGAGAAAGATGACTCTGATGAAAAGATACGATATATTTCTTTCTTTAACTGTTATCTTTAAAATAAAAGAGTGGAGGAATTTTAAACCCTATGACTCAAAATTACCATTATACCCAAATGATCATCATATTAGATATTTTATATTAAAGTCATACTATAAGTCACATGAACCATTAATGTTAAATAATTTAACATGATCATCAAATTCCAATAATGCTCGTGCCCTTCAGTTTAAGGAATGAACTTGCTACCGAGTTTTTAATACAATTAGGGTACTATTACAAGAGTATTTTCATGCTATAATAAGTAAGGTTGTATAAACTTTGGCACAAAAAATACTAAAGATTTGGCACTTTTTTCTTAATGATGACTAAGCTTAAAAGTCCTATTTGTTTCATGTGAAAATTATATGGTTTATTGCTAATGACTTTGTATTCTTGTAGTCGTATTACTCAAATCTTTTAAGTAGTGTTCATGAACTAATAATTGAAATCCTATTCATAGTAATGCGATATAGGTTTTTTTTTTTTTTTTTTTAAGGCGATATGGTTCAATCCTATAATTTATCATAATTACTGTTCGCACCTGTGCACTTTAATTGGTTCGATATAGAGTAATTTCATATAAAATAAGGAAAAAGGAAACCAATAATACGATCAAAATCGCATAATGAATCATTAGCTTTTGTGCCTATAACTTTAACGAAAAGTTTCTGAAATATATGTACATAATTGAATGCTATATATAAATATATATAATTTTATTGATATTTATATTATATATATAATACATGGTATATAATATATATCATTATCAATTCTGTTTTTCACTTTTCATTATTTTCATTTATTATTCTATAGATGGACGCCTCGTTCTCTTCTTCTTTCATTTTCTTTTTTTTTTCTTTTTCTTTTTTCTTTTTAGTCATTACATCTAAATTCATAGGTCCTTTTGCAATCATATTAATTAATACTATGGAGGCTAGAGTAATAATACACTATACTCCGATCCCTTGGCTATATGGGGTGATGTAAATGTTGAGTGTGTATGTCGGAATTTTGAATGATTACCAATAATATTTGATTATATAGTAATGGTAATAAATAATTTCTAAAATAATTGTCATTCATATTTTAGAAGTATGGAATAAATAAACTAAATGTACCTTCCTTTTCTATTTTTTTTTTTTTAAATTTAACCCTTAAGATAATAAGATGCTGTTACCTCTATGTAATTATATGGAAAAAGACAAATTCATCATAATGATTTATAAGATATTTTAAGCATTTAGGCGATTCCAACTATATATTAACTTGTGAATTTAATAAAAATTAAGAAACAATATGATCACGTCAAATTTTTTATCACTACCTATCACCATTTATACATATATATTCTACATTATCAAATGACCTTCTATTTTTCCTATTCAGATGTAAAAAAGATTACAGGTGTCTAATCTATCAATCAACTAATAAAATTTTAACACGCATATTAGTGAAATGAGCAATTTGGAGTCCGTTTAGCATATGATAAATGGCAAACACTTTCTTCAAACTTTGTCTAAAGAATTACCTATAAAAAAAACATATAGATTAAAAATATATGGTAGTTCTCATGAAAACATCAAAACAGCAAACACAAATAAACATATATAAATATAATTTCATATCAGATACCTTAATACATGAAATTTAGATACAGATACAGATGAGAAACAGACAATCCAAACAGACTCATTTCAAAATAATTACACGTACGACTTACACACACTATATATATATATATATATATATATATATATTAAGATTTAATAATATTTATACATATGGACATGATGTTAACGTGTGAATCAACCAGTCTTATCTCTCCCTTATGATGAGCTTAACAAGAATGTTCTATATAATTGTAAATTAATCTAAGTCCAAAACAAAAGTGTAAATTAATATCTGACTTGTTGAAGAATCTTTGATATATATTTTCACCTACAATGTGGACTGCTTCTTATATACGCATATTCCAAACCAATATAGTCCATGCAAATTAGTCTCATGGTTTTTCAATTACGTCTCTCTCTGCCTTGATCGAAATCCGTGGGGAGAAATCCATTAATAAAGTCACAACCACTCCTCCTAATCGTGTCCTCCATAACTTCATTAAATAACCCCACACTTTTTTTCTTTAAGGGTCACAAACAGCCTGACCAAGCACATAACGCTGATCTCAACATTAAATCTCAGTCCTAGAATTATAAACCTAGCTAGCTAATTGCTGCATGCATCAATTTCCCAATTTCCCATGCACATGCAGCTTTTCTATTCCATTTGGCATTATTATTATTAACACTTACTTAATTAACTACGTCCTTGCCTCCTTCCTAAATCCATATGTATAACACTAGCACGTACTAATACTAGGAACTTAATACTCAAACCTAAACCTAAAACCTCAACCTCAACCAAACCAAAATCCCAACATCGTTATTTTCCTCAGCTCCCAAATAGCAATACACCATTAAGTATGGAAACCTCATTCATTGTATCTGGTTTAGTTGCAATTACTTTGGCTTATCTCTTATGGTTCCATTTCCTAGCCCAGAAGCTATCCGGTCCAAAGGTATGGCCCATCGTTGGAAGCCTTCCGGTTCTTTTCATGAACCGGAGAAGGATCCACGACTGGATTGCCAGCAATCTCCGCTCCACCGGTGGTTCAGCCACCTATCAGACAACCACCATTGCTCTTCCTTTCTTGGCACACAAGCAAGGGTTCTACACGGTCACGTGCCATCCCAAGAACATCGAGCACGTGCTTCGAACCCGGTTCGATAACTACCCCAAAGGACCCACCTGGCAAGCCGCGTTTCATGACCTGTTGGGCCAAGGAATCTTCAATAGTGATGGGGAAACCTGGCTTATACAGCGAAAAACCGCGGCTCTCGAGTTTACAACCCGGACTCTAAGGCAAGCCATGGCTCGGTGGGTTAATAGGACTATCAAGAACCGGCTCTGGCTCATCCTGGACTCCGCGTCGACCAAAAAAGTCCCGGTCGACCTGCAAGATTTATTACTGCGTTTGACTTTCGACAACATATGTGGACTCACGTTCGGGAAAGATCCTCAGACCCTGTCTCCTGATCTACCGGAGAATCCATTCGCGATGGCTTTCGACACCGCCACGGAAGCCACCCTCCAGCGGCTGCTCTATCCCGGGTTCCTGTGGAGATTGAAGAAGCTTTTCGGGTTTGGTTCCGAAATGAGACTGAAGAAAAGCCTCGAAGTTGTAGAGAACTACATGAGCAAGGCCATCAATGACCGCAAAGAGAGACCGTCCGATGATCTCCTGTCCCGTTTCCTTAACAAACGCGACGTCGACGGCAACCTCTTCCCCACGGACGTCCTCCAACGCATCGCTTTGAATTTCGTCCTCGCCGGACGCGACACCTCATCGGTGGCTCTCAGCTGGTTCTTTTGGCTCGTCGTGAACCACCCCCACGTAGAGACCAAGATCATCAAAGAGCTCACGTCCGTTTTGGCAAGAACCCGTGGCAACGACCCGAAGAAATGGACCGAAGAGCCTCTGGAATTCGACGAAGCCGACCGGCTCACTTATCTAAAAGCGGCATTAGCCGAGACCCTCCGGCTCTACCCCTCCGTACCGGAAGATTTCAAGCATGTCGTGTCGGATGACGTCTTACCGGACGGGACCTTCGTGCCAGCCGGTTCAACCGTTACGTATTCGATATATTCGGTTGGGAGGATGAAGACGATCTGGGGGGAAGACTGCATGGAGTTTAAACCGGAGAGGTGGCTTTCCAGCGGAGGGGACCGGTTCGAACCGCCAAAGGATGGGTACAAGTTCGTGGCGTTTAATGCTGGACCGAGGACATGTTTGGGGAAGGACTTGGCTTACCTGCAGATGAAATCGATTGCTTCGGCGGTTCTGTTGCGGTACCGGCTGTCGCTGGCTCCAGGCACCGGGTTGAGCAAAAGATGTCCTTACGCTGTTTATGAAAAATGGGCTTCGGGTGTACATGCATCCTCGTACTGATCTTGCTCTTCTTCCAGGAAATGAGTATGACCTCCAGCGAGTGACGATGATGCCTCATAGTCCTAGTCCTAGGACCTGGAGCACTTGTTGCTGCATCTGCATGAAAATGAAATTAATAAACGACAGACAGGGACAGGGACAGGGACAGGTACATCCATATATACATGCACATATATGATGATGATGAGGTGGTCCTTCGTTTGTGGTCGTCGTCGTCCGAGATTGTCGGAGCAGATACATAAACATTCTCGTAATGGATGTTAATTATAAAAGTCATTTCATATCATAATTCTTTTCCTTTTTACACATTTAAACTTATGGTTTTGAATCATCAGTGTTTCCGTTTGTGGAAGTTGTTCGTGTTAAGCATATACTTATGTTTGTACATGTTGAAAGAGTTGTTTATTACTTGTGATCATCGTCATATATATGTTTATTTCGTTTCAACACTATTCAATAAATCCAGGAAAAGTACACTCATTCTATCTATCTATCAATCCTTGCAAACTTATTTATACAAATATTTATTATATAAATATCCATCCTAAAATTGGATGTTTAATATATAATTTTATCTTTTCTATGGTCATATATTTAACAAGCCATTTTACTATTCTACATATGTCACAAGCTTAAAATGCAATTATGTCTTTATATGGATATCACATGTACTACATGCAATTTGATGACGTATTGAAATTCTTAAAACACATGTGTTATACATGCGACTAATGCGATTTTAGGATAATGTTTAGGTTAAATTTATATAATTTGTGTTGGTATATTTTATTATTTTATTGCTTTTTAAATTCCTGTTGCGTTGAGTTATAATTTAGGACTTCACTCTCCTACCATGGCACTTCATTTGATAAATTACCTTGATTACTCATGCTAGTATTCCTAAAATTCCGTTTTTATTGATGACAACCTGAGCTAGTGGATCTTATCTTCTTTAATAGGATTGAGTCATTACATATATGTTCAATTGGTGGTATAAAATGAGCTCTCACCAGTCTTGCAAACAATTGCAAGTTGAAAATTGGATTGTTAGTTAATTACATTTGTAACTTTAAACTAATTGTTGAAGAAGTTCAAAATTTTAACTAAAGAGTTATTAGTGTTGAATATTAAGCTTCAAGCAAAGAGAGACATGTTGCAGAATGAACCCTTGCCAGGAGCAAAGAAAGGAATCTAATGTGGGTTGCATTGTTGGAATCATACTTACAAAAGACATCCAGACGAAACAATGCTGAGAGCTGAAAATGGCTTGATGAAGAGATTCAAATTAAGTCTAAATTTTGTAGAAATTTGCAGAATATAATGTTGTTGCAAGGAGACGCAACTTTGATTTATATTTTGAATTGTTTCAGGTGTTGGTTATGTGAATCCATGATTCACGATAATCCAATCTAATAGACTAGATTCGAATCTCAAAAATCATAAATCATTTTAGAGGAGTCAATCAATACATAAAAAGTAGTTAAAGAAAGTGTAAGGTAGACTTCTCCTTGGGTCGAGTCCGAACCGGGACTCGACCTGGACCGCCATCGGTTTAGGGGATGGAAGCACCCCGCTGGGTCATTAAAGTGGATCCCTACTTACACCAAAAAAAAAAAAAAAAAACCAAAATTGATAAAGCAAAATTTTTTTTTTGAAAAAAAATTGTACGGTTCCGAACCGTAGGACCCCCCGTGAACTAGTGGGTCCTCGGTTCTTACCCGCCCCGTCATGTCGACAAGGGTTCCAAGTCCTCCAAAATTAGAACCACACATGGTGGTTCGTCCTGATTTGGATCCGAACCAAAACCGAAACCGTGAGAAATCTAGTGTAAGGTCTTAATTTTGGATATGCTTTTTTGTTTGAATTTCTAAAATGATTGGGTGTGGTAGTTTCATCATACTCTAATCACTTTGAGATCATGTTTTTGTTGTTTTCAAATAGATATTTGTTAAGATACAAATACCAAAGAAAAACTAAAATTTTACTAATAAATAGATAAACATGTATGATATAGATGTAATATAGATATGATATAGATAATTTATAAATGCAAACCAAATATATATATATATATATACAACAAATAAAAATCAATAATCTAAACAGACCTTTCCTTTCAACACCCTAATTACAAAGAGGAACAGCTCATGAGGTGTATCAAATGGTTCTAAAGCAAAATTGATCGAATCGGTCTTTAAAAATTCACAAGCAATGATTTCTCAAATTTTACCAAAATTCGCCTATTTTTCATTGTAGATTATCAATTTTAGGCTTCCTAGATTTCTTTCTGAAGTTCCTTCTTATTGAGTGAGATGAGTTCCCAACATCCTAAGGTGTCATCACAATCTTAAAGTGAAATTCAATACAAGTAGCAACATTCATTTAAAAACAAAATAATGATGATGATGATGATAACCAAATTTGATAGGATTTCTTTGGCCACCCTCTGGATTTTTTTTTTTTTGGTTTGGGACAAGATCTATCAATCAAATGTCTTCATATGATTTTTAAAGTAAAACAGGGCAATCTAGTGTCTAAAGATAAATTTAAAGCGATTTTTCAATTATCTACTAAAATTGCCAATTTAGAAAGGCCATGTCTAAGTCTTCAGGGATTACTTAGTCTTCCTTTTCTTTTATGTATGCAGTGTCTTGGAATAATTTTAGAGCAAAACCACAATTTCCAAAATTCCATAAGTTGTGATTCTAAGTTTTAAGTGAAATTCATTAGTTTTAATAGGTTTAAACCATAAATCTTGTCACCCTATTGAATTACTATTTTTGTAAAGGAATAATTGGTGAGATGTTGTAAGATAATTCTTAGCAAAAGCAAACTAAGTGGACCTGAAAAATTCACAAGTAGTAATTCCTTAATTTATCCAAAATTGCCAATTTTGATAAGCTATAAATTAGAATTTACCCCTTCCGAGGTCGTCTTATTAAATTCATTATTTTCAAAGGGAATAGCTGATGAGATTTCATAACATGATCTTAGAAAAAAAATACTAATTACAATAGGTTGTATTTTGGGTTTCAATGATCACATGGTAAAATTCCTATTCTTTTAATGGAACAATTGGTAAGATGTCATAAAATGATTTTGGAGTATAATGGGCGGGGTCTAGATACTAAGATTCCTCATTTTAATAGCTCATTTTGAGATAGACATATATATATACACATATTTATATATGTATATATTGTCATCTTTCATTTTGATATGTTAAGATCATTAATTTTGGTATTTCAAGATTATCCCATAAAATTCCCTTTCTTAGTAATGACATCAATCTAGAGGTGTCAACGGATGATTCTGCAATAAAGTTGGCCAATCTGAAATGCCTAAAAATTCATAAATAGTGATTTTTTTTGTTTTTTTTTTTTGTCATAATTCTCTCATTTTCACATTCTATCACAGATTTTGAACTTTTGGTATTCCTTTATAAATTCTTTATTTTTCAAAGGAGATTAGTCACTGAGGTGTTATTAGATAATTTATTTTATTATAAATATATATTTTATAGCAAATCATTTATAAAATTCAATTACTTCTGATTGATCTAAAAAAGCTTCTACTAATCTATAATAACAATACTATGTAATTTCTTTGTTTATTTTTTCTAATGCTGATTTAGGTTTATTTACTTATTATTTCTATGTGTATATTTGAAAGGAAATTAAAAAAAAATTGCATAATCCAGGATATAGTAGTTTGGCTTGGCAAAAGCAAAGAGTTGTGAGTGATGGTCATCCAAGGGAAGCATAGCTGGATCGGTCTAAACTCTAAACAATCATAGCACAAGTGTGATAAAGATTGATATGTTTATTTCACTGAAATAGAATTAGCATTCTACCTTTGTTACCTTGAAATATCTATCCATTTATTTGCTTTGCAAAAATTCTATCAAAGGAATATCTATTCCACATAATACTTAATAGATAAAGAACCTCATTCCTTTCTTTTATCGGAGAATGACAATTCTTGACCAAAAAACATATTTTACTTCAAAAATATTCTAACTATAAAATAAGAAATTACTATTTCTTTTCAGCTTTATTCTATTCCCGTAAACCAAACATAATGAAATCCAAAAGAAAAGAGGTTAAATGATCCAATGTATAAAAACCTCATCAAAAACTTTGGCAGCATAACTTCTCAGCAATATTTTCTTTTCTTTTTTTTTTTTTTTTTTTGATGACTTGACAAAAGGCTTGTGTTTGTGCTTTCAAATATATTAGTGTATTACCCTTTATTGAAAATAAAAATTAAATGAAGACTCAAAACCAATAAGTAAACGTAAACCTCTACTGTACAATTTCTCATAATTGTATTAATATTATATAATAGAAAGGGAATTCAAACCTTAGCATCCAATTCAGAGAGACCGGTTTTAAATAATCTTGGTCAATTTCTCATGATTCAAATATATATATATTATATATATAGATGAGGCCCATTGATCAAATGGCATTCCCGAACTGCCAACAATTGTTTAAGGTAGCAAGATCGACTTGCTGAATCATACAGAATAGCCATGAAGCTATATGAAGACTTTTTTTTTTTTTAGTCAAGCTTATATCAAGACCTAAAAAAGAATAATTTGACATTCATCATGGACAGAATTGAAATACTATACAGCATGTTGTTTTCTGTATCCCGTGTTGTACTCCTTTCCTGTTTCTCCTCCACGTTTCTAAGGCTAGAAAATTGAATCTTTAAAAATTCCCAGAATATACACAACTTTTGGCAACTAACATCAACCTAAGGTGCCAGATTTGTTACTCTTCCAATGAATTGTGCCAAGTTTTGAAGATGGACTGAAACTATCGACTTCGAGTTCCTCCTCTGGTGTATTTACAAGCCTCATGGTGATGCTCAACACGAACTTTCTTGTCCAGGGTTGAGAAGGCCGGAGCGTGTCTCAATAATCAATTTTCTGGGATTAGTCTAAAATCTTCTCACCAGTAGAAAAAAGGTTCCACACCACCGTCCCAACTAAATATAGCCCGACTGAGACCTTGAAAACATCGTCCCAAGAACCTGCAGCTCGGAAAAGATATGCATTACAGCAAGCAACAAAGCCAGCATGATATTTAAGGAATTAGTTCAATTTTTAGGCTGGTTCAAGGGAATTAATGAACTGCCACAACCAGACAGATTCTTACTTCAATGATGTAATCAAATGCATGCAAGCCTTTGGGAAATAATTTGTTATTTGAACTATAGAAAAATTTGAACTCCAAGGTAGCATTTTGCAGTTCTAACTCAAATTAAAAGAACAGCCCTTACCGTGTTGCAAGATGTAGCCCGTTGCTGCAGTTCCAAAAACTCCAGCCAAAACTCCAGCAGTGTTAGATAAACCAAGCAACACTCCCTATAAGAATGAGGAAATTTGAGTTTCTGGACAAAGAGCAGACGATGCAGAAAACATGCATGCAGTTACATCCTAAGTGAATCCTGGAGAATAACTTTTTAATGCATATGTTAACTAGCCAAGATAGTTAATAGCTGTTAATGGCTATCTATCGCTCATTTTGGCTTATAATGTTGTTGCAGATAAGGGGTATAGTCGATCTTGACAAAGCAGTTTGGCTATCAATACCTATTAATGGCTATTTATAACTCGTTTTGGCATGATATCCTCCTTATTCCATCTTTGATTATGCTCTTCCTATGTTCTAGGTAGGCAGAGCACACTATTGACAAATGAATACTTACAGAGTACCGAGGAGCAATGTCTTGATGATTTGAATATAAGCCAGATTGTGAGAATGCATCAGTTCCCTGTTCAAGAAATCCAAGAAACTGTTAGCAAAAGCAGGCGCTTCATCTACATAAATCCAAGGACAGCAAAAATTGCCATCAATCTTAGCATTTACAGAGTTTACAAACATGGTCATTGATGTAATGAACCATCCAAAAATTCAGCTGTCTTAGGAAAACATTGAAATGAAACTTCACATGTTGAATTCTAGGGTTAATTGAGTCTGCGACAGACCTGACTACATGCCATGCATAAAACAGCCATTGCAGGAGAATCTACATGGCTCAGCTGAGTAAGAAAGAAAGCAGGACCAAGAAATCCAATTGTCTGCATGATCTGTAAAAGGCAATGTGAACTCATATTAGTCATTGAGAAGGCATTTGAACATGGAAGGTTTTTGTGACTCATAGCATTGATCACGTATTCTGATTATACTATGATCCTAAAGAAATTGAATCAGTTATAAGATCAAAGAAACAGGTTGAACAAAAGATGCACTTATGGCAAATTCCCAGTAAGATGTTCTTGTGTGTTTTCTTCCAGGACATTTCCACTTGTCAATTAAGAGAAGCCTATATTTTTCTTTGTCACCACTTGAATTTAGAAAATTAATCAGCATCATGTATCACTGATAGGCTGATGTTACAATCAGCAGGAAGTACCTTTCGAACTGTGGTCACAGATGAACCTTTGCTTACAAGAGTGTCAGCAATCCAACCACCAAGGTTAGCTGAAAATGCCATGGTAAGCCAAGGCAAGACACAAAACATCCCAGATTCTGTGAGATTGAACTTCAGGACCTGGATAGATAGCAAGCAAAATATGTCAATTTTATGAGGACAACAAGAAGCCAGGCCCTAATCTACAGCTAGACATTGAGGATTGAATTTGATGCAAGCAGGACAAAGTTGCTGCCACTCATCATTGCTTTTTCTCATTAATATCAGTCATTTAGGGTTTATTATTTCATCATTTTTTTATCCTTTTTGTTGTTTCCAAACAAACTATTTTTCAAAAACAAATACTGATGAAAAACGGACACTTTACTTATAAACCGATCAAACAGACTAGATACTGATATAAAATAAATACCAATACAAATACCGATGCAGATGCCGATGAAAAATAGACTATTCAAACAGACCCGATTCATCTTCAAATTGTCTACTTAATGGGCTAGTCAAATTTTTAACCAAATCTATAAGTTTTAACTTTTGATTAGATAATTGTGCTGTTATCTTTAACATAACAATCATCTAAAATAGGGAGCAACTAAACTAAAATAATGGGAAGTCATATATGATTACTTTTTGAAAAATTTAGCATGCAAAAGATTATTCTTTGTATGCCTAATATACTTAATGAATATGATAAAGATGAAGCTTGTTAATTTTTGAAACAAGTTCATGTGATGATTTCATTGACGATAATTAATTCGGTACAATCAAGTTCGTGTCACTTCACTATTTTGCAGAATGACACAATGGTTGAAATTATACCTGGTTGTAATACGTTGGCATCCATGTAAGAAGAATGAATGTTCCCCAATTATGACAAAAATGAGAAACTATTAGGGCCCACACAGGGGGTTTCGATAAGATCAATCCCCAGGGAATAGCTGTTACAGGTTCCTTCGTCAAACTGTTGTTTAAGATCAACTTCTTTTCCTCAGGACGCAACCGAGGATCCTCAAAAGGTGTACTGTATGCCTGCATCATAGATTTTGACAAGACAATGAAACTATTGTTAATAGAGGAATTACGATAGGAGTCCTCCAACCAACCTAAAATGCGACTTCTCAGGCATTAAAAGTGAGTTTGTGGTATTTAACACGAAGAAGTCAATTGTAATAAAAGGAAAAAAAAAAAGCATAATAGCCACCTACATGAACAAAATAAGAATACAATAGATATTACAAAGAACCTAAACTTGAAGCAAAATCAAACGAAAATCTACCATCATTAACCTTGATACCAAGCACAAGATCAAAACCAAATTGAGTATAGCATCATAACCCTTGTATATCCTCCCTCATGAACAAACATGGTTTACAGTTAGACCCATCTCTATTTATAAACGTCAACATGATGAAGTCCTATAAGAAAACAAAATCCTATGACCATATTCCCAAATATCAATTCTCTATCTGCGTGGCTCCCCCAAATTCATTAACTGGAATATAAGCCAAACCAGCTGAAACACTATGCTTTCATCAATATGAAGAGAAACATTACGAAAAATATTCAATCATGTGATAAATGTCCAAGGGATTAATTAATTGGTACATTTGTCTAAGAAGAGAAGAAACACAGGAAGGACCTGCAAACTCAGTTTTGATGGGTGGTGGGATCAGTGGGTACCTTATTTAGCCAGAGAGCAAACCATACAGTTCCAAGCGAGCCAAATGAATAGAAGACAGATGGCCATCCAAACTGATGAATCAAAAATGGAGAAAAAGCTAAGCCTGTCACTGATCCAAGGTACATGCCACTGTAAACCAGTGCTAATGATCTACTTCTTTCAGACACAGGAACCCACTTCGATAATATGTTATTCATCGCAGGCATAGCAACACCCTGGGAAAGAGTTAAGAAACTTAAGCATTAACTGGACAGAAATTATATTTATTTGGAAAAAAACTTCAATCCAAACACAAATTGCATCCAATGATAGTCTCTATTCCTTGTCAACACTCTCTAAGTAAACTGTTGTTTACCTCTCCAATTCCCATGAATGCACGGACAAAAGCAGGAATGGCAATCCAAGTCTGGCAGCAACAGGAGTAAGGGCTGTAGCAATTGACCACCAAACTACCCCAAATCCCAAAACAAGCTTCCCACCAACAGTATCTGCCCAAATGCCTCCTGCAATCTATTGGTTATAACACAAGTCAGTGAGAGTATCAACTTCTATAATAAAGCTTAATATAAAGGCATGATATATGCATAACTAACTGTGACCATGGTGGTAAAGACTGATTATCAAAAGAAAAGGACAGATGAAAAAGAAATAGGCAATTTGTACCCCAACAGATGCTGAGACATTAGGCTAAAGCTATTACTTTAAGTTAATATCAGACAGCAATAATGTGTTACCTGAGTCAAGAGGTAACCCCAGAAAAAGGAAGATTGAATCAAACCAACAGTAGTTGGGTTCCAGTTTAACTCTGCAGACATGGGAAGAATGGCAATACTCATGTTTACCTGCCAAGAAAAAATTGTTTCATAAACGTGCTCAAAGATTACACGAGTCATATCCTAAGCTTATTCTAGACAAAACCTCACATATGGAATTTCATTAACGCGTTTGGCAATAACTTAGCAATCAAGTGTACCATTTGTAAACTGGTGCATGTATTTCTCGTATTCATTTTTTGGCAGATTCCATTGCATCTAATTTCAAGGGTGCTTGCAATTTATCAGCATAAGAAACTGTGATTCCAAGCTTTGAATTCTAGAATCGATTTTTCCATTCTGCTAGAAGACATGCAACTTTATGTTTCTTACTTGCATTCTTGTATGATCATCTACTCATATCCCCAGACACGACCTCATTAGCAGGAAGAACAGGAAGATGCCAAATTATGATTCATATACATACAAGAAAGAAACGTGCTGCTTTTGAACTCAGACATAGTGAAAGTTTCTTGCAAGCAATGACAATCGGTCTTGGACTGAAATTAATGAATAGGATTCATCTAATCACTCTATGTTCAGCACAGAAGCAGACAGATCACACATGTAAAAACAAATAATTTAAAGAAAGGAATGGGAAAAGAGAAAACAAAAGCAATGGTGTACATTTAAAAAATAAAAAATAAAAAAACAAAAAATAAAGATGCCCGATGCATTAGGGGCGGAAAAACACACCAAGTGCAGTGCAACAAAATTTATTATGTTATAAACTGTTGTTTATTTCACTGAATGGAGTAAGATTGTGATGTAATTGTTATTACTGAATAATACAGTAAATTATATAGGTTTAATACTGTATTTTGGAAAAAAAAATAATTCTAGCACTGATTATTGAATCATTTTAAGTGATGAATAATTGAACAGAATTTTTATGGAACTAAATATCACAATAAATCTTTAAAAAAATAAAATTGACTCTGGCATTAGTTCAACTGGTAAGGAACATAGATAGCAACACGAAAACATATAAAAAATGAAAAAAAAATAACTCAGTAATAACTGTTCATTAGCATCGCAATCATTTGGATTAAAAGCTTAAATTCAATTATAAATAAAAAAAAAAATAGCCCACACCATATCTACATAATTAAACCATATGGATAAGATAGTTTTGCTAACCGCCAAATAACAAACAATCAACTAACTAAGCAAAGCAAGAAGCTTCTTACCCTATCCATATTACACAGAGAAAAGCCGAGAAGCACAAGATAACAATAACCCATCTCTTGGGGAACTCTTCCCACCAAGCCACGCCACCATCACCACCATCATCCTTACTAGATACGCCTCCATCATTGACGACGCCCCCGAGCTTCACTGACTTGTCATTCTCCATGTCAGGAATACCGTACTGTCCCGACTTGAGTCCAGGATTTCTAGCGGAAACACGGAACACATACATACGTTCTTGGGAGCAGTTGGAACCAACCCGAACCCGGACCCGACAGTGGAAAACGTGGTTCGAGAATTTGTTATCGAAGGCAAAGCATCTTGGGAGTGTTGTTGGAGAGGTATCGATGGGTCTGTTTGGAAGCGAGTGGAGAAGGAATGCTCTGGCGCTCATGGTGAGAACTGAGAACCCAGAACAAGACTCAATTCCCCACTTCTCAGAAAGAGGAGAGAAGGAGAAGAGAGAGTCCTCTGAGTGGATTTTTTTATCTCTAATTGGTGTTTTCCTTTTTTTTTTTTTTTTTTTTGTAATTTAGTTGGAGATGTGAAGTGAAAAGTACGATATTTATGGGGACTGGTTAACGTTGGGACACGTGGCAGTTTTGATGAAGAAGTGGATTAGAAGTTAGAACTGCGAGGGAAGAGTGACTGAGGAAAGCATAACGTGATAGGAAGGATGCAACAAGCAAGAGATGTGAATCAATCCCACGAAATTAAACCATATTAATATCATTTATCTAAATACCATAACAAAATTGGACCAAGGATGCCACATTTCTCCATTCGTCGTTGAATAAAATTTGTTTAAATATAAATCATATAAATTTAATTAACGTAAACACTGACAAAAAACCATATTTAAAATATACAATCCTATTTTTATTTAAGAAAAAATTCGCATATAAGATATGCAATTTAAAAACTATAATATATTACAAAATCACATTTTTAACATGTAATTATTGTAAATGAAAAATGAAATTACATTTTTAATATGTGATTTATTATAAATGAAAATTTCGGAGTTTTCATTAAAACCACATTAAAAACATGCAATATGTGTAAGGAAAGCAAAATCCCATTATTGGTAATTATCTAATTTATTTTCATATAATTTGTATTTGTAAATTCAATTTATGGGATCGGTATATAGACAAATATCTCAAACATAAAAAGAAAAAAAAATTGCATGTATTATATACAATTTAAGGATTTCAGTACTATTTATAGTCAAATATAGATCCCGAGGTTCTCACGTATAGTCCAACCTATTAACTAGGGATGTAAGTGGGTGGGTTTTTATAGAGTACCTGATCCATCCAACCCGATAAATACTCTATAGGGTATTACCCTATAGAGTTTGGGATGGGTTTTTTGATCAATAATAAAACCATATAGGGTTTTGGGATAAGCATAAAACCTGTTGGGAAATCCAAACCCGTTTAAATATAAAAATATATATTATGTTTAGCTCAGTCTCTGAAATTAACCAACTGTGCTCCATTAATTATGAAGCTATTTTTTTTCTTTTTTATTAAATCATTTAGAAAAAGTAAAAAACCTTATAATAGTAGACTAATACTCTATGGTCTTCACTTTTAGTTTTGGTCTTGGCTCACTCTCCTCAAATTCAAGCCCCTTACTCTCGTTGCCGCACTGTTTCATTTAATGATTTTCTTCCCATGAAAATGGTTGGGATTTTATAAAGAGATTGCATGAGTAATGATAAGAGTTTTTTTCTTGGCTTGTAAAGTGAGGACGGATCAGAAATACAAAAAGATGAAAAAAAAACATTTATAATAGCGTTTTTAAATATTCTATTGTGTAACGATTCTAATTTTATATCGGGTTTCGGGTTCGAATTCAGGTATCTTATAGGGTTTGTCTAGCGGGTTTTGAGTTATGGACAAAAACCCTATAGGGTTTGAGATGGATTTTGAGAATCCTATTCGGTATCAGGTTCGGATTCGGGTTTTGATATACCCGTCCCGATTACATTCCTACTATTAACCACATTGGCCAGCTTACATTGACAAGGGTCAAAGCCTCATTAAAACTCCTATCTCTCTAGCCCGGAACACTAACGACCCCTTATTGCATCTAGATGACACCAAATTTAGTGTCACTTGGTATAATTCCTTCACTCAATCTCAACAGGACTAAACATGAATTAGTGGGCTTGCCCTACATATATGGTAATTATTATCATTAATAGCCTACTCATTCATGATTGATCTCATAATTCATTCAATCGTCAAGAATCCATTCACTATAAATATCTTCTCCTATTACACATGAGAGATAATATTGTCCGAACTCCCTCACTTATTTATTACCCACTTCTATATCAAATATGCTTGCTGACTTAAGAATCGAAGTTATTATGTCGAACCCAACCGCATCGCACTCCTAACCATAATCTATTTTCCAGGCTCAATAGACATATGAGTGATTGATCCTTCTTTTTGCCTCTACCGATACAAACTAGCAACAAGCACATGAATATGTAATTATGTAAAAAGATAAAGTCATATGTTGAACATACAATATTTAAGAGAGACAAAACCACTTGTTGAATATGTGTTATACGTAAAAAAGATAAAATCCTATTTTAAATATATGATTTTGTGACTAATCTTATAGAATTATTTTTGTATAATTAGTTTTTTCATAAATATGTTTATGATACTTGATTAAAGAAAACCAAATATCAGTTCATGAGATGATGTTTGTTTTGTTTGATGGGTCCTAAATTCTCGGTCGGACTGTTGGCCCAAAAAAGAAAAAAATCTCGGTCGGACGGGGAACAACGAATAACTGGATTCTGTTAAGTTAGTTAACATTTATTATATTGTGTACTTTGGGCACCTTCTGGGCCCTCAGATTTTCTTAGCCCAATTCTACGACTACGAGAGCATCTTAAAGGGCCGAATTATTGGGTTTGATGCCTTTGGTCCATGCTAACATGGAATTCTCCATTCCCTTGCTTTTACTCGAGGGTAAAAATAGAATAAAATTTGGGACTTAGATGCGAAGGAGGAGATGGATGCCCAAGCCACGAAGGGTAGGGGTGTGTTTAGGATAACCGAACCGAAACCGAGAAACTAATCCGAAAAAAGCGGTTAATCGATCCATCGGTTTCGATTTAGGATTAGCATTTTTAATTTTTCGGTTTTCGGTTTCGGTTTCGGTTTTTAGATTCTAGAAACCGATGGATTCGGTTAACCGATCCGTAATTATATATATATAATTGATAATATACCCATATAATTATTTTTTTTAGTATTATCAATATGAATTATGTTAAAGTGAATAATTCAGATAAAAATAAACAAATGCATATATGTTTGAAAATTAGAATGGTGGTATTTGATTGAGATTTTGTATTGAGCTTAATTGATCGAGGTTGATAAGAACACATGAGTAAAAAGCTATTATGATTATTATCTTGATGACACCGATATATATTAATAACTATTTTACATGTCTTACATTCTTAATTTATAGTTTTTAATATAATTATACAAAAAAAATACTCTAATTATTTTTACGGACATATTGAAAAGTATGGTTAATTGTAAAATTTGCATAACCATTATGTCAAACGGTTAAAAACCGAAAACCGAAAAAATTAACCGAAAAAAACGGTTAATCGTTAAGGCGGTTAACCGTTCATAATGGATAGGTTTAGGATTAGGATATTAAAAATCCGATTATTACGGTTAGGATCAAAAAATAAGGCCACTGACCGATTAACCGAACCGTGAACACTCCTAACGAAGGGTTTCTATCTTCTTTAGTCTGTAACTCATGAAAAGTCGTAGGCTTCGCGCAATTCATTATCCAGGGAGTATTCAGTGGGCTGATTGATATTTGCAATACTCATAATGCTTTTCCCATGATGTCTCAACCAATCGGAGTTTAACACTTAAGCACATGACATAAGTTAAAATAATTTTTATTTAATTTTATCGCTTAAATATTTTATTGTGATTGGTATTAGGAACAGCAAATATTTATCATGTGTAAGTTATGCCTAGACTATCCACTTATGGCCATGCCTAAATATTTTGCTCTTCTTTTAGTCCACAATCAACATTTGCCCGTTGGTATTTTCTCTAACAACATGCTAATGTCTTTGAAAGGAAAAAAAAAATATAAGTCAGTTCTTTTTTATTCTTTAATTTGTAATTGAAGTTTCCTTCAAGTTTCTAACAAATTGCCCACCAACTTCTCACTGAATGGGAAGTATTTCTGACTTGAACTTGAACATTTAAAAATTATAGAGCTCGAGCTTAAGTTGAGCTATCGATCAAGCTTAAGAAATAGGCTCGAATTTGACTAGTTTAAACAAATAAACTTTATTTTAAGGTCAAATTCGGCTCATTATAAATCGAGCTTAATCTCAAGCAAAACCAAGCTAGAGGCTGATCAAGTTACAATAGTTCACAAGTCCTAAAGATAAAATAAAATTCATCAGCCCTAAAGATTAAGTTATGTATGCATATATATTATTTAAAAATTAGTTTTTTATTTTAGTTATATTTTATACATATAATATATAATGTACAATAAATATAACTCATAAGCTATTCAGTAACTTAAACAAGGCTGCTTATAAACTAGCTCATGAATGAGCTCGAGTTGAGTTAAACTTAAACTGAACATGTTTAAATAATTTTTAAGTAGTCTGGCTTATTTACGGCTCCAATTTACCAACAATTCATTGGATGATTTGAAGCTACCACTGGTATTGCAATAGCATCTCCTTATAATTTATCTACGTCTTTGAGAAGATAATGCGTTCGATTCGGTCGAATGGAGTTGGATCCTAGTACCTAGGATAGTTGGTGCAACTTTCCATTGTAAATTTGGTATAAGTCATTAAGTAAACCATGTACCCCTTTGACCATACAAAATAGCATACTCTCCATCATTAAATATCCCGTTATTGTCATAGAAGTACTTACGGAGGCATACATAGTTCTTGAGGTTTGAGTTTTCTCTATTTTTTTATATTTTTTTTTCCAATTTTTATCAATTTTTTCCATTAAATACTATTGCACCCATACTTGAGATTTAGAAGATAAATAAATAGATAAGATCATAAAAATGTCATGATGTAATTTGAAAATCCAAACAATTTTTTCAGTTGCTTTGAAATTGGGATGATAACTTAAATCGATTTTGTCTTGTCTTAAGCCATATCATCTTAAAAATTCTGTCCCATCGACCACTTTAATGCCAAGACTAAGTTTACTCGTTCTGCAAATGAACGTTAGCTTAAGCCTGGAGATTTTACTCTCAACAAGAACTTTGGGAATTATGAGGACAACCCTATGGACACGAGAAATTCATCTCTAGAGTAGAATATCTGTACTGAACCGAAGGGAGGAGTCATCAGAAGAACCATGATCACATGGATCTGAGTCGGAAAAACACATGGGGTCCGGATAGGGTTATAAGATATAGCTTTGCGATTTCGCCATCATTGGTCATTGCTAATTGGAAAATCTACACCTGCACCTGCGAGATGACAATTGATGGACTGAGAAAGAGCACGAGGAGACATGCCAATTACATATGCACTGCCCACTTTAAGACAAATGAGAAAAATTGAACAGACAGATGAAGCCAAGGCCCAGCGGGCCATTGTGTTTTTGATACCTGCCATTATATATTTATATATACAATAAAGCAGCCTATGTCCCGGAATCCAATATAAAGCTTGCGCCTTTTTTTTTTTTTTTGCCACTTATTTACCGCGCATACTAGATTTATGATAGGACAATTCTAACTTTCACCGTTAATGGGTAGCAATAACTATTTTATTGGGTTATATGGGATATCGCGAATACAAGAAATATAAGAAATGCAAATAATAATAGAGTGAAAAAAAATGATTTTTCATTTTTTGAAAAGAAATTGGCTCTTTTTAAACTTTAGTTACAGGAACTTTATGATCTACTTTATTTGATCAATAAAATAAATATAGTAACTACTGTATTAAGTATTTCAGTAGTGCCACCAATTCAAATCGTTAAATAATCAACTGGATTGATCCATTTAAAAAAAGAAAGGATGTCTTACTCCCACTCCAGGTGTGTGTGTGCACATGTGTGGGTATCGTCCATTGTCCACCATACTCCCAAAGAAGGATTCAACTATCTAGAGAAAACAAAAAAGAAGAGATGCTTTAGTTGTGCTTGACGCATCTTGTTCATAGAAAACCCTAGAATGCTCTCAACAACTCTTGCAAAGGCTATTTCTCTTGATGTGTTTGACCAATCGCAATCGATTAAATTAGATTTAAAACCATTTTTTTACTTTGCGACCAATCTCTAGACAAGCGTACTTATTAATGTAATATCGGTATAAGCACAAGGATCGTTCTATCAGGACCTATAATTATTAGTAATTACCCTATTTCTACTATCTAACTGATATAGTTTGAATGATAATGATATGTTTAAGAATTAATTAACTAACTAACCCTAGAATATGAGTCATGCGTCTAAAAACATCAATCACAAAGCATACCCATAATCTTAATTCACCACTAACCCTATAATTCATTCTTTATAAAATATCATAAATGGTTCATTTAACTTCTTGAAATGTAGAACTATATATTTACTTAACATCTCTTTCAAGAATATTAATTAATATCCTACGTGATTAATGATAATGTCTTTCGTCATTGATTGCACATAGAATTGTGACAAGAGTCATGCATTGTTCTAATACTACACACATATTAAATCAAAGAACAATAAACACAGATAAATAGATTTAAGAATACATAAACTTCCATTAACGAAACAATCAAATCGTTACATTAGGGTTTCTCAAGACCTAGGGTATAGAGATTTATTTTTCCTTTGATAAATATTTACAATAATGATATGAAGAAAAATAGGAAGAAATCATGATGTAAACCCCCTTAAAACGATGTCTTGTGTTCTTGAATGAGCTCTTATGTTTCTCCACTCCAAAGTATTTAATTTTCTCTCTAAGGTTCGTAGGGATAAATACAAATATCTTAAATAATGAGTAAATGCGGCTATTTATAGATAAGGATGAAAATAGTTCTTCAACAATCATCCTGTACGGTGGTGTAGAATAGTCTTGTAGGATGAAAACTCATAATTTTTTACCAAAATAACTCTGCATGTCCCTACCCGCAGCTTGTGCAGGGAGCCCGTGCATGATGCAAAAACACTTCTAATTATTTTCTAGCTTCTACGGATGCATGATACACATCTCGTGTAGCTTCTTGTGTACTTCAAAATCGCGTATTGGCCAAATTTTGCTTTCTATACTAGTATTCTACACAATTTGTGCAGAAATATCATGTATATTATAAATCTTCCATTTTCTTATTTCTTCATTAAAATCTCCCTTAACTCATCCAAATGCCTTCATTAAGCTCAATACCTTCCTTTATTCATGAAATTAACATTTTAATAGAATAAGTATCCTTTCTTTAACAAATCACGTAAAATTTTCATAATATAATGTCAAATTAATACATATAATAAGGGTCTTTAGACACTTATCATTTCTTTTCAATTATTAGAGGATGATCATGTAATCAAGAAGGTACATGATCGTGATAATGATGCAAATTCCTTGTAGTCCTCTTCCTTTCAAAGAGACACTTATGGTAGGAAAGGATTGTGGCAATTCTATGATTGATTTAAGCGACTTTGCGATTCAAGACTGTCGTTTTAGGGTGATAAAAAATGATGGTTTTCCTGCAATTTGTTTTTATGATAAAGCACATAAAGTAATGGTTAATGCAATGAAAAATGTAGTGGTAGTGAAATTATTAGGTCGGTCAATAGGTTTTCGCATTCTTAAAAATAAAACATATAGTTTGTGGAAGCCTACAGGTCAATAGGTTTTATAATATATGTTATTTGTAATTGCTTAACGAGCCTTGTGTTAATTCTAAAATGTGAGCATCTAGAGGAGTTGTAGCAATTGCGATTAATAAGCCTATACAATGTTAGGTATAAAATTATTACAAAAATCATTGTAAATAGATTGAGGGGTGTTATGGATCTGTTAGTTTGTCCGATGTAGTCTAGTTTCATTCCAAGCTAACATATTTTAGATGACATTACCATCACTTAAGAAACGATCCATTCTATAAGGAAAAAACATGGAAAATACTTTAAGTGTAGTAGGTTGGCCTCCGATTCTGGTTAATTCTATCACGTAATGTATCTCTACATCAACTATGAGATTAATTTGGAATGGAGAAGCCTTAGAGCCTTTTTCTCTTTCCTATGGAATTCAACAAGGAGATCATTTATCACCATATATTTTTGTTCTTTGCATGGAAAGGTTGAGCCAGCTTACCTTGGATGTGGTTTGGTAATTGTTCTTGGAAGCCTCTCAATATTGCAAGATCTACTCCCAAAGTGTCACATTTATCTTTTATGGACAACTTAGTGCTCTTTGCTCGTGCTTCAATGGATCTGGTGGAGCTAATTACTCAAATTCTGGAGAAATTATGTGTGACACCATGGAACGAAGTGAGTAAAGAGAAGACTGTTTTTTTCCCCCAAAGAATATTAATTTAAATCTAGCTAAAGATATTAAAAGAAAACTGTGTTTCAAAGCCACTAAAAATCTAAAGAGATATTTGGGTGTTTCGATTCTACATGGAAGACTTTCGAGAGATACATATTCTTATATTGTTGAGTCTTTTAGGAAATTGTCTACTTCTTATCTTCCTTCCATTTTGTCTATGGCAAGGAGAACGATGTTGGTGAAATCAATTGTCTTTGCTTTTATATTCTATGCAGACAGCCTCTTTGCCTACTTTAGTGTGTCATGATGTGGATAATATTTGTAGAGATATATTTGGGGTGATATGAAAAAAAATTCATCTTTTGAATGGGATAACATTTGCAAACCTTGTAAGATTGGTAGGCCAGGGGTTAGAAAGATGGAATGGATGAATGGGGCTTTTATGATGAAATTAGCATGGGGTTTATGCTCCTGATCAAAGGCTTTGTGGTTTAAGATTCTTTAGGAAAAATATCTATCTAGTCTTATGATGCCAAAAAAATCAAGTTAGGTTTGTTCAATCTAATGTCTAGAAAGGTTTGTCTAAATTTTGAGATAAGGTTAAGTTGGTGAAGAACTAGGCTTTAGGGGTTGGCAAGTCAGTTTGCTTCTGGAGTGATCAATGGCTTCCTCTTTTTAGGGCTTCAATGAATTTTTCTACTGGAGATCCATCATATGCAAAGCTTTCTTTAAAGGTATGTAATTATGTTGATGAGAATTGTTTGTGGAATTGGCTGTTATTTGCAGATGCCTTACCTAATTCTATTCTAATGGTGCTTGATTCGGTTAGGCCACCTTTTTGTGGAGATAGTCCTGATATTATTTATTGGGTAAATGAAAATTTGGACAATTTGCCATTGCTTCTGTTTATCATCGTGTTGCTAGGTTTGATACTGTGGATGGACAATCTCTTTAGAATGTGATATGAAATCGGAAGGGGGCTTAAGCGAATAAGATATTTCTTCTGGTTAGTAGGTCATAAATGCTTGCTTAACGACATTGGGCATGCTAAGAGAGGCTTGATTAATAGCAACCTTTTAGGAATGTTATTTTACTAAAGTTGAATTTATATCTCATATTTTTGCGATGGCGAATTGGTAAGGAGTATTTGGCTTTCTCTAGTTAGAATTGATAGAAGAGATGGTTTCTTCTCAATGCCTTTTGATTGTTGGTTGGAATCGAATATGAGTAATAGAGAAGATTATGATGGCAATTTGCATTGGAGTCTTCTCTTTGGACCGAGTTGCTGGTACATTTGGAATAGAAGGAAGAGCCGATATTCGATGAAAACTATATGGAGAATCCCAATCATAGCTCTTAGATTATGTAACATACGCATTTATTCAATTCAGCTATGGAGACTATCATGCAGATTTAAAGGATTAGAGAAGTTCAACTTGTAGGATAGAATCCTCCTCACCTGGTTAAATAAAACTAAATATAGATGGATTATATTAATATTCAATAGGGCGGGCTACTGCAAATGGTGTGCTTTGGGACATGAATGACAGATGGTTGAGTGGTTTTTTTTTTCCTAAACATTGGCTTAGGCTTTACAATTATGGATGAACTTTAAGGTATTTTTAGGGGTTTCGAGCTTTGTTGGCATATGGGTTTTTGCTATATGTGTCTGAAAGTTGACAGTCTTGTTGATATTTAGTTAGTGTAGTAGAATAATGTTCATATCAACTCCTACTTTTGGCTCATCAAAGATATCTAGAAATTGATAAATATGGAGTGGCAAATACAAATTTCACATAAGTATAGAGAAGGGGAACAGATGTGTTGATACGCTAGCTACCTATGTTTATAACTTGAATTAGGGCTTAACTATCTAGGATACTCCTCAATCTGATTGTGAGTAATTTTGTAGGAAAACTAACATGGAGTTGCCTTCTTTAGATTTATCTGTTTTTAGTTGTTGTTTTTTAGGCTTGTCCTCGTTTCTAATATTAAAAAAAAAAAAAGAGCAAAATTTCCTTACTTGTATAGGAATCTTAGGAAAAATGACTATCCAGTTAATAATTTTATTGTTAAAATAAATATAGTAATTATTATATTAACTATTTTAGAAGTATGATCACGAATGTATATGAACTTGAGTTGCTTAATAGTCGATAAGACCGGTTTTATTAAAATTAATGACAAAACCATAGAATTTTCAACAATTTTACAATCCTACGAGTATGTTATTGTAATTTTTAAAATGATATTGTGATTTTTTTAAGATCTAAACACAACACACAAAAAATTCAATGGTTTTTCCTTCATTTAGTAACCGATATTCGATAGCAGTTGATAGGATGCATAACAAAGATAATTTTTTTTCCCTTTTACACGATTCTTTAGTTGTAAAATATAGAATCAATACCAAAAAATGTAAAAAAAGGTTTCTTTTTTTTGTTTTTTTTTTCCTCAAGGTTTTTAACGAGTATTTCTACAAGAATGAATGGACCTAATTTACATTCCAGTGCTAAGTTCTAAGCGTTCCAGTCAAATCCCTAATATTTGAAAAGCTTACAATCCTGTTAATTTCGCGCGCGCGCAATGCCCTTGATTGTTTAATTAATTGATTGATTGATTTAATAGCTTGGGACTGATTTGATACATGCCAAACACCTCCTTCCATCAAAATCAAAGCAGCCTTCACTCCAACTAGTTTTTAAAAGAATATCGTCAAGGACAAATTATGGATAGTTGACAAATTATGAATACATGCTCATAATGTGTACTTAAAGAGGGGAAAAAAAAAAAAAACCTTTTGACCCTCACGTGATTATTGAATCCAGTAGCAATGTTAAAAAAAGTGCTTTAATTTTTTTTTCACATTATTTTATCAATAGTAAAATAGTAAACTAGAGTTTAAAATACCAGGTTTAAGTGTAGTTTAATAAATAATATATATACCGTGGAGTCTGACAAATGTCTGAACACATGATAAATTTAAGACGAAAGTGATTGTTTTGGGTTGCTTGATGAAGAAGGTGGCCAGTCAATATTTAGACCACAGATTTAGTTTAAAAAAAATAAAAAAAAAATTAAAGGCATGGAAGAGTTGTAGTCACGAAAGCAAAGCCTAATTCTATTTGTGCTTCCAGACCAAAGATTGCTCTGCCAATTATTAGGTTAATTGACTTGACCACCATGCCATTTTCTTCTTAACCAGTGTCAAATGTCTATTAATATGCCCATGGACGAATCATATACCTTGATCCGACAAAGAGGTTCCAATTTCAAACATTACATTAATTCTTCTCAAGAAACGAATGTGCTTTAGCAGTGAAAGAATTTTTTATGATTTAGTTTAAAAATTTTACAAAACTTAAATACATCTAACGTGTTATATAAATTATCCATCTAGTGATAAGTATGGATAAATAAAAATTTCATATTAATATTTAGTCTGGAGATAAACAGCTTCGGTGGCTATTGATATATATATATCACCTATTCAAGATATGTATGTATAATATTTTATAACGAATATGTAACATCACCACGTAACATTAGAATTTACTGTAGCGCAGAGCTTGGAAAGGTGGTGAAAGCTCCATTCTGCTGAAGCTGAACTAGAACAAGGAAATACTAAGATGCCTGATTTGTCCAAAAAAAATAAAAAAAGGTCGGACATCAGTAAATCACTGTCAGTGTCAGTGTCACCATCGAGGAGGACCAGAAGAATAAAACAATAATGCAGCGATAAAGTAGAAGAAAACATTTTTACTCCTATCAATCATTTGTATTTTACCGGATGGAAATTTGCGTTCTTTGAAAATTCGGTCCCATTCTTTCTCGATCAATAAATAGTTATCACCTATTTATGAAGTAATAATAATTATTTATTTTATTTTAAAAATATTTTATATAGCAAATCTTTATTTGCTAAGAATAATGAACATACTATTCCCCAAACAGCATATATTTATCCCTTTTTACCTAGGTTCCAGTAGCTGATAAAAATTAAAATCTGGGCAGGCAAATATAGGCTGTCGGTGACTCTACTCTACTCTGTAACTATAGCAGTCTCCATCACCATGCTACCACTAGTTGACTTGACCGTCCAGGCGTCCACTTGCATCTACTAAACCTCCTTGCTAATCTTCCTATTAAGAACTTGTATCGACATAATACGACTTCACCGCCAAATCTTAAATGTCACCATCGTAACAGTTGATGACTTAATTACAACTGCAAACTTAAAATTCTTTTGTTGATAGATTTAATGTAATGTTTGAAATTGGAATAACGGATTCGAAAAAAGGTTGAGGCATTGAGCAGTCAAGAATCAGACCACACACGAACACAAGCAAAGAGATTATACTAAACTGAATATAACTATAGTCTGATCTTTTAATTCCTACTTCTTTTTCATCACTAGAAACAGCACAAACACACAGTAAAAATACACATGATTTTGGCTATTTGCAACCATAGATTTTACGATGGGTTTGATCTGCTAGAATCATATCTGTCTAAAATATCTGTATTTTATTTATGACACAGATTAGAGCACTTACTAATCCAATTAGTTTGATTATCCAGTTGAAATCAACTGCAATAATGATTTATTGAGTTGATTTCAATAGATAAATATAACTAATGGTACCGAACCCAACCATACATTAACCGATTAAGAAGACCGGGTGTTTAAAAAAGGGAAATTTTGGCACTCACAATTCACACCGAATAGACGATTACAAAGCAAGGAAGTACAGCCCTTGGATTAAACACCAAAAGCTCCTCCATCGAGCCTGGTGCAGGCCTCACTACCACCGCGTCCGATGACCGAGTCACACCCACCACCATTCTCCTTATCCACGTCGTCGATCTCGCACCCGACCCGACCAGCAATGACCCGGCACACCAGCATTGCCCGTTTCACGTTCATGAATCTGAACTCCTCCTCGATGTCTTCGGGAATCGCCAGGTGCGCTCTCCGGCTCGTCGAAAGCGTCGATAGACCATCCAACTTGGGAGAAAAACCAGCCCTTATGATCCCGCACACACTGCAGTACTGCTGGCTACATAGACTGGAGTTCCCGTCAAGCCCTATGTCACACATAAACGTCGAACAATGGAACCTCAGCAGCTCGTTACCGTCGGCGATGCACCTCTCGTCGCGTCTTTTAAGGGAGGCGGCGTTTCTTGATGCGGCCTTGGCTTTGACGCTCTCCCTGTATTCTTCGAATCTCGATAGTATCTTGGGACTGTTGTGGATTTTGAGGATCCTGCCGATCTTGGGACTCTTCTCCTTGTCGGTCCACCCGGTTTTGAATATGATCTTAACATGTTTTTTCCGGAGTCGTCGCCGATCAGTTCGGACACGGCGTGCTTGATCGCGAGGTGCTGCTCGAGGAGTTGGGGTTTCTGGAAAATCTCTCCGCACGCAGTGCATGGGAAGATGTTGTGGCTGAGGGGAAAGATGAATGAGGAGTTGTTGTTGTCGGGACAGATGTCGGAAACCACTTCCCGTGGTGGTGGCTCAGCCGCTGACAGGATTGATTCAGTTGGAACTGGATTGACCATGGAGCGTTGCGATGATCTGGCGGAGGACAAGGTGGTCGGTGTTGATGGGGGCTGGTCCTTGTATGTTTTGGTTTTGGAGAAAATTCGTTTTACGTAGGACCATGAGGAAGAGAGTGCTTTTTGGGGTTTGAAGCGCGAGACCGGCGAGGTTTTGAGCTTCTTGGTCGGTTTTTCGCGGCGGCTATGAGTGTCGGTTGTTGCTGTGAAAACGAAGCAGCCGAGGTGGAGAAGAAGGAGGAGGAAGAAGGAGAAGAATTCGATGAAGAAGGATTTAATGCCTGCTGCCATGGGAATTTTTTTTTAATATTTTTAATTGAGAATATGATCAAGGTGCTGTGTTTTTTTTTTTTTTTTTTGGATTATTATTTCTTCATCAGATTGAGGGAGAGTAGGAGCATATATAAGGAGTTAGAGGCCATAAGAAAAAGTTACTGAGAGAGATGGGTTGAATGATGGAAGAAGAAAGGGATGGAGATGGCAGAGAAAAGGAAAGTAAAAGAAAGCCAAAAGAAAGTTGTAACAGAGCTTAAAGGAGGGTGAATAAAATCGAAGATTGGGATGGTGGGGGCAATGGAATAGAAGAATAAAGGTAAGAGTAGGTGCAACGCAACTTCATGGTCATGGCTGACACCTGATAGGCAGGAGAAGGCAGGCCTTCCTTCCTTTTATCCTTTGTTATGCCTATGACTTTGGGATGACCAGTGATTACTGATTAGTGAAGTGAGTTCATTATTTCATTTCTGCTTTTTTCACGACATGAGAGGGGAGAGAGAGAGAGACGACATTATTTTTCATTTTCTTAAAACTTAGGATGTCAATGTCTGTCTAATGTCGATGTTTTTAGAACTTTTCCATTTTGTCAAAAGCCTGTAGCGGCTTATCAATTACTCGACCCCAACCGAAATTAACTGTCCCGTCCGATTTAATTTCTGACCATGTTCTTCCTTTTCTTCGACCAATTCAAGTGCGACTAGTGTTGTGTTTGGAAAGATGGAAACAACTAGCACGAAAGCAAAATGGGATGGAGATAAAACTTGAGTTTTTTTTTTTTTTTTCAATTATAATGAAAGTAGGGTCAAACTTATTACCTTATTTGAGATATAAAGAAAAATGCCACTACATAATAATAATAAAATAATGAAAAAAACAAAATTATAAATTTTGGAAAAATTTTATAGTTTTGCATTTTTTTAAATAAAACTAATTTGATAAGTCATCGATGGTGTAAATCTTTACATAATGATACCATGAGAATACTTACTGCATCAAATTTTACCATTATTTCAATGACATGATGAGCAAAATGGTGCAGCTGGCAGAACAATAAAATTTCATTAAGTGTTATTGTTTAATTAAAAAAAATAAGGAAAAGTTGGTAATATAATTTGTTAAAGTACTGCGAACGTCTATATATCTGAAAACGATACAACCGTCATCTTATTTGAATTTCATCACATTCTTTTTATATTGAAAAAAAAAAGTAAAATTGTTTATTGGTAATCTCTAAATAAAAATATCCTAGTCAAATAAGTAAAAAGCAGAAGTTAAAATTTCTCTCAAATTCTTTCATTTCCGTTTTCTTCCCTCAATATAAAATTAGTGTAAAAGTTTTTATCTTGAAAATCTTATGATATTTCTTCAATCAATTTAGAATATGATCAAATGTCATAATAATATTCATCTGAAAGGAAATAATCACTTTCTTTATTTACTATAGATATTTTCCATACTTATTAAACCCATAACAAAAGTTTATATTTTGAAAAGCTTCCGATATTTCTTAAATCATTTAGAATATGGTATGTCATAATAATATTAATTTAAAAGGATTACCATTATTTATGACTTTTGATGTTGGTTATAATGGATAAATGTGGTAGCTAATGGATGGTGACAACTAATAACTCCTTTTTACTTTATCTTTTTCATAGGAATTTGGGCTTAATTTGATGCATTCTTGGATAAATTCTGTGAATTTGTGCTTTTAATATTTAAATGTTGTTTTTCAACTTCTAGAATAAAAAAAGTCTAAATAAAATGTTTTGAATCAAATTTGGAGCAAAACAACAACAAATCTTAAAGATAGAACTAATGGAGCCCTACAAAAGTTCTTATCGAGGCCTAAACATCAAGGCAAAACCACGCAAAATGGTTTTTTGCACCCTATATCGAGCCATCATGTGGCCTTTACATATGTTTTGAGGTGATCGAGCCCTGTACTTCAAGAACAGCTTATGTTGTGCCAAACGGTCGAGCCTTAGATTCATCCCACGACCAAAGCTGAACAAGAATTAAACCTTTAGCTTTAAAAAAGCACAATTTGGGTCGAGCTCAAGTCTCGGGTCCTCGACGCACCCGATTTACCCTTCGTTTAAAGAATGGACAAGAACTTGAGCCTTCTAACGTATAGCCATAGATTAGGTCGAGCCCAAACATCAAAATGCTGCTTAAGCCCTACACGTGCTCAATTTTACCCGAGAAAAGTTATCACGTATGGATTTTACGCATGCATTGTCTTGATTCAAAGCATATGGAAATAGAGGACAATTCTATTATGAAGAACCTATCAACTAGGCATGTGATTAGCAATGTAGCATATGTAATAATTACATAACGTAGTATAGAGAGGGAATTCTAAGGCAAAAAACTATTTTTTCTTGCTTTAGAAATCTCAAGTTTTCTAGGTAAAATCATTTTTAACCCATGTTTGTAATTTTTGCAAGACCTTAATCTTAATTGAAATATCCTTTGATTAATTCCATATTATTCTTCAGAATTCATGCATAATGTTTATATCCATGGAGAAATAATCTCCAACAGCTTTGGATTTGCGAACCTAAATCCTGATTCATGTGATTTCAAATACAATTTCAACTAATTATTGACTGGGTATTCGTAATTAGTAGCTTGAACTTATTTTCATAGGTTTAAATCAGTGGTGCACCTTTTAGATTCATGTTTGATTTTAACTAAATAGATTGAGAGATCATTCTTTTGAATAGATCTATGACTACTAATAGAATTGCTCATAATCGCCTCGAGAGATAGATGGTGAAACCTTCTGTTGCTGGTTTTGAAATTCATTAGGTTGGTTTTAAAAAAATATTCTTAAACTACTAATAACTTGTGAATAGATTCCGACGGTTTGGTTTAGACTAGAGCTGCTAACCTTAAGAGAGTTTTTAGCTCACACCAATGAATCCGACAATACAAATACACTAGTATATAACTCTTTCTTTAAGTTTTGTCAAGAAATCACATGACAAGAAAACCATAGGCTTCCATCTTGCATTTATACAAACCTATCTTTAAATTTTTTCCTAAAAACATTTGTGAATTTCTACAAGCCATAGTATAACTTCTATTTTTGTTATGGATTTCTAAATGTTCTTTGGCTAGATAGTAGATGAAATGTGAGCAAAGCAGATGCCAACGATCTCTTGTAATAGACCTAATAATTTTCATGCTACTTCAGTAGGTACGCTTGCCTGATGTTGGTAGTTGCTTCCAAAGTTGAATAGAGCATACCAGTTTCATAATTTTAAAACTTTAATTTCGCGGTCTTTAAAATGGCTTCCAATCTAACTGACCAATAGTGTTTTTCCAAGTGACACAAACCAAGTTTTCTAGCGCCATTACCGGGATCAGTATCGGATTCCTTCATATGAAGCCCAATAGGGCACTGTTTGAAATATTTCATTTATTAGTCTAGTCGCTAATTTTTATGCATAGTATAAATAGTTTTGTGTTTTTCTTTGTTTTTGTTTTCTATAAATATTTCTTTGTTTATAATTTTTCTTTTTTTAAATATCTGTTTGTTTTATGTAAATAATGCTAACCTCCTTTTCTTTTCTTCTGTATATATGTACATAATGCATATATTTCTATTCTCCTTTTATTTTGTTTTTTGTATATAGCATCTTATCTGTTTGTAAAAATTCCTGTTTAGTTTTAGTTTTAATTTTTTTTATATGGTTGATTTTTTTTCTGCATATTCTTTGATTCTTTAATTTGTTTATTCTTTTATTCTTTCTATGCCTTACGTTGCTTTAGTGTTGTATTATAGTGCCGATTCGTTTTAATGAAGCTTTGTTTTAGACTAATTCTTTAAAAAGGAAATGTAGGATTATGACTAAGAGTCAATCTCACGCATTGTTTCCCTTTACTCCAAAGCCCTAATGAATAGGAAGAATATCCAGACGAGTGGCTAAAGAGGAACAAAGGATTTTCTTAAAGGAGATGGCTGCTAGAACAGACCTTAAAAATAATGGAGGAGAAGTTCAAGAGGAGATAAACCCTGCAAGGATTAATCAGCCCGGAACCATGCTTGAATTCAAAAGACCCACTTTGGAAGGAACAATACTAGTAGAGTAAGGCCAAGAGTTACTGTCAACAATTTTGAAATTAAACCTAATATAATTCAGATGGTTCAACAATCATTGCAGTTCGATGGACTGCAGGATGAGGATCCCCATAACCATCTGCAGCAATTCCTAAAGATCTAGGATACTTTTAAGATATATGGTGCATCGGATGATACTATCAGGTTGAGGTTGTATCCCTTTTCCCTTGGAGAAAATGCAAAAAAATGGCTAAACGGTATGCCTAGGAATTCTATTACCACACAGCAACAAATGGCTGAGAATTTCATGAGCAAATATTTTCCACATTCTCGAGCAGCCAAACTGAGAGCTGGCATAGCTTCCTTCTACTAATTAGACTCTGAAACCTTATATGAATCCTTTGAAAGGTGGAAGGAATTGCTTGGACATTGCCCTTATCATAGATTACTAGAGTGGACTCAGGTCCAAACATTTTATAATGGGTTGAACTATGGAACTAAGCAATTGATTGATACAGCAGCAGGGGGGAGTTTGAACAAAAAATCTCCAGAAGAGTGCATGAATTTGTTTGAAGATATGGTGAATAATTAGTACCAGTGGTCATCTATCAGGGTTAAGAAAGAGAAGGTTGGAGGAGTCTTTAAACTTGATGTAGTAACCAATCTAACAGCCAAAATAGAAGCCTTCAGTTGGAAGGTTGATAACATGACCATTGTTAATAGTCAAGTAAAAATGATTTATGATAATTTTGAATAGATCATGGAGGGAATGATCTCTGAAAGTATAGTGTATGTGAACAACTTTAATGGCCAAAATAATTATCCATATAGTAACACCTATAACCCTGGCTGGAGAAGCCATCCCAAATTTAGGTGGAGCAATAACAACTTTCAACAACTTGGTTTTAAACCACCAAATTATCAAAAACAGCAGGGTTAGGGTCAGAGTCAAGGGTCAAGTGGTTCTCAAGTTAACAAAACTTCTCTGGAAGATTTGATCTCTCAATTTATTAAAGTTTCTGAGAATAGGCAGCAAAATGTGGATACAACTTTGAGAAATCATATAGCTACCATACACAATTCGAAGACCAGTTAAGCTAAATCTCTAAGCTCCTTTCAGAGAGATCCCAAGGAGCTCTTCCAGTAAATACTGAAGCTAATCCCAAAGAGTAGTCCAAGCCATGAAAAGAAAGACTCCTATGATTATTATTAAACCTTTCATTTATGAAAATTTTTAGAAAGAACGTTTGATGTGATTTTTGTTCTTGTTTTAAAGACCTTTGAGTGAAGTATATGAGGAATGTTTGGTTTAGGACGAATGTTGTCCTACTAGAAATTAATGATTTTTAATGGTTTTAAGATTACGTTCAAGTTTTGAAACCTGTTGTGAATGATTTGTGATGATGTTTTTCAATTTATGAATGTGTTTTTATGGTGAATCTTTGTTTAAATGAATGAATGACAAGGAGAAGAACAAATATGTGGAGTAATCCACAAATTTAAGCAGTTTAAAGTGTTTTGCAGTTGTTTTATATGATAAATTTGGCCTCAAGCAAAGTTGCGATAAAGAGAATTGCAAAAATTTTTCACTCCATAGATTTAAGTAGTTTAAAGTGTTTTGCGGTTGTTTTATATGATAAATTTGGCCTCAAGCAAAGCTGCGATAAAGAGAATTGCAAAAAATTTTCAATCGATCCTTGAGCCGAGCCCTTGACTTTATGCCACGATGTCTCTAATTTCTTACTCATTTGCAGGTTTTAAATAAAGGCCTGGATTTAGGCCTCGATGTTTTTATTCTTTATTCTTTTAATAAGTCGTGACTTGCATTTAAGTCTTGATTCTTTGATCCTTTAATTCTTTTGTTAATAAATTACTCTGTGACCTAATTATCAAGCCTAAACTTTGAACCTCGATGCTTTTAATATAAACGGATAGAAACTGTTCATTCTCTCTCTTCTTTACTATATTCAAAATTTCTAATGAACCTGATAGAGCACTCTAGTACCCTTGATAATTCTTACATTCTTAAAACCTACTAAAAATCAATCCTTTTCAACATTTCAAGCATCAAACTAATGAGGTAAGCTCTTTCCTTTTCTTGTTCGTTATTTTTACTGTTTTATTTGAGCTTAAATGTCTGATAAATCTGCATATTCTAGGGTTTTAGTTTATACAAATTTTTTGTACCTGTTATGTTCAATAGAAAGTAACTTGCTTGATAATAAAAGTAAGTTGATAGAACTGTCTTATGCATTTTTATGAGCTCAAATTTTAGGTAATCTGTCACAAACTTTGTTATGACTTTTGCACTGTATTGAAGTTCTGTATAAACTTAGTTTATTTCAGGTTACTCGAAAAAGATAATTTTGATATTAAAAGGCAGTAAAATGAAATTAAAAACAATAATATGAATGAAATTAACTTAAAAATTCTTTCAAAAAGCTTTTATCTAAGTTGCCCTGAGTCAATAAAATAGTTATGTTAAAGTTTAAAATTAGGGCAAAAGTTTGTTTATTTCGAGTTTTAAATATTATTTTTACATAATTTATTCTATTTTGCAGAAATGACACCCAAAAGAACACAACCACCGACCCCAAAACATTCCAAAAGGACTAGACATGAGTTTGGGCCCCTAGTACAAGTAAGTACTACTTCACGAACGCCAATAGCTTTAAGTTATGAAGATAGGAAGAAGTACAATTTATTTCTAGTTAGAAAGAAAGTAGTGGAGAATGCCGTGTTGAATTATGCTATGTTGAGAAATTATAGTATGAAGGAAGACTTTAAGAGATATTTTGAAGTTCCTGCTTGGTAGAGAATTTTTTTAAATTAAAGAAGAAGCATATGGGGAAGTGACTATAGCTTTCATGGGCACTTTCAGAATTGGAAGTAATGTACCAAGTATAGAGGATTAAGTGCATTTCTATGCATTTGAGGCATACAAAGAAATCACCATGAGGCAGCTCATATCTGGCATGGACTTGTATGATGAGGAAGAAGCACTGTAAGAACCAGAATTCAAGAAGCTGCCCATATTAGTGTCTAAGGAAAGGTGGAGACAATTTACAGCTAAAGAGATTGAGGGCAGGTTTACACCCTCTAAGACTACTGCCTCACATTTCAAGATTTCAAGTGCTAAGATGCTACATCATCTGCTCATTAAGAGCATCTTTTCTAAGGCTGAAGGAGCATCCACTATTGTAGAGGCAAAACTATACCCTCTCATCATGCTGATAAGAGGAAGAAGGATGAATGTGGGATTGCTGATGGCTTAGAAGATCAAAACCTAAGCCAGCCTATAAGGCAAAGGGATATTCCTAGGTAGTCTTATCACAAGGATTGTGAAGAATTTGAAGCTATAGCTAGAGCAAGAGCCTACATATGTGGTCTACAAGTTTAGGGGCTCTAGAAAAGATCATTTAGAGACTGAGGATTAATTAATGTAGGAGCCCCATTAGGTGTTGCACCAAGAGTAAGAGAAATGTATACATCTAAGCATGAGCCTATCAGCCAAAAGCTACCTGCCACTACTCAGAGCCCTGCCCTAGCACCTGTAGAGCCAACAACAGAGCACCCCGGTATGCTTATTCAATTGCCTCCATCTCACTCATCAGCAGTTAGCTTTAA
The DNA here is from genome assembly GCA_024138025.1 of Combretum micranthum. Taxonomy (NCBI): domain Eukaryota; kingdom Viridiplantae; phylum Streptophyta; class Magnoliopsida; order Myrtales; family Combretaceae; genus Combretum; species Combretum micranthum. The sequence goes on along the minus strand of JAMXBD010000122.1, from coordinate 754,761 downwards.
TAGACTAAAAGCTAAAGCGAAGGATATGAACGAAAAGCTAACTACCGTTGAGAAGAATTATGATAAAGAAATGAGTGACTTGAAGGAAAATGTGCGAAAGATTATGAAATTGATCACTCATGGTCCGTAACAACCCACACAATGCAAATCCACATCTCTTGAACCGGCCCTAGTTAAGTCAAATAATCCTGATGACAATGATACCAAACCATCTTCACCTTTTGTGCATGTACCATCCCCATACACATCACCTATCCATACACACTCCCTACCTCATACACAGATACCCTCACCCATATACTCTCAAACCCAAACACCAACTAATAGAAAATAAATGGCTAAGGCAGAGTCTTTTGATATTGACCTAAATGCGGCACCCCTGGGCTAAGGCAGACTTGAAAAAAATGGGTGAAACCAAATCCTTGATAAGGGATGTTGACCTACAATTGAGAAGTCTTCAAGAGCATATCAACAAAAGAAATCAAGACTGAGAGGATCCTATTCTTACAAGGAACCTATCAAGAATATGAAGGCAAGAAGCTACAAAGAGTAACGAGAAATATCCAACGAAGAAGAAAAGCTACTTCACAAGAAGAAGAAGAAGAAGAAGAAAAAGAAGAAGAAGAAGAGCAACAAGATAGTCCTCCCTCCAAGAAAAGAAGAAGGCAATGCCAAAATCCCTAATGGCATTGACCTAAATGAACCACCAGTTGAAGAAGAGTTAGCTGCACCAGTTGACCAATTGCCAGCAGATGATGAGTACTATGAGCTGGAAGTTGATATTATTGCGGCAATTGAAGAAATAGAGAACCAGGCAATGGAGGAGGAAATATGTAAAACCATCTCCAATGATATTGCCAAATTGGTTATGAAAGCAGAACATTCACTTCCTTCCTTAACACAAGAAGCTTAAGAAGACAGACTTGTGTCTTCCCCTCCCCATCCTCTTGTTCAAAGAAGATTAAGAATAAAAATGACTGCTAAGAAAAAACCTTTTGACAGGAGCAAGCTTAGAGCTCAAGAGGAAGAGTGTAATTAAGTACCAACTCCAGTAACTCTTGATATGGCTGTGACGAATCATGATGAACCTATTCAGGTTATTTTTTCAGAAGCCATAGCTAATGCTCTTAATGCTCCTGAGCAACCACATTAGGTTGATGAAGAGAAAAGGAAAATGGAAGAGCACTCCACAACCTTTAAAATGATGCTAAATGAAACGCTGCGGATAAAAAGAGCATAAGAGGAGATAATGAAAACAATGGTTGAAGTCATTAAAAAAGCAAATAGGCTCAAACAAATACAGATTGATATTGCATTTGCCCAGAAGTTGGCTACTCCTTTTGAAAGACAAAAGGAAACTAAGAAGCAAACATCTGCTGAGCCAACTCAGCCAACACCTGATGAAACCAAACATCTACCTAAAGTAGTTAAACAATAAGAGGTAGAGGGTACCACTACTATTGAAGCAGAATATGATGATAGGTTCTAGGAGAGCAACTCCAATGAAGAACAAGGGAGAGAAGGGGGAAAGGGCAGGACTGATCAAGAGAACATTGACTTTGTTTTCGCCCAAAAGCTTCAGAGATAATTTGATGAGGAAATAAGACAACTTAAAAAAGGAGCTGGCCACTCCCTTGCAAATGACCAGATAGTCGGGCCCACACAAAGGCAAACCCCACCTCAAAGACCACACTCTACAAGAGGAAGATATGGTAGAAGGCTACCAAGAATCGGTAGAGGTGGTGAACATGGTAGGAATAGAGGTAGAGGAAAATTTGAAGCTCTTAAAGCTAGAAGGGGAAAGGCGAATGAATTCAGTTGAAGTTGGAGATATTGACTAGGAGAAGAGCACGGAATCCCTTGAACCCCCTATTTAATTCTTAGACCTCCTGCACCCCCCACCCCTCCTCTTCCCCCCCTCTTCCTTAAATTTTGTACTCTTTATTCTTTATAGTTTAGATATTCTCTCATTCATTCATTATTTATTTTTATATAACATTCTTTTCCTTAGAAGAAGAAATATAATTCATGTTTAGGATTATTTATGATAGAATTTGATCCTTAGAAAGTTTTTATCTATAATTCAACCATGGATCTACTCGAGCCATTGGTTTTTACTAATCATTTTCTCAGTGTCTTGCCTTACTTATAGAACAAAATCAAGAAGAAAATCAAGTAGTGGCTACATGAAATCTCCAACCATCGACAAAAGAAGTGTTCTTGAAACTCCTAACCTTTAATTCTTGCTTTGTAATTTATGATGTTTGAAATCCCCTGTCCGATTATAATGTTTTTAAAACATTGAGGACAATATTCACTTTAAGTGTGAGGGAAGGAAAGTAGCAAGATTAAGATTTAGGTTGGTTGGATATAAAAGATTGAAAATTTGTCAAGAGAATAGAGTAACCGCGCTGTGAATAATCATGTTTCTCACACAAAATAATAGAAAATTAAAAATTTTGAAAAATAAATCACCAATCAACTTAACAAAGACAAATAATGAAAACTATCATAAGATTGAGTTAATTTTACTTTGTGTAAATCACCTTGCAAATATTTGTGTAAAGTAGTTTTAGTTGTTATTTAATCTAGAAATTTAGAGCTGGAACTAGCTTAAGGTTTCCAGTAAGGCTACTTGATTAATTTGTAAAAGCTTGAATGATCTGTATGTTTTTTAATTTAGTTATTTTGAGAGCCGTGTAATCTCTGATGAAGGTTCAAATGATTATAATAACTTCATGATTTTTCCTTGTGCTCCTAAAACCAAAACAAAACAAAAATTTAAAAATGAAAACAACCATGTGCTTAGGATTAAAATGGGTAGGGATTGGTCTCTGAGAGAGAGAGAGAAGCAAAAAGAAGCGGGCCAAAACTTATCCACAAGAAAAGTAAAAAAGAAAGCAAAAACCTTCCCTTCAACAGCTCTGAAGTATATAAATAATCAATAAAAATAAAATAAAAAGCACAAATAAAGAAGGAAAGTCAGGGGATGAACTGATGTACATGCCTTCATCTTTGATTATAATGCTTAGAAAGATGATTAAGAACTACATACTTATACGTATAAGAGAATAAAGTTGATTGAGCCTCTTCTTGCTCTGATTGATCTTTTGAATAAATTTTGCTTTAGAATTCTTTATTAAGCAATAAAGGTAGAAGTTGATTTACATGGATAAGTTCTACGATTTTTACCAAAATTAATTTTATCATAGTTTAATGAAGATTAATTAAATATCCAAAGTGCTGAGGTGATTTGAACTTAAATTGGTCTAGTCAAGTTTTCATGTATGATTTATCTTCTTATTTTAAAAGCCTTTCCTGGTTATGAATGATGCTTGCTTAAGGCCAAACAAAGGGTTAAGTGTGGGGGAATTTGATAACTCCTTTTTACTGTATCCTTTTCGTAGGAATTTGGGCTTAATTTGATGCATTTTGGATAAATTCCTATGAATTTGCTTTTAATGTTTAAATGTTGTTTTTCATCTCCTGGAATCAAAAGAAGTCGGAATAAAGTCTTTTGAATCATATTTGGAGCAAAATAACAACAGATCTTAAAGACAGAACGGATTGAGCCCTACAAAACTAATTATGGAGGCCTAAACATCAAGGCAAAATGGTTTTCCATGCCCTACATTGAGCCCGCAACATGGCCCTTGATATATGTTTTGAGGTGATCGAGCCCTGTACTTCAAGAACAGCTTTTGTTGTGCCAAATAGTCGAGCCTTAGATTCATCTTATGACCAAAGCTAAACAAGAATAAGACCTTTATCTTTGAAAAAGCACAGTTTAGGTCGAGCTGAAGTCTCGAGCTCTCGACGCACCCGATTTACCCCTCGGTTGAAGAATGGACAAGAAGTTAAGCCTTTTTAACAGATAGCCATAGATTAGGTTGGGCCCTAATATCGAAACACTGCTTGAACCCTAGATGTGCTCAACCTTACCCCAAGAAAAGTTATCACGCGTGGATTTTACACATGCATTTCCTTGATTCAAAGCACATGGAAGTAGAGGATGCTTCTATTATAAAGAATTTGTCAGCTCAACGAATAAAATTGCCATGATTTTTATGCTGAGCCTATAAATAAAGGTGCATAGGTATGCGATCAGTAATATTGCATATGTAATAATTTCCTAACGTAGTATAGAGAGGAAATTCTAAGGCAAAAGAACTATTTCTTCTTGCTTTAGAAATCTCAAGTTTTCTGGGTAAAATCATTGTTAACCCATTGTTTGTAATTTTTGCAAGACTTTGATCTTAATTGAAATATCCTCTGATCCATATCATTTCAATATTCGTACATAATGTTTGTATCCATGGAGAAATAATCTTTTACAGTGTAAGGTTTGTGAACCTAAATCTTGATTCATGTGATTTCAAATGGGCTTTCAAGTAATTTATGGCTGTGTATTTGTAATTAGTAGCTTGAACTTATTTTCGTCATTTCGTGCGTCTAAATGTGTGGTGCACCTTTTAAATCCATATTTGATTTTAACTAAATAGATTGAGATATCATTCTTTTGAATAGATCTGTGGCTACTAATGGAGTTGCTCATTATTACCTTGAGAGAGGGATAATGAAAATTTCTATCGCTTGTTTTGAAATTCATTAAGTTGGTTTTAAAAACAAAGGATTCATAAATTTTATGTGGGTCTAAACATCTGATAACTTGTGAAGAGATTCATGTGGTCTGGTTTAGACTTAGAGCTACAGATCTTGAGAGAGGCTTTAGCTTGCACCAGTGAATCCGATAGTGTAAATACACCAGCATACAACTCTCTCTCTGACTTTTGTCAAGAAATCACATGATAAGGAATTTGTGAAGCAAACCCTAGGATTCCATCTTAGATTTTTACAAACCTATCTTCAATTTTTCCTTGAAAACATTTGTAATTTTCCACTAACTCTAGTATAACTTCTGTTTTTATTATGATATTCTAAAATTTCTTTAGCTAGATAATAGATAAAATGTGAGCAAGGCAGATGCCAACTTTTTCTTGGAATATGACCTAATATTTTCTATGCTACTTCGGTGGGTGCGCTTGCCTGATGTTGGTAGTTGCTTTCGAAGTTGAACAGGGCATATTAGTTTTATAAATTTTTGAAAACTTCAATTTTGCGATCCTTAAAATGGTTTCCATTCCAACTGAACAATAGAGTTTTCCAATTGACACAAACCAATAACATTATAAGAAATTGAGCAAAAAAATGTTTTCCTTTTATGAAAGGAAATAATCACCTTCTTTATTTACAATATATATTTTCCATACTTATTAAAACCCATAACTAAAGTTTTTAAATTGAAAAGCTTTTGATATTTCTTAATCAATTTAGAATATGGCCAAATGTCATAATAATATTAATCTAAAAGGGAATAATCACTTTCTTTATTTACGATAGATCTTTTCCATACTTATTATACCCTATACCAAAAGTTTTTCTTTTGAAATGCTTCTGATATTACTTAAATCAATTTAGAATATGGTCAAATGTCATAATAATATTAATCTAAAAGGGAATAATCACTTTCTTTATTTACGATGGATCTTTTCCATACTTATTAAACTGCAGTTCAGTGTGAAGAGGTTCCAAATGGATGTTTGATTTGAAGGGGTTGGCTTCAATTAACCACTTAAAAGTCAGTTTAACCCCTTCTAATTAAATAATAAGAAATAGTTTTTCTTTTTTAATTTTTTAGTTGCAAATTTTATTGAAATTTCGTTCTACCTTATTTTCCTTTTCTTTTGTGTTTTCTCTCACTCTCAACATCTACTCTTTTCCTTTACCTTTGTCTGTTATTTCTTAATTAGACTTACATTCCTTCATTATCACATAAAATGCAATGATACCATGATATAAAGTTATATGACTTTATTTTATACAATATTCCTCAATTTAGACGTCAATATTTGGTTAGAAAATCCAATGATTACTAGTACTGTTAATTTTGGAAGGTGTATTTAGAGGCAATTTGAATTGAAGTGAACCAAATTGAACAAAATCAAACCATATTAGAAGACTTATTTTTTACAACCCTAAGCTGTTAAAAGTTGTTTGGTTCATTAAGAGTTTGAACCAAACCATTTCAAATACTATTCGTTTTGATTCAATTCAACCCTTTAACTATCCTAAACTAAACCACAAACTAAGGATAAACAAAAAATAAATCGGCTAAATCATGGATTGCACTAAACCAAACTGTTCCTGCTTTTCTTTTAAAAGAAAAATGTTGATGTAGCATCACTATATGAAAGTTTATACTGCATTGATTATTTGTTAATTGTTGATTTGTAGTTTTGCATATAAATTGTGTTATCATAGAAGATGTCTTCGTCTATTAAATTTAAGATCACCTCGGTTATAATGTTCTACATTTATTTAATTATAAAATTAAGTATTGCTAATAATATTATTGCTAAATAGCCTTATCAATGAAATGTTTGAATGTAGAAGGTGAGGTGGAAACAATTATTCTTGTTCTTAAAAAAAAAATCAATGATTTATGATGATGGTTTAAACCACAAATTGAGCTAGATTGCATAATTTTTTTTAGTTTGAAAAAAATTACATTATAATCAAGTTCAAATTAATAGAGAAACAAAACGATATGTCAGTATTACAATTCATGTTCAACAAATCACACCAAACCACACCCTGCCTACCCTTATCACATGACAATATTAACATAAGTGTGAAGAGAACATCTGTGAACAATTTGCTAGCAAAATTTAATTAGCCAATTTTGTTGAGTCTGATAAAAGCATTTATGGCATATATGGTTAAGGATTGATACTTATTTAAGAACGAAACTTTACTAGTTTAGGACATTCATGAGAATGTTCATAACTTAAATCCTTATGTTAATAACTTTTAGATAAAAATGATTGTATGATTACTATAATAAAATCTATTGATTATGATGATTTGATTATCACAAATGTTCAAGAAAGTAGGAGATGAATGTCTATAACTATTGATAGGCATACGTCTGTTAAGGACCCAATAAGCCTAAAACTAGCAAAGTGAGTTACCCATGACTTTTCTAAGGTTCATTGGGCTCTCTAGGAAATCTTGACCTTAGGACCTAGACCACCCATCAGCTCGGAATTCTTGGTCCACTTAAAGACCTAACTTGGCTTATTCCTCCACTTGGATACTCCTCTTCTATTGAACTCCCTTCTGGACTATATCTCCATAGTCCTCCATGTGACTCCATAAGCATACTACACCACATCAACTCTCCATGTCTCCAGGAGGATGGCATGAACCTCCTCAAGGGTATAACAGTAATGCTTTCCCAAAATGTCTCAAAGCTTGACACCAAGCAATTGTTTACCTTTTCAACGAAGAGAATCTAAAGCATGCATGTGGTTTTTGCACATTACACGAACTTTTATTTTGTTTTCTTAGTTGAGGTTGAAACAAACGATTATATGAAAGACATTTTGGTTTAGCTCTCAAGTTAAAGCCAGCCATGGCTAGTCAGAGCATTATACACATAACTGGTTGATCAAATTTCTGATTCTATGTGGCAAGACAAATTTCACCATGTTTTATTTTGTAAGGGAGGGCGGAGGTTTGACAGTAGAAATATTATTAAACAAATGTCAAATATATATATATATATATATTATATACAGAGAGATGATTCTTTCTTAAAAATGACATATATGAACATCAAAATCCACCAATTTTAGGATTCTATAGGGTTGGATGTCTAATTTAAATATAAAAAGACTATCATCAATATAATTAAAAACTATTTTCATGTTGTTACATAAAGAAAAATTAAATTGTTGAATAAAAAATATTGAAATCTAACTTGTTACGCTTGCCTATCATAAATTCATTTATGATAAGATTTGTATCAAATCTTTTCAGTAAGACTTCTATCTATATAAATCAAAAGACAATAATCAAGAAATTCATTATCTATCTTATTTCACATCTATTTTTCATGATATTCACGGTGGAAAAAGAACGTTCAATTGTTGCTGTTGAGACTAGATTAGTCATAATCAATTGAATCAAACAATCAATTAGACGATAGACTAATACTTCTCTACTATTTACCAATTTAAGACATAGTCCAGAAGGGTAAATAAGCTCTTAAATTCTAAATCATGAGGAATATTGGCTTCATAATGTTGCATTTGTATTGTCAGATGAATAAATCTTTACTCGGTGAAATCTTCAGGATAAAATTTCTAGGCCAACTCACATATCTAATTGACAATTAACTTCTTAAAATTGTTATTGAGATTAAGAGATGAACTAAGTGTAAGAAGATCTATCATGTTGTCATTAAACCCATTACTAATCTCTTGTCATTCGGTTCCAAAGTAACATAAAATACATTATTTCAATAATATTTTTCTATCGATAGTTTGTTACAGTAATATCTTTTACTCCCCATGAAAAGTAAATTGAGAATTCAATTCAAGAACATTGGCATTATGCTTTTCATAAAAATTCGTAACCTCTTTAATAAGATCATTCCACCCTATTTGTCTCATTTTTTTGGGTAAAGTGTTTATTGTTGATATTAAAGATATTAGATTCAACATATCTTGAGATTTTCATTACAAGGCTTAACAAAGATCGTGAGTGATTCCCATAACATTTTTCATTGAACAGAAAATAAGCACAAAACTAAAAGCATCATAGCTCCATTTGCTTCACCTCGTTGAGAACAATTTTCTTCTCCAGTAGCTTTGTTAAGAATGGCATAGGTAGCATCATGCATATTCACTATAATCTTAATGAAAGAGAAAGTAAGAACCCCAATGAGTATCTTCAGCACATGGTAACATGCCAACTTAATTGAGTCCACTACCTTATTTTAGGTAGTCATTGGCAATCTAATAAATTACATTAAAAGTAAAAGCATTTTGCAATTGATCATTTCACTTAAGAAAGGAGCATAACATGTTGATAATATAGTTTAACTTGGAAAAGAATTGATAGATGGGATTAATTTCTCTTGTTGCTCCAACTAAAGCTAAATGAAGGTGATGAAGACAATGAACATAGTGTACATAGAAGGTTTGAATGTTTAGGGATAAATTCATTTTGGGTCTGAACGTTTGAATTCAGGTCTCTATGGATACATGCCAATGGAAGAAATATTTAATTAAAACTCGTAAGACCCTTCTCCTATATGAAACGTGTCCATAGAGACCTAAATTGAATCACTTTTCCAAAATGTTAAAACCAAAATGAACTTACCCGAAACGTTGAGACCTTATGGTGTAATTTTCTCCATAATGACATTTACTCAAAATCAACGCCTACGATTCCTTCCATTCGCTACACATACTACTTGCTCCATCATACCAATGTCCTTAAATTTTATGAAAACTTAAGTTATATTGAGATAATGAAGATTGTATCTTATTGTTCAAATTAAAGGCCAATGTCTTAATAATATGAACAAATCTATAAAATCTTTCCTTTATGATCCCTTTAGCGTTGACAAAATGTTAAAACAATTGACATGTGTTCTTTCCCTAACTCATCTTGAGTCTCATCTACCAGACTACAATATATAGCATTACCAATCTCTTCAAGAATTTTCACACATGTTTTTCTCGCCAATGTATGCAATATCTCATTTTCTATGTTAGGAAAATATATTCAGTATTATCAAGACTACCATCAAGCGTTAATTTTTTTTTCTTGATCGATCACTTAGACCCCCATTAAACACAAAACAATGAAGAAACAATATTGCATCTTTTGTTGGTGAGTATTCCAATCAAGTAGAAAATTTGTCAAAGAAAGAAGGCTAGAACACCATCAAGCATGATTTTATTATGAAAAAGTGGATCTTCATAAATAATAAGTTGAAATGGTCTAACCATAAGGAACACTCTTCAAATCATATCCCACATTAAATGAGATAATCTTATATTTGATGTCGCAATCTAGGATCATGCTCAATAGTTGCGATATTTTGGCTTTGTTTTTCAACTCTTTCTACTTTTGTTTATCACTTTTCTGGTTCTTAATTTCTAATACTTGTTGTAAGTTGTGAAGGATTGACATTGAGATACTTTTTTTTTCTTTTTGGCTTGAAGAATGAATCAATTGTGATCGCTTTTACCATAACTTAATTTTACTTATTAATTTTCCATGGCAAATAAATAAATTATTATAAGTGAAAATTACGTATTAAATCACAATTATCAATTATATGATATAAGTTTCATATATTGCTAATTCAATATCATATAATATATGTTACATGGTATTTATAGCTATATTATATATGATGCAGAGCAGATAACAGGTTGATTTTTAGACAAATTAGATAAGTCCAAGAGCTCCAAGAAGAAGTAGATGCATATTCCACATTTAATTAGTCATAAATTCTAGCATATAATTCAAAGTCCTTATTATTATATGTTTAGATGAAGCTTGTTTAGAGAGTTACATCGAGTATAGGGGTTTACTTTATAATCGCCAATTTAAGGATCCATAAACACTATTCAAGGTGCAAAATCGGCCTTTTAATTATTTTCCCGTATTTTTTTTTAGAATTATTTCATGTCTAAGGTTTTGGAGCAACACCATATATGTTTGTTTTATTCTATTCTTTGGAGGATCACGTCATAATAATATTACTATTCATTATATTGGGAATTTATCCAAATTCACGTTTGCTATTGGCATTAATCGTTGATTAGTCTTTGTTAACTACGATAATCATTGCATCCATATAATATAGTGTACTACATAGATCAAATCATATTAAATACAACTGGTATGTGAACTAAAATGCTTTTAAAGTTTATGAGAGCTAAAAAAGATTTCTAAAATTAGTAAGCATTTATATTAGACACAAATGTTTAAGCTTACAAGTGGGTAAAAATTTTCAATAATAAAAAAAAAAAAGTATTTTTCAATCATTTAAATGATGTCATCAATAGGAGTGAGGGGATAAGTTATTTTATCCTATATCCTATAATATCCTACTCAACTAAATAGATTCAAGATAGGTATTGAAAGTTATGGGATAAATTTAAGATTTAATTCACCACAAACTTGTTCATAGAGGATATGATACAGGTGTTATATCTTCATGTCTTGTATTCACCTTGAAACCTTACTTTAAGTTATATAAGATGCAAATTCCATAATATCATTTATCACCCAATATAAATTAATGAAAACTAATAATGAATTAATACGATATTATATATTTTTATTTTAAATTATATATTTCACTAAAAAGAAAAAAAATATATATATATATACATGTTGATAGCCTAAAACAAGAACAAATAGTTGAGCAATGTTAAGCTATCAACAAAGTTAAAATGTAAAAGCTCCCATTGTGGGGAAAAAGTGTACACATATAAATATTTACTAAATCTCGTGTAATATGTGCTCTTTAAGTTGTTTTGAAAATAATTCCAACTTTAAAATATAAAAAAAATTACCTTGAAATTTCAATATTATAAAAATGTTATTAAATCTACAGGTTTAATAAAATCCCCTCTACTTTATAGGTTTTACATGGTATATGTTCTAAGATGATTCCAATGTACTATAAGGTAAAATTGGATTGCAAAATTTTGAAACATGTATTTATAGGGAAGGCTACAAGTAAAGCATCATTCCTAACCCAAATATATCTATTCATCCCAAACCATCAATTTAAAATTAAGCTTGGCTAAACACTATAGAAAGAAAGAGAAGACTATAAGTTAGTGATGATCCATAAATAACCATTGTAATTATTATTTTATGATGGCAATTCTAGTTTTTGTAAGTATCTAATGTAACAAATAGTTTTATTATTATAGCTATAATATGTATATTAGGGTCATCTTTTAAAATTTGTAAGTTGAAATTGCTATACTATTTTATGCTTACCATTTTCAAATTGTCAATTTGAGTGTTAGGCATATATTGATATGAAAGTGCATTATTGAAGTAGTTTTTTATATTATAAATTCTGAAAAGTATCCTTAGTGTATAAATATATTTACATTAAAGAAAAAAATTACCATAATATATACTTATAACAACACAATTTCTTATAAAGTGTAATCCCCAATTTTTAAATAATAAACTACTTAATTATTTTTGGTCATTACAATAGAAGGAAGAAGGAGGGAATCAAACTTGGTATCTCTTACTTGAGAGATGAAGGGAGATACTATTAGGCTTTAAGGCCATTGGTGAACTAATCAATTTGTTGACACCTTAATTAAAATGTTGATAGAGTATTTTGAATCTAGAAATCTATATAATAGGCCTTCAAAACGGTAATATGGTTATAGACACTAGGGAATTGTTTGGTATGCTGACTCCAACGATCAAGTTAGCAAGGTGTATAAGATAATAAATAAAATGATAGAGTAATATGCAAAGATTACTGGACTTTTCCTTAAAGGGTACTGTTGGTAATTATGCCCTAGGCCAAATAGTTTTATGTTCCCTAATTAGATTAGGGATTCTTATGTTCGTTAATTATCTTATAATTTATTTAATAAATTATAATATAATTATTTATCCCTAATTAGATTAAGGGGTAAAAATGTCATTATTGAATGACATTATAAATAGAACATAAGGGTTTGTCTTTAGGGTTAGACAACACATGCTGTCACATTAGACTGCAGTGAAACACTGTAAACCCTAAAGCAAATAACACGAGAGTCGTGATTAGAAAGTTTAATCCCGTTCGAATCTAGAAGGTGTTCTAGATTGTGCTAGCACACAGAGGATCTTTAAGGAGCATTCATTCGTGTGGATACCGTAGAGGGTGTTTGCGTTTGCAACATCTCAGATCCGAATTTCCAGATTTGAAAAAGTACCAAAAAGGTATGGATCTGAAATCTTTATCTTGTTCTGATCTAATCGATACACATGGATACTGGGTTAGGGTTTTCTTTTGATTCCGCTGCAAAAAGATTTGATCTTTATAAAAATTTTAAACCCTTGGAATCCCAACAGTGGTATCAGAGCCGCTTGTGTCTTCGATTAGATTGAAATTTGTTTTTATGATCTGCATGTGATGCTATGAAATTTGATTTTATATGTTGATTATGAAATCAATTTGAGTTTATGAGGAACTAAACCAATACAAATGTGGATTTGTAATTTTATTGTAATTTGATTACAATAGAATTTTGGGTTTTTCTAAATAAGTTTATATTTATAAAAAAAAAAATACGCCACGAACAGAATTGAAAAACAGACACGCCACACTATCTGCATCAGAATTGGATTTTGATTTTTATTAAAATATTAAACAAATGAATTGCGGATCCCATGTTGCGTCTGTTCCTGTTTGCTACGGACTAGTGGTCTGAATTGCAAATTTTTAATCTGCTTTTGTCTCAAGTGGATTAGGATTTCTGATTTAATTAAAAAAAAAAAAAGACGACGAACAAGTCTGATGGCATGTCGGAACTAGTCTCTTGGCGTAATTGTTTTTATGTCTGCTCATGCGTCTGGCGCATGTCACGGAATCAGATCTATGCCCACCACGCGTCTGTAATTGGGTCTTATTGTAATTCCAATTGAAGCTGCTGTATGTTTGTGCATCTGAGTTCGTCCGATGAGAATTGGATATCAGTTTGCGCGTGAGATGATTTGATCATCCAATTGATATTTAATTAAAAAAAAAAAGGAACAGCGTGTCCGTTTTGTGAAACTGGACGTTGAAGTTTTCTTTTTTTTTTTTGGTTTGTTTGCTAGCATGCGTCTGATTCAATTGGACGATAAAAAATAAATAAAACAAGCATATATTTGTTTTACTCAGATTTGGAATTCCGATTTTTAAACTGTAGCAGATAGATTGGATCTGTTTTATTCCTTTGATCTGCGGTTGTATTTATAAATCCTGAACAGTTCTGAATTGCGAATTAGATCTGTTTCTTGGGGTCTTTTACATATATGATATGGTTCAATTGTTGAACAGATCTGGGTTGTTTTAAAACAAATTGTTTAATTGTTGAACAATTTTTTAGTTTTAAGAAAGGATTTTCATGAAAATTTTGGAAACAATTTTAAAGGGTTTTAAAAAGGAGTTTCAATTTTTCAAAAGGATTTCCCTTACCCAATTTACCGTCTGGGGCGCTGCCCCAGAACCCCGCAGGGGGCGATGCCCTCTTAATCCCTTACAAAAGAACAATATAATTAGTTAAGCACAAATTTATTATACAAACTACATAATATGCTTATGAAGTGTTTTGAGTTATATATATTTTTTTTTTTTTTTTTTGAATGTGCTAGTAGGAATCTTTTGTATCTATTCATTATTGTAATGAAGACATGAAGATGTCATGAAGACATGAATATGACATATCATATTTTAAAATCCCTCACATAATATTAAGTCATAAAAATGCCTTCCATGGTTCGACACTTGTCAAGGCTTTGATCGTCCAATTGTAGGTTCTGCCAAAGCAGGGTGCAATAGATTATCTTAGTAAGGCAAGGTGAATAATAGTGATATTCACATGTTGTAATGGTTAGGCTTAAATAGGCTATCAAAACGGTTTTGGGCCTATGGCATTAAATGGGATTATTTGGCCGGGACATGTGATGTCAATCCCATAACAAGAGTTACATGTGATGTAATTGGAAAAGGGTTTCCTACCTAAATAACTAAATTTTGAGCGTCATGCCAAAGCTGACTCAATATTTGGTGAAATATGGATCTTATTCTACTAAGAAAATTTGTTTTCCGAATTAATATTGAAGGGTTATTAATTTGATAAAATAGTAGAAGTATGTAAAATGACTTATATAAAGATAATTAACTTTGCATGCCTCTGTATATAGATCATGACAACAAACAACATAACCTTGCGATCGATTCTTGAAAAGATAATCTGAATACCACAAATTTCCTTGATTGGTACCGTAACTTAAGAATTGTTCTTAAGCATGAAAGGAAATTAAATGAACCAATCCCTAATGAACTTGTTGCTGATGCTCTAAGAGTTGTAGACTCTTTGAATGTCACTTGCATCATGCTTGCCACTATGAATCCTGAGCTTCGGAAGCAAATGGAAGACATGGAGGCATACGATATGATCATACACCTTTAGGAAATGTTCCAACAATAGGCAAGGCATGAGAGATTTGTGATCACACAAGTATTGAATTGTGTTGGTTCAAAAGGGATAGGGCAAGAAGAGAAAAGCCAATGGTAGGGGTAAGGGCAAAGCTAAAAGGTCGGACCAAAGCTAAAGGGCTCAAAACCCAGCCTAAGGTTAAACCACCAAAGGAAGGGGTTTGCTTCTTCTGCAATGAACCAGGTCATTGGAAGAGGAATTGCAAACTATCTTTGGAAGATCTGAAAAGGAAAAAGGATAGTGAGACTATTTCTTCAAGTATTTATGTTATACATGTCAATTTATCTACTTATATATCAAGGGTATTAGATACCAGATATAGCTCTCACATTTGTGTAAATGTGTAGGGTCTTAAGCAAAGTAGAAAATTGGCAAAAGGCGAAGTGGACCTACGTGTGGCTAATGGAGCAAAAGTTGTTGTATTAGCTGTAGGAAATTTTGAATTAGCTTTGCCTTCTGGACTTATTTTAAGTAACTGTTACTATGTGCCTGCTATGAGTAGCAATGTTATTTCAGTTTCATGTTTGGACATTGATGGTTTTAGATTTGTTATTGAGAATAATACAATCTGCATCCATTATGGAGACATCTTTTATGATTTAGTCATTTAATGAATGGTCTCCATGTTCTAAACTTTGATGAATCTGATAATAAGTCCATTTATAATATAAATACCAAAAGATTCAAATCCGACTTACTTCTGGAATTGTCATTTAGGACACATTAAAAAGAAACACATATCAAAACTTCATCAAGATGAGTTTTTAGATTCATTTGATTTTGAATCATATGAATCATGAGAATCTTTTTAATGGGTAAGATGACAAAAACTCCTTTTACTGGACAAAGTGAGAGAGCTACTGACTTGTTGAGTCTCATACATACAGATGTATGCAGACCATTGAGTTCACCTGCTAGAAGAGGTTATTTAATCCAAGATTTTTCTGACTATCTTAGGGATTATGAGATAATCTCACAATTAACTCCTCCAAGAATACCATAATGGACTGGTGTTTCTAAATGGAGAAATTGAACCTTATTAGATATGGTTCGATCAATGATAAGTCAGACAGATCTTCCAATATTCTTTTTGGGGTATCCCTAGAAACTGTTGCGTCTATATTGAACGAGGTTCCATCAAAATCGGTTGAAATGACACCATATGAGTTATGGAATGGGAAACGTCCCAGTTTGTCTTTTTAAAGATATTGGGCTGTGATGCATATGTCAAACGTCAAGTGTCTGACAAGCTCGCACCCAAATCTAATATATGGTTGTTTGTGGGATATCCAAAAGAAACAAAAAAGGATATTACTTCTAAAACCGATTTGAGAACAAAGTGTTTGTTGCTCGTAATGGTTACTTTCTAGAAAGAGAATTTGTCTCTAAAGAAACCAGTGGGAGTAAAATATAACTCGAAGAAGTTCGAGAACCACAAACTAACATAGCACCCATGATGGATGTTCAATCAGACTTGCAAGTAGTTGCTGAGCCTGAACCACTAGCTAAAGGCCCGGGTAGGTCTGGTAGGATTTATCATGAGCTTGAGAAATATGGATTTCTCAACACTGACAATTGTGATGTTATACTCATAGATCAAGATGAGCCCACATCTTACCAGGAAGCGATGGAGGGCCCTGACTCTGAGAAATGGTTATCAACCATGAAATTAGAAATGCAATCCATGTACGATAATCAAGTTTAGACTTTGATTGATCCACCTGATGGTGTTAAGACTATTGGGTGTAGATGGGTTTTTAAGAACAAAACTGACATGGATAGCAAAGTGCATACCTACTAAGCACGACTAGTTGCAAAAGGTTTTAAGCAAACTCATAGTATAGACTATGATGAAACCTTTTCACTTGTAGTCATGCTTTAGTTTGTGAGAATTCTTCTTGTTATAGCTACGTATTATGACTACGAGATATGGCAAATGGATGTCAAAACAGCCTTCTTGAATGGAAACATCATTGAGGATGTGTACATGACACAACCGGAGGGTTTTGATAATCTAGGGAATTCACATAGGGTTTGCAAGCTTCAAAGATCCATTTATGGATTGAAGCAAGCATCTCGGAGTTGGAATCTTCGTCTTGATGATGCAATCAAACAGTTTGATTTCATCAAGAATGAATATGAATCTTGTGTTTACAAGAAAGTTAGTGGGAGCGCAATAGTTTTCTTAGTGTTTTATGTAAACGACATATAGTTCATTGGAAACGATATTCCTACATTACAAAATGTCAAGACATGATTAGGAAATTGTTTCTCAATGAAGGACTTAGGTGAAGCTGCCTATATTCTAGGCATTAAGATCTATTGAGATAGATCTAGAAGGAGCATTAGCCTAAGTTAGAGTGCATACATTGACAAAGTACTAAAAGGATTTAGTATGGAAAAATCTAAAAGAGGATTTCTCCCAATGTCACATGGAATTAAATTGAGTAAGACTCAATGTCCTGCTTAGAAGGAGGAGCGTGAACACATGAGTAGGATTCCATATGCTTCTGCTATTGGTTTCATCATGTATGCCATGTTATGCGCTCGACCAGATGTCGTTTATGCATCACTAGTTGGTATCAGTCAGATCCATGTGAGAGTCACTGGATAGTATCAAAACATCTAAAGTACTTGAGAAGGACTAAGGATGTCGTTTTGACAAATGGGATAGGAAACTGATCTTGTGGTAAATGGTTACATAAATATCAGTTTCCAGTCCAATTTTGATGATTTCTGATCGCAAACAGGTTATGTATTTTGTTTAAATGGAGATACTATAAGCTGGAAGAGTTCCAAACAGTACACTGTTGTGGATTCTACCATAGAGGCAGAGTATATAGCAGCATCGGATGCAGCTAAGAAACCAAGATCACATCAGTGATCCAAAAAGATACTCAGATGTTATCATCTCATTCGAGTGATCATCGATAGAAGAGATGTTAAGATATGCAAAGTACATACAGATGACTATGTAGCAGATCCATTGACTAAGCCATTTCCACAGTCAAAGTATGATGGTCATACTAGAGCATTAGGTGTTAGACCTGTATCTAACCAAGCCTAGTGCAAGTGGGAGATTGCTAGTGATGTGCCCTAAGCCATATGGATTCTATGTCATTTGAATGTTTATTATCATTATAGTATATTTGTCATTTTCTTTATCAAAGTTGTTATTGGCTTTTTGTTTTGATAAAGTATTATTCCTTGAATAAATTGGTTATTCCTTATGTCATTAAAGTATGTCACTTTAATAGTAAAACCATAAGGTGAGAAATAACTTTATTCTAAATTATCCCTAGTCGTTCATTATATGAAATAATAATGAATTAAGACTAGTATGTTGGCTGGATGATGATCATGTTTTACTGATTATGGATATGAGATGTCAATTCAGCACATGAATACATGTAAGAGTACATTGTATTGGATTGACCAAATATGAGAATACTATATGGATCAATGCGATAAGTATTTCTCATTTGCAGTGTTATTTTAGTCCTTAGACCTGAAATCATCATAGATTCCAACATGAGAAATATTGTGTTTTGACTCAATCAAACATTATCTTTAACCGGATAATTATAAAGGTTGGGATTCGGCATAATATGAATCATGTAGAGGAAGTTGAGTGATTAAGATGGGATTTGTTCCTCTCATTAATTTGAGAGAGATATCTTTTGGGCCTCTTGATGGGTAAGACTGAGAAATGCATGGCCATGCTCGAATGAATTGATAAGGAGTTATCAATATCATTTGTTTAAGTCAGTCATACTCTGGAATCAAGAAATATGTGATTAAACGATATAAGTGTGTATTGATCCACACCTTATGTTTAATTATAAGATATCGTGTAACAAAAGGATTAAATAACTGACTGTTAATAGGTAGAGTCGGATCACCGATCTTCACTTAATTTGGGTAGACATAATGTCTTGCTAGAGACCAATTATGTCTTGTAGATCTAAAGTGTGTTTTAGATCTACTGCCAACATTAAGTGAACCTACAGGGTCACACACAAGAATGAACTAAAAGGATCGTGGACTGAATTTAAATAAGTCCAACGGGAATAATAAACAATTATAATTTGGCCTAATGCAAGTGGGAGATTGTTGGTAATTATGCCCTAGGCCAAATAGTTTTATGTTCCCTAATTAGATTAGGGATTCTTATGTTCGTTAATTATCTTATAATTTATTTAATAAATTATAATATAATTATTTATCCCTAATTAGATTAAGGGGTAAAAATGTCATTATTGAATGACATTATAAATAGAACATAAGGGTTTGTCTTTAGGGTTAGACAACACATGCTGTCACATTAGACTGCAGTGAAACACTGTAAACCCTAAAGCAAATAACACGAGAGTCGTGATTAGAAAGTTTAATCCCGTTCGAATCTAGAAGGTGTTCTAGATTGTGCTAGCACACAGAGGATCTTTAAGGAGCATTCATTCGTGTGGATACCGTAGAGGGTGTTTGCGTTTGCAACATCTCAGATCCGAATTTCCAGATTTGAAAAAGTACCAAAAAGGTATGGATCTGAAATCTTTATCTTGTTCTGATCTAATCGATACACATGGATACTGGGTTAGGGTTTTCTTTTGATTCCGCTGCAAAAAGATTTGATCTTTATAAAAATTTTAAACCCTTGGAATCCCAACAGGTACTTGGTTGGAGCACCTATAGATTGTCTTGAATGATAATTATTCATTCGAGGAGGTAGCAGAAGTCATGCAAGTTGTATGCTTAGTAGTTGATGAGTTATTAAGCATGTTTTAGGAATGTGAAAAATATGGGGTGCTGTATTGCAAGTAGGAGATATCGGGCCAAGTAACAAAGTCCAAACAAGTGTATTTGTCTAACCAAGCATGGTGAATCCCATCAAAAGAGTAAGAGAAAACCAGGCTTACCAAAGAAGGTCAACAATGTGTCTATTATACTGACTCGTACCTTAGCTAGATTGAATTGAAAGGAGTCTTTTGTCTAAATGTGTTTGTTAACACAAATTATATATTTATGATCACCAATTTTTAGTTAAATAAAATATACAAAATTTACCTTATCACATCTAAATGGGGGTTGACATTGATAAAAAGAAAAAGAAAAAGAAAAAAGGAAAAAAAATGCAAGTGTGTTCTTATGAGTTAGGTTAGTCTCAATTGGCTTGGCTAAGCTAACCTACTTACTATCTTTAGTTCACCCTTGAAGATTTTAGAGTAGAGAGTTACATCTTTTTTAAATGGTGGGAGAAACCATCTCATTAAAGACTTTCGCTTAAATAAATCCTGAATTTTCAGAACTCTTATGATTCTAGAGCTAAAAACCAAATTTGAAATCCTAAAACCAACCCAAGTTAAAACCGAACTCTAGAAATTCTAAATAAGATCAAATATGAAATTTCTTAACCTTAAAAAATGAGAGCCTTCAAAAACAAAATGGAAAAAAAAAATCAATAATCGTTTGACTCAAAATACATACGCTAAACAATTCACTTATCTAACCTCTAACACGAAAATCTAGATAGTATATCCAAGTAAGGTTTGATGATAAAATTTTAAAACCTTAAACCCTTTTGTGAATTTTAAAATAAAAAATTTAAATTAATCAAAAGTCAAACCAAGTCTACACATAATCATATACTTGACTAAATAATCCCAAGAACTATTAAATACTAAATGAATCATAAAAATAAAGTAAAACTCAAATTTTTGATCCAAAAATATAGTATAACCATAAACCCTATATTTTAAAATTTTACGAGTAAATCTTAAAGCTGGAATTAAGACTAGAATCCTAAAAGTCAACTAGGTCAACAATAAGCCTTAGTGAAACTAGATTCGGCAATCACGCTCTTAAAACCCTAAAATAATAAAAATAAGATAACCTTATATTACAGTTTGAATGTCTTACAACTTAGAAATATCATATTCACCTAAAATTCGTCTGACTCGAACCCAAACAGGATCAGTTTCTAAAAACAACTTCTGGCATGCAAAACAATAAAAATATTTTGAAAATCAATGTAGATTCGTAATTTTATAAGGATTCATAAAATATAAATTTCATAATTTTTTTATTTTTAAAAATATCAAATATAGCCCGTTTACGTATATTTTCCTTACTATCGGTATTTTATTTGTGTTATTTACTATTCATTATAATATTTCTATTATTTATTACTATTCATCTATCTTTACTTTTTCATACTATCTAATTTTTACAACCTATACACCTATATTTTACATATTCTTTTCTAATACAACTTTTTACATAACTTTTCTTACACTTTATTATTTTCCTTTACCAAATTAATTTTTTTAACCACACACTTTTCCTCTCTCTCTCTCTCTCTCTCTCTCTCTAGTTGGTGCTACACTCTCCCTTCTTCTGTCAATTTTATTTCTTTTTCAATTTATTTTATTACATCTAAAATCCCTCCACAATTCTCTATAAATACCACATCTCCTTTCATTTCTTTCACATATCTCATTTCACATACCAAAACTCTATCAAAATCTCTCCACGACTTTTCTCTCTAACAATTCCCTTTTAAACACTCTCTTCCATCTATTTCTTTTTAGTAAAAATAAACACACCATCTATTTGTTCCTTTCATCTCCAAATCCTTCATCTACCTTAGGTAAAAATTTTAAAACCTCTCTTTTATTAATGTAACATAACATGAACAATGTGCGTGTTTTGGCTATATATAAATCCCCATGATGTTAATGCTAGGGAAATGGAATCATGAAAACAACATATTGTTCATCTTCATAATATGTTCATATTGTATTATGTTCATGATCCTAACTTAACTTTTTATATGTTATTATATATATGTGCATGTATCTATATTTCTTATACTCACTAATTTAACCTTTTATTCATGCTCTTATCTTATTGCTTATTTATTTATCTCATGTTTAGTAAATAAGACTAGTCATCTTCGAGTCTTAGACTTGTCTCATCAAGTTAAAATAATTCTCTTCTTTCTTTTTTGGACTTGTTCATAATCTAAGTCTGGGGAGGTTTGACATAAATCTAAGACTCTCATGATTTTCTTATTTGTTCTCTTGATTTTTGTAAGGGACTTGCCCATGTCTAAGTCCGAGCATACTTGAATAGAAATCTAAGACTTCCGAATTTTCTTCTTTTTCTTTTCCCTAAGTTTCTTATGCATTTTCTTTTCTTTTTTCGGAACTTGTCCATGCTAAATTCTAGAAAGCCTTGATGCAAGCTAAAACTTCCAATTACTTGGCTTTACATATATGTTTATTTAATTTTCTGTATTCTCTATGAGTTATTTTTCTTCTATTATACAACATAGTTATAAGTTCATATTCATGCATGATTATTATGTTGTTGTTTTAACGGAATTTTTCAAAGAAATGAAAGGAGTTATTTTCTTTTATAAATATAAGACTAAATTCTCTATAAAAATAATTTTTGGCATTTAGAAAAAAATTCCATTAGAACTTATGATCACGATTCAACAACCTCCTTTTCAAAAATTTAAATAGGTTCATTATAAATTTTTATTGTTGTTTTTTTTGCAAAGTTTCTTCATAACCTAATTATGTGGTTCCATTACTCTCTTTTCAAATACTAAAATAAATTTATTATTAAACCTTAATGTTGATAATTCTTTATTATTCAAACTTTTCTTAAAAACTTATTTATAAGATTTATACCAACACTTTGATAAACACTAAGAACTAAACAACTTTTCTAAGTCAAGTTTAAAATTAACCCACTAGTTAAATATCCACTTAGAAATAAAATCAGTATATAACTTAATGAACTAAGTTTTAAGAAGTAAATTCATTTTCTTTTTATTAAATTAGAGAAATATAAATAATAGTTACAATAATTAGATATCATTTTATAACAACTCAAAATTTTATTTTTCTTTCAACAATTCCTTAAATACCCAAATGCTGAAAAAATATTAATAAAGAAAGAGTTGTTATGAGAATAAAAAGTTAAACAAGCCATTCACCTAATTTCTTTTATGCTAAAACTTAAAACATTTTAGAGGTAATAGGACATAGAGTAATTTTTCTTCATAACTACATGAAGTTTCATGTTTTGAAAAATATTTAGTTAAAAGAAGATTAGTATGAAAATTAAAATATTCATAAACTCTAAAATAAGTATAAAATCATGATTTTCTTTAATTAAATTTTATATTTACAAAATCTAAGAATTAAAACTTTGTTTAAGAATCAAACTTAAGAAAATTTCTGTTAAAAAATACATTTAGAGTTGCATGCCACCAATGAGTAAAACCATGTCTTGAAAAATAAATTATTTTCAGATATGGATTCTTATTTTCTTGTTGTTGAGTCACATGTTTACGAAATAACAAATTTAATCATAAGTCAAAGAATGACCTTTCGCAAAACTCTATCTTTCACAAATATTATTTTAAGAAAACATCACTAGGATCATACATAAAATATCAGTTATTGATAATATTGAATGATTTTCAAAAGTATAAATATTTATAGGTTCACTATAATGTGTTAAAGTGAAGAAAAACTTAGAAAAAATTGCAATTTAAGGGTTGGAACCTTCGAATCAAATTTGTACCGACCCATTTTGAAACCTAAATGGCTTTAAATGTAAAAAATAACCTTAGAAATAGATAGATATTTTCGAGTAGATAGAAAATAATATTTCATATACGAAATTCCAAGTTAAAATGAATTAAAGTTAGAATTTTCCTTCATCGAATTTTGACAAAAATAACAAGATAGAATTAAGAAGTTTAAGTAGAACTTCTATGGAATACTTATTCAATGTATTTTCTTTTTTGTCTTAGTGACGAGGAATAAGAGATTCCCCATTTTGAGGATTACTAAGACTAAGAAGATTGCGATATGGACGAATGAGTTTTTCCTCCTAATTCGTTACCTTTTTTGTGCATGTAAAATAGTTGCACTAGCATGATAAGAAAAGATAAAAATGGGTATGTATTGGGGATCGTCAAGGTTAAGCATGTGTTTCTTTTGCTTATGTAATTAAGTGAATGCTAAGCATATCGCAACACTAGAATGTTTGTTTAACTATGTTTATTTATTTATATGCTTGATTGCTATGTGTATTTAAATTGATTGATCGCCCTCGATAAATCATAATACGAAATGGCACTAACAAGAAAATGGTCATGCATAGCATCCATCAAGTAACATTTTCAAAAGGTTGCTACTCCTACACGTAGATTTGGATGGGCTATGAGTGTGCTAGGACACATGCCATGTTCCTTCCTAGGGAATCCACATCACTTAGGGAATGCGACCCTAGGTTCCAAACCGTGCTAACCGAATGTTTTGGGTGAGTGTCTAGGGACTAGCAATAGAAGATTAAGAGGACATTCATCAATAATTCCTTAAACCTTGATATGAAGGGCGTAAATCCATTATGTGTTTAGGTTTCAGATAACTATACATATGTGCGCTCTTCATGTGATTGTTGCATAAGCATAGGATATACTTAACTAACCAACTTGATTATCTACGCTTGTCTGTGCGAATGGCGAGGGAACATCTCACTAAGCTCGTTGTAAGCTTATATGTCTATAATTTTTGTTGAAACAGCATGCTTGGGACTTCATTCTAGGATGAGACATGAAGGAAACCATTGGTGGATTATTGAGCTTTTACGGAAGAAGTGGGAGCATAAGAAGGAATTTACCATATTGAAATTTCTTTATGAGTAATATATGTTATGTTAATATTTCGGAGATTACTCGGAAGTGTACTTATATAGACTTGAAAACATTAATGGGGGTATGCTCTTAAGAATTATAATTGACCTAATTTATATCTTATGTTAAGTATTTCTTCTGCCTTATTACTTGATTGTTATCAAAGTAAATTGCACTATTCTAATGCATTCCCTTTGATTATTGTACTCCTTGTACATGATATGATAGCCTTTGTGTGACTAAGGTAGCCATTCCTAAGCTTTAATATTGTATACGACAGATTACCATATTTAGGATGCCCATTGGGGTATGACAGCTTAAGGCAACCATTAATTTCAAGACATATACTCACCATTTCCTGGTGTGAATAGGATTATAAAGCTCTTGGTATCATTTGAACACACATAGCCCCTACTTTGTGACTCATTTCACTTGGATACTCCACTAATTTAAGCGTCGAAGTGGCTATACTGAACAACCTCTTAATTATTCTTCTTTATGTTTTTTGTCTTGCTGGCCTACTATCGATGACTACTAAAGGCTTTTCTGGCGTACTCACCTACTGGAAAAGAATTATGACTACCAATGTGATATGTAGAATAGTGTATTATATTAAGATCTTTTGAGTGATAAGAAAAAGAAAACATTTACATGTTAGAATATTATGTGACATTTCTAGTCTAAAAGTTCTCAATAACCATGCTACATTATTACTGATAAGGCCTTTCCTAAAAAGATTTTGTCATCTAGTTGTATAGGCCTTCTCTTGACTGCATTGTGGTCGAGTTTTACAATTTGTAAACCTACTATCTACTCTTAAACTAGATTTGTATAGGCAAGTGCACCTATCGTTCAGTAATATAGAGTAGAGTATGGAGTCGTCTCCTCAGGGAACGTGTCAAGCACTAGTACTAATTTAAATTTCCTATTATCTAGCAATCAAATAAGTAAACTTAAATGAATTAAGCCTACAATTAACAACTAAACTATTAATTATGAGATTTCACCAAGATAACATGCAAAACTAAATTTTAACATAACCAATATCACAATACATAATAGGATTACTCTATCATATTAACATGAATTAAATACTATTCATCCTTTTAATTACTCATTTTGGAATTCTCAACTCATGGTCATGATTCTCATAATAAACCAATTCTAATCCCAATTACATATACTAGAATTTCTCCTAAGTTAATGGACAGATCAGAATTGCCTTAATATACTCTCATTATCCTTAAATTCCCTGAAACATGCGGCAAACTTCCTTACAATATCTCTATAGAAAGGAGTAGTTTGTCCTAGTGACTTTGATATACTCAATGAACTATTTCTCAACATACTCCATCAAGATCTGGTGTAGGATCATATTGTGCACTATATTCTCCTAACTTGTATGAATCCTATCACTAGAATTTTGTAATTAGTGAGAATTACTAACACTTATATGCATTCTTCATGTTAATGTGACTTCATAAAACCCTAATCACTACTCACTCGTGATGGAAAACACATAACAATTGACACTTAATGAAAATCTTAGAAATAAAACAATAGAAGAACAAAAGAATAGGGAAAGAAGGAAAACCCCTTTTAATTATAACTACAAGATGATTACAAGCACGAACAATGGATTCCAGATATCTTTCTCACGTTTTCCTGAAGATTCCAATACATTTTGATTACACACATACACTACTCTCCTTCCTAACACAAATTGGCGGTTACTCCTATGAATTGGTGTGTTTAGAATGAAAAAAGAATGAATGATATATTTCTCTCCTCTAGGTATTGTCTATTTTTACTTCCTAGACTCTTTAGCAAAATAGTACAACACTTGGAGGAAACGCCTCTCTTGTTTGAATTAATACATCAGTTAAATAGAAGAAAAAGTAAAACTTCGACTCGACAAACTATTAATCATGGGCGACCAAGTGGTGGTGATTAATTTATAATGAATTTTCTTCTTTTTCATTCTAAATCACAAACAACCAGATGGGAGTGATACATGTTGTGGCTCAAGTTCTTCCCAGCTTCACTTCAATCACGGGCGAGCAAAGAGGCGGTATTCCTTATGTTTTTCTTAAACTCTCCTGTTACAGGGCGACCAAAGGAGTGGGATTTGTGTTGTGACCGAATTCTACCTTTTCCACTCTAAATCATGGGTGACCAAGGCCTCGTGATTCTTTTTGGTCTTCATAAAGCCATCATCACGACGAGTAAATAAGCATGAAGTACATTCTTCTGCATAGAATTCCAAGATCACGGGGGAGCATGGGGACGTGATTCTTGCTGTTGATATTGATGGCCTCATTTGATTCCTATCTCGCCCATCATAGATATAGATACTTTGTTACTTTGAAGGTTTTTGAGTTCTTCTTCTTGCGTTTGCACCAATCATGAGTTGTTATAATCCAAAGTCACATAAATTGAAAATATTGCTTATTTAAGTATCAATTCTTGAATAGAAACATAATATAAGGCCCAAATTCGACTTAATCAATCATAAGATCATGGATTAATGTCTATCATGCATGCTTCATTTGATTTGAATGTTTAGTGTTGCTAGGTCATTGCAAGCCCTTAGCCTCTAGCTGTTGCATTAATTCATCTCTTAACACCATTTATAACATAATAGTAGTTAATAGTTAAAATATTAAGTGAGTAATAACTTATTTTTTACTACTTAATCTAGAAAAATCTAACTAATATTATATTATAAATCAATCTTAATTTTTCCTTTCAAATCTACAAAAGTTTGCACACTCAAAATTTGACAGCAAACTATATCTAGCAGATAAGGAAGTGAGAGAATTAACTTATGTGACATTTCTTTCTTCTATAACACATAGCGTAAAAATATATAGAGTCAATTTTTTATCCTATCATTTTTTAAGTAATTACTAACTTTAAAAAATTTATGAGAAGAATGAAATTTAATTTAATCCAATCCTATTAAAAGTAATATTCATACCACTTGATTTTGAACCTTTTTGAGAAAATGAATTAGTTCCTACTAAATGAGTCACCATGAAAAGTAATCTTGATGGACCAGTGTAATCTTTACTTCTTAGGGTTCAACCTCTGAAAGAGGCCATCCTTGTTTCCCCGTACATTGAATTATAGGTCACTTGACCCCCAATATGGGCACCGCACTGCCTCCAGAAAAGACGTGTGAACGTATGATCATTACAAAGCTCATCAGCCTTGCATAATTTATACACCACTCAGCTTGTATCTTTTTTTGTTTTTTTTACACCCTTATTTTACTTCTTCTTCTAATATTTAGACTTAGACATGTATTTCTCATTTTATTTTTATATAATTTATTTGATTAAGAAAAGAAAAAGGAGATGAAGAAAAGATAATCATCAATACCATATTGTAAAGGTTATGTATATACAGGCAGGTTTGTCGGTGGGTGGTAGGAGATTTTTATGAAAGAATCTTTTAATACTTGAGGAATAATGCTCATGAAGATTTACCTGGATTATTTTATTCGAGCACTTTATGACTGCTAGGAGAAGAAATTAGGAGTGAATACCTTCTGAATTTTTTTGTTACACATACGGGATTAACTATCCAAAGCACTTAGCATTTTCTTTTTCTTTTTCCCTTCTTTTTCCTGCTTTTTGATAAACTAATTTATTTGAGACCTTGCAAATCACTTTTTTCCTATTTAAAGAACCTTTAACACCGTATTTTTGCTTTGAAAATTCTTTGCTGATAAAGAGATAAAGGATCTTTGTTACTTTCCAAAGAGTTCCTTTACATCTATATTTACTCATCGGCTAAGAATAGGAAGGGTGAAAAACATGTATATTAACTTTTTTTTTTTAAAACAAAAATTTCTCTAAATAGAAATAAGATGATTTTAATTATAAAATAACCAATGGTAAGTCACATATTCACCATCCAACTTATAATTTTACTAAATAATCATCTTTTAAAGAGACAATTCAGCAAAAGTTCTACAGTGTTATATCCCATCTTAGTAACATGATTCATCTATTTGCTTGATGAATAACATATTAGAAATGTGATTCACTAATATTCTCATTGTAATTGTATTATGTATTAGTGAATCACATTTTTAAGATGTAATTCATGAGCCACATCTTATATGTACGACTCGGATGTTAATAATAAAATCATATCTTATAGATCCAATTTTATGTTGGTATTTCGATAATTAATTTTATATAATTTGTATTGTGTATTTGGATGGATCGGTAATTATACAATTTCTATGCAATAGAAAAGTAGAATTCTTTGAACCATTGCTTCATCATCATAATAGTTACTGATATATCATTACTCCTTACAAATACTATGTTTCTATATATCCCCCGTATAGACTGGAATATGTAGATGTCAATTTAACATTTCACTTGATACGGCAGAGTCTTTCATTATCATCATATTTAATGAAATTGTAAGTTAGTTATATACATTTTATGAGTTTATAATTTTATAAATTATTTTATAATTAAAATGAATGTTGAATCATTTAAATATTAGATTTTGAAAAATTATGAATTTGGATATAAATTTATGTTTTTATCGGTTTTACGTGATTTTATATAATTTATCAATTCTATTAATTTTAATGGATATAAAACTGCAAGCTTTACAACCAAATCGTCATACCAAACATGTTCATGATTTCGTGGAGCACAAACCTCATTTGCCTATGTCAAGCATATATCAACAAACTGATACATTCACAATTATATTACTATTATTATTATTTTTTGTTTTTCTTTCTTTTTGGAAAAGATCCATCCGTAAATTTGCTGTTGTTGATAAAATTGAAAGCACGTGAAAATCTAAACACCAACCACAAACTTGATCTAGAAAATGTAAGAAAATCTCATCTCTGTAAACTGTTAGTTCACCAATCACATTCCAATTCTAATGTGCAACTTCTTGCCGACATTGACAAAGTCCTTTATTTGAGCAAATCCCTATTCATTAAAAAGCAGGATCCTTCTTGATTCTATTAAAAATATTAAAAATAGTGGCGTCCATGTGATAACAATTAACAAAGTAACGAGTCGATTTAGTTATCTTCAAACACGTATTGAATGTTGGTTGTCTTATTTTTCCTTTACCACCGTCGTTGTCCGTAGTTGATTATTTTAATTATATTTATATATGCAACACTAAGCAGAAGCCACGCCTTTTTGGTGAACAATTAATTATTATTTTCAAGATTCATATCCTGCTCTTCTTGAATTATTATTATGATTATTATTTTCAATTTTATTTTGCCTACAAATAGAAGTAGACATCAATACTTTCTCAGTGAATTTGTGAGAAGTTCATAGCATCCGGGGACCTTGTAATTATCACATTAACTACTTTGCAACACCTATAAAACCTCAATCTTGATCATAGTTAATATTTTAAACACACTCCAACTCAAAGTGATAGCAAATGAGCACGAACTCAACTCAGTTAAATTTATTTAACCTTGATTTTTTTAAAAAATATTTTATTCTAGTTAAAATAATATCAATATAAAAAATCATCTTAAACTTGATTAACAACTACATCGACACGTGTTTGATTAGCTCAAAAATTTAATTAAGCTCACGAAGTAATCAAGTTTTACATAATAAACTTTCAATTAGACTTAATAAACTATTCATAAAATTTGAATTCAAGAGTTCTATTCAACTATTTTCAAATGAACTCGAGAAATTCGAGTAAAGATCATGTTGAACTCAAGTAGTTTAATTCAAGGACTAACTATGTTGGTTTAAAAGAGATTAAGATATTATTGAAATGGATTTTAAGTAAATAGTATCCCTTATGGAATCAAACTTTTAAAGAACTTAAATTATATGCCTTATGTGAAATATCCCTAATGCATGTCTAACTAAATGATTATATGTTATTTAACTAGTATAAAAATGCAAGAAAATTTGAAACTAAATTAGAAAGTCAATTTAAATCATTTAACTAAATAGTCTAGGTGAATTATAGTTATATGAATTGGTGAATTTAAGCTTATAATTAATTTATTTGAATTTGTAAAATTCGGAGAAAGTGATGCAAAAATTGGTCTTATTGGATTTTAAATGATGATGAAATTGTTACAAATAGTATGAGTGAACTTTATGCATGTGTGTTCTTGATCTAAATATGATTTTAGTAATTATAATCAATTAATAAAAATGTCAATTTCTCAATGCTGAAAAGATGATCTCTGGACAATTGAAACTTAAAAAAAAAAAATGATAACTAGAAGCGTTGATATGCCCGTGCGCTGGAATTAATACATGAACGTATATTAATTATATATTGATTCACTATAAATTATGATGATTTGATTTTATATTGAATTAATGGTTTGACACCGCGATAAATATATACATTAAACATTCGTGCTATAATTTAAACTAGGTATTAATTTATTAAATGAGATGTTGATTTAGAAAATATATTTTTGTATAGGAAATTAATAACTTAATTTAAATTACACAATTTACCAACTTCTCCAATTTAGTCAATTTCATCGAAATTTAATATCAAATTTTCGGATTCCTTAAAATTCTAGTGAAACGCCAATTAAATAAATTAATTATCTATATCAATTGCCTCATTAGATTTAGCTATTTCAAAAGCTAATTTCTATCTCTAGTTAGTTTCAACATATTTTAATCATTCAAATTTATCTATAATTGCCACCTTATCTTTTCAGAAACATTCGCACATGACATCAAATTACATCTTGTGCGATTCCCCTCCTTCTTTTGGACGATTCTTTTCCTAAACCAAATGATGTCATTTTTTCCCCTTCTTTCTTTCTCTCAAACCAGTAGAAAACATACCCTAACAAATTAGCTCACTATTGAATAAAAAATCACATGTAAATTCCAAGCACAAGATAATCCAACTCTACAATGTAAAACTACTCTACTTTTATATTTAAATCCTACTAATATAATTTCTTTTGAAATCTAGGTGTTAATTCCAAAGAGGATTAAAGGGTTTTACTTGGAGTTTCACCAAGGAATCGGGTAGAATAGAGAGATTCTTAATATATAATTGGCTGATATAGGTAAGTAGCTTCATTAAATTATTGTGATGTATGAAATGTGTTGTAAATTACGATAATATGTAGTAATAATAGGAAATTGGTGTGGCATAATCTAGGTAAAATATATATTTGATAACTGACCTAAGTAAATTGTCCATATATAAAATATATTGATATTGTAATTTTGATATCGAATGAAATTAGTAAACCATGGTATGTGATGATTTAAGTTTGATCATAATGTTGAATTGATCATAATTAATTAATTTTTTTAATAAAAATTTCAAAATTTAAATATTTATGTACACTTGTGAGATCATGACGAAGTGACGATGATATCAAATTTGAAAATGATGATGGTATGTGCATGCCAAGTTATATGCTAATGTTATTGTATTTGATTTGTAAATAATAATAAAATGGAATTCATGATGCTGTGGATAATTGATGTTTAATTATGTTGCAGAATTCTTCATTATGGCATCAAGTACTTTGAATGTCAAAGATGTCCATTTTTGTTAAGTTCTATGAACCAAAATATCTGTATTAGGTTTCAATTTATTTATTTGTTAATCTACTTTTATTGGTAGTTACGGAGAAGCTTAAAGAAACAAATTTTGACAACATAATAAGACCCTTCTTTAGATATTAACTATGGAGCCATGCATAAGAAAAATAAAAAAGAAAAGTAATAATAATGATAGAAATAAATAAGTAATAATATACGCCAATTTGCATCAAGAAGCAAGTGTTTTTAACCGAAAAAAAAAAGAAGCAGGTGTTAATTGTTTTGCCAAAAATTAATAGAGGAAGGGATGAAGTTATGGAATAGGTGTTTTCCACGAAAATTTTGAAATTTACATGGGAATGGAATTGACTAAATTAATGATTTAATAAATGTTAAGTCGTTTTATATTGGGAATGAGCTAAATGATTGATGATTCTTCTTATAGTAGATACTAATTATATGCAATTTGAGTGACATGCCAGTTTGGATGCTAGGTTGGAACATATAATATGACAAATTGTCAAACTCGGCTAATACTGTATGTTGTATGTGCATTAGTCTTTCCTATGTTGGTCTTTTTCTATCAACATAATATCATAAGCAACCGGTTTTGATGTGAATGAAATTCCATTGAACGATAATTAATTAAAATAAAATATAAATACTACTTAAATATAAGTTTGGGACTTTTGAATTAAGATGAGTCTAATTAATAGCTTTGGGTCCAACTTGACTAATGAATTCCATAATAGGCCTTATCAATTGATTTTGAGCATGGATATTAAAATTGGGTTCACTTAGTTAAATAAGCTAAAATGGGCCTTGTTAGTTAAATATTGCCTTAGTAAATTCTTTAGGGTTCAAATAATCATTTTAGCTACTTTGGCCTATTCTAGCATCAATGGGCCTAAACTACTCAAATTGACTTTCTTAAAACCTTAGGATCTCAAAACAAATAATTACTTAATTACACTTCATGGACTTAAATTGTTAAATATTGGCTCAATGATCCATAATTATTCTAATTGGGTCTAATTCAAATTATTTAAGTCCATTATTAATTTATAGATTTTGAATCATCTAATGGGCTTAGTGAGCCTAAATAGGAATTTAAAAAGCCCAATAGCTAAAAATAAAACAAGTTCAAATCTTTTGGATTTATATTCAAAAATTAGGTCGAACACCTAATTTTACTCCATTGGGCTAACCCAATATTTAAGTCCAAATCCACCTAAATTATAATCCATATTCTTTAATGAGCTCAATTATAAATTCCTTAAGGCCTATTATCTTAAATATTAAAAGACTTAATTAAATTCCTATTAGGCTTAATATAGGATCCTCGAGGCTTGATACTTCAAATAAGAAATCCAATCTCTCATACTTATGGGCTTAATCCAAACTACTTAAACTATTCCCAATAGCCTAAATAGATTCAACTTGAGATAGCAATTAAGGTCCTATATATACATATATATACAAGACATTAACTTAGCAAGTAGTTAAAAAATAATTAAATAATCAACATGAGTTTGATAATTGAATTGTATGCACAATACTTATATGAATAAATCTTTCTTAGATAGTAACTACTGCTTTTGACCGACGTTCTGACCTATCCAGTGACTTTTGTCAGACTACATTTTGATATTAGGTATGTAGTGACTTGTTTGTTGTATGCTCGAGTAAGCATTAAAACTAACTAAACATAAAATCGGCTTAAATTATGCTTGAGTGTGCTTGATTGTCTCGAGCTAAAGAGTGATGCCCTTGTTAGAGTCATAAGGCTTTAACATGGTAGTTAAGCGCTTAGGTCGCCAGTGGTGACGTGGCGACTAGTTAACAAGGGATACAATATCGGCGTACAGTTAATCCTCTAGACTAATTTTGCATTCTGGAGTGGTTCACAGGAGTGGGATTCATTGGACCATACGGTGTTAATTAACTAGACTGGTTAATGTCTGAATAACGCCTGTTAACCCTAGATGGGGCTAATTTCTTTCCCATTCTCTTCCCATCGATAAGGCACTGGCTTGTCTTATCAACCCCCTAAGTAGACATATCTACTTAGGACCCCTTTTGTTCCCCGTCATGCTGCCGAAGTCATGAATACTTCATTGTTGTTTGTCGATCTTAATAAAAGATATAAATTGATGGGTTGCTAATTACTATATTAGGTTTGTATGTACACATCGAATATGCTTGTGTTATTATGTACTAAGTTTTGGCTCACCTTTTGGAAATTTTTTTTTCAGGTACAAGTATAATTTGAAGATATTTTCGAGGCCTCCAGACTTGGGATCGGTTTCATCATTTGAAACTAGATAAATTATAAAATAGTTGTTTTAGTTATTTTATTACCTTAGTTTAGTTATGAAATTTAAAAATGTGGAGATGTAATATGTGGAGATTCTTAATAATACGTAATATTTCAAATACTTGTGTGATATTTATAATTTGTAGATGTTAGTTGTTTTGAACCTTTGCATACTTCTATTATGGTAAAAATATGTGGTGCACTGCCTACGTCCTTTGATTTTGGGGCATGAAATTATGAACCAAATATTACCATAGAAGTATAACCATATCTCTTTTCAATGAATACACCATGGAGTGGATAAAAAAAAAAATGCATTTCATTATAAATAAAGGAAGATAAAGGATGAATAATTGAGTTGGTTGTGTTAAAATGCTCCATATAATTAAGTTGGAAGACTGTAGTCTAAGATATAGGAGGTGGTCACACTGTAAACTGGTAAATTGAGGTAAGGGCATAGTTGTCAAAATTGCGAGTTAAATATATAATTTATGAGTTTATGATTATATATATTTTTTTAATTAAAATGAGTGTTAAAAAGTTTAGGTGTAGACTTTATGTAGAATTATGAATTTAGGTATACGATTACACATGTTTATGATTTTACGGGTTTTGCACGATTATATTAATTCTATACATTCAAGTGAATAGTAAAATCACGATTTTGACAACTATTGTAAGGTATATTAATGCAAATCTCAATAATTCAACAACTTCTCAATAGGTGGAATCATCCATCTTTAATAAATTAGGCATATAAGGTAAAAACCCTCGAATTCCATATTTACTATGTATTAACATAGGAGTTGCGATTTAGTTGATAAAAAAAAAAAAAATAGATATGAAAAAATGGATTGTTGAATATCAGCTTATTTGGATATGTTTGAATTGTGAGATTTTATATATCGTATCTATATATAATCTGTATTTGTAACTTATTTGTATCATATATGTATTATATCTATTTGGTTAATTACAAGTAAAAATATCAGTTTTTCATCGGTATCTGTTTCTTGATAAATATATGTTTAAAAATGACAAAAAATTATGCTAAAATGGCTAAATATGATGAAACAAATAGGCATGAACAGAATTAGTATTCCATCTTTATTTCTGTAGAATATCTATTTCTTTGTTTAGTTTGCAAAAAAAATTATCAAAAATTGTCCATTTCTTGTTATGCGGAATAAATAAGGAATTTCCATTCATTTTCCTTATTAAAGGAATGGTTATTCCTAATCAAAAAGTATATTTTGTTCCAAAAATATCCTATTGATAAAATAATGAATTGAAATTCCTTTCCTAGCCTCATTCCATTCCAGTAGATCAAACAAACCATAAATCTCTTTACTTTTTGAAATGGGGTAAAAAGGACCTTTGAATTGTCCTAATAGATGATTTGTATATATTTTATATTTATTTTATTGAGAAACTATCTTATCCGTACATGTCTATCTTATAATTAAGAAAAAGTTGTACATTCGAAAAGAAAATTTTAATTGGTATTTTTAATTAAATAGAATAAAGTCATATAAGCTAAAATATGAAAAATAAATTTGAACTTTTAAGAGCCAATTTTTCATAAAAATAAAATTATGATTTAATTTCCTTTATAATGTAGATATAGATATTGCTTTTATTTTGATTTTTTTTTATTCTTTCTATAGTTCGCACTTAATTAATTTTTATAAGACAAAGTTATAATTAGGACTTGACGATTTTCGAAAGAGAGAGAGAGATTCGTATATCTATTTTTAAAAGTAAAGACGCTAAGCATATATTGGACAAAGATAAGGGATGGTACTTTAAACCATTTACCTTAAAATATAATAAAATCCAGTCATAAGTGCAACATTTATTGCAAACCAAACAGGCAAACTCAAAAATTATTTGCTCCATAGCTCATTTCGGTTTGATTTGATCGAATAATTACGTTCAGTGCCACCATACTTTTTAAAGAGACCCATCCTGCTAGTTATATAAGTACTTAAATTTATATCCAACCATGCTCTATTGAAATGATTTATTTTAATTGTCCAATAACTGATTGGATGATTTCATCAAGAAAATCTTAGAAGTTCTTTTATATCACATTTGGTATATGTAAATTAACTTGGAATGAAATCGTAATTCTAGGTTATGTTTTCATTCTTATATTTGGTTGTATTTTTAAAAGCCAGAATCATGATTCGTAAGAATTAACGATTCCAGCTTTGAAGGGAAATTCGACACGATTCCATTGCTTACTCATAAATGATTAATATTGCATTATCTTTTTATCATCCTACTTATTTATTATTCACATTAATTACTAAGGATATTTTTGATAAAAAACATATCAAATCAATTCCATTCCATTCCATGATGTATCCAAACAAAGGAATGGATTTGTCATTCCATTCCCAATCCATTCCTCCCACTCTATTCTGAACGATTCCCGCGCACCAAAAGTGATATTTTGGGTAATTGTTGTGAATGTTACTTTAACTTTAATAAGGCATGCAATTATGCACCTCAATTTTGAAATTAATCAATTTAGCACCTGAACTTTAAAATTAATTAATTTAATACCTAAAAGAATTTTTTGTGTATGCCAACGATACCTTTATCTAATTGGTTAAAAGCACCAAGTAGGACTGTTAGTCAATTTGATGGAGATACTATTGATATACACGAAGAGTTTTTTTAAGTACTAAGTTGATCAATTTCAAAATTCAAATATTTAATTATATGTTTTATCAAAATTCAGATACCATTTGCTATATTAACCACTTTTTTTGCTCATTAACTTTTGGTTTGTTTATATTTACTATCCAAACCATATAAGTATGATGTTTCATTTAAAGTGCTCAATCCACACTGAGGACGATTTAAAATGTGCCATGAATCAAATTGGATAAAGAAATTTAATAAATACATTTATGTATATATTCTTCAAAGATTTACTCTTACTACTAACCATGGTTGACCAAGTGGATAAGTTAGGTTATGGTTGACTATTATTGCAAGTTGGAATGGAATTGAAGGAGATGGCATCTTTAATTATGGTTGACCTTTAACTAACTACTCTTATCATTAATTTTTCTTATGCCTATACAAATGTGATTGTGTAGGGCAGCATGAACACAATCATAGCCTAAACTTTGTGTGGTTGTTTGTCAAAAAAAAAAAAAAAAGATGAATAGAAGATAAAGATTTAATTATTTATACACAGATTAAATACATATGTAAAAAGATATATTTATAAATACCGATAAAAAATAAATATTCCAAACAAGGTATACATCCATAACATGACAACGAGCTTTTTCTTTTTTTAATTACATAAAGTGAGGCATTTTTGGAGCTTTGCAACTACATGATCTATATTTTCACTTTTGATAAACACATGGCCTTTTTATTTGGGTGCGCAAAAAAATTAGTGAAACCAGAAAACCGAATTGAAACAAAAAAAAAAAAAACCAACTCGAAAAATATGGTTGACTAGTCTATTGATTTCAGTTGATTATGATTTATATTTTTTTTGGGTTTTGATTTTGGTTTCGATTTGTAACCACAAAAACTGATGGTTAATGGTTAACAATTTCAATATTTATAAATATTATATATATATATATAATTTACATATACATATAATTATTTTTAAAATACACACACACACACACACATAAATGATTTACATATGTTAATGTCCCTTGGATTTTCATTAAAGTACTATGTTTTATCCTATGTTTGATGAGAGTTAATGTGGTAATTGATTTGATTTGATTTTGTTAATGATAATACACCCAAAGGGTTGTTTTTTCCCCCCTTTTCCTTAATATGATTTTTCTTTTTTTCTAGCTCTTGTAATATACATTATAATTTAAAGAAAAAATCAATGATAAAAGCTAAAAAATAAGGTTTGTTATAACTATCAATTTGATTTGTTAAAACCATTTTGCTAAATTGTTAGAAACCGAAAACCAAAAAAATTAACTAAAAAAAGGGTTAATTATTAAGGCGGTTAACTTTTATAATGAACTGATTAAGGATCAAGATATTAAAAAATCGATCATTATGGTTATATTAAAAAATAGGGCCACGGATACCCTTACCTTTATGTTATAATTAATTGTTAATCTTCATTAGGAACACTTGTCAAAACATTACTAGTCTACAAACAATTAATTAAATAACATAGTATTATTAAATATATTAACTTATATTATTTATATAAAAAAGCAAAAAGATTGTAGAACTCAGCATATCCATGTTGGTGGGTGTTGTCATGATGTTCCTCCCTAAATGATCCCCATAAGGCATCTTCAAGACTCTAACATCGCATCGGCTCTTCATACCTCTAAGATGGATCGACTTGTCTAGATTAATCTCTTTGCCCTTCCTCATAATCCAACTTCAATTCCTACAACCTAATGAATTTGATTGGGTCATGTATAGACATTCTACTCAACATTTATTTTATTTGGTATATTATCAAACCCAACCACTTGGGCCTCAAAGTTCTCCCTATACTATGGGTTACACTAGGGATTAGCTTAGAAAATGTAGCTTAATCCTATATGATTCTTAACCAATTGAACTCTCATTCTTCTAATGACTT
Source organism: Combretum micranthum (assembly GCA_024138025.1). Classification (NCBI taxonomy): domain Eukaryota; kingdom Viridiplantae; phylum Streptophyta; class Magnoliopsida; order Myrtales; family Combretaceae; genus Combretum; species Combretum micranthum. Next base: position 715,466 of record JAMXBD010000122.1, on the reverse strand, counting down.
AAAATTAAGTTGCAAAACCAAATTTAACGCATTAGCAATTTGGTTGATCTTCTTTTTCTTTCTCTTTTTTTAATTGCCACCACATAAGATGGTGGATGACCATGAACAACCATAGGTTGGTCACATAACATATTATTTTTTTTGGCTATTTGCCAATCACCCAAGGCTAAGGGGTGGCCAGCAAACCCCTTATGGTTGCCAACTATGATTACTGGCTCACCCTTGGCCTTACGTTGTGTTTGTATATAGCATAAACTTGAGGAAAGGGGGAGAGAAAGAGAGAGAGCTGCGAAAATGGAATAAAATCTATGTTTGGCTATTTTAATGATGGTTGAAAGCGGATAAAGAGGGATGAAATCTTTCCATTAAGAAAGCTCTCTCTAAATTTAGAGAGAAGCAGAAGAAAAGAAGTGAAAGATGAGAAAAGTTAAAAATATGCCATTAAAAGTAGAGGAAAAGAAAAACAATTGAGGTTTTTTTTTTCTTTTTCATATTCTTCTTCTATTTCCATTTATTTTTATATATTCGTAATTTTAACATCTAAACACAACTAAAAACCATTTTATTTTCTCTAATTTCTTTTCTTCTCTTTTCCTTTCATAACTTTCTACAGCTTTTCACTCTTAAAAGTATTGCCAACTATATTGTTAGGCTGGTTGGCAGATAGATTTTTAATAAATAATATAAAACAATATACTACATAATATTATGTTGTTCAATTAATTAATTATAATTCAAAAATATCATGATAAGTTTCCTAATTAAAATCAACATTAATTAACTACAAAATATGAGTTGTGTTTTTATGAATGATATCTTTGTAAATCTTAAAAAACACACCTCATCATGTGTTGGTTATATTTATGTAATTTACTTTAAAAAAAACACCATTAGGTTGACATTGAACCCATTCTTTGATTGCATAAAATTGCTTCCTTATTCATTGATTTATTTATTTTATCTCTTTCATTTTTTTTATATGGATAATTCCTTTTAGTGTTGTTCTACCTAAACGTTCTATTTGACTTTCATAAAATTATAACACCCTAAATTTAATTAAGGCATTACTGCCACGTATAATACTCAAGTATTACATGCTCAGGCTTCCTGGAATAATATGTTTATATTGGACATTGCTATCCACTTTTAATTATAGAAATCGTTTGTTTAGATTTCTAAAACAACTGGATTTAGTTCAGAAAACCAAACTTTTATAAAAACATAATAAATGGTTTTACTCCTATTAAAGCAAACCAATTTTTAAGAAACAAAATTTTTATAAAATAATTTTATAAGATGCTCTTGTGAGTAGATCAATATTTACAAACATATGAGCATCATCAAGCCCTTTAAAAGAATATTACAACTTGAAAATATAAATCAAGCTATTAAAACCAAATAAAAAAAAATACAAATGAATCCATCGGCCTTACTTCACTCACTTCTCATCTCAAACTTCCCAGATCGCCCATATCCGAGTCAAACACAATCAGCATCATCAACCACACCATCATCATCACCAACATCATTCAATAACAACAACTCCATCATCAACAATGTCATCATCTTCATCTAATCATCAACAACATCAATATCATCATCATCATCCAATCAATAATACCTGAAAAAGACAACAATAACAACAATAATGAGTTGAAACTCAGTATACAGTAACACAATCACAGGCGGAGTGGCACACAAGCTTAATTAAATGCGATGCAACAAATAATAAGTTATTATCTTTTCTTTAAAGTAAATAAATCAACACTGGAGCACTCAGATTCTAAAACAAGCCACTGAGAACCTGGGGGCCCAAGTAACCACATAACGCTTAGGGGATTAATATAGGCAGCTCGAATATCTATATCTCCTAGATGATATAGCTAATAAAAAAAGTAGCGTCCTCTAGGATTTACGGCCTTTACACACTCTTTGCTTAGTCTTAGTCAATAACATCGTCTAGTTCAACTGGTTTGATAAACGTGAACTAAACTATGTTGTATCAATCTAAGCTTAAGCAAACATTGCACCGACACCACATACCCCATCGCCTACCTGCCAAGCCACATACGAATTGCCATGGCACCATGGTATACCATCATCATGGTAGAGAGTGGCTTAAACGCTAAACTACCGTGCCTGCTTCGACAAGGTTACCGTTTCCGAACTGGATTCAACGGCACAAGCATAAGCAATACTTATCAATTATTAATTATATGTAGTGTAATTACTTTTTTTATCTTATCATATATTCATATTTTGCGTTTATTATTAAGGACATTTCTGACAAGTACACTTTTTAGCCATTACATTCTATGTAATCTTCTAAACATAGGAATTGAATTATCATTCCTAAACTCATTCAATTCCAATCCATTCCATTCTAATCCAATCCATTAAGCCCTTGTTGTTAAAAAAATTAATGCAATAGCAACAAAATGTTGACATAAACAAACACAATAGATGCTCAGGCAAGAAATTCATATATCATACAAAAGTGAAAATTAGCACTTATGAAAAAAATAAATCCTGCACCATAAATTAAAAAAAAATGCTAAACCACGACTATAATATAATAATTTGTTCTATGACAGACAAGATTTTATCTTCTAATATATATATATATATATATATATATATATATAAACTAGTTTCAGGTAAAGAAAAATTTATGAATTTCTTGTCGTCTCTTTGTTACATAGAATTAGAATAAATATTATGTATCGTATAATTGTTTCCAAACCGAACAAAGAATTAAATATTGTATCATAGTAAAGGTAATAGATTATATTTTGGACCCTTAAGATCTAATACTAGTTGAATCAGAGCAGCATAAATGCTTACCATGGAAGAGGCATAAGGTTTGTTGCTAGAGTCGTGCCATTATCATTGGTTAAGATCTCATTCCCAACTGTAATTGTTGCTATTATGGCTACAAGAAAGTATATGCAATTTGTGTTCAGTTTCAAATGAGTCAATAGTACGTACACATGAAATTTATCAAAAGGGGCAAAGAGGAAGTGGAAGAATATGACTTTTTATCTCCTCTCTCTCTCTCTCTCTAATTCTTTCTATCTCCATGGGGAAACTTAGAACCACTACCTTTTGCCAAAGTTGCCAAGCTTACTTAGAACCACTACCTTTTGCCAAAGTTGCCAAGCTTACTTATCACTTCGGTCATAAAAATACAGACCAAGTCGCAAGCCACCATCTTCGAGTTGACTTAGTCACACTACATTGCACCGTGCGCTTTAAAAACTGGCCATGAAGGTGCAAGAATTTTTTTTCCTAAGTATTGATTTTCATTTTTTTATATATTATTTTATTGTATGAAGATATGTTATGTAACTTTCTTGCCCTGTCATCGAGAGTGTTTGTTCAATGAACATTTTGTCATTGTTTCATTAACTTTTTTAACAGTAGAGGCTTAATCAGAATAGGTTTAGGGACTAAGAGACTAATTGATCAAATGGAATTTTAAGGGTCTTAATTAACCAAAATAAAAAGTTTTAGGAGTTTATTTGAGTTTTTTTTGCCTTTGACTTTTGTTCATCAATTTTTGTAGTATAAAACCCATGACTTGTTATGACTGGTTGAAAATTCTGTGTACAAGTAACATAAGAGCGAGTAAAATTAGTAGAAATAGTACAAAATGATCTCAAAAGTTGGATTAAAAAGTAAAATAACATTAGTTAGAATTGGTCTTTTAATTTCGTGTTGCTTGGGCTTGGAGCGGTGCGACATAAATCTGAACTTTCCGAAAGCTTAACCGATCAGTTTGGTTTTATATTGGGTTGCCCTGAGCGCACGACACCTTCGCCCAAGTAAGAGACGTGGGGGGTTGGCTTGAATCCATGGAAGGCCCAACTAAGAGACGTAGAGTAAAGTAAAGGCAAGGGAACCCGTGATGGGTAATGTAAATGTAAATTCAAATTTGTCTCCGTTTCCTTTTCGGTGCCAGGAAGAAAGGATAGCAACCTAAAACATGCGGCCAAAGTAACCTTATTTTCCGCGCAAAGCCACGGGATTCCAGAAACTGAAACAAACAATACTATTATAAAAACATTCAAATTCAAAGTACCCAAAGCCAACATAAACTCAAAACCCCTTTGCTTTTCGGTTTGCAACCCTACCATTCTCATTCTGCTCCTAATTCTGTCTCGTGATTGAAGACGTACAAGTACAATCACGCTGGCGTTTAAAATTTATGTATGCTTCACCGAAACATATTGTTTTACAGACTTTTTTTTCTTTCCCATATTTTGTTTTAAATATTACTGAAAAGATAATGGAATAAAAATAAATTTCACTCTTAAAAAAAAAAAAAATAGAATCCCAGAAATTAGTTATATTTTTCTGTAGTTAATAGTTATCACTGTCTATTTGATTTGTCTTATTTTTGTCCCTTTGATATATTTTTTTTTTATTGTTTTCAAATTGATTATGCATGAAACAAACATTTTTTTATTCATAAACATATCAAACAAATAAGATACAAATTAAATACAGATAAAATATTGATAAAAATCAACAATTTGACCCATTGTTATCATAGCCAAGTCATGTTCCATATTCCACCACCAACGTTTTTGTTAAAACAAATGGTAAAAAAAAAAAATAATAATAAAAAAGTTTGAATGCTTGATTATATGAAATATCAAAGAAAAAAAATGCTAGTTGTATATGAAACCGATCTCTTCAGTTTCATTAAATATATTATATATATATATATGAATGTACATATATATATGTATATATTATCATATGCATTCCAAAAATCTCTTATATAGGGATCTGTGCATCAAAATGAGGAAGCACATTAATGAAAAAGATTGACTTTAAGAAAACCAAATTTTAGATATTCAACTACAAGAACATGGTGATGACTATGGGGCGGTCCATTTTTTATCCAAGAATCTCGCTCTGTGTTTGTTTCTTCCTAGTTCTACTCTCCATTTTCCAAACTCTATACAAAAGTAACATTATAAGTAACGGCCCTTTTTTTTTATATTCTTTTGTTTGACCTTCAAGACAGGACCTGTTCATTTTTGCTCATCTATACCCTGGTGTTATATTATTACTCTGACTCTAAGGCTGCCGATTAGTTTCAACATCTTCATATCAACTTCCCTCTGCCAGCAGATTCTTGTCACCTGCTTTGATCCGTGTGATTTTTGTTTGACCTTCAAAATAGGTTAGGTTGTGTCCCTAATTCTTCTTTCGTTGCATGGTCAACTAGGATTGATGCTAACATTTTAATAATGTTGCAGTTTGTAGTCATGACATCTGGTTACAAACTTGATGCAGCCATTCGTCATGGCTATGAGGACTTTGAAGCAAATGCTTTCAACTTTGAAGTAACATCAGGTGGAAGAGCCAATGGCCATGATAGTCTTGGTGACATCGAAGAACAAAGAAACACAACCACTAGTAGCATCATATCGAACAAGGAGCGTCGAAATATCATTGGCAGGTTTGCTGTTCTTAACTTTTTCTTTCAATCCGTTGTTGTCTAACCATAAATCGAGTTGATCCTATGGTAACACTGACTTGCCTGGCATAGGTTTATTGGAAAAGTTTTGAATTTCTCCTTCTTTTAAGCAGGTACTTTAGAATGAACAGAGCAGTGGCGGATAACCATTCAGGTTCTACCAATAATATGGTTGCAAAGCATGATCATGGATTAGGAAGAAGAAATGGACCTCTAATATCTGGAACTGCTTATTGTCTTTCTTCCTGCAGTATGATATTGCTCAACAAAATAGTTCTCTCAAGTTATGACTTCAATGCAGGGATATCCTTGATGTTTTATCAAGTAGGTGATGAATCGCTTTCCTGTTCCCATATGCACCAACTATTACCTATATAAATTATTCCGAGCAAATTATACAAGTTTCATGACACATATGTACGGCTTTGTAACATCGCTAAGGTGGATTGTTAATGAATTCTATATCTGGACTGTTCAATCTAGACTTTTAAACTTAATAAATCTGCCATCTTATGGTTGAGACTACAATTGAAGCGCATCAAGCATAGCATACCACTTAGTTAAAGGGTGAATACATGATCAATGGATCGGACACGAGATATGTTGCCTCAATGCCATGAAGAATTCTAAGTGATAAATATAGAAACATATCATATTTACAAGTTTTTAAATTTTAGATCAGCTACTTGTGATTCTACATCTATAAGTTATCAGAAACATATTTTGATCTGTTTAGATTAACACCGCAACCGTATAATATAAAAATTTAAACTTTTATGTATAGTGTGGGTTATTATATTTTTTATATAACACAGCCACTAATTGATACTTTACTTGAACATCCCAAGTCAAGACCTGATTTTATTTATTATTTCCTGACAGAATCTGATTAGTACAGTTGTAATAGCTGTGCTTGGTCTATGTGGAGCAGTTTCATTGGAAAGGCTGAATTGGAAGCTTATTAGGATATGGATCCCTGTGAATGTGATATTTGTTGGCATGCTTGTTTCAGGCATGTACAGGTATGTGGATGACAGAGTAAATTTGTGTTATATGGGTTTCTTCAGGATTTTACATGAACAAACACTCATGCATACATTCCTGTTTTATGTGATTCCTTTCTGCTTCTTCATTACAGTTTAAAGTACATAAATATAGCAATGGTGACAATTTTGAAGAATGTAACCAATATTCTCACAGCAATTGGAGAACTGTATATATTTCGGAAACGTCAAAACCAGAAAGTATGGACTGCCATGTTTTTAATGGTAGGTTAATCAATACTTATTCATTTTAAATGGATAAGCAGATCGCTACTACTCGGTTTCCTCAATATATGTGCGTGTGCATCATGTGATGATCGTAATCTTGGGGGACTTGTTCATCATGTGATGAGAAATTTTAAGATGTCAAAGATATGTGCCTTCTCTCTGCAGATAATCTCCGCTATAAGTGGCGGGATAACAGACTTATCATTCGATGCAATCGGATACACATGGCAAATTCTGAATTGCGCTTTAACGGCAGGCTATTCAGTATGTAATAGTTCATGCTTTTATATGTTTCTGTCATCTTCCATCTTAATAATTTGCAATTAGTGCTCCTTTACTAATCTTTTAGCTCACCCTAAGGCGTGTCATGGACAACGCAAAGCTCTATACAAGATCTCAATCTCTTAATGAAGCTTCAATGGTGTTGCTAAACAATTTGTTATCTCTACCTTTTGCCATCTTCTTAATCCTGCTTTTCGAGGAATGGCAATATGTAATGAATGCGTAAATGCCTCTGCCCCAATTGTGTTTGATTTTGCTTCAATGCATTTCTTTTGCAAGTGATTTTATCCAGACTCTACATCTGTTGTATTAATGTGCAGGGAGGTAATCAAATTGCCCGTGTTTTGGATCGTTGCAACAGCTAGTGGATTGATTGGACTTTCCATCAGTTTCACTTCTATGTGGTTTTTGCATCAAACTGGTCCTACTACTTACAGGTATCGGCCTTGCTGGAAGCTTGAGTAAAATGAAAGATAAAATTGTGGTGCTCTTGTAATTGTTTTTTTGATTTTATGATCCATTTTGCAGTCTAGTTGGTTCCTTAAACAAGATTCCTATCTCTATTGCTGGCATCTTGGTGTTCAAGGTTCCCCTTAGTCTGCCAAATTCTTTCAGTATTTTATTTGGTAATGATATCTTTACATTGTAATTTAATTGAGAGCATGCTTCCATGCTTGTTTTATCTGTCTCACAATGATGATTGATCTTATTTCCAGGTCTAGTTGCTGGGATATTCTTTGCCAAGGCCAAAATGTCTTGATCTGAGAAGTGATACAAAGTGAAAACAGTATCATTCACTTTATGCTATACTTTCTTATTTTTGTTGCAGAATTTGGAATGCAGTTTTCAGAATTTTGTTTTGGTTAATCAATTTTCGGATTTTTAGGCTTCCAAATCTAGCATAATTTTCTTACGGGCAAATGTATATTATCTGCATTATCATAGTTATTTATTCTTTGTTTTCTTTTACCTTTTAATTTAGTTCCATTGAAACGAGGATGTATTTCTTACTAGAAAACGAATGGCTCTGGGCAGAAAAATTATAGTACAAACAGAGATTTTCCCATAAGCAAACACATAACTTTTGCCTTTGTCTGTGCAACCAATATTAGTTTTGTGAGCTTTTCTAGGAGACATTCTACTGGTACTTGTATTTATTCATGCTCTGAATGTTAAGCTTCCTTTATATCAGATAGTTACAGTATTAATCTCAATATGATATCAAATCAATATAAGATTTAGGGGTGAGAAAACGATTGGCGAAGGTTGAGGGGTAAGGGAGGTTGGTAACTATGGATCGCTAACTCAGGATTGCCAAAAGGAAAATTTAGTTGTGGTGCGAACATAACAACGAAGTGGACAACGAAAATTCAGTCTCAAGACTACTTTATATGGATCAGAGGATTTATGGTACTAGAGGAAGCATATACAATGAAGCATAGCAAGGACATTCACTGTGGCTGTCTTTGATGAATGGCAGCACAGCTGTAAACACAAACTTGTTAATTGCATTCATCCCTTTCAATTACGCGATTGACTTGTTGAGCCATAAACAAAGTCTGAACCTAGTTGCAAGTGCATCACATCTTATCTCATAGACTTAAACTTTTAGATATAATAGTTGATCTGAAATTTGGGACTGAAACCGATCGGAAACTGATGCATCAGTACCATTATAAGGGAAATTAAAGGGGGAAAACAACCGTCTGTCCAGTGAATTTGAAACTGCAGACCTAATAAAGAAATGAAAGTCACTACCACTGCTAAAAGCACAAGACAAGTATGATATTAATAGATCAATCATAAGCAGTTGATAAAGTCCAAGCGTTCAAATCCATTTCCTGTCATCACCAACTCGGGCATCACTGGTATATGACAATGTAGAAGCTTGATCAGGCAACAATATTTGCATATACCATGGTCATATCCACTAGCAGTGCAACTGGATGGTGAAGAATAATTCACTTCCGAGGATGATGGTAAGACTTCATTCAACAAGCAATGCAAGTAAAGATCAGAATCAGTATAGAGTTGAGGATAAGGACCACCAAAATGCTGACATTGCCTATAGATATCTAGGTTCTGGTAGCCACTGCAAGGGGTTGTGTAGCCAAACGAGTTTAGGTTTTGGTTATTATTAGAGAAGCCATTGTTGTTGGCAAAGAGCTGTTGCATGATTGAGAGCTCCTCATCTTGTTGCAGTGTTTGAGCAGCCAATAATGAAGTAGGGGATGATGAGGAGTCATTGAGGTCTTGTGTATTGTCTTCAGGAATGACGAACTTAGCGTTTGGGGTTTCTGGGTAATTTCCGCAGGCTAAAAGGGAAGTCGAGTTGGCGTTGGAGGTGGAATTGGTACTAGGAGTAGTGTTCATGCTTTTGATGTAATCTTCAAGAAGAGTTGGTGTTTGTGGACTGGAAGAGTGGTGGTGGTGTTGTCGTTGCTGGCGTTTTTGGTTTTTTCTTGTAGAGTTCTGGCGTCTCTTGGTGGCGTTCCAGTGGTTTTTGATGGCGTTTTCGGTTCTTCCAGGGATGCATTTTGCAATTTCAGCCCATTTGTTTCCAACCTTCTTGTGTGCCTCCACAAGTGCCCTCTCTTCCTCTTCACTCCAGCTATCCTTCTGAAGATTACATAATGCATGGGAAAGCAACAATTGTAAGGAAGAATAAGGGGAAAAAGATTGTTTAAGATAAAGATCATGTAGTAGTAGTAGTAGTAATAATAATAATAATAATAATAATATCATCATCATCATCTTGGGCAAAGTTAAAGGAAATGTTAGAAGAAACGATTCATGATTCAAACAAGAGAGCATTTAAATTGGAACCATGTATTATGTTTTTAAGTTGTTAATAGACCTATACTTTTATTGGTTTTATTCTTTTCCTTTTCTTTCTTTCTTTGGAGGATAGAAAATCAATGAAAAATGTACAATTTTTACAAAAAACCAATCCTACCACTTTCTTTTTATAATGAGATATCTATTAAGGTCAATTTAAAAAAAAATGTTACTTTTATTTGCATTTTATTCTTTTAATTTCAATATGCATAAATAAGATATGAAAAATCAGGCCCATTAGCTGAATCACTAATAGATAAATTTTACAACTTTCTCTTTTTTCTTTTTAAGTATATAATTAATATCAAAAGCTATAAAATATTTCTTTCTAAGATTCTTGATAGTAAAAAATGTTTTGGGCACTATCAATGAGATATGTCCAATAGATGGTATAATCAGAATGACACAAAGAAGCCCACCAAAAAAGAAAAAAAGATGACACAAAGAAGCATAATTCAACAAGCTTTACAACTATATTATACTCTTAATTGATTTATTTAGATTCAATCGTATATAAAACTAGTATTAAAACCTTCTATAGGATGAACAAATAATTAATAAATAATATCTTCAATATTTACTTTTATTTTTAATTGTAATACTTATTTGTATAACATCAAGATTAGAAATTAATTAGACCAACTATGACTAAGAATGGACGAGAATTATGATATGGTTGTGAATAAAACAATTAAAATAAGGTTAACTATATTAGAATAAATTGTAGCACTAAAATAAGTAATAACTCAAACAATTTAGCCGATGGACTCTCATTTCCTAGGTTAGAGTAGGAAATGGTCATTTCATTGATATTAAGGGTATAGGCTTTGTTATGGTTGAAACCACAACCCATGTGAAGGTAATTTCTAATGCTTCATACCCTTGAAACTTCACGAAGTGTCGTTCAATTTACTGAGAAAGGGGATGAGGTGTGTTGTGGCAAGAAAAACTTGTACCATATAAAGTGCATATAGTCAAACGATGTTTTTTGTTTAAGTGAAAAAAAAGTGCTTCTCAGTTGATTTGATGAATGAAGGGTAATAGGTATTCCATGTCTCCGCCAAAGTTCATCCATCTCTAGCACAAGATACTGGGACCTTCTCCATCAGGTACAATGTTGAAGTTTCAAGGGCAAGGAACAGCTAGTGGTGTTGAATCTTCGAAGGACAACATATCAACTTATCTTACTTGACAATTTGGTAAAACTATAGTACAGCAAAAGCTTGATTGATCTTGGAGGACCATTCAAGATGCTAATTCTAAAAGGCAATAAATATCGTATTGTTTTGATCGATGATTTTACATGGATATGCTATTTTATTTCCTCAAGTTTAAAGCAGAAATGGTTAATGTGTTGTAGAGGTACAAGACTTGGGTTGAAAACCAAAGTGGACGCAAGATGGTTATCTTTTGATTTAAAAATGGAAAGATTACACGGCTCAACAAAATGTTTTCAGTGAGAAGAAGAATAGACCTACTATGGAGATGACTTATTGCATCTTCCATGAGTGTAATTTTCTTTAAAGATCTTAGGCAAAAGGTGCAAACACTATAATCCTGTTGATGAATGAATCTATTACCAGATATCCCAACAACATAACTGCATAAGGGCATGATTCGAATACAAACTATATCACTTGTTTGGTTGTTTACATTTCTCTTATGTTTCACAGGTTAAGAGAGACGAGCTTGATAACAAAATCTAAAAAGTGAGTATTTATAAGCTACAATGACCAACTCAAAAGCGTATAAGTATTCTAGCCTTAATTCGAGAATGAGCATTGAGATTAGAGCAAAGGAGGAAGAATTAACCACCAACCCAGTGGAGATAATGTAGATGAGTAACCCATGAAAGACTCCAAATCACTTTTAAGATATTTATGAAAGGTGTAATGTCACTCTAATGGAACCAGCCAATGATTAAGTTGCTAATATCTTACACTAAAGCATTGCCAAATTTCAGGTTTAAAGTGATAAGAAAACAAGCTAGGAATTTACAGCATCAAAAGCAAAGTGAGTTTAATTGTACCTTTAAAGTCAGGGCATGAACATATATACATATATATGTCTCAACCCATTTTTATACTGCTTCCGTGATTTTAGGAGTTAGTGGAATTTAATTCAGGTCATGGTTTTAGAAGGGACAAAAAAAAAAAAAAAAGAAATAAACAAAATGGAAAAAATGAAATTATTAGCAGGAACAATAGAGGAGAGATTATTGGGGAATTAAGAAGTGATTTGATAATGATTATTACCTTGATGTCAGGACGAAGATGATTATGCCACCTTTCGCGACATTGTTTCCCAGCTCTTCCGTCCAACTTCTCCGCTACCTGTGACCATTTTCTGACTCCATATTGCCTAACCAAGCTAATTAATTTTCTACTTGCAACAAAAAAAAAAAAAAAAAGGTGAGTCATGTAAAATATAATTTTCAACAATCAAACACACACACAAACACATATATAAAAGCATTATTACGATTGATAAAAATATAATATATTACACTAACATAAAAAGAAAAGCAAGCAATTAGGGTTCGATAAGCGAGTATGATAATGATAGTAATTCATGTTGATCACTAACATAAAAAGAAAAATAAGCAATAATTAGGGTTTGCTAAGCGAGTATGATAATCATAGTAATTCATGTTGATTGGCCGTATTTATATTTTATTTCATTTTACATTCATCCCTATACTAATATATACATAAACGTTAAAAAATTAACAACGATTCAATTTATCCTACAATCATCGATCCTTAACTATATAAACACATCCTTAACCGTGTCTTGTCTGTGTTTCGTATCAGCATATAATTGTTTGAAATTACCAACTCTTCTAATTAACAAACATCCCTAATCGGAAAATCATATGGTTAAACAAACCAACCTGTCTTCTTCGAGACTCCACTGGCCTTTGATCACCATTGAGTTCCTCTTAATTGATGTCTTTCCACCATCCCCTCTTATTAGATGAACATGTTTCCCACCAACAACTTCCACAGCTTGATCGTCACCATCATCTTTTCCATTACCCAACACACTGGAATCATCATCGATCTGTTTGTGTTGATCATATGATGACGATAATGATGATGCCCACTTCATCACCTTCTGATTAGGATGGTCCACCAATCGTGTATCAAGAAATATCAAACTAGGATTATTATTATCATTATTATAAACATCACTGGGGACTAGTGAATTATTAGAGGATAACTTTCCCATAAGCATATTATCATCACCTGTTTCATTGCTAGAGATAGCTTTGAAACACCTGTCTTTGTTCTTCCCAATCCTGAGACTCATATCATCACTCCACAAGAACCTTTCTATGGCGGCCAAAGGTGGGCTGATTCGATGTGCATGAGGTTGAGGTTGGTTTGCACCAACGTTAACACCACCGCGTTCCATAGAAAGGCGAAAAAATGAGGGGGTAAGCTTAGAGCTAGCTGAGGTATAACGTTGCATAGGAGATTTGAGGGTTTTTCTTTCTTGTGCTTTTGTAATAACAATGGCAAGAATACGTGTCTAGCCAAGGGAAAATGACTAGTAAATAATAGCCATTGATGAGGACCATCCAACGCTCAATATGCCATCATGTTGTAACTCCCCAGATTCCCCTCTTAACTCTCTCTCTCTCATACTAAACGTTGGAGAGATTAGATTAGTGGCTCATAAAACATAATTAATGCCATGACTGTTACAACATTCAAAATTTATCGACTTTATTACCTCATTAATTATTCATTATTGAGTGGTCCGGCTTTAGGATATTTGCAAATTGAATTTCAGATATTATTTTATGAACTTTGATTTCGAATTAATTCCTTCCAAAACGGAACTAAAATTAAATAAATAAACTAAACCAAAATGTTAGTTATTAGTGCAAATAAAACATGTATATGACAGGTATGAGTCTCCAAAATTGTAGTCTTTTATTATCATAAAATGAAGAAATTACAAATAATTTGTTTGTAAAAAGTGAAAATACAGACTATACAATAGAACCAAAACAAAAACCAATGGTTTTATAAAATTTCCTTTTATACATATTCATATTATATGTATACATATCAAATAACTAAGTTGGCACCCCATCCATTAATGTCGTATGAGAGAAAATTGTAAATGATATATTTATTACCTAGTACACATTAATTTATCTGTATTCATTCATATATAAAATACTTACTTACATGAAACGAAAAGCATAAAAAAAATAGTATAAAAATGCCGAATCTTGCATAATATAACAATTATCTTATAAAATATGTTGTAACTTTATATTGTTGGCATGAAAATTTATAACACGCAAGTGATACAAAAGGAAGGAAAAAAATAATAATAGAAAATAAAAAATAGAGAGAGATGTAGTTGAAAAATCGTAAAGGTCAGGTTTCATCCATATATACTTATATAATGCAACTAGAAAATTTGATTGACTCGATTATTACTATAAAAGCAAGAGAAATTACTTAAAGTAATGCTTGTGACTTTCATTAAGAATAAATACTAAATGATTTTTGATATTTTTTCCTCATCTTCTTGCCCAATTACTTATGCTATATTTTTCTAATAGACTTTTCTAGTTGATTTTGCTTTTTGCCTTGAACAAAAGGGGTCTAGTATTTGTATTTTTGTAATTTTTTATATAATTCCTACTTTTGTATATTTTTAAACGATGATGATAGACAAAAGTTTCATCTCTAATAATATGAGCACAAATTTTCCAATTAGATTAGTCTGGATTCCATTCTTATTGCCATAAGTTGTAAAAGATAAGAGTTTGGAAAATAAAAACAATATAAGATAAAGGGATCAATTGGAATTTCATGTCGATATTGCAAAGAGGACTTCAACTCGTTGAAATGCACAACAGATAGAATAAATACAAATGTAATTTCTTAACGTAACTCAAGAACTTTTGAATTATCATCAATTAAAAGCTTTTATATCTAAATATTAAATGCCATGAATCCTCGATTAATAAGTAAGTCAAAGGCAATCAAATTCTGAAAAAAAAAAAAGCAAGAAACAAGTTAATAATCAAAGAAAGGTACACGAAAAATCGTGATAGAAGTTTTAAGTTATGCATTTTTCCCGCGTCTTATTGGACTGAGTTGAGGCTAGCAATGTATGAATTACATGATATAGCCACTGATCTTGTCGTATTCTCACAAAAAGTAAAATTTTTCGATGAACTTACTTATACCAAGGATAATTTTCTTAATTATATTGTTAATAAAAATAAAATAAAATAAATATTTTTTTTAGGATGTTCCTAAAATATCTAACTTTTCTGAGACCCCCACTTTGCTTAGGGATGAGTGGTCGATGATAAATAAAATATCAAGATTTATTCATATCATAACCTATCTTATAAGGTATAGGATACAAAATTTTATATTCAGAACCTATCTCTTTATACTCATTTTTTACTTATACTAAATATCTCTTCAGGTCGGGTTCGAACCGGAACATGAGCTGGACCGGCTACTATGGGTCTAGTCGTGAACTTGCTATTGCTTACGGATCCTAGGCGGGTTTTCACTAGCCAGACCTGTGGACCCTATGGGTCCTTAAGGATCTTATAAAAAAAGAGAAAAAAATTAAAAAAATATTTAAAAAATAAATGTACTCATTAAATATCATTCAATAGGTTATTTATTAATTTGATTTTTCTTTTTAATGAGTATATTAAGCTAAGGTAATATTTTTAATGAGTATATTTAATAAGATAGAAAATTGCGTTCTTGGTTGTAATTTTAATTGCAATTCATTACTTTTACAAATCACAATTGTGTTAATAATTAAAATGCAAATGCATGGCGTAAAACATTAATTAGTGATATATAATTCGGGATTTTAATTCGAAGCATGTGACATAAATGCGTGTGTGTGAGTGAATGACATTAATTAGTAGATTTACTTGACCATAAACTGGAACAATAACGGATGAAATTTTTGACAGTCATAATTAACCTATTGAATATACTCATTAAAGGTATTACCTCATCAAATTAATAAATAACCTATTGACTGAATTTTAATGAGTACATTAATTTTTTTTAATTAATTATTTATTTTTTTTATAAGAGACTCTTAAGAACTTCTCGGGTTCACAGGTCTAATAAGTGTACTTGCCTTGGACACGCAAACCATAGCAAGTTGCGAGTCCACAGTTAGACCTGCTGTGGCCGGTTTGGGTCAGGTTTTGGTTCAAATCTGACATGTCTAGTATAACATAAAAAAAATGAGTATAAAAGGATAAGTTCTAAATATAAAATTTTATGTCTTATACCTTATAAGATAGAGTATAATATAGTAAAACTTCATACTCTATTTATTATGAATCCACAAACCACTCACCCCTAAATAAAATTGTAGAGGTCCTCACAAAAGTTAGGATATTTTACGAACATCCTAAAAAATTATTTATTTTATTTTATTTGCATTGACAATATAATTAAGAAAATTATCATTGGTATAAGTAATTTCATTGGAAAAAAAACTCACTTTTTGTGACAATACGACAAGATCAGTAGCTATATGCTCGCCGATGGCGTGGTTTTGTAATTCATGCATTCCTTGACTCAATTCAATCCAACAAGACACGGGAAAAATGCATTACTTAAAAACTTCTATCAACAAAACATGATTTTTTTTCGTGATGGAAAAAAAAAAAATAAAAATAAATAAATAAAAAAGATTTTCTTCGTGTAGCTTTTTCTTTGATTATTAATTTAAGAATTTCATCACTACCTTTAATCTGGAAGTCGCACGATTTGTTTCATCCATTTTGTTTTAAGAATTTGACTGCCTTTGACTTAGTTATTAATCGAGGATTATTTATACATAAAGGCTTTTAATTGATGATTATTCATAAGTTCTTAATTTTGTTAACAAATTGCATTTGTATATATTCTATGTGTTGTGCATTTCAACGAGTTGAAGTCCTTGTGCAATATCGACATGGAATTCCAATTGGACCCTTTATTTTATTTTGTTTCTATTTTCCAAACTCTTTATCTTTTACAACTTATGACAATAAGAATGGAATCTAGATTAATGTAATTGGAAAATTTGTGGTCATATTACTCTCTATTATATAGAGATGGAACTTTTGTCTATCATCATCTTTAAAATAATATATATATATATACAAAACTATGAATTATATAAAATATTACAAAAATACAGATACTAAATCGCATAAAGTATATGTAACACTAGGATTTACACCAATATCACAAACACAAAATGCCATATAGCAATCTATGTGAGATATGAGGGGAAAAAATTATCTTATTAAATAGATCTTGATCTATTTGACCCCTTTTATTTAAGGCAAAAAGCAAAATCAGCTGGAAAAGTTGATTAGAAAAATATGACGAGAGATTGCATGGATGGTAATTCCGGTGTTTCTGTATGTATATAATAACATACGTAATTGGGCAAGGAGATAAAGGAAAAATATAAAAAATCATTTAGTATTTATTTTTAATGAAAGTCGCAAACATAACTTAAGTAATTTCTCTTGCTTTTATAGTAATAATCTGAGTCAATCAAATTTTCTAGTTGCATTATATATGTATATGGATGAAACCTGACATTTACGATTTTTCAACTACATCTCTCTCTATTTTTTATTTTTCTATTATTATTTTTTCCTTCCTTTTGTATCACTTACATAAATATTGTTATAAATTTTTATGCCATCAATATAAAGTTACAACATATTTTATAAGATAATTGTTATATTATGCAAGATTCGGCATTTTTATACTCTTTTTTTGGTAGGGATTTTTATACTATTTGTTTCATGTAAATAAGTATTTTATATATGAAAAAATACAGATAAATTAATGTGTGTATTAGGTAATAATTGTTCTTTCACTTCGCTGTAATTGTAATTCTATTATAGCCATCTAGTATGAAAAATATTAAATAGCCATTCACTTTTCAAACCTATGAATGGTAATTCAATACTGAAATTATCTTTTTTTTTGTTTTTTAATTTCCTAATTTAAATAAAAAATTGATAAAGGAATATCCTACTTTTATTATAGTCTTATTCATTCAGCAAAGTGAACCGACTGTCATTTACAGTTTTCTATTATACATAAATGGATGGTGTGCCAACTTAGTTATTTGATATGTATAAATATATTATGAATTATTTAAATATTATGTAGGAAAGGAAAACTTACAAAACCTTTGGTCTTTGTTTTGGTTCTTTTATAAATAACTAATCATCTGTATTTTAATTTTTTACAAACACATGATTCATGTTTTTTTTTTTTTAATTTATGATAATAAAAGACTCCAATTTTAAAGTCTCATATCTGTCATATATATATTTTATTTACACTATGTATCTTACCGGTACTGTATGTATACAAGATATAAGTAATATTTTGGTTCAGTTTCTTTATTTAATTTTAGTTCCATTTGGATGGAACTAATTCGATATCAAAGTTCATAAAATAATCTGAAATTCAATTGAACAATGCAAATACCCTAAAGCCGGAACACTAAATAATGAATAATAAGGTAATAAAGTTGATATATTTTGAATGGTAAAAACACAATTAAGGCATTAATTGTATCTATGAACCATTAATCTCTCCAACTTTTAGTATATGAGAGAGAGGGAATATGGGGAGTTACAACTCATGATGGGATATTAAGCGTTGGATGATACTCTAGATGGCTGTTATTTACGAGTCACTTTCCTCTAGCTAGGAGTACATTCACGTTAGACATGCACTCTTGCCATTTTTATTACAAAGGTGAAAAAAAAAGAAAAGACCACCTCAAGTCTCCTATCTAACATCATACCTTAGCTAGGAGTGTTATTGTTGTTGTTAACGTTGTGTTAACGTTGTGCAAACAAACCTCAACCTCAACCTCAACCTCAACGTCATGCATATTGTATCAGCCCACCTTTAGCCACCACAAATAGGTTCTTGTGGGGGTGATGAAATGAGTCTTAGGATTGGAAGAACAAAGACAAGTGTTTCAAAGCTATCTCTAGTGGTGGTATAACTGATGATAATATGCTTATGGAAAGATTTTCTTCTAATAATTCACTACCACCAAGTGATGTTTATAGTTGTAGTAGTAGTTGCAGTAGTGGTAGTAGTAATAATAATCCTAGGTTGATATTGTTTGATATGACTGAGTAATCACTATCAAACCATACGTCCTATCAATTGACAAAATTAGCTATTGATTTAATAGTTAATGATCCCATGGAGGAACTAGATAATTGAAAATTTTAGTTAAGAAAGTCTAAGATTGGGATAATTGGAAGCACTATATTCTAAGTCCATCACATTTAAAATTTTCTAAACATGTGTCATTGTTTGTAATGGGAGATGAGTATATTATTAAATGAAATTTATTAATACACGATGCTTCTTGATTTTTTATTAACATAACACTAAAATGTTAACTGAAACTTATCAATTATCATGTCAAGATTTTCATTTAAGAAATATAAAATGTGAGAATGAAACTTACATTTATTCACAATTCACAAGCCATGTAGCATATAATAATAAATAAAAATCAAACAAATAAAATAAAAAGTGTTTATGATTTTTCTTAAAAATACATAAGCTGTAGAATATGAAATTATATTAACTTAATGTATTACCAAAACATAAAAAAAAATATATATATATACACACACATATATATATATATATATATATGGAATGGATGGCAATTGAAGTCCCCTAAAGCAATTAGTTTTTCCTAGGCCTTCACATTCAAACAAAACCAATGGCCTAAACATACTTATTTCCAACAACAAACAATGACATATGTTTAGAAAATTTTAAAAGTGATAGGCTTGGACCATATTGCTTTCAATCATTACAATCTTAGATTTTCAAATTTTCAATTATCTGGTTCATCCATGGAATCATTGGCTATTAAGTCAATAGCTAATCTTGTCAATCCATAGAACCTATCATTTGATAGTGATTACTAAATCATATTAATTTTACATGGCTATTTAATAAATAGCAAATCTTGTTAATTGATAGGACCTATCATTTGATAGTGATTACTAAGTCATATTAATTTTAAATGGAATTTGTCAATGGGTGCCCTAAGGGCCTAAGGAAACTTAAAAAGAAACCAACCGAAGAAGAAGAAGAAGCATAGTTCTTTTTACCTTGATGCATTTATTTTTATTTTTTATTATATAATTAATATCAAAAGCTAGGGTGGGTGGATATAAAGTGGATAGGTATAAGATTTTATCTATAGGGTACCTTGTAAAATATGTAACTTTTTTCTTTTATTCTTAAATTCTAATTTTTATCCCATATTATAAGTAATACATATAGTTTTATTCTTAAATTCTAATTTTTATCCAATAATTAAAAATTTTTGTAGCAAATCTTTATTTATTAACCTCAAATGATAACCATCACATCATATAACTTTAAAGATTAAGCAAATAAAACAAAAAAAAAAAATATTATGGGCCTATTTGAATTGTATGATTTTCATATGTATCTATATATAATCTGTATTTGTATCGTATCTATATTTTATTTATGTCTAATATGTATCTAATTTTTTAAATCTATATATGAGTAAAAATATTTGTTTTTCATTTATATCTATTTCTTCATAAATAATTTGGACCGAAATGATGACATGTGCGCCAGGGAGACCAAAGGGAACCTATATCATAAAGTACCATAGAATAATCATCCTATATTGCCGCAATAGAAAAATTATAGTAGATTAAGGTTAATGTTTGTAAAATTGAGAAAAAGGAAAAAGAAAAGGGAGAAAGAAAGGCAAAAATGTGATATGAAAGACGCTTTAAGTAATTAAATAATATTTTAGGGTTTTCAATATATGGAGTTGGACTTTTTTCCCCCTAAAAAAATCTGTAGAAAATTAGTCTTATTATTTATTAATATTATTTAATAATGTTTTATAAGTAATAAGATACTTGATAACTGAAACTTATATTTAATGTATATTAAAGTAAACGTTTAAGATATATATAAGGTATTATAAAGACCTTGTACTTGTAGTCTAGACCTTATAATCATATCCTTCTCTTCCCTAATGAGAGCACAGTCTAAAAAATCTATATTTAGAACCTATTTTGCTACCTTCAATACCTATTCAAATCCTATTAAATTTAGTAGGAAAAAAGTAAATACTCAATATAATATGATTACTTATTCATCCTTTTCGAAAAGTATGGAAATTTTCCTTTATAAACTTTAACGAATCTTCTATTGTCCTCATAACTAAGCCCTTTATACACTTAGGTAGCATTGGTTGCAAAAATAAGACACGACAAAGAGAATTTGACAGTACAATATAAGAAGTATGGTAGAGTACAATTTTAGTGTATCATATTTGGTATGTATGATACTAAACAACACTAAACAATATTTTATTAAAAAATTTATTTTTGTCCTATTTAAATATTTTTATACCATGAAATATAAGGAACAAATTTTAAGTTTGTCTAATCCTAGAGAAGACAGTCTTGTTCAATCTAAAATATATTTTATAAAATAAAATGATACAATAATTTTTGTCTAATCTAGCACTATAAAAAATTATACAAACTAAAGCTACATTAATAACTATCCGTTCAAGGAGGGATTTTTTTACTTGGCCTTTTTTCTCCCTTGTTATAACATGTCTAATACCTCTCCAAAACCCATTTTGAATAAACTTTTCCTTAAATGTCAATTAATTTATCATAAATCAATTCCCTTTGTATTCACCTAGAATGCACAGAGGTACATGGCATGCACATAAAATTAGAGACTTTTCTCTCCATCCGAATTATGTAATTTGAGGGACAGAAGAAATCCAACATGTTGAATTGTCGTGGCCGATGCTTACACACCGTAAGTCCGCTAGAGAAGTGGAAGTCAAAGCCAGGCATTGATATTATTGGATTCAATTGCCATTGTCGATCCCACATACTATATATTTCTTGACCGATGGACCATTCATGCAACCAGAAAGTATGATTCCCATGCCAACTAATGACTGATTATACTGCAAAAATATTTACTCTAAAATATAACAATAAGTCATTAGGTTGTATTATTATACAATCCTATTTATTTTGAAAATTACCTTATATGACTCATTTTAAGTAGACAAAATATATATCGATATTCCTCAAACATATCATGGGATGCTTTTTGATATAATGATTTGAAATTTATTGAAATTTTAAAGTTAAACGTATTTAGTAGAGAACACTCCCAAGTGCAACAAGAAAGTATTATTTCCATGCCAACTAATGACTAATTATACTGCAAAAATATTTACTCTAAATATAACAACGAATCATTAGGTTGTATTGTTATACAATACTATTTATTTTGAAAATTACCTTATGTAACTCATTTTAAGTGGATAAAACATATACCGATATTCCTAAACATATTATGAGATGCTTTTTGATATAATGATTTGAAATTTATTGAAATTTTAAAGTTAACGAATTTAGTAGAAAACACTCCCAAATAGTAGCGGGCACGGGATCAAAAGTGTGAGGCACATATACACACACATAAGAAAAAACTGATAAAACACTAAATGAATGAAGAAAAATGAAAGACAGGTAATTATTTGTTAGCAAAAACATAATTATAAATGTGTGTGCGTGTGTAACTTATCATTGTTAGTGAGAGGACCTACATTATCTTTTGATTGATTCAAGGTAGTTAATTTAATAACATAATATTATTAAAATTGTTTGATTAAATAATTTTTAAAATTAAAAAAAATTAGAATATAAAAGACCAAAAAAAAAAAAAATCGTCACAGGGCTAAAGGTGACGTGGCGATTGGCACAGTAGATAGTAACTCTATGGTGATGGATAGAGTGGCCACTTTCAAGTGCGAGCTCATATGTGTTATCATTTTCTCTGGCAAATTGAAGGAAGAAAATACACACACACATATATATACATATTAAGTTTTTCGAGTAATAATTTAATCACATCCAATGGGAATTTTATGTTTGTGTTTAATGTTTACTTATTTTTATTATATAATATAATTAAATATATTTAATAAAATTATATCAGCAAATTAATTTCATTAATGTAAAAATAAGAAGTTCAAAACACAATAGATATATAAGAATTTCATTAATATTTAAGTTAATGATAAGACAATAGCACAAAAGATATCAAAAACGAGAAGTTCAATTCAATATATAAAAAGAAAACCAAATGATAAAGTTTGAAAAGGGAATCCCTCGTAATTTATCCTCTTTTGTATTATATCTTCTTACTATTGGACCGGAGACGTACGGAATTAGAAAAGTTATCACCATTATATGTCTAAGTTCCTATACAAAATAATTACTAATATACTGCTTAAATGAAATTAATTATCAATTTTTAGTTGTAAAATTAAGTTTAAGAAACAGGGTGTTCAATTTTAAACAAAAATCACCTGAAAGAATCACGATTTAATGTTTGACTACGGTGATATAAATTTTTCTATAAATATCGCCATTAATAATCACAATGTTGCTCCTATGTTTAAACATGTATCGCAACTTATAGTCCTGATATGTATGCATATATCGCATTTTAAAGACGTGAAATATATGTATTTACTGTTCACTCGTATATCCTGTGATAAAAACGTTATTTTGTTGTGGTAAATTGATAATTATTTTCATTTTAACCTTATTTAAGGAATTAATTTCAATTAGTATCTTAAATAAAAAATTAATTCATTATCCTGCGATTAATAGCAATATCGACCGACATCATCGTTATCCTCATCGTCAACGACAACAATAAGTAGACTAGACCCAACACGATTGAAAGAAGCTGGAAACGATAACTCATACCCGGATGGAGAAAAAGAAAGCAGAGCTGATCTTTATTACAGCTCTAGAATTCGCTATTCGCTTATTAGATCAAGACGACAGGTTTGTAATCACTGTCCTCTTCAGTAGGCATCCATTCGAACACACTTTAGAGACATACGTTGATTCATTTGCAGCTTCACATTGAAGAAAAAGACACACAAAGAAATAATAATTAGTGAATTTTTTGTGTAAATTTTACAGATATAAGAGGTCCTATTTATACTATCTGAAATACATAAAGATAATAAATAAAACATTCAATGTTAATGGTAAAAGATAATAAATGAAAAATTAAAATATTCAATGCTAAATTACGATAGTAAAAAATAATACATACAAAATATTCAATGCTAAATTTTTAGAGATAAGAATGATTAGAATTTCCTAAAAATAGAAGCTGCCAAAAATATACACGGGTTCAATACATGTTTAGGGTTTTTATGGAAAAATATTACCAATATACAACTCCAATGAAATTGATTACCAATATACCACACCAAAATCACGTTTAAAAAACGGGATAAGTTTTTAATATACAAATCGCGATATGATGCTTCACTATCGTCGTTATATCGCGTGTGTAAAAGGCGATACACGTTAATCGCGTAAAGAAATCGCGATATAGCATGTATATCGTAACTACCAAATGCGATATACGTATGAAAATAACACGTATATTGCTTCTTCCTTTCGCGATATAAGTACGGTACTCTAGCTTTGTATATCTTGTTTTTAAGTCGCGATTTAGGAGTGATATATTGGTAATTATTTTTATATTGACCTTAAATAAGTAATTAATTTTTATTAGTATCCTAAACTGAAAATTATTTCAAATATACACTAAAGAAATTAATCAACAAATCTACTAAGATTGATAACCAAATCAATTTTAAGTTCAATAGGCCCCCTTAAGATCAACATGGTGATCATAAATGTTGATCTTGTCAATTAGTTACTGAAACAAAGCATAACAAAGTCCTTTGTTGAAGACATTGGCTAATTGTTGATGCGTTGGAACATACTGTGGCTTAAGAAATCCTTATTGAATAAAATCCTGATAAAACGACAATCAATTTCAATATGTTTGGTACGTTCTTAAAAAACTGGATTTGTTGAAACATGAATTACAAATTTGTTATCACAAAACATGTGGATTGGCAAGTTTAATGACAATAATAAATCATTAAATAGAGACTTCAACCAAATTAACTCTGAAGTGGCGTTTGCCATGGCTCTATATTCAACTTCTACTAAGGAACAAGCAACTACATTTTGTTTCTCGAAGTTCCAACTAATTCGTGAATTTCCAAGAAATATAACAGACCTAGATAATGATAAACGAGTAGTTGTGCAAGTTGCCCAGTTCGAGTCGCAATAGGAAGTGATGGTGCTAGAGTTATTAGCAACATGGAATATCCTACGTGAAATAATCCTTTTGATATATTTTAGTAGTCTTAAGGCAATATTCCAATGATGAACACGAGGAGTTTACATAAATTGACTCAACACCTACACTACATAAGATATATCATGCCTACTACATGTCAAATAAATCAATCAACTAATTAGTCTTCTATACTTGCTTTGATCATCAAGTAAATTTCCAATATCTATAGCAAGATCATGTTGCTGTGGGATTGGTGTGCACACAACTTTGGCACATTTATTCTTGTTTCTTGTAATAAATCAGTTGCATATTTTGTCTAATGCAAGGAGATACCAAATGAGTCTTGATTAATCCTTAATCCCCCATTCCCCCTTCTCCCCCCCCCCCCCCCCCCCCCCCAAAAAAAAAAAAAAAACCTAAGAGTGCCAAGATCTATTAATTGAAAGCAACTGTGAAGATATTCCTTGAATTTTAAACACTTCGCATTATTATTGCTAGCAAGTATAAAGTCATCAACATAAACTAAAACCAACAATTCAATCATATTCTTATTCATAACAAATAATGATGATTGGGAGAATATTACATGTATAGTACTTTCAAAACAAAATTATACAAAACCAAATTGTGTAAAAAAAAAAAAGTCACAAGAGTAGCGTCATTGTATCGTGTGATACAATTTTTTTTTAAATTACACATGTATTGCACGTTGAGACTATAATACAGTTCAAATAAGTATTGCATGACCAACGAGCGATACACATATGATTATATGTGTATCAATCATTGGAAGTACGATACAATCCAAACCCATATTACACAACCAACATGCGATACATAATTTTTTTAAAGTTTTACATAGTAGGTCGTTGTATCTTGCCTCCAGCATGTGATACACATATAAAATTGTCTCTTCTCTGACATGCGATTAGAAGTGGGTAAACTGGCCTAGCGGGCCGAGTCGGCTGCATCGGCCTGCGGGTTTAACAAGCCAAAATTTCCAAGCCCGAGCTCCGCCCAAGAGCTAAATTGGCAAGCTTGCAAGCTAAATGAATTTTTATTTATTTTTTTATTTGGTTATGTTAATTTATGCTGAAATTAGAATATTTATATATTTTAGGGTTTATATATATATTAAATATTAATTTTGTTACTATTTTGATTACTTATGTATAAAAACAAGTTTTTAAAATGATTTATTAGATATCGTAATACGTTTAAATCAATAAATATATATTTAGAAAAATGTTATAATGCTTGTGATGCATGTATCAATCTATTTTCTTCCATAATATATAATAAATAATAACTAATATGTTATTATAATATTCTTAAACTTTTCTTTGTTTTTTTTTTCAACTCTTAGCCCGTGGGCTGGCTCGGCCCATCATGGGCTAGCTCACTTTGTCCTATAGGCTAAATAGGTTTGGCCAATTTGGCTCGCATTTAAATGGGCGAAAAAAAAATTGGCCACCGCCCGCTTTTTAAGCTGGTAAAGGCACTGGTCCGCTAGCTACGACATGTATGTTTAACTTTACATGTGATATAGAGATGCTATTTTGGTAATTTTCTTATACAATTTGGTTTTATGTAATTTTTTTACAAGGACCTTAGACATGTGTTCCACCCGAGTGATCAGATTTACTTTGCTTAATCCCATAGTTAATGAAAGAATTTGAAAGTTTTCCAAACCACTACCTTGGAGCCTATTTCAATCCATAAAGATATTTCTTCAAGCAACGAATGGAAGTAGAATTTGGTGGATTGATACCTTCAGGAGGCAACATAAATACTTCATTATTTAGATCTCCATGCAAAAAAGAATTGTTTAAATCTAGTTAATGGAGATACCAACCTCTCATTGCAGCTATAGCTAAAGACATTTGACAATGGTTACCTTCGCAATAGGTGTAAAAGTTTCGGTATAATCTACTCCTTCCACTTGATTGAAGCCCTTTTCTACTAGATATGCTTTGTATCTCTCAATGGAGCCATCGGCCTTATACTTGAGAAGAAACACCCACTTGCAATCAATTGCTTTCTTACCCTTTAGTAGTTCTTTAAACTTCTATGTATTGTTGTCATTTAAAGCTTTTAATTCCTTGTCAATGGCTAATGCCCAACATGGATCTTTCATTGCTTGTTCATAAGTTGCAAGCTCCGTACATTCAAACTATAAACTTATTGAGGTGTTAGTAGATTTCATACCTTACAGTGATGATTAGAATGTATGATTAGGTAAAGACTCATTGCTGGAAGCAATAGCACACACATAGTCTTCCAAATAAACTAGAGCTCGTCATGCTATTTGGGGATGTGGTGACCTTTGATTTGTGTTGATAGTTTTTGCATCATTATGAGCCAAATTTGAGTTTTCAGTTTGACTTGGTAGTGACTCTTGTAGTATTTCATCTGCATACATTGATGGAGGTTTGTCTATAAACAATTATGGAGGTTGTTCATCAGTTTGATTAAGAGGTTGTTATGCTGCGAAGAACTCTTGAACAAGAAGAACTAATTTCTTTTAAAGCAAATCTATTTTCATAAAAGCAAACATCACAAGATTCAAGAATTTTTCAGTTAGAGAGTTTCAACACCTCATATCCCTTTTTCCCTTAACAATATCCAAGGAAAACACAAGGTTTAGATCTTGGATCACAGTTTTTCATGAGATTTTGGTTTGATGTAAGTATAGCAAAGACATCCAAAAACTCACAAGTTGTCATATAAAGGTTGTTTGGCACAAAGAAGTTCAAAGAGTGATTTATTGTCAAGTCTAGGGCTAGGCAATTTGTTTATAAAGTAAACAGCTGTAGAAATATATTCTTCCCACACCACCCCCACCCACCTCCCCCCAATTATTTTATTGGAACATTTGATTGAAAATTTAAGCCTCTTCCTATTTCAAGAATGTGATTATGTTTTCTTTTTACCACTCTCTTTTGTTGTGGAGTTTAGGAACATGATGTTTGATGCAATATCCCATGTTTCAACACATAATCACGAAATGCTTCAAACACAAATTTTGGAGCATTATCAGATCGAACATATTTGACTTTCTTATCAAACTGAGTCTAAACCATTTGCACAAATTGAATAAAGCAATGAATATATTCATTTTTGTGTTTGTCGTGCTCTATGACACTCATTACAAGGCAAGAGATTTAAATTGCTCATGTTATAACTATAAAGCATAGGCAAAATAGATAAATGACCAAAAAGTAGATGACCAAGATGACAATGCCAAAGTTGTACATCATTGCTAGCTTTATTCATAATTGTGTGTGTCACTTTCATTTCCTTGAGATGATAGAGTCCTTTAACCCAATCAACCACTCCAATCATCATGGCTGAAGTTTGGTCGTGCAAGACACAACAATTTTGTGTGAAAATCATTTTATAGTTTGAGTCTTTAGATAGCTTATGTATGAATATTAAGTTCCAAGCAAAAGACATAACATATAAGACATCGCTCAATTTCAAGTTATTATTAAAACATAAATCTCCAACAAATGTCACCTTAATCTTATTACCATTAGGAGTGAAGCATTAGAACAAATATGATTAGATGCTCCACTATCTAATCCAACCATTATATCCTTTAATAAAGTAGCATTTCTTACCAACCATATTCAGAGATGATGATTTGAGTGCAGATATGAGTTCTCAAACTGTTAAGCGGAGAGACTACTAAGAGAGTAATTATTATTAGCTAGTTTCACTTGAGACTCATCTTCAATGACTTTTTTCTTTATCAGATGCAGTAGCTAAATGAACAGATGTAGAGGGTATTTTTCTTTGTGATCCATGCCAATTTGGAGAGTATCCAATTAATTGAAAATAGTTTTCCTTTGTGTGTCTCAAATGTTTGCAGTAGTCACATTTTAGCTTCCTTGAACTTTCATTTCTTTTGTTGGTATTTTTTATTTCCTTTAACGTTAAATGCTGATGCATCACCAACTATGTTGTTCACATCTGGTTGTAAATGCCCTTCCACTTTCGCCCGCAAGCATTAAATATACTTTGCTAAGATTTAACAGTGGATCCATAGCAACAATTTGACTCTTCACACTATTGAATTGTTTAGAAAGTCCAGCTAAGAATTCATGTATCATTCCCTTTTCTCTCGCCCTACCAAAAGCTTATGCCGATTCACAAATGCAAATAGAAATATCAAGATACATATTCTATTTTTCACATAGGGATTTGGCCTAGTGTAGTATGTTTGAATAAAGATTCCATGCTGTCTCATATTCATTATTTACTTCCTTATATCCTGTAATTTGGATTCATTCCTTTATGCTAATCTCTCTTCAAAATATACCAAGTTTTATCTTACAGAAGAGAGATAAACAACACTCTCATGTAGATCCTCAGTTAAGGAAGTGAGAATCCATGAGTGAACCGTTGAATTACACTTCTTCCAAGTATGAAAATCTTTGTGATCTAAATTTGGACAAGCAATACTTCCGTCAACAAATCTTGCTTTGTTCTTTCCTTCCAATGAAGCTAACATTGAAATTTGCCAAGATAGATAATTTGGACCTTTTAGAGGGTAAGTGACTGGCACTTCACCTGGATTGCCTAATGGGTTAAGGTAAAACGACGATGTTGGATCAAGAGAAAGACTAGTGGCTATCGCAGCCTTTCCATATTCTTTAATTTCTATTTTGACACTTACAAAGGTTTAGTGTTTTAGAATAGCTTTGATACCATAAAGAAAAAGACACGCAAAAAATAATAATTAGTGAAATTTTTGTGTGTATTTCACAATGATATACAAAGGTCCTATTTATACTGTCTAAAATACATAAAAATAATAAATACAAAACATTCAATTCTAAGTCTAAATTTAAGGCTGACTTACTTTGTTTTGAACGTTGGCTGTGTAAAACATTCAATTCTAAGTCTAAATTTAAGGCTGGCTTACTTTGTTTTGAACGTTGGCTGTGTTGTTTCATTCAAAGGCCAGTGTTGATGAAATTTTCATATAGGCTGGCTTTGATGTGTCGAAGGCTGGTGGTGTGTACTCCATTTTGGCTAGCTTACTTTGATTTCTTTTTAAGTTTGAACAAATTTTCTCTAAATTTCTTGTATCTATCATTTAATTCCTTCAAGACTTGAAATATTAAAATTAAGCACACTCAAGTACCATTTCCATAGGATTTCTATAAAATCAATAATAGTTTAACATGATTTAATCAATGAAAAGTGAGTATAAAATGACTTTATCAACTCTTCCACACTTAAACTTTGCTTGTCCTCAAGCAAAATAAACAAGAACAAATAGAAATCTTTCATAGAGAGTACAAAATTTTACTTTCATAACTTCAAGCATCTCTTATAGATCATGACTTGCAATTATGGTGTCTAGTGCTCCAACCAAACTGGGTACATGTAACTAGGTTACAACAATTAAAATTTAGTAGCTAATCTAAACAAAATAAAATTTAATCATAGTGTAAACCTTAGGATTTATGCTAAGTTTATGCTAAGTTTATGCTTAAACCCTAAAATTAGAGGTCAACTAAAAACTCTAAAAGTCAACAATGACTATAACAAACCCTAGTGTTTAGATTCGACAATCCCGCGTTCTTAACCCTAGAACAATAATATTGAGATAATCATGGAACATGATTCGTAATGACATGGGAATGCCTAAAAAAATCAAATTCATCAAAATTTAATTCGTTCCGAACCCGAAAGAGATCAATTTTCAAAAAATATATCCCAAGGCTCGGAATAGTAATATTCCGATAACACTGTTAGACTCGTAATAATATAAAGATTTTAAAAATATCAGTTTTATAATTTTTCGATAAGTAGATACCGTACTTTTACACGTATTTTCTTAACTACTGGTATTAATTTATCCTGTCTACTATTCATGTCACTATTCATTACTATCCATCTATCTGTACTTTTTCTTAATACCTAGTCTTACTATTTATATACCTATTTCTTACATTTTTTATTTCTAATACAACTTTATACCACTCATATCTCACATCTTAATCACACTTCATTACAAAAATACAAAATAAATAAAAGTTTCCCTCCCTACTTCTCCATGGCCAGCGCACACTATACACATATATCTAAATTATTTTTTTTAATTTATTTTATTACATCTAATTACCCTCCACAAAATTCTATAAATACTCCCTCTCCCTCCAATTTTTTCACACACTTCATTTCTTTACCAAAACTCTCTCAAAATATCACCACAAAATTCCTCTCCGCAAATTCCTCTCTAAAACTATTTCTTCTCGTTCTAACTAATAGGTAATGTCCTAAAACTTCTTTATGTTCATGTAACTTACTATGAACAAAGTGTGTGTTTCTAAAAACCCATGGAGATTAAAAAAGTAATAATATGTTCATACTATTTTCTTATTCATACATACATTTTTATAATATGATATTGTTAATAGGTTACTTCTTATGTTCATGTAACTTAGCATGAGCATAGTGTGTTTTATAAAAACCCATGGAGGTTAAGAAAGCAATATTATGTTCATGTTTTGTTTTTATTCATACATTATATTTTTATTATTATGCTTATATTATTATTATGCTCTTATTATTGCTCTTATTATACTTTTTTCTTTTCTTTTTCTTTTTAGAACTAGTCTTTTCTTAATTTTGGGATGCCTTGATAAAGCTAAGGCTTCTAATACTTAACCTTATTATTATTTGCTCCTTATATATCTCTTTATATCTTATTATATGTTATTGCTGTCTTTTCATGGCTACATAATCATATTCATGGATGATTAAGATGATGTTGTCTTAATAAAAATATAAAGGGGTTCTTTCTTTAATGTAGAAAATAAGACTAAACTCACTTTAAAAATGAATATTTGTCACTTAGCAAATATTTCTCATCAAATATTTAGAAAATGGTTCATAATAAATTTTTTTCAAAATTTTATACAAACTCATCATGAAATTCCAAAGTGTCAATAAACATGATTTCTTTAAAAATCTAACTAAGTAGAGATACATCTTCTTTTCAAAATGATAACATGAAAATTTTGAGTTAAAACTTTAATGATGATAGTGCTTTCCATGCAAATTTTTCATAAAAAAAAAAAACTTATTTATAAGAATTTTTATCAACTTTATAATACACATAAGAACTAGACAAGTTTTCAAAGTTAAGATAAAATCAACCCACTAGATTATAAGCCCACTTGGATAAATAAAAATTTGTTAAGGAAAGTAAGTTTTAAAGATGCTAAACTCAAAAACCAAATTGTAGAAGAATATAAACATGAAGAAGAAATATACATGTAACACAACTTAAAACATTAGAAGATCATCAACCACTTAAGAAAAATTTTGGAAACTTCATTTTCTAATCACTAGAAATAAAAATTGGTAGACATCTTAAAAGTGACCAAGTTTTTGAAAGGTCAAATTTATCTTTGAAAATGTTAGGAAATGAAATTTTAATAAGAAAACACTCAAATGTAATGACCTAAGAATTTTCAAGTTTTCCTTTCAATAATTTAAAGGAAAAATTTGTGTGTGTTGAAGGGGGGGGGGGGGGGGGGGGGGGGGGGGGGCGGCGCGGGAGTGTGGGGTGGGTGTGAATCTGATTCTCTAAATAAGGAAAACTATGTGTGTATAGCTGTAAATTAGCTAGAGATTTTGTAATACTTTAGTTAATATAATCCCTGGTTCTAGGGAATTAATTTTTGGGTCAATATTCTTTTTAAGATTAGTTAATTTCCTAATTTAGAGTTTCCTAATTTAGATACTTTGAAATGTATATATATCAATGTAATTTCATTTTTTTATTAAAGTAGAAATATTCAATAAAATAGAAATATACAACAAAATGGTATAGTGAACGAAAAAAATGGTCAAATATCACAAGAGCATTTTTGTCTCAAAAAAACATTCCTAAACAATATTGGGGGGAAGTTAGTTTTAACTTATGCCCATATGATAAATAGATTGCCTACAAAGGTTCTTGATTTTCAAAGTCCTATGCAAGTTCTAAAGAAATTCTTTATGTTAAGTCTAGCTTGATGTTAATCAGCTAGCTAGTCCAGCTTGAGCCAAATAGTCAGTTGGAATAAATACGACCTGAGTTAGAGATTAAGCCAAAATCCATACAACTTGAAACCGAGTCTCATATGCCCAAGTCACAAGAGGTGATTCAAGACTCTATTTGTCCATTGCTGGTTTTCTCAAGGAGGAGGGCACTTGTGCCGGTTCACCTAAATCAACCCTTGTTCTTAGACTTAGCGAGGTAATTGTTGAACCTATTTCTAATAAAGATGGTGCCATTGAAAATCTTGATCAAAGTGAATATGATAATCCCATTGCTATTAGAAAAGGAACTAGGGCATTCACTAAACACCCTATGTATTTATTCATGTCATACAAGAATCTTTCCCATAATCACAAAGCCTTTCTCACTAGCTAAACATAATCTCCATCCCCAAAACTATATCTAAGGCATTAGGTGATGAGAATTGGAAGAATGTCATGAAGGTCGAAATGAAATCACTTGAGAAGAACTAGACATGGGACTTGGTGAAATTACCAAGAGGGAAGAAGCAGTGGGATATAGATGGGTATTCACGGTAAAGTACAAGTCAGATGGTTCATTAGAGAGGTACAAACCAAGGCTTGTTGCTAAAGGATACACTCCAACGTATGGAATCGATTACCTTCAAGCATTTGCTCCTTTTGCAAAGATGAACACCATGAGAGTGTTGTTGTCATTGGCTGCCAATTGGGTCTGGAAATTATAGCAATTTGATGTTAAGAATGCCTTTTTACATGATGATCCTGAGGATGAGGTTTATATGGATGCTCCATCGGGGTTTGATTTAAATACAGAACAGGTAGTATGCAAGCTAAAGAAGGCATTATATGGACTAAAATAGTCTCCAAGAGCTTGGTTTGGAAGGTTTGCCAAGGTAATGCTCAATTTAGTATAAACAGAGCCAAGGTGATCACACCTTATTTGTAAAGCACTCAGTTTCAGGGGGAGTGATTGCATTATTAGTCTACGTAGATGACATTATAGTGACTATTGATGATTTAGAAGGAATGGAGAATTTAAAGAAGTGCTTAGTGAAAGAATTTGAAATCAAAGAGCTCGGTAAGTTAAAGTATTTTCTCGGTATTGAGGTAGCACATTCTCGGGAAGGGATCTTCATATCTCAGCAAAAATGCATAATAGACTTGTTAATGGAGACAAGCAAGTTAGGATGCAAACCAACAGAGACGCCTATAGGGCTCAACCACAAGCTTCGAGATGCTCTAGAAGACGCAGCAGCATAGATAAAGGTTCCTATCAGGGACTTGTGGGAAAGCTTATCTATTTGTCACGCACTAGACCAGACATAGCCTAAGCAGTCAGTGTTGTAAGTCAGTTCATGCACAATCCAAAAGAATCGCATCTTAAGGCTGTGTATCAAATTCTGCAATACTTGAAAGATACGCTAGGCAAATGAATTCTATTTAAGAAAGGAGAGAAGCTAACTCTTGAAGCCTATACTGATGTAGATTATGCAGGGTTTATAGTTGATAGAAGATCAACCTTGGGTTATTGCACTTTCCTAGGAGGCAACCTTGTGACTTGAGGAGTAAAAAATAAAATGTTGTGGCAAGGTCCAGTGCAGAGCTGAGTTTAGAGCATTGGCACTTGGGATTTGCGAGTTATTATGGTTAAAAATTATCTTCGAAGATTTGAGAGTCAAGTGGGAAGGACCAATGAAGCTTTATTGTGACAATAAATCAGCTATTCAATATTGCATATAATCTAATTCAACATGACCATACAAAACACATTGAAGTTGACAGGCATTTTATAAAGGAGAAGCTTGACAGTGGCTTGATTTGTACTCCATCCACTAGTGATCAACTTGCAGATATACTTAACAAAGGGTTGTCTAGGAAGTTTTTTCATAAACTAGTAAGCAAGCTTGGAATGGATGTCCATTCACCAGCTTAAGAAGGAGTGGGAAAATCTGATTCTCTAAATAAGGAAAACCATATGTGTATAGCTGTAAATTAGCTAGGAGATTTTGTAATACTTTAGTTAATATAATCCTTGATTCAAGGGAATTAATTTTTGTTCAATATTCTTTTAGAATTAGTCATTTCCTAATTTAGATTTCCTAATTTAGATATTCTGAAATGTATATATATCAATGCAATTTCATTTTTTATTAAAACAAAAATATATAATAAAATTAATCCTAATTTGTGTAATATATATATATATATATTTCAAAAGATTTTCAACTATACAAATATCCATGTATTTGTTTAAAGGTTTTTGGATGAAGAAAGTTCTAAAAATGTATTTTAAAAGCTGGGAATTGTTGTAACTATTCTATCCCTTTTTTTTGGGAGCAAAATAACCTTAGAAATAGATAGATCTTTTCGAGAAGATAGAAAATGACATATAATATGTGAAATTTCGAGTTAAAATGAGCAAGTTATGACTATTTTAAGTTGGAATTTCCATAAATACAAATTTTACCGCAAATAGAAGCTAGAGTTAGAAAATTTAAGTAGGAATTTTATGAAATACTCATTTTGAGTATTTCCTTTGTTTAGGAAACGACGAAGACGACGTTTGCTAACTCGAGGACTATTTTGATTAAGGGAGCTACTATCAAGATATGGCTGAGTGAATTTACTTCCCTTTTATTTTTCATGCTCATGATTGTGCTTGTAGCTTAGTGGCACTAGAACTAGGAAAAAGATAAAAATAGAAAAGTGCTTGTGATTATATTGCTGGGTGAATTTATGATAAGCATATTGAGTCTTGAATTGTCTAAAATAAATTGTATGTTTTACTGCCATGTTAGAATATCTGAAAACTGGATGATCAGCTTTAAAATAAAATAAGTAACTAGATTCTTAATAAAATTGAATCATGCACTTTACGAATAGAGTCTCATTGCATGCACTATTATACATATGCTGAGATGAGTGTATGATAGTGGTGATTGGCATAATCGGTAGTATGTGCATGTGACAAGTAGTAGTGGTAAGATCTATTTATAATTGGTGGCGATTAGTAGCCAGAAAAAAATATATATATTAGTTGGCAGTAATTAGCCAGTGTACCCAACTCCGAATGAAGGGCGTAAATTCATTCAACATATGGCTCTCGGAAAATCATATCTTGTATGCTCATGTGTTTGTTGCATCCTACTTGTTTGAATAATTAAACTTGTTTGATAATTTTTGTTCCAAGTATGGTAAATCGGAATGTTCTTACTAAGCTAGTAATGCTTACACCCCCATAGATTTTTGAATGTGCAGGAGCATTTGCTTTTGTATCCATGATCTCCATTTATCCGCATAAGTCATCTTTTGATAGCTTTTGGGAGAAATCCAATCAATGGACCTAGATAGAGCTTCCTTTAAGACCTTTTGGTGAAGTTATTTAAGTTTTATTATAAAGACTTTGTATTATGATTCGATCCTTGGAAAATATTTAGCGGGAAATGCCCCTAAGTCTTTTGGAATGAACTTATAAATTTTAAAAGTGGGCTAATATTTATCTAGATTCTTGTATGCTTATATTACTTGCTCAAACTACACTTTCCACCGGCGTCTCCTATTATCGTGTTGTACGCTTTACATATAATATCGAGACTTTCATGTGACTAAGGTAATCATTCTTAAGTTTTAATATTGTATGTGGTAGATTGGCACGGTTAGGATAACCCTTGAGGCGTGACACCCAGTGTTTAACAAAATAACCTTTTGTTGAAAAGTAAATACACAATCTAGTAAAGAAAATACCCATTTAAACTTTAAAGGACATTAGCAAGCATATAGTCTTAACAATACAATGTGAAAGCATATGATATCTACTATTTCCCTAAAATTTCTCCCTCTTTATTATAACTCTTATTTCATTTGGTGCTTTTGCATTCATATTCTTTTTATTTCACACAAGCATTTATTTCTTTTTTTTTCCCAAAGTCCATGAATTGAACTTCTATCTTTCCTCCCTTCTCCATATAGTGAGTTCATTAAGTCGGCACATCCCAGGTTTGTCACCTAAGTGACCAAGTTTTAAGAAACCCCTATGAACTCTTCTTCACTCTAACGTTTAAGTTTAGATACTCATAAATCAATTACCTAGGTCAGTGGAGTAAAAGCTATGCTTGTTTCTTTCTTTTCTTTTGAATGCTACAATAAAATTAAAGAACTTTTTATAAAAGATCACTAAGTAAAGAGTTTCTTCTACCTCCTTTACTAAGTGTTGAAAAGTTATCAAAATAACTCAAAAGAGTATGCATAAGCTAAATTTTTCCTAGAAGTAAACTTGTTTATTTTTCACATAAAGACTTGATTTACTCTCAAACTTTCAATTCTAAAGCTAAATACAAGGTAAATTTGTTCTTAAAAAACTTAAGTACTTAATTTCAACTAATTATTATAATTACAACACTAGGTAAGTAAGACACCTAACAAGTCAATTTCACATTTTTTACAAATTTGATCAGTATAATCTCCAGATTTCATGAAATTGTTGAAAACAAATTGGCCTAAAATTGCCATATAATGCTTTAGGAAAAATATAAGTTCAAAGTATGGGTCAACAATTGAGGTTCATATGTCATATGTATTCAATCAATTCAACAAAATTTCAGACATCAACAATCATACTCAACTCATTCTCCATATCATATTATCCAGTCCCTTACACTTATATTTAATGGTGTTCTCATTGTTTCTCATTCAGTTCAAAACAAGAAAGAAATAAAGATGAAAGAGCAAAGGAAAACTGGTATTTCCCCAATTTTTAAAATTGATGCAGTTTGAATTCCAACCAGTACAACAATAGAGAAGGTTTTCAATTATGTCTATCTTGTAAGTCCATCCTCTTCTGGTTTGAAATTCATGCTCTTTAGCTCTGATTGTTCTTTCATCTGCACAAATAGGGCACACATATCCAAGTAACAAACAAAAGATAAAAAACAAAAAGAAATATTTACAAAGAAAAATATTAGTGGGTTGCCTCCCATTCAGTACTTGTTTTATAGTTTCAACCTGACTTTTTGACTTTCTTCTTCAATGAGGAACAAAATTACTAGTCTTTTTATCCTCATCCTTTATTTTCTTGCATGTTTCTACTCTTGACTTTTCTGTTATTGTGTCAACCTTGGTGGATTTAGGGTTCTTTTTCCAATGCTTCATGATATTTACATTTACCCTCTAGTTCTAACCCTTAGCACCATTTTACTATTTTTCACATCAGTGACAACTCCAGCAGTGGCTATGGATAGGCATCCAAGGATGAAAGGTATCTCTGGATCTTCTTTCATGTCTAAAACAACAAAGTCAATAGGAAAGATGAACTTGTCTTCTTTTAATAGCACATTCTCAATCATCCCTCTAGGTCTTTTAATAGAGCGATTAGACAATTGAATTATCATCTCAGTCTTCTTAATTGCATCCCCTAATCCTAATTTCTTAGCTATAGAGAAGGGTATCAAATTGATGATTGCACCTAAATCACAAAAAACATTCTTAAACTGACTATCTCCTATGGTGCAATCTATAGTAAATTTCCCTCGATCATTCAGTTTAAGGGGCAATGCATCTTCGAGGCTTCAATACATGCATGAGTTGACATGACTATCGCTCTCCCATCCATCTTTCTTTTCTTGCTCATTACTTCTTTCAAAAAGCTCATGTATTGAGGTGACTCTTCCAAAATATCAGCTAAGGGAATATTGACTTCTAACTTCTTAAACACCTTTAGGAATTTCTCATACTCCTCATCTTCTTTCCTCTTTCTTACTTGTCCTGGAGAAGGAATTGATGGCACATATGACTTGACAGTGGGCTTAGTAACTATAGGAGTATGCTCTTGTTTTACCACATCTGCCATTTGCTTTGGTGTAGAAGCCAAAGTCTCTTCTTCTCTATGTACTTGCTTGTCTCTGAATTGATCCCATTGACTGGCTCAATTGGGGTAAAAGGTTTCTTAAGACCTGCAATTTGCTTTCCTAACTTCTCAAACCCCTCTATAGTCAGATTTGCAAGCTTTTCAATAGTTAATTCCCAAGCTGGCTTTTCTTCATTTGTTTTTACCTCATTGATCATTGAAGAAGTGTTTTCTAGTTTTTCTACACTTGATACAATTGTTTCTTCTTTCTTTTTATCTTGCCTTTGAGAATCAACCGGAGTATCATTTTCTTTTCCATCACTAGATTGCTCCCATTCTTCACTTGAATTTGCAAGTTTAAATATAGAAGATACAAAATCTATTAGACTTACTACCTAAGTCTCCAATTTCTCTATAACTGCTTGTTGCTTCTCAAACTTTTCGTGCCATTTCTGCTCTAAACCCCTCATAATTTCTTCAAAACTTTTCTGTTTACTTGGAACTGAGGTAACTACATTGTCAGAAGATGAAGCAAAATTCTTTTGATTTGGATTCTCACAAGTGTGGTGATACTCTTGTGTTAACATGCTGGAATCAATTTTGGCCTATCACCTTGACATTAAGAGCCATCATTCAATCCGTTATACGACGAACACCATTTCCATCAGCATTTCTATGAATTCTTCAATTGTTATAAACGCCATTTCTACCGGCATTTCTATTAATTGCTCTCCAGCATCTAACTCTTACATCATCATATCATGGACTCCTAATCCCCTGAGAAATATCAACAGCTGAGACCAATTAGGTGACTCATGATAAGGGCATTTACGCATCAAGTTGTGATATCTCCTCCAGGCATTTGATAAAGGCTCTCCTTCATATTGCCTGAATTTCCTAATATTTGATATGAGCTCTGGAGTACAACAATATGGGAAGAATGATGCTTATTGATTATCCATCTTGGTATTCAACAGAAACTTCAAGCACCTGAAAGGAGAAAATGAAAAACAAGTAGAAATGTACAAATATACAAAAGACTAGTATTTACGAATAATAAAGAAAGTATATGTATATTTTTTTTTCAAATTTTGCAAATTTGTTTTGAGATTTTTCAAATAAAATGGCCTAATCTACTAAAGTCCTAAAAACTAAAAGTAACACCAATCACTTCTCGACAACGACGCTAAAAACTTATCACACTTTTTCTATCTATGCTTTTTAAAACTCTTTTTACTCTCTTTTGAAATTCCTTTAGAAGTGTAAATATTAATCGGCCAGTGTACCGAGTATGTGTGCAATAATAAAATTTTGGTAGATACCGAGTCGTGTCCACAATGAGTGAAGACTAGCTCTCAATTATATTAGTCTTAATGTAGCTAGGAAAATGAAAAAGAATTTTTTATTTTGGTATAAGAATAATCTACAAAGATATAGGATTTCCAACATCTATAATTGAATTAGGTTAAGAGCAAACAGATCATAAAATCACAAATTGATTAAAAAGGAAATTTTCAATTATAATCCTAATCTATCATGAATTCCAGAATCAATCCAAAATACATAATCAGTGAAATAGCATCAACAATTCGAATACAAATAATGAATCAATCAATAGTAGATAAACATCAATTAGATAATTCAAATCAACAACTCAAAACCCTAATTAAGCACAATAGATCAAGTATTCATCACCATCCATAATATGGATATAGGAAAAGAACAAAACCACCTTGTCAAGAAAATCTTGTTATTGAATTCAAATTCAAATGATGTTTTCCACTTGATCTTAGTGTGGAATTTGCAATCAAATTAAAAAGAAAAGTTCTCTACTTTTTAAACCCTAATCTAGATCTAGGAGCAATGGATTTAGATGTCTGTTTCATGCTTAGGGTTTCTTCTCCACTTTTGCAAAATTTAGAAGAAGGATTTATATATGAAAAGTCGCATAGGGATTTAGGCCGCCATGAAGGTTGGTGGCCTACATTTTAAATCAGCCAGCGTTGCTTTGAAAAATTTATTTCCGCAAGCAAAGTTGAATGTATGTGACTCAAGGCCGACGGCGTAAATCTTCCAGATGCCAGCCTTCATTGTTTAACAAATTATTTTCGAGCTGGGATAGCTGCCAGCATTGGGGTAGCTTTGCATGTACGCTGACACGAAGACCGACGGCCTTTCCCTCCCAGTAGTTGGTGTTAAAGTATTTGAAACTATGGACATGCAAGGTCAGCATAAGCCTACAACGTATATGTGAAATTTGCCGGCATACAACTCTAAATTTAAGGCTAGCTGAATCTGTTTTGAATGTTGGCTATGTTGTTTTATTTAAAGGTCGATGTTGATGAAATTTTCATGTAGGCTGGGTTTGATGTGTTGAAGGCTGGTGACGTATGCTCCATTTTGGTCGGCCTACCTTGATTTATTCTTTAAATTTGCACAAATCTTCTCTAAATTGCTTGTATCAATCATTTAAGTCCTTCAAGACTTGAAATATTAAAATTAAGCATACTTAACTATCATTTCTTGGGATCTATATAGAATCAATAATAGTTTAGCATGGTTTAATCAATGAAAAGTGAGCATAAAATGACTTTATCAACGAGTTAGGTAACAAGGTCCAATGAGTTCAGTTTAGTTATTAGGATGACTTTGGGATATTTGCCTTGATGGGCTTGGAACAGGGGTCACTGGATCGATCTACCATATTCAATCTTTCTCTAGTAGGCTTATGTACAAAGTAGATGACTATTGGCATTGGCTCATAAGGAACTCATTCAGAATAATTATGAATTGAACTTGCTCCATCGTATCTATCAATCATTAAGATGATTTTATGTTCGTCATTCATGTCAAGTGCCAATAAATACTTGACCACTCCTCATCCGTTTGAACTTTT
Organism: Combretum micranthum; assembly: GCA_024138025.1. NCBI lineage: Eukaryota > Viridiplantae > Streptophyta > Magnoliopsida > Myrtales > Combretaceae > Combretum > Combretum micranthum. The sequence goes on along the minus strand of JAMXBD010000122.1, from coordinate 673,507 downwards.
AGAGAGAGAAGAGAAATAGCATATTCCATAGAGAAGGCTTTGCTCATCAAGATCAAGTAAGGCAATTCAAATGTGCTACCACTATAATTATTTAAGAATTGCAAGGTTAAAGTGCAAGGTCTACTTAAACTTCCTGACCTGTCACATATTTATTCGAGACACTGCAACTGTCTATTCCTCCTCCTTGTCATTCTCTCCAAGCTATCCCATCATCAAGTATCATCTCCTCAGCAATACTTTAAAATCACATGCAAGGCACGAGATCCACATAATATGCGTGTGACCAGCTCAGAAAAAACCCAACATCTACACATATCATTCAAGTTAGCAGATGCATATAGCCTTGCTATTCTATTGTTTGAGATAGTTGTGAGAAAGCTGACTATGATGACTTTCAAAGAGAATTGACTCTACATGAATATATCATGATGGCTCTACTAGAAACGGTCAAAATCATTAGTACTTTACTAAAATCAGAGCTAAAACCTTATGATCTGGAAATTTAAGTTTATAAGTATGGTGCGAGCTAGTACTTTCACTATTTGAATAAAGCCCATCAAGTAGGGGATGTAGAATGTAAGTGAGTGCGCAAGGATTTGAACCTACAGCCTCTTGCTCTAATACCATATTTAGGTTAATACCACAATCATTAAATCTAAAAGCTTAAGTTTGTAGATATGGTATGAGCTATTATATTTATTAAATAACGGGGATAGTGTAGATGAATGATGTTTTGACTGAATTATGTGCTTTAAAGGTCAAAATCTCCCATTAAGAAGCCAAAAGCTAAAGAATTCAACCTCTTTCTCTTCACGCTTCAATTGTATTGCTTTCTTTTTTCTCTCTGGTTTTTTTTTCCCCTCTCATTTTCTTAAAAACAAGTTGGAAATTGCGATACAATTAAAGTTACCTCCAAAGTTATTCTAAATGGTTCTTTAAACGAAGATACTAGTATAAAATTTGAGATATTGCATAATGTCATGCAGAGATTATTTCAAATTGGTGAAACTGCCTAAGTCTCTAAAAGATTAAAATAACATAAACTTAAAGACAAACTCATAAGCAGTTATCAAGCAATTTTTATACAACCATACTCCTACCGTGTTGTAGACATGCTCAAGGTCAAGGGCTTCTATCCTGACTATTCATTCACGCTTTGGTTACTCATGATTCCTGCAATCAGCCGTTGGATATTATTAAATGACGATCCACCTCTCATCAAACCCTTCCTGGCATGCTCCTTCATCCCCACAACCTTCTTCCTAACATTGTTCTCGCTATCCATCAGACAACTTATCGCTTTATTGATCTCTTCCGCGGTCACCAATCTAACGCCCTCTTTGTAATCTAAGCTCAGTTCCACTGATAATCCCAATTCTTTGACCATCCTAAATGCATTCATCTGTTGCTCTGCATATATAGGCCATGTTGCAATTGGCACCCCTTGCCACAAGCTCTCCAGTGTAGAATTCCACCCGCAATGAGACACAAAACCTCCAATAGCTCTGTGATTCAATACATCTACCTGTGGAGCCCATCCACATACAATCCCTTTGCCTTTAGTTCGCTCTAAAAAACCTTCTGGCAGGACAGTTGCACGATCCAAACTACTCGAAGCATTAACTTCCCTCTTAGGCCTTCTTAGAGACCATAGAAACCTATGCCCGGATAGCTCGAGTCCAATCGCTATCTCTTTCAGTTGAGGTTCCTCAAAAGAACCCATACTTCCAAAGCACAAGAACACCACGGAAGCCGGTGGCTGATCGTCTAGCCATTTCCAGATACCATCCCAGATGGATTGTTCCACTGAAGGATGATTCCCACCTTTTAGATGGAGAATCGGTCCAACCGCGTAGATAGCAGGGTTATATACATCACCACGTAATGATTTCAGAGCATAAGGCTCCAGCTCTTCAAATGTATTGAGTATAATACCTTTGGTATCCCTAAACCTCTGAGCCAACTTTATGAATGTATCATACCCACCATGCTCACCATCAAAGCAAGCTTGAGGGAAGGCAGAGACAGGAAGAGGCTTTGCAGTACCAGGAAGTACAAAGTCAGGATCTGAATTCTTCACAGCTTTCCCAACTTTTTCATGGTAAGATGGGAGATAAAGCATGAAGTCAAGAAAACCAGCACTGCAGGTGAAGTACATATAAGAAGGAAGACCCAACTCGTTAGCTGCATCAATCATGCACGTGGAAAACAGATCCACAACTAATCCAAGTACATGTGATCCTGATGATCTCTTTTGTCTTAGAGCTTCTTTGACATGTGGTACGTAGCTTTCTATGTAGGATTTCATGTAGAATTCCACAGATTTAAGAAGCTGAAAATCAGGAAGCTGCACTTGCGGGAGGTGGATGAGGGTGATACTAGGATGTGAAGCAGCAAATGAATCGACGTATGTTTCTAGGGTACGGTCGAATGGAGGCTTGATGACGAGGATGGTGATTAGGAAGCTGTCGTGCTCATGCAATAAGCGAAGAGCGAACTCTAGGGTTGATATGATGTGACCAACTGCCGGAGCTGAAACGAAGATCAGGTCTGGTTTCTCCTTCTCCATCTTGGTAGGAATTTTTGGTCAACACATCCAAATCCAAAACATGGCTCTTTTCAATCCTTATCCGTCCTACAAAAAGCATTTAATGGGCTGTGGTTGCAAGGTACTCCACAAGATAAAAACATCGTGATACCATATTTGATTTAAAAAACTCACTTCATAAGACTAAACAAATTTATTTTTTATATTTTATGATATAAAAATATTAGAATTAAAAAAAATAAATTTTTTTAATAAAAATTTTATTTGATATTATTCAATACTATATATACTAAATATAATAAATAAAAATTATGTTACGTAATACTTTTTATACTGTAGCATACTATCCTTGTTGTCCTATCTAATTCTTTTAATCAATTGCTACTTTGCTAAATATTTGCAGAGTATAACATATGGTTTTAATAGATGTGAACCCGCTATTTTTGAACAAATTCAAGTGCCATTAAAATTTTAATAGCTTCGGACAAAGCCTGTGGCTGTAATTTGTCCACCTGACCAACGTAATTTTATGAGTGGTTGGCAAGGAAAGGAAAGTTGCTGGCCCTACGAATTGGCCAGTCAAGACAATAATTATAGCATGTGGGCTCGAGAATGGATGGCTAGTTGGGGAACATTAGATAATGTTTAGCCGAAATTTAAAATTAAAAAAATGTTGTTCTTATCTGTATTATTAAAACCCAAGACCTTTGATCTTCATATTTTAAACATAACTTACATTTAATTTACTAAAATAAAATTAATATTTCATATTTATTATCACATAATGACTATTTATTTATTTGATTTGTAAAAAATTCCATCATAATAAATACCTATTTCATATCATAGAAATAGATGAGAAATATCCTTGATCATTAAACAAAGGAATTATTATTCCTTTTCAGTTTCATTCCTTTTTGATGAACAAAACGGATGACATGTTAATTATGCAAGCATGCGTTTGGTGAAATATCCTAATAATATATATATATATATTATATATATATTTAAGGTAGATAATATGAAGTCATGAAAAAAAAAATTAATTAGATTAATAATAAAAAGTGAAAATATATATAGATATCCTAATCTTGATATATTATTATAAAATATCTTAATAAAGGATTAGAATCTATATTTATATGGGTACGTATGACCAGCTTTATAGGGAACAATTAAACCTTAATTTGATATCTATATATCTCTACACGTCGCTTTTAATAGCCTATTTACTATGCTGAATAGAATAAGAGGAGAATAAAATTTTAATTTAAAGAGAATGTAATAGAGTTATAATGACTATTACAATGTATAAAAAGTAAAACAAGTAATTATTAGAGTAAAAGATAAAATATATATAAGGCCCACTGTATTTATTATAGAGAGAAAATAATTGCATATGTGTTATTTTTAATATAGGGGTATTTATAATAAAGTTGAAAAATAAACCATTGAATAGCAATTCATGAGTCATCATTTTTCCTTCCTTTCAAGTGAACACCATAATCTCAATTTTACATCAAACAAAAAATCAATAAATAATTATTCATGTTAAGTGAATGGACTAAATCCTTTTACCTCTACATCATAAGGTCAGTATATCCAACCAAGAAGATGTCTTGAGTATAGTAATCAGAGCTGAACTAATTCAGCTTTAATTATATGGTGGTGTTGGACAAAAGGAGGAACTAAGAGATTCAGTATCTAAAAAGAGGATATCACATAAAGGAATAAAGGTCAGTAAGAAAAATATTGTGAAGTTGATGTAATGTTGAATATGTATAAAAGAACATTCACTGGTGGAGTGTGTTCCTTAAGGAGATTAATCAGAAAAAACTCAACATCAGAGCATCTGTACCGACGAGTGAAAAATAAAAGCTCTATGGACGATGACCGCAATAACTTGGCAAAGTAAATTACGAAAAATATGAATTACAACGTTTATCCATAATTTGATTTACGATGGTGAGGATTCCAATCACGTATCTAAATTCACATATTAATGCATACCTTGAAGTAAACAGCCGTAAAGGAGTTTTATTATGTTTTGATTAATTGATATAAATGCATGTTGAACAGGAACAAAGGTTGGAAGAAAATAATCTTTGGCCGATATTGACATGTGATGCTTGCTTAATTTTTTTGTGTCGGAGTAACTTACCTATTGCCTGGAAAAAGGACATGTTTATCGCCTTTCATAATTAAATACAAGTAACATAAACAAAACAACTTTTGGTATAGTTTTTTTTTTTTGTTTTATTTTATCATATATAATATACATATATATATAGGTGGGTGCAATTTGTTTATTTTAATGTCAATGATTTATATGATTATACGTGAAAAATTTTCCTAATGCCACTACTTCTCTAATTTTAATTGACAAATGATAATATACTTGTTTCGGATCTGATGTTATAGTAGTACCATGTGAATGGAACATTAAGTGCTAAACTGATTGTCAATTGCTGGAAAGATTTTATTCATTCGTAGAATTTGAATTGTGTTATTATATGTAAATATATGTACTTGTTCATATTAATAATTTTATACCAATAGAAGAAAAATTTGTTAAAATACTTATGCGGGTGAAAAAGGAAAAAAAAAACTTTAGAAATCAAGATGAGACAATTAATAAATATTCGTAAAGCATCATATATGCCAAAAAATATGCTAGAATATATATAATATATATAATATATATATTGAATGGAGTCATTGTGATTGGTTTAGTATGTGGTTGCCACCTGGGATAAAGCATTGATCTTATATTCTTAAATTATAATAATAAATGTGATTGCAATGTATGGTGTATTGGGAAATATGGAGTTATAGATAACTGACGTTTAATTAAATGACTAAATTTTGAGTGATAAAGAAAAATATAATAATAAAATAGTGATAAAGAAAATGTGGAGTCATTCGTATGGCATTAGATGTAGGAATTATTTTATAATTGTGATTAGACATTAATATAATAATCTTCTTAGTAAATATCGTATAATAACATATGGTAGTAAATTGAATGATTATCAATAACCTTGTAGCCTAGTGGCATCTGGTTCAGATCCTCATAATTAAGGTACCGAGTTCGATTCCACGTTAACATGTTGTAAAGATCCTATATGACTGTGTTTCAATAGCCCTTGTGGCTCATAATGAGAAAAAAAAAAAAACAATTGAATGATTATGATATTGTGCTCAACCTTAAGGTTCTATGCTTGGGTATAAATAATAAGGTTGAATAACTTAGGAAATAAATTCATTGCCAAAGCTTTGTTGCTATAGGTATGTAATGAAATGCTTGTTCATACTTGTGCTTGGTCATCTCAAGCCGAAGAGCGATGCCTTTGTTAGGTTCTCAAACTCCGACACGTAGTTAGATACTTAAGCCATATTGTTGCGGCTCAGCAAGTAGTTGATAAGGGAACAATATCAGATGTAATGGTCACCCGAATAGAGAAAAGTTATATAAGACTTAGTTTAGGGATTATGGGTCTCGGTAGACTATAAGATATAGATGGACTGTGGCAGTGGTATCTAATAATAGCTGTAAACCTTAGACGATGCAATTTCTTTTGGTTTTTATTTTGGGCGAGTGTTCAATTGTTTCGTCAACCCCAAATACTACTATGATAGTATTGGAATCTAGATCTCCTGCCGTGTTACCCGGAGTCAAAAGTACTCTTGCTAGTAGTTTCACTTAAATTCAATATTTAGATTAATGCATGTTATATTAGTGTAGGAATGTATGTACATGTCGTATGTGGTTGCGTTGCTATGTGGGCTTCGACTTACTCCTTCCTTTTTAGATAGTTATGTCATGTTTAATATGAAGAATGATTTAGAATGGAATGGATTGCATTTGAATATAATGGATTGGAATAAAATGAGTTTGGGAATGCTAAATCTATTCCTATGTTTGGAAGATTATATGGAATGGCTAAAAAATATAATTTTCGGGAATATTCTTAGTAATAAATGTAAAATATGAATACATGATAAGATAAAAAATAATTACACACTTATAATTAATAAGGGTGGAATAGAATCGATTCCACCTTCTCAAAGGCAGAATTAAATTCCCTTTCAAAGTCGAAATTGTCGATTATAAGATTGTGATTTCGGCTTTAAAAACTCTTCCAAACATTAGGAAAAGAATAAAAATCAGAATCACGATTCCATTCTGGTCCATTCTTGTGTACCAAACGTACCATTATGATTATGTCGTAGAGGACTACTATTGGAGGTTTGACTATATGGATCAAGACTTTTCATATATTTTATTTACATAAATTAAAAAACTTATGAGCATATTAGTTTATTATGTTTCAATTAGTTTCTAATGTTTTATTTATAAACCCTGGTGTCCAAAATATTTTATCCATTAAATAAAGCTTTACAGTCTTTTAAATTTATTTATTTATCTATTTTTTAGGCTTACATAAATATTTCTAAAAATCTAATTCAATGTTTTAATCAGTTTAAAATTTGATTAGGAACACAGTTGGTAATATAGCCTTATGTACTATACTAAAATAGGCTATGTGGTGAACTATTGATGCTATAGATAGTTTAAAGGCGTGACATTTTGTATTCAGAAATGAATCCAAATAGCGATTCCTATGTTTGGTTGCACCTTTAAATGTTAGAATCATGATTCTCTAGAATCAAAGATTGTGTCTTTGAAGAGGAATTCGCTTGAGAAGGTGGAATTGCCATTCTATTCCTTTCTCATAAAAATTACCATTAAATTATCTTTTTATCCTTTTACATATTTATTATTCACATTAATTACTTAGGATATTTTTGTCAGATAACATGTTAATTCTATTCCATGATGGATTCAAATAAAGGAATGATTTATCATTCCACCTCAGAGTTCATTTCTCCCATTCTAATATATTCAATTCCAAATGATTTCCATGTACCAAACGTGACATTACTCTTCTGCTAAAATACTTTTTTTTTTCTTTTATCAAACAAGCAAATTTCTATCATCTTATCACGGAATCCTATCACTACTACTAATATTATTATTAAATTGATTATAAAAAATTTGGGAAAAAATTTGAAAAGGTTTGATCACAATCTGAATAGATCTAAACTATTCAATGATACAACATGATTGATTATATTATAATTGTCACGGACATACAATATTTCATCAAGCAAATACTCATCCTATACTTCAGGGACATCAGTGCTTTCCCTGGAAAGGTGGTTAATATACCTTTTGAAAGACAAATAACCTTCTCTCCAATATCATTTCGTCTTACATTTTTCTAATAGTATATATCAAATTGCATATGTAAGTTTGTTCAACTGTTATATTCCACTGCCTTTAATTCCCAATGTCCTCTATCTTGGTTGGTCAATCCAGGATAGGCTGGCAAGACTAAAGGACTCGAGAATCCATTTTGTTCCAAGAGAAGCAAATGCTGCTGCTGATTTTCAAGTAAGAGGAGTTTTTGAGAGGATGCTGGCTGATTAAAGAAATACCTGGCTATGCAGAGTTCTTTGAAAGCCAAATAAAATTAGTTTATCCGATGTTGGAAAATGAACTTTGTATTGTGATGCCCAGCTTGATAATGGCTAAGGCTTTGATGCTGTTGAAGGAATTTTTGTGTGTTTATTTATTTATTTTTTATTGCAACAAAAAGCTTTGAACTTGATATCTTAAAGATGAAGAATAGAATAACATATAATTAGACTATAAAACCATTGGTAACTTGTGTAGTTTCGTTTTGAGTCAATTGAAACAGGTTTTGTTGCTTAAAAAAATATTATAAATTAATCCCCTTTTTCATTCGCCTAAATGCATTAATGTAAACTGCATACATACCAATAGAAGCTGGACTTGCAATACATGTACCAGTAACACAATATGAAACAGAAAAAAGTTGTAATAAATTTATTATTAATATATTTCACTTTATTATTTCACGTCTCATCTACTTAAAAAGAAAAAATAAATAAATAAAAAGATGTTTTTGAACTCCTTACATATTTCATACATTTTTTGAACATACAAGACTAAAATGAAAAAGATTATTATTAAAATAATTAGAAAAAAAATAATAATACGAAAGTTACAAACATATCCTAGTACATTGGGATTGAATTTTCCATACAATTTCAATTATACTAAATTAGTGTAATAATAAATATCGAATTTCAAATTACAAAAGAAAAAAAAAATGGCTCAAGGTAGAGAAATTTGAATCGTTTGTGTATTTCTTATTAATAGATACAGGCTAGTTGATATTCATATATGAAATTTGATTCTTTCTTCAACTTTCTTGTTTATGTCATTTATGCATTAATTTTAAGGTCACACCATTTAAATAGTTTCGAAATGCAATGCAATATATTTGTTGTTTCACAAATAACAAAATAAATTAACCAAGAACTTTGGTAATAAATGTAAGCAAAATTGCATAATTAATTTATAGAATTCTGTAATAAAACAAGCACAAAAAATTTAAAATATCAAATAATATTTACATTATAAATATACTAGTAATTATATGAAAAGAAAAATGTGAAGAAAACTTTACAATTTCGAGTCCTTAGTCTAAATTAATTACAATCCTTAGTAATAATAATTTATCTAGCACATTTCTTTATATATTATATTGCTCTCATACACTATGATAGAAAAATAATTAGATAATGATAGAATTTTAAAAAAGGAAATTCAATAGAAAATCAATATGAGTGAAATTTTGAATAAATCATACAAAGCTAACATTATATATAAAATATTCTAGAATTTTTTATCCATTATAAAATGTTTTATTTGTATACATATTTGAATATATTAGAAAGTCAAATGCCATTAAAGAAAAATATATTAAGTTAATGTTGTAAATAGTATATGAACTTTTGCACAATATGTAATCATGTATTTGAACTTTGAAATTGATCAATTTACTTTCTAAGAAGACTTTCTAGTGCACATCCTTTATGCCTCATAGAACACCGTCAAAATGTTTGCAAATGTGTACTAAATGTCCAATGGTGTACAAATTACTAAAAAAAAAAAAAAAAATATTCAAGATATAGAATTTGAATTGTTTGTCTATTTCTTATTAATAAATATATGCTAGTTCATTTTCAAATATATAATTTCGTTCTTTTTTTCAATTTTCTTGTTTATGTAATTTATCCACATCTCCAAGGATTGAGCTAGAATTGGGACTCAAACCTAACCTGGCCAAGTGGGTTTACCTTTAAACCCGCCACAGTGAGGGTGGACATCTCTACAGGTGGAGCCAAGACTTAAAAAATCTAGACCCTTAACCGCCCCAAATTAAGTTGGGATGAGTCTAGACCCATGGACCTGCCATATTGTGATTTTTTTTTTAAATTTCTAAAATTTTACAAGTGTTGTAAGGAGTATTTAAACTCACAAGAAATTTGAATCCTTCACACTTGACATTCTTTAATTTCCTCTATTCTACTTGTACTATATAGAAAAACATCCAACGATCTTCTTTTACTCTACTTTTATTTTCCATCTTCATCTTCACACTCATTATTCCAATAGCCTAATTACAATTCTTCTTTAGTAGCTTGATTAGGAGAAATTAACATTTTCCTTTCATGAATTCCAACCCGTAGAACAAATCATTTGGTAATTGCTCAAACCATGTGGTAGCTAAGAATCGCTGCAAAGAAGCAATCAAAACCCCAAAATAGATAAAAGTCACATTACCCCCAATAGAATAGAGGCAAACATCATTTTCGCAAAAACACATACAAAAGTTTATCATGACATTAAAAGGGAAAAAGAAAGAAAAGAAAATAAGAGAGAAACACTTACATGTTAACTTTAAGAAGTGAGAACATCAAGAGTTGAGGTTCACATTATCTACACCTAGAAGTCCAACACCAATGAGCCTGAGTCTTTACACCTCCATACTCTTGCTTCCATCCTCATCAAGTATTTTAGTTGACTCATCCATGCTTTGCACTATTTAGTGCTGGGAAGTCAAAAGTGAAATAAAATGATTTGTTTAATGCTTTGCACTATTTATTGTCTTTACTATTCATTAATGGATTTGTTTATTTAAACAAGACCTGGTCGAACTCATCGAGTCCACACGTTTAGCCAGTAGACCTAGCTAAGACCTATGGACATGGTAGGTCCAAATAACGAGTCAAACCTGTCCCATTAGGGTAGGTCCAAAGTATACCCAACGTGCTTAGGTCGTGGATCCCAGTATGGACCTAACCCATAGAGATGTCTATCATTAATTTTATAGTATGTCACAGGAGTTAAAGAGTTTTGAAATGTCATGATATTTATTGGTTTCACAAATAATGATATAAATTAACTATAATCTTTGGTAGCAAATGTAAAGGATGTAATACATGTCTACTGTCTTTGTAAAAAAAATTACACAAATACAAATTGTATAAAAAAATTATCAAAATAGCGTCATTATATCGCATGTTAGAGAGAAGATATAAATTTTTATATATGTATCATATCATGGAAGCGAGATACCGTGACCTACTATGTAAAAACTTTTAAAAATTGTTGTATTACACATTGGGTATGTAATACAAACTTGAGGATGTATTGCACCTTCAACAGATGATACACTTATAATTATATGCGTGTTGCTCATTGGACGGGTGACATAAGTATGATAAAGTATTGCATGTCCAACATGTGATACTCATGTAATTTAAAAAAAAAAAATTTGTAGCGCACTTCCAATGTGCGATACAACAATACTATTTTTGTAATTTTTTTTCCACAATCTGGTTTTGTGTTTTTTTTTTTTAAAGTATGGTATACATTTAATATTCTCCAAATTTAAGCAAAATTACATAGTTAAAACGAAGTGTTATGTATTAAACCAAGCATAAGAAATTTAAAATGTCAAATAATATTTTCATCCTACAAATACTTATTTACAAGAAAAGATATATATATATATATATATATTGGAAGAAAACTTCACAATTCCCCTACAATTTAACAAATAATAACTAAAGTAGAATGATTCTTATCTCATCACTAGATAAATATGGTGTTAAGCTTAGCACCATGGTGGTACTAACCTTACATAATATCAAAGTAAGAGGTCATAAGTTTGAATCCTTGCATATTCATTACAACCCAATTGAAATACCTAAATATACACCTAGTTAAGTTTAAAATAGTTTAATTGAATAGTATGATAAATAATTAATTTTGAACATAGTTTAGATAATTTAATGGATAAAAGAACAAGTAATAGAATAATATAATTAAATTAGTAAATAGGTTAAGTTGAAATTTGAGATTTTATATTCCTTTCAAAGTTGTTTTGTTGTCTCATCTATCTTTTTGTGATGAAATCCAATTTTATAATATTTTCCAAAATCTTATTAAAACCCTTTTCTTCAATTCTAAATCCTAAACTCTTAAATATGCAATTTAAATGTTTAGTAAACTCTTAAACCCTTGAAATTTATTTTAACCTTTGTTTTCTCAAATCTCTATAATTTTTGAATTTAATTCTTATTTAATAATATTAGTTTCCAAACTTAGACCAAATTAAATATCGATTTCTTATATATTAAACTTTGGAATTGTGTTTTTAAATCAAGTTATTGATTTCCAATGTAGATATTTTCAAATTATTTTCTAATTATTTACGATACTTAATATAATTATCATAAAGGTTTAAATATAATACATTAATCTAAAACTATCTTTAATTTTCCTTATCGTTGTCTTTTTCTTTCCTTTTTCCTTTTTCATTTTTTTCTATTCTTTTCCTTTCCCATTTCTTTTCCTTCCTTTTCCTTCTTCTTCTCCTCTCTTTTCTTTCTTCAAAAATTTAATCCAAAAATCTCAAATTCAAAAAGCCTAGAGAAGAAATAAAGGTTAGAAAAAGAATTAGGAAGTGGGAATCAAGCATTAAGTAGCTTCATCGGCTAGAAAAAGGAGGAATAGAAAAGAAGCTCAAGGAGTTAGGACTGCTAAACATGTAACTTATGTAATTTTCTTATTTTGATGATTGTTTATGCATGTATTTGATGAATTGTTGTTAGTCATAAATAGGATTTAAGATGAAACTTGTAAGCTTGTAATATAAGAAATTATAGGTTAAAACTTAAGTGAGATCATGCATGTTGGAACTAGGATTGGGGTGATATATGAAGTAAAAATGAATATAGGTGTTATAAATGATGATTTTAAGCTTGTATGTTAAGCATAAGATGTTAGATATTGAAAAATGATGTAAAATAAGTAGCAAAGTAGGTTGATTTTTTGAAATAAAAGAATAGAGCAAAGAACACGAGGAGAACATGAGAGATTGTGTAAAGTCGTGCTCCTTCTTGGATTTTCAAAACAAATGAAAATTAACACACGAGAAGAAACATGGCTAGAACACGACTCAACCTATCCAACTGTGTTTCTCTTTGTTTCATTTTACAAACACATTCTCAGATCAGCATGGTAGAACACGACATCTCCTATATCCACATGTTCCTTTCCGTTTCTTGTGTGTTTTACATCTTAAGTGGAGTACGGCTACGTGTATTTGACCATTTTTCTTTCTAATCGCCACGTTTTTCACATGTCAAGAGAAACATAGCAAGAACACGACTCAATGTATCTCGCCATGCTTCTCTCTGACCATGACTTTTTTTTTTCATATTTCATATTCGTTTTCAACAAGAGAAACATGAATATAACATAGCATATTGTATCATGTCGTGCTTCCAATAGTTTTCAAAACAAGTGAAATACGATGGATGTTAGTGATTGTTCCCTAGGCCAATTACTAGATATTGTCATACAAAAACATTTCTATTATATTGTTTGCATGTTTACTTTATAATAGGATCCATGAATAATTTAATTATTCTAAATTTCCTAGATGCTCATTATTGTGGGAACAATAATGAATTAAATCTAGCATGAGGTTTGACTGATAAAAACTAGATGTTTATTTGTATGGAGATACAAATCAAACTCATAGGTAAATGTCATCATATCCTCAACCTAAAATCACCATGGATTTCAACATGAGAATATTATGTTTCAACTTAATCAAACGTTGTCTTTAACCAAATAATTATAAAGGTTGAAATTGGGCATAATGTAAATCATGTAAAGGAATTGAGTGATTAAGATAGGATTTGTTCCTCTCGTTGTGAGAGAGATATCTCTGGGCCCTCGATGAGTGAGACAAAGAAATGCATGACCGTGCTCAAATGAATTGATAGTGTGATCAATTTCATTTGTTTTTATCAGTTCACTTAGAAATTGAAAAATGATAAGATTGAACGCTATAAGAATGACACTATGCATGTCTTATATTCAATCTAGATATCATGTGATAAAAGGATAATGACATAAGTTATGGATTAGATAAAAATTGGATCACCGATCTTTACTTAATTTGGATAAACATAATGTCTTACTAGAGGTCGCTTATGTTTTGTTGACTAAAATTGTTTTAGGTCAATTGCCAACATTAAGTGAACCTATAGGGTCACACACAAAAGAATGAGTCAAAAGGATGATGGACTAAATTTAATGTCTTGTGGAATAATAATTTATTATTATTAAGAATAATAATAAATTAAAAGATCATGGACTAAATTTAATGTCTTGTAGGAATAATAATTTATCATTATTAAGAATAATAATAAATTATTACATTGTTATGTGCAAGAATTATATTTTAAGAAATATTATCCCTAATTAGATTAAGAGGCACTAATATCATTACTCATGTGCGAATAACATTAGTATAAAATGCACATAAAAGATCTCTTTAGGGTTAACGACTTGTCTGTCAACATTAGACCGGCAAAGAAAATCTGCAAACCTTAAAGAGTGAAGCACAAGAGTCGTGTGTGAAAATCCCAATATCATCTACAAATGTTCTAGATCATGCTAGCACGTGAAGGATCCTTTTGAAGAGTGCTCGTTTGTATGGATACTGTAGAGGTATTGTGATTTTGCAGTACCTACAGATCTGATCTGTAAATTGATTTCAAGTTTCAAGTTTCAAGCTTCAAGCTTCAAGCTTTTAGAGGTACGAAATCAAACTATTTGTTTTGTTTAATCTAATCAATACACATGGATACTGGGTTAGGGTTTTCTTTTTGAATTCCGCTGCGAAAGATTTAATCTTTATAATTTTAAAACTCTATGGAAACCTAACAATGGAAACACAATTTGTTGTATTTAGTCATGCTTCTTCATATACTGGTACACAGTGTGAAACATGACTTGTGTATCTACCCATGTTCATCATAAAAATTGAAATTAATTAAAATAAAAATAAATAAAATAGATAAATAATAGTTAATATGATATTTTAGTTAATTTATATAATTATGAATGAGTTAAGAAAATTTATAGATTAATAACTAATTAAATTAAACATAGTTTTAAGCATAAAATGAACTTAGTCAAAAAATCTAAGTGTAACTTGAATAAATAGGCTTTAATGAGCAAAAATGAATTAAATTGATCAAATTAATCAACTTGACTTAGTATTTGAATTGAATGAGTGATTTTAATCAATTTGGCTAGGATTAAATTAAAATAGGCTTAATAGCTAATATTTGGCTTAGATTGATATGTTAGGATAAATCACGAATAATATGGAGAATATTATGTTTCAAATGTTGTTTGTTAAGAATTATGATTCTTTTTAATATGAATGATGTGGTGATGTTGTTGTAATAAAAGATTTTAATCAAAGAGAAAAGAAATAATTTGATAGACAATGGAGAACAATCCATATATTGCCAGGCGATTCTCGCAGCTATGGCAGGGTTCCTATTTAATGTTTGATCAAATAGGGTTTAAAATAAGTTTGATATAAATGGATAATTAATTTAAATGCTTATATGAGTTTAATTTCTTAAATAGATGTTTGTCTTTGAACATTTTGATCTATCTTCTGAGATGGCTTTTGATTTCTAGTTGGATTTTTAATTAATAAGATACCTAGTGACGTGCTTGTTGTCTACTAGGATAGATATTTCCTAATAAATTAAAACTTAAAGATGACCTAATTAATAAGTGGTGCTTGTATTTATGCCGTTTAATCCAGTTTGGGAAGTGATAACCATGTTTGGAGTCAAGCACGGTAGTCAGGCACTTAGGTAACCTCTTACCATGATGCAATGATATATTGGTATGCCATGATGAAATAACAATTCATAAGTGGCTTAACGGTAGCTGATGAGGTAAATAGTATCAGCATAACGTTTACTTGTGCTTGAGGTGAAGTAACATGGTTTAGTTTGGGTTTATGGGACCGGTTAAACTAAACGATGTTATGGACAGAGAGAAATAAAATTGTGTCATGGCCGTGAACCCTAAATGAGGCTATTTTTTCTTTCTCGGTTAGATATAGGAGATATAAGTATCTGAACTACTTAGATCAACCCTTCGAACAGCTTCTGTTACTTAGGATCCTTAGTTTCCCATAGATTGCTTCGAAGTGTGAGTACTTGTTGATTTGTTTACTTTAAATTAGAGATAATAATTTATTGTTTGTTGCATTGCACTAGTTTATGCCTTTTGTGTGATTGTGTTATTGTTATACTAGACTTCGGCTCATTATGTTATCTTTCGAGGTGATGATGATGATGATGATGATGATGATGATGATGGGATTGTGATGGTGATGTTGATGACAATGTTTGTCTCACGTATGGGGTAAAGCGAAAGGAGTTTATTGAAAAGTAAAATGGCTTAAGACCGTGGATATATTATATTTTGTTTTGTTTTGTTAAAGAGCTGGAGTTATCTTTTAAAGTCCATATTTTCCTTAAGTTCCTAGTGGGGCCCACATGTTTTGTAAATAAGTTTTAAGCTTTGTAGTACCATCATGGAAGGTATATGAGACACTTGATTGTATGGCTTTATTTTATGAAAGTTGGTCTACTCTCATGAGTGGAAGTTAGAAATATTTTAGATTCAGGGCATGCCAAGTACTTATACCTATTAAATTAAGTCTTCCACTTAATAGGTATTAGTCAAAGTTAAAGTCCTGACTCACAACTGATGGAAAGTGTTATAAAATAAATATAATTGGTCATACTATATTTACAAACTTAAACATTTAGATCAGATGGTTACGATGCTAATCTTAATATATGGAAAGTAAACATGAAATTATTGTTAGACAATTCTAGAAGAGAAAGGAAAAATAGTTTATATCTCATAATAAGTATCGTAATAAACTAATAATTCATATAGAAAAACAAAATAAGAAAATTATATGTAAAATTATTTATAAAATGCACCCGTACTTCGAGATTTATTCAACCTTCACATAGAATATGTTGCTAGAAATCATTTCTTTCAGGAAATCGTTATAATTGTTCTCAATGAGATCTCATGGAAGTAAGTACAAACTTTGGCACGGTTCCTTACTAAGAAAGGGATCAGGACTGAAAGACGTGGAAGACTTCCCAACATGTGGAAAGGACTTCGTTTGGTTGGGAGAGATCCGCCTTTTAGTCTTTATAATGCCCGGGGGAAGCTATCATACGTGATTCCATTAAATTGGAAAGTAAATGAAACAAATCGGAAGGACTGGGAAGACCCTATTGTAACCTATAAGATCTGGAGTTGCTCCCTTATCTCATTGCTTACTAAGCGCAAACAAAGAGTTCGAACTGGAAAGGAAAGTAAAAAAAAAAAAAAAAAGGTGGGAACTGGGAATTGTTAAAGTTTGAAATGAGTGTACGTTATAACTTATCCTCTTTTCTTTTCTTTGGCCTCCTTACATTTTGGACTGGAGACCTATAGAAACGTTATTGTCCTGTGACTGTATGTGTTGACCAAAAATACCAAGATAGAGAAGGAGAAAGCAGAGCTGATCTTCATACCAGCCCCTGGAGTTGGTCACATCATATCAACTCTAGAATTCGCTCTTCGCTTGTTGCATCAGCACGATGCTTCCTAATCACTGTCCTCACCATGAAGCCACCCTTCCTTTCTTCACATCCTAGTATCACACTCATTGACCTCCCTCAGGTACAGCTTCCTGATCCTCAGCTTCTTAAGTCCTTGGAGTTCTACGTAACATCCTACATAGAAAGCTACGTACCGCATGTCAAGGAAACTCTAAGGCGGCTCTTACGGTCAAAGGAAGCTTCAGGATCACATGTAGTTGGGTTAGTTCTGGATCTATTTTGCACTCCCATGATTGATGCATCTAACGAGTTGGGTCTTCTTCCTATTTGTACTTGACCTGCAATGCTGGTTTTCTTGACCTCATGCTTTATCTGCCATCTTTCATGAAAGATTGGGAGAGTTGTTAAGGATTCAGATCCTAACTTCGTACTTCATGGCATTGCTAAGCCTCTTCCTGTCTCCGTCTTGCCTCAAGCTTGCCTTGATGGTGAGTATGGTGGGTATGATTCGTTTCTTAAGTTGGCTCAGAGATTTAGGGATACCAAAGGTATTGTGATAAATACTTTTGAAGAGTTGGAGCCTTATGTCTCAAATCATTGCGTGATGATGTATATAACCCTCCTATTTACGCGGTTGGACCGATTCTCCATCTAAAAGGTGGGAATGATCTGTAAAGACCCGACATGCTCAATTCTCAAATTAAGCACACCAAGTCCCCAACCACGTATAACTCTTACGAATTATACGTAAGGTTGTCTTAAAAGAAAGTGTTTATGTTGAACATTGCTAAACCAATTTTAGAATTTGTGAAATTATTTAGTTAGATTTCTAAATAACTGGATTCGGCAGCGGAAAAATCAAATTTTATAAAACAACTTATAAAATTCTACTCCCTATAGAGCAAACCAGTTTTCTAAGAAACTAACTTTATAAAAACACTTTATGATCTACTCTTAGGGGTAGATAATCATTTACAATCAATTGGGCATTAACAAGCCCTTAAAAGAAAATACAATTTATAAATATATCCAGTCCTCTTACAAAACAAAACAAAAGAAGAAACAAAATACAAGTAATATCTCGATCCTATCACACTTCACTCATTCTCCCATATCTTCAGAATCGCCCAAAACCCGGGATAAATCATCACATCAATCATCATCACCATCACCATTCTCATCAACATCAACATCAACAACAATAATAAGAACAACAACATCAACAACCTCCACATCATCATCAAGTCATCATCTCATCATCATCATCAACAACAATACTTGTAAAAAGAATAACAACAACAAGGATGAGCCGAAGCCCAGTACACAGTAACACAATCACACACGGAGTGACACACAGCTTAACTAAATGCAAATGCGACAATCACAAGTTATTATCTTTTCTTTAAAAAAACAAATCAACACGGGAGTATTCAAACTCCAGGCATCAAGGATCTAGTATCACGTCCGCCTCCCTGAGTGGTCCCTACTGTTCATACAGACTAGGCAGCCCCACCTTCGGCGTAGCCCGTAATACTAGGGGATCCTGAGTAACGTATCACGACGCTCAGGGGTTGATATAAGTAGCTCGGATACTTATATCTCCTAGATAAATCTATCCAATAACGAAACAGTACCATGCCCCCAATCTGAGCAAGGTGCCGCTCTCCGAACCAGATTCAACGGCGTAAAAGACAATCAACACTCATCAATTATTAAGTCAAGTTTAAGTTCTTAATTTATTTTAGATGCCTATCCTAACATCCAACACGCACGTTACTGCGTACCTTGAATATGAAATCCAAATAGAGTCTCATAAGGAATTCTAGAAGATAATCCAGAAGATAAATCAGATATCCACTTCTGTTAAGGAAAGAGTTCGTATAAGAAACTAAACTAAACTAATCATCCACTTCATCAAAATCATATAAGAACTTAAGCTATTTATCCATTCATCTCAAACTCATTTATTAAATCCTATTTGATCAGACACTAATGTGGAACCCTACTATGGCTGCGAATATCGCCCCGCCATAATATGGATAGTTCTCCTTTGTCTATCAAAGTAATTCTTTTCACTTTAATTATAGTTTCTTATCACAAAACATAGCATATATAAAGCATTCATACATAAAAGCATTCATATTCAAAGCAAATAAACATTTGAAACAACTTATTGCTCATGTTATTCAATGATTATCCTAACACATTCATCTAAGCCAATTATTAGCTATTAACCCATTTTAGCTTAACCTTAGCCAAATTGTTTAGAGTTAGTCATTTAATCTAAAACTAGTTCAAGTTGATGAATTTAAGTAATCTAATTCCTTTTAGCTAATTCAAGCTCATTTAGTCAAGTTGAACTTAGATTCATTACTAATTCATTATACATGTAGGATCTATGTCAACTTGAACTCACATTAACTTAAACTTAGCTAAATTAATTAACCTTAATCATTTAGTTCAAAAACTAAGTCAAATATGGTTAAACTAATCAATCTAATTCATTTTAACTCATTCAAGTCTATTTAATCAAGTTGAACTTAAGTTTGTTAACTGAGTTCATTTAAGTTCAATAACTAATCATAAGAACAAATAATAAACAAATCTTAAACTTAGCATGAAGGAAATTCAAATAAAATTCGTAAAATAATACATAACTCATCATTTATATACTTACCAAGATCATTTAGTTTCACTAAGTTATCACAACATCATAAATCAAGCAATGGAAATCATATATACAACATAATTACTTTTAGTTTAATACTCTTGGAAATTCAATTATTTGTTGAATTTATAAATCTATCTAAATCATGCTTAATTAAATCAATCTATCAACATAACACATCAAACATCACTTAGCTATCTCATTTTAACTCAAAAAGATTCATTTACACTTAACAATAAACATTTAGAAATAAAAAACAAGTTTTAATTATGTTTAAGAAAACACAACAGCCAGAAAGAATCAAAATTTAAGCATCAATATGTTTCGAATTTGTAAAAACTCAAAACATTAAAGTTGTAGATCTCTTTTTAACTTTTTATAGAAACTTAAATCATCTCAATTGGAGGTCGTATGAAAAAGTTATGGCCAAAATACGAAAAGGTGCGAAACAGGCACTGAGTAAAACGAACACCGGTACTTCAAAGCCGAGGCGTAATTTAAAAGCAGCAGCATAAGGTTCAACACTGGCAGCGTTGGAGGCAGCTTTAAGAAAATGTATTCTGTTCCCATCAATACTGCCTCAAAGCCGGCCGCGTAGAAGCTCCATGAGCCGACGTTGACGATAAAAGGTTTGCGAAAAGAGGTTTTTTACACTTTCTTTTATCAAAACTTCTTCAAATCATTTACTAAGCTTCCTATATCAATTCTAATATTAAATAAACTCTAATAACAACTCCTAACACTTCAATCTTTCTCCAACAACTTCAAACAACAATCAAACCATCACAAACTACTATTCATCATCTTCTTCCTCAAACTCAACTCCCAACTTCTATCAACCATTAAACCAACAAATACAAATGTAAACAATACTTCCAACTCAATTCAACATCAATTCATCAATTAGAAATGTAAATAACAAGTAAAAACAAAGATAAATAGAAATATAAAACTTAGCTTTTTGGCTAAATCATGCAACTTTTATACTTCTAGCTTTGATTTCCTTCTTCTATTTCCATATTCTACTTGATTCCTCCTTTTCTCTTATGAAATTGAGATTTATGTGTTGAATTTTGAAGAGAGAAAGAAGAAGAAGAAGAAGAAGAAGAAGAAGAAGAAAAGAAAGAAGAAAGAAAGAAAGAAGAGAGGAAAGAGAAAAAAAAAGCGAAAAATGAAAGAAAGAAAAGGCAGCAAAGGAAATAATAAAAAAAAAAAACAAAGCTAAATTTATATAAAATAGAAATAGGGTATAGGTTTAGAACTATAAGATCAATATCTATAGTTCTAGAAGTATTTAAAAGATGATTTCTGAACCAATAGACTATAAATTAAGATCTTAAAATAATAACTTAATTTAGGAATTTAATTTGGATACAAAGATATTAATTTGAGTCTGGGTTTAAGAACTGATATTTTTATTCAAGCAAATGAACTCAAATTTTACTGAGATTTAGGAATTAGTGTTTAGGCTAAAAATCAAGAGTTTAGGAATCCTCTAAACATTTTTAGAACATGTTTAGAGATTTTAGGAATTTCAAATTCAAAACCAACTTAATTATTAGCTAATTAAATTAAGCCAACTTGTCTAATTAAATCCTATAATTCATTAGATTCATTTAATCTATCTAAACTCAATTTCTAATCTAGGTGAAGATTTAGGATATTTCATGATCCTTCAGTGGAACAATCCATTTGGGATGGTATCTAGAAATGGCTAGACGATCAGCCACTGGCTTCCGTGGTGTTTTGTGCTTTGAAGTATGGGGTCTTTTGAGGAACTTCAACAGAAAGAGAGCAATGGCTCGAGCTATCCGGGCATAGTTTTTTATGGTTGCTGAGAATGCCTAAAAAGGAAGCTAATGCTTCGAGTAGTTTGGATCCTGCAACTGTTCTACCAGAAGGATTTTTGAGAGAACTAAAGGAAGGGGGATCGTATGTGGATGGGCTCCACAGGTGAATGTATTGAATCACAGAGCTATTGGTGGTTTTGTGTCTCACTGCGGTGGAATTCTATACTGGAGAGCTTGTGGCAAGGGGTGCCAATCACAACGTGGCCTATATATGCAGAGCAACAGATGAATGCATTTAGGATGGTCAAAGAATTGGGATTATCAATTGAAGTGAGCTTAGATTACAAAAGGGGTGCTAGATTGGTGACTGCAGAAGAGATCAATAAAGCGATTAGATACCTGATAGAGAGTGAGAACGATGTTAGAAAGAAGGTTGTGGCGATGAAAGAGCATGCTAGGAAGGGTTTGATGAGTGGTGGATCCTCATTTAATAATATCCAAAGGCTATTGAAGACATCATGAATAACAAAGTGTGATTGAATAGTCAAGATTGAAGCCCTTAGCATGTATTCGGGGGAGGAATATGCTTGTATGAAATTGCTTGGTGATTGCTGGTGTATTTGTCTTTTGCTTTATTTTATTTTCGGAAATTGAGAGTTTGCCAGTTTGGAATAATCTCTGCATGACAATATTCAGTATTTTAATTTTCACACCAGTATCTTCGTATAAAGAAACTATGTAAAATAACATTATTAGATTAGCATTGACAAGTTAGAATAGCAAATATGAAGCCACTAGTTTGATATAACCAAAGGCAATAACATGTGACCTGAAAAATCAATTGAACAATTGAGTTAATCGCAACAGAGTTAAGTAGAAGTGAAAATAACATTCATCGTTATATTTCTTAATAGCATCATTGATGTGCCTAGGAAGACAATCACTAGGACATTAATAAGAAAACCAATATAAGCACCTAGGAAAATAATCACTAGGGTAAATATAGATTAATAATAATTAATCCTAAAAAATCTCAAGACTTGACACAAGTATTAGGGTTTCAGGGTTTCTTAAATAACAAGAATAGAAAAATAAAAGATATGAACAACATTATTTTAGGATATTACGCATTAAGAATAACCCAAATTGGACTCTCTCTAATTTGATATGACTTACAAATTAAATAAAGTGATTTATTCACCATAATTAGGAATAATAATAAGAATGCAAGAATCCCGCCACAATTAATAAAGATTGATAAGGGAAGCTTCCAAAAGTAAGAACTCTCAATAAAGAATCTTATTCAAAGACTAATGATAAATTGTTGTTTTGTTTACATAATAAAAACACCTAAATAACGGCAAAATAGTAATAAGCTATGATAAAAATCTAAGGAAGATATCTAAAAGATAAAAAATATATTAAATAAAGCAATCCATCAATGTCATAATTGTCCTCGTCCGGCTAGGATGCGGGGTGTTATCTCCGGTGGACATTAATCTTCATGCTCATCACGGCCATCTCGTTAGGCGTGATCATCTCAAGATAACACATCGGTATAGATCACGGTAGTGCCACGGACAAAACGTCGAGCGTGATCTTCACTGAACAACTTTTACTATTGATCTTGATACTATCATAGGGGCATATTGGAATTACATGATCACATCCCCCATCATAGGTATGATGTGTAGTGCAGCGTTATTAGCCCTTGTTCTCCATTGATTGCCACCATCTCTTTCACGAGTGTGACAAGCTTTGTTATTCTTGATTTTCCTTTTTTTTTTATCAATTTTTAATTGATTCTCATCAATCAGGAACAAGCTTTTGCCGTGTTACAAGCAAAGATTATAATGTTTGAGATTTCTGAAATCGAAGCCAATCTACTATTTAACAACATAATTAGGCTACAGCCACAAGACAATGTTGCACCAGGTTTGAACAGCCGAATCAATGCTTCCTAAGCCATGTCCTCCCCCCTGTAAATTGCATCAAGTTATACCGCCTCACTTGGATATTAGTGGGTGATAAGCCAGGAACAAAATGAATGATCTTGATAGCAGACCCTTCTGATAATATAAATGGATCGGATCTAAAGGATAGCAGTACAATATCTCCATGGACAGATCACTGGTGTGCCGAATTAACTCTGCAGATTTACCAAGAAAATGAATCATCACAAAGGACGCATTTTGATTTCTTCACATGCAGTTAACACTGGCATACAAGAGACATCTATTGTAGCAACTGACAGAGGGTCCGTACCTGAAGTTTCAACTTTCACATTATGCATGACATAATCAGGCACAAGCTAATCCCAGCAAGCAGACCAGATTGATCATGCCATCTTGTATAAAAGGAGGGATTAAGCCCATCGGTATTTTCAAGAATCCCGTGAACCATATTGTCTCTGCCTCTGCTGGAAAGAAAACAAGGATTCCACAAATTCAGCCTTTCCAAAATCAGGCCATGGAGTTTCCACGAAGAAGAGTTCAGCGTATGCCAATTGCCACAACAAGAAGTTGCTGACTCTAAGCTCGCCACTGGTTCGTTAAGTAAATCCAGATATGGAAACTCAGTACAGCTGGTTTGTAATTTTTCTTCAATGAGCTTCTCGTCAATTTCCTCCAACTGCATAGCACCGTCGTTTACGTTCTGAGCAATACCTTTGCACGCCTTTACAATATCATGCTTCCGGTGTAACTAATGGCTACATTAGTTGAAGTCTGGAGTTTTCTTGTGTGGTTACCTCTACATCAGCAATCACACGGTTCAAAGACATGGGAATTTTTGAGAGATCTCCTATCACCTTTACTCTAATCCCTTCCCTGCAAATATATGGGAAACATATATACGTTTCAGACATTCTTCCTACTTGCATTTTGTCATTGGCAAAGAAGTACTTCATATCCATACAATAAAGACAGCTGGGATTCACTGACATGCAGACGTAACAGGTTTGGGACATAAACAGATAATTGGTTATCTTTTTAGTCACCTAATACAACTTAGACTCCATTTGGCTCTCTGAGTTAGCAGCCTGGCATCTGCTTCAAATGGACATATTTCTTGAATTCAAAGAATAAGAATCGATGATTTCAAAGAACATGCATTAACCACTGATTCCATAAAGAATTTTATTAAAAACAAAATTGAATAGTCATTCATCACTAAGAAACCTGTTTATAACAATTCAGGACTGTAATTGATATTTTCTCAAAATAATCTCATTTTAAATTAAAAAAAATTAAGAAACAAACAATCGATTATATCTCTTTTTTATTGCTAAAGCCATATATTATTCATTTAGCAAAGTAAATGGATAATTTCATCACATCCTTCTTCGGTCAGCAAAAGAACCTTCAGTAATTATTAATACAATGAGAATTCGACAATCAGACGTAACTGGATGGTTGGCCGTCCTTCCCACAGAACCATTAAAAAACCTCATAATACCTTTGGACGAATCCAATTATCAATCGAGAAAGAAAAGACAGTAAAACCCTTATCCCCCATTTGGGTACAGGAATAGGTATGCATCGTGGAATAGGTTTTATTTGAGTTAGTTTTTAGTTAGGTAAGTAAGGTTGTTGGAGCTTCATAGCTCATGATGTCCCGTAACATGCTATTCTACTCTAGTAAGATGAAGAGGCAGGGCGACAAGAAGAGGCAGTTTAGCAGGTATGGAATAATGTCCTTAGACACCAACAGCAACTCTTTCCGCCAAATAACTCACTATTTTATCAACTCTTTTACAAATTAACTTACAAATTTTTTATAAATTATTTTAAAAAATTACTTAATATGATTTCTTAAAATTTATATATTAAAAAAAAACTAAGCAACTTACTTTTTATGTTACATAGCTAAGCAACCTATCAAAGCTATGCAATTGAGATAAAGCGTTAAGCAATTCATAAAGAAGTTGATTAACTTTGATTCCTAGCCAAGCAACTTTAATAAAATTACTCTAAATGGAAATGAGGTTTATATTATCTATTTAATATATTTTTTTGGTTTGATGAATTTTTTTTTTTCCAAATTTGAAGTCTTTATTTAAAAATTTTCCCCAATCAAATCAATATATTTGTGAAAATATGTTTCTAAGGGGCATTTTTCAAATTTGATTTATATATATATATATATTATTCCGTATGGTCAATTTAAATTATTTAAGTATAATTTGATGTGATTTTATAAATTTCAATTCCAATTTCCAAAATGAGAGTTTTTTATAAATCAAAATTATATATTTAAATTTAATTTGATAATTAATTTGATCTCTACTCTATTTTGCTTATTATATTTTTTTAAAAGTGTAAACTGACTATTCAGATTAAGGAAAAAAATATTAACTTTTTTAAAAAAAATTACGCAAATCTCGCCATATGAGAAAAAACCTAGAAATATCATCTTAATGGTATTTTTAATAATTTAAAAAATATATATATGTATATATATATAATTAATTTCTTTTCCCCTGACTATTCAGCTTTTGTTGGATATATAAATACGGAAAAGGAGATTTCTGCTCGGAGTTGGATTAATTGGAGTGACTCAATTGGATTAGATTAAGAAGGAATCTACTTTTTACTATTGAAATAGTTGTTAGGGATGGGATGAGCTTACCTTGGCTGTGATCAATATTACAAAGATTTAATTTCTTAGGATATATAAAATCATGCATCATAACACATAAAATATCTGCAGTAGTCAAGCTAGTAACATTTGTTTTGAGATTAAGTCAATCTAGTATAACTATTAATGAGTTCTTATTTAGGTAAAACATGTGCGAAATATTGATTATAACTTGTTTAACAATCACGACTTGTTTATTATTTGATGATCTTATGAAAATAGTAATACGACAATGAGAGCGATGAATCTTAAGAAAACATAGGACGTTTAGCAGTTTTATAAAATTTGTAGCTCAATAAAGCTTTGATCAAAGTATCAAGCTGTGGCGAGCTTTGCAAGTTCTTGTTCTTCAACGTCGTTCCTTTCTTTATCTAGGATTGGGATCGTGCAACTACAAATAAACAGAGCTGCTTTCAATTTATTCAAGCTTTGATTTAGGCTCATTAACAAGCTTATTTAGACTTGTGAATAGACTCGTGAATAGACTCATTCATTAGCAGATTTATGAATTTTCTGTGAATAATATATTATATATTATATAATTAAAACAACAAGCAGTAATTTTTATTTGATATTTATGTACATATATTTACAACAATACATATATTATATTTTATATTTAAAAAAATAAAAAACAGGCATTTTGACTAGTCGAGCTCGATCTTAAATTTAAGGCTCGATAAAAAATTTTGCTCGAGCTTAATAAATTTTAAATGAGTCAGATGAAGCCTTTAAAAGTTTGACTCTTTTGCAATCCTACTAGAAACCTTATGGGAGGGTTGAGAGTTATATAAATATTAGGGTTAATTAGAAAAAAAAAAATATATATATATATATATATATATACACATACACACACACATGATTCTACGTGTGAAAAGCCGAAATAAAATCATAATTTTGAGGCCTTTTAACTTTTTATATCCAATCACAACAAAGACTTTAAATAGAATATCCATATATAAATATAATATTAGAGTGAAAAAAAAAACATGGTAAACTATAAGTAACTTTAAGAATCCAATAAAAATCCTTCGGAGTTAAAATGATAACTTTAGCATATATAAAATAAAACGTAGATTACAAATATATTTCTTTTATATATGTATTCAAATACCATTAAGAGCTTTCGACATGAACGGAGCCGTGCGCTGTCCTCAAGGGTCACTTGACTCACTTCACTCTTGCGTTGTCTCCACTTTGGTTCCCAGAAACACCTGACGATATTAATAATAGCATCCAAGGTCCCATGGACCTTTCAGAACGTCGTATCAGCTATTAAGTGGCCTCTCTTTTCTAAAAACCTTAGCATTTATCCGTGAAATCTTTAGATAAGATATTTATAATTTTTTAAAATTTTGTGGATTCCAAGCACTACATAATATTCTTTTTTTTATCAAATGATATTAATGTAAATAATAATATGTAAAATTAATTAAATTAAATAAAAAATACCAGTAAATATATTATTAATATTTAATTTATTATTATTTCAAACCATAATTAGTTAAATTTAAATATTTTAATGGATCTAACCATATATTAAATAGTCAAAACACAAAATGAAGAAAATCATTAGCTTAGGACCAATTCGATAAGAAAGAAATACTATCACATACTAATAAACAAAAAAAGAAAAAAAAAAACACTTCAAAATCATGAATGACATACATATTCTTGAAAACAACCAACCAGCAAACATTAACTAGAATTTCCAAATTACTACCATATGTGTTTAATCAAGTTGGCCTGTAGTTGGCAATGCTTTACTCTATCGCAAAGTCAAATATTATTTTCAATATATGTCGCATAATTCGCAATGTAATTGCGAGAGATATGAGGTGTCGAATCTCGTGCCTTCCAATTCATAATATGGAACTTCGTAATGAAGTTATAGCCATATCATTCATCATCAACAACCATGTTATGTAAAATCATACATGCTCTCATTATTGTCCTATAACATCTTTATCCTAAAAACGTGAAGATCCACAAATTATATAAAAACGAGATTGCAATACTCCAAAAGCTTGTTCAACATTTTTTCTACACCTTCTTGGTACGCGGATATACATAGATTTGACAAATGTTCACTACTTTAGATATATATTATCTATAAGATGGTATCTCGTATTGTAATTTCTACCATTAACAGTGTAGTTAACTGGAGGAACTTACCTCCAACACATCATCATCAAATAGAGGAGAACGCTCCACTACGTTAATATCATTGTTTGATCATAAAACACCGAAGAATGCATATCATGTCCAAGTATCATATGAAGCAACGGCTTCAAGTATTATTGTTGGACAATCATGATTACCTCGAGTATACATACCATGCCATGCAATTAGATAGTTCTTCCACTCCCAATGTATACAATCAATGCTTCCCAGCATGCCGGAAATCCACGTTGCTCAGCAACAGCTAGTAAGCATTGAATATCAGTAGAATTAGGTATGTGTAATATACAATGCCAAAATGAGTAATGACACCTTCAACAAAATGCTTGACACTCCACCATTGTACTTTCAGCATTACACAAGTATTCATCCAAAGCATTACCAATTACCCTGTATGTTAATATTTGAATAGCTATAGTGCACTTTTCTCATTGGTGAAGTGCAAATTTTACCAATAGCATTTCTTGTTTATTTGAAATAGGAAGAGTAATCTTGTAATGCTTACACGGTACGAAGAAATACAACTTGCCTCATGCGAAATCTTCGTCGAAATTGCTCGTCCGTATGTATCAGATTATCTAAGAAGTAATCATTATACAAACGAGTTTAACCTTTAATACGACCTCTGTCTATATATATTCTCTTTTGTTTTGCTGCGGAAGAATTTCCACTTAATTCTAGAAGCATTTGATATAAATAGTTAATAAGCTTTGTCTCATCTTACTTAACAATGGGAATAGTTATTCAGCTACCTCATGGGCTACCTCTTCTAACTCGGAATCAGTGCTACTTTTTGACATGATTTGTGAGAAGATAAATTAGTGTTGATGCAAATGGAAATGAGAAACGAGAGAGTGTTTGGTGAGGATGTGCTTCTCTACATATATATATATAAGATTAATAGATACCTTTACAACGGTTAGTTTTTGTAGATTGATTTGATTGACAAATGCTTTTGTAATGGCTAGTTTTATTATATTGATTCGATTGACAGATGCTTTTGTAATAACCAGTTTTATTAGATTCAATTAATTAATAGATACCGTTACATTGATCGATTTCATAAAAATAAATGCAATACATAATATAAGGTTATTCGTAAAACTAATTGTTAATTTGAAATAGAACTAATGATGGCTTTTTTTTTTTTTTTGCATCATTTCTTTTCACATCTCTTCAATCCATTACCTTTGCACTTCACCCATTCAAATATTATTGATTTCTCCCACTTGAGCTGCTTTCGACATTCCTTCTGTTTGGTAACTTCATTATATTTACATAACACATCAACTTTCTGACAATCCGTGTTACTTAAACCCTCCAACCTCTTAGCCAAATTTTACATTGTCCCCATTATTTTCAACTTTTTCTTTTGCTTTCCTCATACTTGCGACTCACCAAGTAGTAAGATGACAATTTCAGCAACCTTATCATCTTGAGGTATATTGTTATTCAAGGACAAACTTGTATACGTTTAAAATTACTCACGTTGGTTTGCTTATTTTGACTTTTTTTTTTCAGCATTTCCAATTTGAGACCTCCATTTAGGTTCATTTCACAAAATAACCCAACAATGCTAGACTAGACATTGTTTTTTTTTTTTTTCGTTTCATTTGAACAAATCATGAACATCTTTTATATAGTCATTCTCATTCTTTCCTCTTTTAGCCCGTCATTTGATTTGTTCATAGCAAGCCCCAAATTTCATTACTGTCACGCCTTAAAAAGGAGCCTAGAAGAAACAACTTGTAGAGATCATATCAAGTATGCATCCAAGATCTGATAACCATTTTGCAAGTCGGGGTTTTGTAAAACTCTACTTAATATTTACTAAACAAATTTTAATTTCATGAAAACATTTTAAGAGCTAAGGAAATACAGATTCCTACAGTCCACCAGAACCACAAGGAGTTGGTATCCCCTACCAAACAGTAAAATAGAATAGATTATATGCATTTTTCAAAAAGTCTTAGACCAAAATACAAAAGCTCTACATCTTTTTCTAAGCTTACACGTCTATTACAAAATTTCTAACTAAAAAACAAACACATGAATTCTATTATAAGCTCCTCTTCTTATCTTCAAAAGCTTGGTGAGCTCTCTCTCTTCATGTGATCTTCACTCGTCCCAAACTTAAGCTATCTCTACACAAAAACTATAGTAGTGTAAGCTCAATTATAACTTAGTGAATAACAATGACAACCACACAACAATCAAAAGCCAAACAATTGTTATTAACAAACATATGCAATGCTATACTCAATCATATGATATTCACAGTTTGAATGACCGGAATCCAAACCAATGGAGATTTACGCCCTCTATTAGGGTATGAAGAAATAACTTAAGTCATTTATGGCTAGAGTAGTTGAGAACTAAGGAAGGGGATGCTTTTTCAACTTAGAGCATTCAGTTCATTGCTTTCTCAACCCATTGCATTTAACACATGGTTTTCCTTTTTGGAACTCATTTATACTGAAATATAACCTCTAACTTTCTCCTAGAATATTAAGGAGGGAGGATTTCATTTGTAATTCATTTTATACTAAAATATAACCTTTAACTTCTCCTTAGAATACTAAGGAGGGAGGATTTTGTTTTAAACTCATTTTGCATTTGAAAATACATAAATATCACCTACATAACCTCCCATTCACCTTAGAACTTCAAAATCCCCCTAAGTACTAACATTTCTTGGCCAATACCCACACAGGTGACATACTTCGGTGCTAATTAGTTCCCGAGATGTTGACAATTATATCAAAACCAAATATATCATAATAAATTGGATTTTCACCTGTTCCTGAAAAAGATAAGGAATGAGCGAAAAACGCCCAGTACACCAAACCACAAACAAATGCATATGTACACACAATATATATATTTACATGCACTATTTCTAATGCAACATACATAGATTATTATCTTTTAAATTAGCCAACAAACAACACAGTTTAGAACAAGTTGCACTTGGTCCTAAACTTGGAGTAACTTACGACTCCATAAAAACAACCAATAAAAAAATAGATAATTATACATATATTGGTGTTGGAGAATCATCCACATACCGCGCTCTCTGCTAAAACGTAATATACCGAAATTATCTCTATGTACGAGTCCACTCGGGACAACCTCATACATAGATTATCAGGGTAGTTCATTAGCATCATACTCTGCGTGGTCTTTACTAACTAAAGGTAAACACAAGCAGTAAACATAATTTCTCATTGACTTATTTAATTAAATCAATTTAGAATTATGATCCTACAACACATACAACAAACAAGTCTAATCCTACGAGCACATACAACAAACAAGATAAGATCGTACCTAAATCAATTTCAAGAAACATAAACTCCAAATCACCAATTCTCCTTTATAACACAACTCAATTTCACCAAAACTTGATATCATAAACATAACAACTTTCAATACCATACACCATCATATAAACCTAATCACATATATCATTTAATACCTTAATCTAAAAAGGAACACAAATCCGCATCTTTCTTCTCGATTGAAACACAAATTTCCTCCAAAGAACAGATTTTTCTCAACAAATCTCCCAAGCCTTAGAATTTATTTAATCCAATTTTAGACTAAAAGTCAACGAAATTATTTCCTCTTCAAATCCAATGACAAAACCTAAGGAAAAGATAGATTCCTTTGAAATCTAAGGACAAAGAAGAGATTACTTACGTTGGTTTGGATTCCTCAAACTCCTATGGATGCTAGTAGACTTGTAGAGAGGAATTTCTAGGTTAAGGATGATTTTGGATAAGGGAAAAGCCTAGTTTATATAGAAGATAAAGAATAACTATTTATCTTTAATAACATATCATCATCTTTAGTAATCTTCTTCATCTATAATAATGGCGTCTCTTCATTTTTAATAATGTCTCTAATGTCTCTTTATCTTTAATAACGTCCCTTCATCTTTAATAATATTTCTTTATCTTTAATAACATCTCCTTATCTTTATTGATGTCTCTTATATTCATTCACGCATCTGATAACCGACAAAACAAAAACCGACAAAAATTAATTAAACTTTAGGGTTAACCATAAAATCTTCTTATTTTATATCGAATGACATCTCTGTCCTTCAATATAAAATATTTATTTATATATTACAAATATGTTAACACGTGACGTGAACGCTATGCTAATGCAAGTATGTTCATTTAATTAAATGGTCGAATAGTATTTAGTTCATTTATTAGATGACCAACTGATTTATCAAATACTCATCCATATTGACAACTCCATCATTTCAAGCAATGTGTTATCACTTTCATTATTACGTTTTAACAACAACACAATCACTAAACAACACACAATTACCCAATCCCCGTACATAACCGGTTAAGTTTTATCTTGTTTTAAGTGTAACTAATTTACATTCACAAACAAGATGAAAAATTCAATGTTACCCACCTGACATCCAAGTTAAGCCTTAATAATCCTCTAGAATACCCAACTCCTCACCCTATCAATCACTAAATCATCATCAGCATCAGTTCATCATCATCCTTCATATATGAAATTCAAACAGAAATAGAAATATTGGCTAAGGCTATTTAAGAGAATATACCAAAATTAAACATTTATTCATGAAATTAAACTCATTTTAAAATCCTATTATTAGTTATCAACCCATTTTAACTTAATCCAAACCAAATTAACTAGAATTAATCATTTAATTCACCTACTAAGTCATTTTGATTACACTTAATCCATTTAATTCATTCAAGTTTATTTAGTAAGTTGGACCTAGGTTTATTAGCTACGTTTATTTTATACTTAACTACATACATTTAACAAGCAAACACAAGTTTTCAACTTTGTTTGGAAAATGTAGCATCTAGAATCAATCAAAAGTTAGGCCTTTCTAATTTTATAATTTGTAAAAACTTAAAGCATAAAAGTTGTAGGTCTTTTTTAAACTTTCCGTAGTATTTTAAATAATCTCAATCAGAGTTTGATAAAAAAGTTATGATCAAAATGGTATCGTGACCAAAGAGAAGCACGAGTATATACATTATCCCATGTTCTAGCCGTATTGTTATGGAAAAACTTGTGTTTTTGATTTTTTGAGGTTAGAAAGGAGCACAGTAGATAGAGGAGGCCGTGTGCTAGTCGTGCTTCTTCCTAGTAAGTTAAAAACATGTGTTGTCAAGCAACAGCAAAGAGCACGGCTCAATATAAGGTTCTGTGTTTACCCTGTGCTATTTGTCATGTTCTTTATTTCAAAAACTTCACTTGTTTTTCAACTTGTTTCATATCATTTTTCATCATCTAACATCTTATAATCCACTTACAAGCCTAGAACCATCATCTCTAACATCCATATTCATGTTTTACTTCATTAAACTCTAAATCATAACATGAATCATCTATCTTATGCATGCATACACTAATCTAAAAATCTCACATGCTCATGTATCCATCATTCATCAACTTCATCACAAACTTAACTTTCATCTAGCATCAACATATCATATACATACATAAAAACAACTGAAACAAAGAAAATAACAAAGCTTACATTTGTAGTTACTTGAAACTTCTTGATTTTCTTTTTACTATGCCTCTTAGGTTCTTGAAGCCATTTTATGCATGATTTCCATTTTCAATCTTGTTTCCTATATTTATTTTCTTCTTTATCTTGTTAGATTAAGATGTTGAGAAAAGAAGAACATAGGAAGAGAAGGAGAAGAAAAAAACTGGCGGAAGGAAGAGGAAAAAAAAAATGGGCAGCCAAGAGGAGAGAAAGAGAATAAATAGGATAAGGACAAAAGCAATTAAGGATAATTTGAGTAAAAGAGTTCAGTTTCAATCTTCCAAAATGATTTTCTTAAGTATCAAAAATAATAGTAAAAAGATTTCAAGATATGTAACATATAAATTAATAGCTTGATTTGAAATTCAAGTTTAGAGATTTAATTTTGTAAAAACTTGATATTTAGTTTGAGTTCAAGTTTTAAATTGATATTTTTAAATATACATATGAACTCAAAATTTATGGGGATTAAGAAAATAGAATTTTAGGTTCAAATAGCTAATTTAGAACATTTTATAATTTTAGATTAATAAATTTGAGAAATGTAGGGTCATTTATAAGTTAAAAGAGAAAAGGTCTAGTTTGTTAATTGTAAGAAATTAAATAAATCGATTTATGAAGTGAACAAGATTTGGAGTATGCAAATCTATTAAACATTGAAATTGAACTTTTCTAAGAGTTTAGAGATTTTCAAAATTAAAGAAAAGGAATTCAGTTTGAAATTATAAAAGGTATAAAAGTTTGATTTGTTGAAAAGGATAGTTGGAACATATTGGCTACATGAAAGGACTGCTTGAAATCTTAAATCTCAGTTAACTTATTTATTAATTATTGGTAATATACTTACATTGTTTTGATCTCTTATCACATTTGTTTAATATTTCTTGCTATTTTCATTTTTATTTAAGGTATTGAAAAGTTA
Source organism: Combretum micranthum (assembly GCA_024138025.1). Lineage (NCBI taxonomy): Eukaryota > Viridiplantae > Streptophyta > Magnoliopsida > Myrtales > Combretaceae > Combretum > Combretum micranthum. The sequence goes on along the minus strand of JAMXBD010000122.1, from coordinate 638,290 downwards.
TTATTGTTTAAGCTTAATACCATTATTTGTACATAATAATTTACTCATCATTTATTCCATACTTTTAAGGTTTTAAAGGTTTTTTTTTTTTTAACTTTATACAACTGATATTCTATGCAATAAAGCATATATGAGCAATAAAATTACTTTAATAATTTCAACCTTCATTTACTCGATTTTTGAAAAAGACTCAAACTCAACAAAGACAACAACCGACTAACCACATGATTTGACTTAACTAGACATAACTCGACTCGACTTGTTTCTTAACTTGAGACAACACATGATCACACGACTCTAACTCACACAACGGGACAAACTCAACAATGGAAGGTTGTAGACTCGCTTTTCCACTTTTATCTAAATATATATAACAATGTGCATATAAAATATACAGTGCTCATTTTCTTTTAATCATTAAAGGTATATGTTTTACTATTTTCATTAACGTAATCATCTTGATAAGTTTGAAATCAAGATGCCTCATTTTTTATCTTTGGATATTTATCCAAATTATCATTATCTTTTAAAATTGAAATTATGTTATCTTATTATGTGATTATATTATTATCAATTATTGTTTGTGTAAAACTATGGAAAGTTGTATCTTAAAATTTTATTATTATTCATTCAATTTCTTAATCAATAATTAATCGTTAGCACTGTAATATTTTTAAAACGCAAAAAATCAAGAGTGATTATTGTGATTTCTTTGAAAACATTTCCAAAGTTTCACATTATTTACTTAATGATTTTTATATTTGAGTTGTACTATTTTTGGTTATTAGAATTACATCCTTGGAGATTATCATCCATCTCAATTTGCATTGTTTCCATATTTCTGTAGATTTTTTTCCACTTTCATAGGCTTGGCTTTCCTCAAAGCTCTCATGAACTTGTTGTAAAAAATTCTACATCAACTAACTATTTTCAATAACTGGATCTTTACTTATCCTTAACTATGTATAAAGAAGAAGTTTGTTATCAATATGCTCCTACTTTTTACTATGTCCACCATCCTCTTCATTTTCATTGTCCTCCTTATCCTCTAGAATTTTTTTGTGTAAAAGAACTCTAGATATTGTGAAATTGTACTACTAGGTGTTTGTGGTGTCTGATCAGTTGTAGATTGAGAAAGTTGCATTCCAGTGAAACTAAATTGTCATATGTTTTAGGACTAAAGCAAGGAGGACATTGAAGATATGTAGGCATCATAACTCTTGGGTTTTGAATGAAACTAAATGAGGGGTTGAAATTTTGTAGGCCTTGACTCATATTTGAAAAATTTGGAGGATTTTGAAAATTTGAGGACCTTGAAAAAACACACTATATGAAAAATAAGAGGCATTTTATGTGTTTGAGGGTATTTGAAAATTTTGCATGTCTTGCAGATGATTAGAATATGAAAACTTTTGAGGATTATTGGGATCCATATATAGCTTAAGTATTAACTATGAAGTAATTTTTGTTGTAAGATAGGTTTTAGTGAATTTTTGGTGAATGGTGAATGTAAATGTTCACATATTTATAATCAATAAAAAAAATTTCATTTGATGTTGCCATTGTCAAAATTCAAAATGGTGGTATACATCTTCAGAATGTTTGTATGCATTGGCAAGGATTAATTGGACAAATGAAATTAAAAAAAAAAAGGGAATAAGTCGTTCGCACAACTAATGGAAATATTGAAAAAAAAAAGATTTGCAACCCATATTTAGCTTCAAAAGCAAATGAATGGATTAAAAAAAAGAAAAATAATAATAAAAGGCAAGTGAAGCCACAACTTTTGACTAAGAAAAAAACAAAATTAAGGAACGGAAGAGTTAAAGAAGTGGTGTCTTTAAGAGGAGTTTTATTTTTGGAGAGTTTTATTTTTGCTAAGGACCATTCTCAATCTTAAAGGATAGTAAAAAAGGTCCCTCCCGCCTATGTTTTCATGCTAGAAACTAGTGTTGGGATGCTCTAATATATCACTGTCCCTAGAAAAGAATAATAGTAGCAGTAATAATATATGACTAACATGGACAAGCAACTATTCCTATTTAATGATGGTAAATACTTGATACAACATCAAGAATATCAAACATCAAGCTATTTAAGTTATCAAAATACTACTTGAGCATTTTAAAAATATGCAATTTACTATATGAAATTTTAAAGTGCTAAATTTATTATCCAATCAAAATATTTCGAATCACTATTTATACATGAGTAAAACAACATAGCAACATTTGCATATATCCAATTATTATACGACACATGTGATATGAATGTAATAATTAATAAAATTAGAAAAAAGGAAGAAAGAAAAAAAATTAAACAAGCATTATGTACTATTCCTTTAACAACACCTTCCCACCCCCCCCCCCCCCCCCCCCCAACAAGAAAACTCTAATTTTTAAAAAAAAAAAAAAAAAAAAAAAAAAAAAAACCCTAGAATCAACTATTCTTCTTGGTCAATTGTTTCATCTTCCATACAATCCCCATACATAATGAAGGTATAGTTTTTTTTATCACTATGGCTTGAATATTTGCTTTATTTTCCAATTTTGTGCTGATGATCTAATGCTTTATTTTCTTGATTTATCAAATACGTGTTGATGATTTATTGCAAGGAGGAACATTTAAAGTATGGATTTCTATTTTTTAATTTGATTTGGATGCAGTCTATCTTTCCATTAATGTGCTAAACATCCATTGCTCACATGAACATTTGAACCAAGTAATTCTATTCTTAAGGTTTTCTATAGCGAAGACACGAGCTAATGTAGAGAAAGAGAATAGAGTAAAAAAGACTTATCTTTGTGGTTCCAAGTGTTTTCTTCTACTTTTTAGAAGAAAGGGATATATGATTTCATTGTTTATGCTTGTTTATAGAGAGGTAAGAGAGACGATATTGGAAATTGAAATTATTGTTTTACTGTCAAAATGTTCCTTTCATTTCTTATTATTCATGTTTTTTTTCCTTGCATTTTTTCTCCTCCCTTGCAATATCTACATTGTAAATTTTTTTATTTTTTGCCATGTGTCACGTATTCATTAGACAGATGTTGTGACTGTACAAACGTCATTATATTATTTAACTCATGTATCAATAGTGACCCAAAAAATTTTGATTAAGTACCAAATTTAGTACTTTAAAAGCTCGGGTAGTATATTGAATTTTCAAAAAATTTAGGTGGTATACATAACATTGTCCCTGTAATTAGAGATTGACAAAGGCTCGAATCGGTTTGAAACCGCTGGTTACGGATCTAGTTAGGGGAGGCCTGAACTAGCCCATAATAAGATAAGCTAAGCCAGTTCCAAGCCACGTGCCGTTCACATGCCGATTCATGGTTCATTGGACTAGTTAATATTTTTTTAAATAAAATAATTTAAAAATAATTACATTAATTATTTTTGAAAAGATAAAATAAGAAATAAAAAATAAAACAAAGATATATTTGTATAATAAATTTAAAAATAACTTAAATAAATTTTTTAACTTCAAATAAAATTTGACCCAAGAATAATAGCGTTCACCTATTTGTTAGAAGAATTGTTTAGATGTTATTTATTTATACACAAGTACATCCAAGTCTATTTGCAAAGTTAGCAATATGAGACTTAAATGCATTCACTACACTAACAAAAACTAAAATAAGTCACACATTATTAATAAGCAAAAATATCCTTTGGTTGGAAGTCTAGAGTCACATATCCTTTTTAACCATATTAATTACTTGTATTGTCATTAAGGTCCGTTTGTTTTTATTGAAAATGTTTTTGAGAATGCCTTTTCATTTTCTCATGTTTGATTAAGATGTTTTTGAGAATGCCTTTTCATTTTCTCATGTTTGATTAAGGATAACTGGGACAATTAATGGAAAAATTTTCCCCTATTTTGGAATACATATATTCCTTCATAGCTTATTTTTGGTAAAACAACTTATGTTATATAATTGCATAAGTCATTTTTTTATCAATATATGAGCTCATCAACCAATCATTACTATATAAAAACATTTATTATTAATTTTTTAAATATTTTTCCTTAAGTAGATTTAACTATCATTCTAATATATGTATTTTTTTAGTTTTTATATTTAAAATAAATAAGTTATCTTGAAATTATACAAACAAAAAAAAACTATTTTCATAAAATTAGCCAAAATCTAAAAATATATTACTTTTCAATAAAACCTTTTCAAGAAAAAATGTTTTTCTTTACAAAAAATTTTTATTAAAACAAATGGAGCCTAAATGTTTTGAATAGTAATAAATTTTTGTTATTCAATTTGAAATAGCTTAAACGTTTATTTTTTTTCTTTTTTTCAATGGGTCTACCTAGCTAACTCACCTATCGATGGGTTGGGGTAGTAACTCGTTAATGACTCAGCTACTAGGCAGGTAATGACCTACAGTGGACGACCAGGTCGCAGGTCAAACCTGGCCCATGTCTATGTCTAAATATAATCTCCATATTCTTCATTAATTTATTCTATTTCTCATTGTTATAATCTCAACAACTCTAGCTCTTCGTTGGAAAAATATAATTTTAAGATGCATAATTCGAGATTTCATTCACCCATGTTATCAAATATAATTTTAATATATTAATAGATAGGACTAGAATGGAATTGATTTCCTTTTACATGTTTGAAGCATTCATTTGATGTCAACAATTCTAACTTTAAGAACAAAGTTAATTTTGCCTTTAAAAAGTGTAATCACAAATTCATTCGGCATTATGTTATTTACTTGAACTATTTTTTATTCGATACATAATTATTATCTTATTGAAAAATTATATAGTTTCATCATTAATTTTAATGGATTATAGAATTTTAACAGCTGAAATTTGTAACCTACCATTATTGGACCATTATAAGATTGCCTCTAGTCAATTTTTATCTCTTTTTTCCACAAAACCATTCGCTTACACTTGCACCTCATTAACTACGAACCCCATCACTATCACCATTAGCGTTACATCCCATACTATCCAATACATCCTTCCATATATTGGCGATTTGTAGCCATACTTGTAGTTGTAATACTCTAAATATCTTAATATTTCAATGTAAGTGTAAGCAAATTAATGTACAATGCAAGTACTAGTTCAAGGCTTCGAATAATTCTTTGTTTATTTCAACATACAAACATAAGCAACAACCATCAATAATCACTCACCCAATGATAAGCTGCTAAAATATAAAACATCAATCAATTCTAGATCATATTTGAATAAGCACCCATTTCAACAATTTAAGGTATCAATCTAGCTTAAATTACACTCTTAACACTTCATTGAAACTCAATTTAAATTAACTGCCATTAAATATCGAATTTGATTTATGAACTCATTTTTGTTTAAATTGGTAAATTACATCAAAATGCATCAATATTTAGGATAAGTTTATTTAAGGTATCAATGTTTTAAGTGTTTAAAAATATGTATTGACGTTTGAATGGTAAATTGATTTAAGGTATCAATATTTTAAATGGTTTTAAAAAAGGTATTAGCATTTGGTAAAGAGAGTCAAATGAGGTATTAATAATTGACCATCAATAGAAAATTATGATTTTAGTTAAAAATTAATCCAAATGTTAGTACCTCAAATGAATTTTATAAAACAATGATACCTTATTTAATATACTTGTCACATGTTTATACATATTTTGAATTCCTCAAAACGTTGAAACCTGAATAAATCTATTCCTAAACGTTGATGCCTTGTAATTTATCCTCTTTAAATTTGACAAAATGTATGGTAGCTTCCTATAGAATAGCAATGTTATGAAATTTTTATTGAAGTTGATGCCATAGCACTAAAAGCATGAACAAAACTCTTGTGGTATTTAACGTAAAATTTTATGATTTGATTGGAATTGTCATTGCAAAGATTTTATAGTTTCAACACAGTTTCTGTTATAGCATTTAGGAAATTGGAGAAAATTGTAAAAGTATATCTTTTGATAGAGACTTGGTAATTATATCATATTTATTTAAGAATTTTCAAATCAATAGATGGGTTTGATACAAATACTTTGTTATTCTTAATAAACAGGCTGGCTGTGATTAAGCTTTCAGACGGAATTAATAAATAAACCCACTATGAATAGCTTTTAAGTTACCCTTTTTATTTAAACATGCACATTTAATAGGATTTGTTAACATAATTCACCAAAGCCCGTAAATGAGAGTTTCAATTTTCGATTCCCCATCTTTCTGGATCTTTAAACGGGGCCTTAAAATTCAAGAATTCCTAAAAGTTAAAATATAATATAATAATCAATCAAGTATCCAGATGGGCCAGACTATATAGTTACAACTATTCCATCTATGAGTAGAGCATGAGTTGGGTACTAATGTAACCAAAAAAAGGCCCATATGCCTGCGATATGTCCCGCATAACGAAGATCGCAATGTCATAACTGAAAACTTACAATATTGCCGAAATAAATAAATAAATAACGACATTTTGGTATTTCATAATATTTATCTACATTTTTAAAGTTCTAAAGTCACTTTAGAAACTTACATGTATTAAAAATATATATAATCTGAAAATTAACTTCTCTCACTTTCTTAATTTTCCAAACATAGAAGTGTGAAGTTAATTTTCCCCATCTACCTTCAAGATTCAGTCCTTTTTTAAATTACAATAATTGTCACCAATAAAATTGAATTTTTCCAAATAACTCATGAGGGAATTGTTTATTTATTATTTACTATTTTATTTTTGTCATCCCAATGGTACATTTGTTAATAATTATTTCATGGAGGAAATGTTAAATTTGATACATTGACTTCATCAGTTATGCAATTAATTATCTAAAACTAAAAGCATTTGTTTACCTACAAACTTTTCAAGATCTTTTATAATACTTGGATTAGACTGTGAGTTCCCAAAAAAAAAAAGGGTAAAGTTTAAGTATAATTGTGTGGGATATGAGTAAAATTCAAGTACTTGATTATAAAAATAGACAGAATCTAGGTATCAAATTAATACTTTTAAATTTTATATAGCTAATTTAAAAAAGTAAGTATAATTCTTGTACCAAATGTGATATTTCCTAGGGATGCAACCGGGTCAGGTTTCCGATGAGTCATATGAACCCAAATCTGAACCTGCTATACTATAGAGCATACAAACTTAATCATATAATCTTATAGAGTTTTCCTTCTATATCCAAACCTATCTTACAGGATTTAATCTAAAATCCATCATCTCCTGTTATCCGCCCGACTATCAACCCAATTACCCGCCCGACCACTGCCTAATTATAAACCCGAACCCACCCTGCTTATTATTTTTTTTCAATAAATTTAACAGACTTAAGCCAATAAAATAATAATCGAATAATATAGCAATTCACCTACTCTTTGCCAACTTATTTTTAAATTTAGCATGTTACTATGTTTACATTTAGTAAATGTATTTACATTATAATTTTTTTTTTACTAGGACCAACGGGTTGGGTGGGTATTCATCTGGTTTTGGTAGGTTTGACGGGTCGGGTAGGTATCCATCAGGTTTTGGTATATCCAAACCCAACCCTAATACCCTACAGAGTTCTTTACCTATGTCCAAACCCGACTCTATCACCCTATTGGGTTGAAAACCAGGTTGGACGGGTCGAAAACCCATTAATGGCCGACCCAATTGCATTCATACTATTTACCTTATTATAATGTGTAAATGGTATTAATATGACTCATTTCTATTTTATACATGATGTTCCATTGAAATGGATCGAGGGTTTAAGAAAACATCACATATGTCGAATCCTATTTTTGCTCTATTTTAACAAATATAATTAAGATATAAAGAATGAGAATAGGATGCTAATTCGTAAAAAAAGAGCATTTGCTCTAAACCGGCCAAAATTATTATTCCTAACGGACAAACGAAACCACCATGATTATTGTTATCAAATGTTACACTTTTTTTCTTCTTCTTCTTTTTTTTTTTTTTTTTAATGAAAGTGAAATGAAACAAATAACACATAATTAAAGCAAGCTAAAGATGCATGTGTTTGCTTTGCTATATATCGTATAAAACCGAAATTGGCTCACATGGAATTAGGATGAAGGCCATACCATATGATACTATTCTACCTCTGGGTTATTATTTGTAAACTGGTTCCTGCGCCAAAAGAAAAGCCTACCTTACCATATTTTCCAAATGCTTGTCTCATGCCTAAGTATGAGTAAACTAAAGTCTTTCAATATCATCATCATCATAATCTAAAATAAAATCTAATATTTAACCTGAAACAATATTGGGTAACCAATAGTGTGATTAATGATGATCAAAGTAAAATCTAAAAAGGATTATTATTTACATATGAATACTATCATGCATCAAAATATTATTAACACTTAACCAATACTTTTATATAAGATATATTAAGAATGTTCTTTATCTTTTTTCTTGCCGGCTTTGCCAACAATGGCATACGACCACGATCCAGGAGCACACGTCGGGCGAAGTGTCATAGAACTTATCGTGAATGATCACACATCTCTTGAAAATGAGTTTGCTAAGATAGATTGGTATTCTGATGATGGATACACGTAACTACTAAAGTTATTATAAGGATTGAATTGGCCATTTTGGTGTACATAGTTAGCATCACAAGTCAAATTTAGAAGAAATAAGTATAAAAAGTTTTTACCTATATCATGTGATTGGTCGCGTATTTCAATTGAAGCATGCTTCTGTTGGACAAAGTAATTACGACTCTCTTCCACGTTAGCATCCTAAAAAATTTTCTTTCTTATATTCCTACTTTATCCTTAAAATTCTTAATCCCAGAAAAATTAAAAATAAAAAAAAAAACCTTAACATTTATGCTATTTACAAGGTAATTAAAGTAAAAATATATAATAACCTCTTAAGACCCTTATCGGATGAGTTTAGATACCATACTTAATTAACAAATAATAAAGATTAAGATGGTGTTTAATTAAATGAGTTGAGCTTAAGCTCTAACTCATGCTCGTTTGGCTGAACAGGTCGATCTTGAGCTTTTCTTTAGGCTTACGAACTGGCTCGAAAATAAGCTCGTTAAGAACTCGCGAATTAGGCTTATTAAGAGTTTGTTTAACATATTAATATAATATTAAATCAATATAATATAATTGTCTTGGCCGGTTAAATCAATATAAAATATTAATATATTTATATATAATAAATATAATATTATAAATATAATTATATATATTTACATAGATGAGCCGAGTTTGGATTCGTAAATCCTTAACAAGCTTGGCTCTAAACTTATATATTTCAGGTTCATTAAAAATCTGACTCAACTCAAATCGGTTAATTTTTTAAACGAGTCAAGCTTAAGTATTAACAAGCTTAAATTAGCTTGACTCATTTACACCCTTAATAATATACCCTTTAAAATTTTAAAAGTTACACGAACCTTATCTTCTTTTAAAACTAAGCACTTACCTTATGAAATATAGACATGAATACCTAAGCTCGTAAACTCTAACTGACCTTGCTAGGTATAAATTTGATTCTGATGTGGATAGGGACATGATTATTAATCTACTATATTCAATTAATTGATGTAAAAATTTTGAAATATGCAGAAATTTATAAACAAAGGGGGAAAAAAAAGAACATATTAGTATATAATTGCTATGAAAGAAGAAAAAGACTTCAATAATATCAACACGCTACACATAATGATTAGTAGCATATAACTATAAATAAAATTAAATAATTTTATAAAAACTATGTACTATCATTCTTACCACTTATTTAAAATATATCGATACTTATCTGTTACTCACTCACTCACTTGAATGCATAACATATTAAATCTATTTTATCAATTTTTTCATTCTACACTCTTTATCAGGCCTCAAACAACAAGTGATTTTACGCATCTTCCAAATCCAAATATGGGCATTTCGTTTATACAAATCGATACGGTGTTTACGAACACATCACCAATCATCATCGTCATTAAAACCCAGCTTAATCACAGCACCACGCGTGTTCACACGTAGCTGGTGATTTGAAATTGGAAAGCTAACCTTTAAAACACGAGAATTAAGGAAAAGTGAGATTGGTTCGATGAAAGCCCGTGATTTTTCTCAAGGAATAACAACACATGGATTGGATGTGGCTTCCTTGGAATAAGTTATTAGAAACCAACCTACGGATTATTGAAACTTACATTATATTACACTCTGAGCAAGATTTTGCATTAAAAATATATTGCAACAAAAGATAACATATTTGACTAAAAAACTAAAATATTCTTAAAGTGGTACAACATTTTGGAAAATTCTCAAAACCAAACTGAAAATTATACACACACACACACACACATAAAATAAAATCGGTTAATTTTGGGATGAGATTATCCATTATACTCTGCCTTGAGCTCGGCGACTGAAAAGCTGGGATCTGGGGTTCACCAATTCAAGCAGCACAACTCATGTGAAAGTAATAATGGAGGTAATTGCCCATCTCGCATGACATTGGCAGATACAAAACCTTCAGGCAACGACTATCCATGAAAATTATACTATGTATACATATATAAGTATATATACATACTTGAAGAGTCAATGAGAAAGTGCGTACATGTTTGTAGTAAAATAGAATATGTTAATTGGATTTAGAAAAAAAAAAAAAAAAAAAATCTTTGATTTAGGTTTTACTGGTTTGACACAGACTCATTGAAATATCCGAAAAATTTTAACGCATAATTAATTTGCATATCTATATGTCGTGTTTGCTTGAAATATAGAAATTATGGTAAATAATTAGTTAATGAAATATGATGAGCTATTATTAGTAGTGTATTTAATGATTGGTGTATAAAATGTGTTATATATGTTTGAGTTGTTTAAATTATATTTATTATATACAAATATGGTTGATAAGCTAGAAGAGTTAAAAATAATTATAATGTGTTAGTGTGATTGATATTAGTGTTGATTGTTGTTTTAATGCATGTAAAATTCAAGTTTTACTAAACAAACTGAAACGAAACCCAAGCCAAGCCTTAGTAGAAAATTTGGCTTAAAATCAAGCCTAAATCAAGCCTTAATTAAAGCCTAGAGCCCACTCTTAATCTTTCACTGAATCTGCCCCAAAAGTCAAACATAAAGGGATAATATTAGGCTTAATTTTTTACATAAATAGACATCCAAAACAAACCAAAAAATAGACCCAAAACAGATCCAAAATTCGTAGGAATTTTCGAGCTCATTTTCTCAACATTTTAAATCAAATTTCCTTGCTCATTTCATCAAGAACTCTCTTCCACTCAGCGTTAACAAGTTAAGGTAAGTTTATATGTTATTTGTGATGAATTATTTTCCTTTTTGTTCCATAAATTTCTATAAAAAAATTAGTCTCTTGGTAGATTACAAGTAATCTTGATATATTGAGTTGTTGTTGAGTTATTTAAGAAAGTTTTTGAATGCTTGAAATTGTAGTAAATAAGTTATTATAAATTTTAAAGTTGTTTTGATTCAATGAATGAGTTAGTGATAATTATGATTATGTTGAGTTAATGAGTTAGTAGTGATGAAAATGAAGTTGTAATTGTTGTTGTTGATGATGAAAGTTTAGGATATGTTTTTATGGATGTGAAGTGAGTGGAGATAATGATTTTGAAGTGTATAAAATGGTTTAAGTGAGTAAAGTAGGATTTTTGAAAGTTAGAAAACAGGGGATATGTTTTTGTGAACTCTTGGACAAAAATCACGGGTGTGATAATTGAATTTGAAACTTGATTTTTACAGTTTTTTGAAAATCACGGGCGTGACCAAGGTTTAGTTAGCCTCGAGTTTGTGAAAATTGACTTGTCATGGGTGTGATTGATTTCACACATGTATGATTTTATAAAAATTTCAAGAATCACGGTGGTGACATAGTCCTTGCTAGCCTCGGGTCATTTGAAAATTTTACAAATTCAAAAATCACGTGCGTGAAGTACGTCTAGCTAGGCTCGGTTTGAAAATTTTCGAAGATCACGGCTGTGGTCCAGACCTGGGTAAGCTCAGATTGCAAGTACCGACTTTCCTCACCTTTATACGTGATGCCCTATTTCTATTGAATAAATAAATAAATTTTTTAAAATAAAGGAATGTGATATATGTATATATGTGTGTGTTTGTATAAATGATGAAGAATTTGAATTAAGTTTTATTTAAGTTTAATTTTGAATCAAGAGCTTAGAACTTGTTTAAAGTTAATGTTTTACTTTATATGAATTGAATTCTTCTATTTCAGATAATTCATCTCAGTTGAAAGGGTCTACAAGTCTTTTATCGAGTCTTTCAGGTACACAGTAACTTTGTTGTTGTTTGTTTAGGATAGACATATCCTAATTTGATTTTAATTAAAGACGGTTTTAAAAGTGTCCATTTTGGTTGTGTTCTTTACTGTTGAATCTAGTCTAAGGAGCGGTAACCTTGTTGACGAGGTTAACATAGTAGTTTAGGAACTTAGGCCACCCTTGTCATTGAAATTTGACAATTTATAAGTGGTTCGACGGGTAATTTACGCCCGTTATGGGGTCTTTGATCTCCATTGTTTGTCTCATCACAGCCGTTATGGGGACTGTGATCGTGACCAAGGAGAGAAATGTGATTAGAGGAGATGAAGCTCCTCATCACGGCCGTGATCAGGCCATCATGTTTCAAAATGATTTTTGCCAAAGAGATCATAGGCCGTGTTACAACCGTAATGAACAGAGGAATCGCTGTTACATTTTCCTTTGTTTGTTTTTTAAGTTTTAACTACTTCAATTCAACATAAATCATCAAAAACATTATATCATCGACCTACCCATGCATAATCTTAATTCATAAATACTTTTAATCACATCTATATATCATATTACAATAAAGCATTTAATTAAACACTTAATCTACTCAAATAAGCATATATATAGGTTTTGACAAATATGTTCATAGGTCTTTGATTTATCACTATCATCACATGTTTTACTTAATTCTAGTCCTAATACAACATTTACATGCATAAACAAGAATTAAAACAAAGAAAACAAATAGCACTTATCTTTTGAGTAAAAACCCAACATCTTGTTTCTTTCTACCAACACTTCTCCTAAACTTTTGGAGTTATATCTAGCATGATCTTCATCCTCTATGTTGTTTTCTATCTTTGATTTTCTTTATAAACTTGTTAAAATTGAGATTTGTGGCTTGAATTTTGAGAAAGAAGAGAATGAGAAAGAGAAAGAGAGAGGAAAATAAATGATGGGAAGGAAGAAGGAAGAGAGAGAAAGAAGGCAACCAAAAAAAAAGTCAAAAGAAAAAACAATATATATATATATATTCATAAAGGCTAAGGATATTTTAGAGCAAACATATTGAGTTTAGAACTTTCAGATCGATATCTTTAGTTCTAGAAGTATTTAAGAAATAATCTAAGGATCAATAGGTTAGAAATAAATAGCTTAAGATAAGAAATTAATTTAGAAGATTGGTTTTCATAAAATTGATATTTAACTTGGGCTGGAGCTCAAATATGACATTTGTAAGGAAGCAGGTGATTTCAAAATTTGCAAGAATTTAGAATATGGGATGTTAGGCTAAAGTTTAAGGATTTAAGAATTAAAATCTTAAATTTCAACTTAAATATGTTTACTAAATTATTTTCATTGATTTACCTAATCATGATTCATTATCTATTTCTTTTACATCATTTAATCTATCTAATCCAATTTCTAATTTAGGTGAAGCTTTTGGATGTTTCATTATATATATTTATATAATCAAATTTGACACCCATAATTAGAGAATATGTCATTTGCAATAGTCTATACAACATGACTTCAACAAAATTTATAGAGTTGCTAAAATTGTAAATAATGGCCCTACTTGTTACACAATTCATTTTGATTATCTAATTATTCCCTAAATTTTGCACCAAATGTTAAAGTTTTTCATGAGAAAAACCATTGTATTTACAAACTTGTAAGCATATACTAGTGAGACAAAACTATGATTCATGGGAGGTATATCAATATGCTTTATGATAATCATACAATAATATATGTGTGATGGGGTTGCTGCAACCAATCCATCACATGCACTAGGCGTGCCAGTCGATTGAGAGAAGTCATGACCTAATGACATGTGTACAGATATTACAAAGAGAGGCATGGGAGGAAGAATAGGCAGACCTGGTTTCTTAAGTGTGCGAGTGTGACAAAAGATCAAATAAGATGAATTTGATCGTTTTTTACTCATTCTTCATGAAGTGGATGTCTTTAATTCTTTTTGGAGTTATTTCAATAGAGTTTTCGCATTGGTCTCAATCTTAGTAATACATAATGACCCCAAATGAGAGAAGAAGCCTCTTATTTATAAATATTAGAGGCTGATAGATGGTAGCTGTTGGATAACTCCTAAATGAATGGTTGAGATGAAGTATTGCCTATGACTATTGGATTTCTTTGCTAGATCCAACAGCAAGAATCTATCCTTTATTTTATGTATATGGGCATGAGCTTTGGACATGGGTATGGAATAAAATGAAGGCTTTTATAGTATAAAAGGAGTTCATTTTCTTCTCATCTTTAATATAAAATAGAGATAGGATTATTTTATTTTATATAAGCCTTATTTTAGCCAAATAAAGATCGAATTAACTTAGAAAGATAATTTTGGAGTCTATTTTTCAGGCATGAGAAAATCGAATAAAGCCGAGAGCAATGAATCGGCTCAACAATCTCTATTCCAAGCTTGCCAAGTCAAATTTTCCTACAGCTTCCCTTATTGGAGTCAATCTTTTAAGCCTTATCACTAGCCTACAAGATCGGCTCATGGCATGAAACTGAGCTGAAAGCTCAATTACCGAAATGACCCTTTACAATATATATATATAAAAATCATTAAAAAAAATATCTTCTATTTATATCTACGCAAATTCTTAAACAAATATAGTCAAAGAATTGTCCATGTTACTACCGACAATTAAGGACCTTTACACATGAAAAGAAAAATCATTATAGAAATTCAATCCTAATTAAAAAACACAATATTTCTTGTAATGTCAATTTGTCTCATCATATATATATAATATATATATATCCGATGATCACCACATACAATGTAAATATATATTTACCTTTTCCCACAATAAATATATAATATTGATATTGATATCTTATATTGGCTAAAATATATATACATTAAAAGAAATGTGATGTTTAGGAAAAGAGTAAATTAGTAAAAAAATAAATAAAGGGAGAAGATCCTATTTCACGAAATTATACCTTTGATGAATGTAAGACTAAAGAACAACCTGCAACAATGAAAAAAAAAGATTTAAAAAAATTCAAAAAAAGAAAAAGTTTGAGAGATTTCTAAGATAAGAATCAAAACAACCAAAAAAGGGAATAAGAGTACCTCTGAAAAAAAAAAAAAATCAGA
Source organism: Combretum micranthum (assembly GCA_024138025.1). Taxonomy (NCBI): domain Eukaryota; kingdom Viridiplantae; phylum Streptophyta; class Magnoliopsida; order Myrtales; family Combretaceae; genus Combretum; species Combretum micranthum. The sequence goes on along the minus strand of JAMXBD010000122.1, from coordinate 622,857 downwards.
GCAATTCAGTGTAGGAAAAATTATTTGGAGCACTCACAGTAATTTGAAGCTTGTAAAATTACAGCAAACATACTGAAAGCTTGCAACATTATAGCAAATGAAGCTTATTGTATAAATCTAGCTCGAAAAATATAGTGTAAATTATTTTAGGCTTTTAAGCAGAAAAGACAGATAATTCATATCATCATTAGGAATGTATAACATAATAATCAAGGTTGATTAATGAGTAATTATAAGGCACTCAAAGTCTCTTTTTTTACCATCTTCACTAGAATGTATTATAGAATAATAATAATAATAATAATAATAATAATAATAATAATGATACTGCAAATCCTCTATTTATTTATTTAATCTTTTTAACATCATGTATAGGACTACTTATTTAATTGTGGCTATTCCATGTAGTTAACATTATTTGATTTTTTTTTTTTTGTTATATAATTTAACTACAAAAAAATTACTTATATTTTGACCAATTTGCAAACATATGATCTGTGTTATTTTTTTGACAAATAGAAGAATTGAGTTTCATACAAAAGTATCAATATTATTTAATAATTTTAGAATGACACGTGTCAATATTTTATTGGTCATAAAAATTAAGGTTACATTCTTTTCAATTTTCTCATTTTTTAAAAATGATTTTTAAAATTTTATTTATTTATTTTATTTAGTAATATTTTTATTGAATCAAATTTTTTAGACCAGTAAGGCGCTAACACATATCCCTATAATAATAGTTAATTATAATTATACTTTTATATGAAACTCGATAATCTATTTATTAAAAAAATTAATAAAAATTATGTATTTATAAATTGATCAAAACACAAATCATATTTTTATAATTAATCCTATAATATATAACCTCTTTGTCTCACGAACAAATGTCCTGTCAGTTGATCAGGATTCATTCTCCTACTTAAGAGAGGTTAAATATGTGAATATGGAATCATTCAAAAAAATCATAAAATATTGAGTCGGTGCCAACCAAATGAACTCACTCTTGAAGAGCAACAATGCTAAATTAAATAAATAAATGCAACACTAAGCTCATGAAAAGAAAAATCCACATCAACAAGACAAATAAAAAAAATATCAACTCAATTATTCACGCAACAAGGAAGTGTTAACTACAATTAAAGTAAAAAGAAGAGGTTTGTTGTCTTTATTGTCTTAAATTCTTATTATATATATTATTTAATTATAAAGAAAATTGTAACTTTTTTTTTTAAATTAGTAACCACTCTCTATATAATTTTTTTTAAATAATAATCGCTTCCACGTAATTAGAAAGTAAAAAAAGTAATAAAATATAATTTTCTTAAATTATATATAATTTTAATATGATAGGAGATATTATTTGCTAATTTAAAACATTTTTCAGTAAATTTCCATGTATTTTTTTCTTATTTCTTTTTACAATCGTAAAAAAATAAGTTCATCATATATTTAAATATGCTATACTTTGTTTATAAAACTTTTGATCGGAGCTAAAAATATAAAAATCTTTTAATAATTGGGCTTTTTAGCCCAATTTAATACCTTAGACCAATTTATTAGATTAGTGACAGAGTTCAAGAAACTAATCGATCAAGATGTTCTAGAAGGTTCAACTTGGTAGGTTTGGAATAAAGATTATTAGATTAGTTCTTTTTTTCGATTCTCAACATTACTTGATTGTTTCGTGTGAAAAAGATAAATAAATAAATAAAGCACACTAGAAGAAGGAAAAAAAAAGTCTTACAAAATTCATGTGAGCCTCATTTAGCTTCAAAAGAAAATGGGCTAATATGAGATCGTGGCTTTTTTACATGGATTCTCTTTCTTTCTTTTTTTTTTTTTTTTATCATAAGCATTTAAATTTATCAAGCTCAACCATTACATCTAAAAGCCTATATCCATAAAAAGCCCATATCCATAAAAAAAGAGAAGGGATGAATCCATTAGATCATCATGATTGATCCATCAGCTATTAATAAATTAAATCTCAACCATCCATCATAATCTCACAGCTAAAATCAATATCCAAAATCTATAAATAAGGCCTCAATTTCTCTCTCCACTAACTAACTAAAGCGGAAGCTCTACAAAGGCAATCATAAAACCTTTGAGTCTAGTATATACAGCACAGTGAGACATTGACCGGATCTCTCGAAGGCCATCTATTGTGACCCCAAAAAAGAACGTAGAGAGAGAGAGAGAGAGAGAGAGAGAGAGTGCATGCACAGGTACAAGTGGTGGTAATTAATGGCGGCGGTGAATGGGAGCGAGTACTTCGAGGCGGATGTGGAGAGCGGAATGGAGACGTTCTCACGGCCTTCCAATGCAGAAAGTGTGGCGGAGGACGAAAGCGAGCTGCTTTGGGCCGCCATTGAGCGCTTGCCTACAAATAGGCGTACGAACACGGCTCTCTTGAGGCGGAATCCGTCCGAGGGCAGCAGCGGTGAGACCACAACCCAGACGATCGATGTGAGGAAGCTCGATCGATTTAATCGAGAGCTTGTTGTCAAGAAAGCTCTGGCCACCAACGATCAGGATAACCATCTGCTTCTATCTGCTATCAAAGAGCGTCTTGATAGGTAATACATACATACATACATATATACATATATTAAACACATCTATTTTTTTTTTCTCTCTTTTTGAAATATATTACACTTGTTTTCTTGAGTATATCTAATGTGCTTTTAAGGTTAATTGATTGATTAACTAAGTGATGTGGTTGGATTAGTGATGAAATAAAAATCTTTATGGATTGTTCTCATTATGGTTTTTTAGGTTTTCTCTTTTCTCCCGTTTCACGTAAAAAGAGAGGTTTTTTTCTTTTACGTCATGATGATGCATGGACATGGCTATTTTCCGCTTGGCTTGGCACATAAGGCATAGACCGATTCGGTTATTGTCTTCTCACATCACATGCATGCATCATGCATGCACCCCGTGCAAAAATCATCTGCCTACATCGTCTGTCGTTGGCATAGTACACCGGATAAAGCAAATATAATATGAATAGTATGATAATAGACCACTTTTTTATTATCAATTCGTATTTTACGAAAATATTATAATATATCTTAAAATTTTATTGTTATAATGAATTCTTGATTCTCTTTGTTTTTATTTTTCAACTTTGCTTTTTCATTTATTTGGATATCTTGAAATGCATGCAAATAAAGTTAAAATTACACGCATAAGCAAATTCAAAATTCCGCATGTAGAGAATAAATTGATAGAACTTAAACCTGTAGAACAGTGGAAAAATATTGGGTTGTATACACGATGTGCATAGTTACCATAATCACAAGTCAAATATACGATCTACGAGTTTATGGCTTTATATGTTTTTCTTATTAAATAAAATGGATGCAGAATTTTTTTTAGTGCAAATTTTAACCATAATTATGATTTCAGTGTATGATTCTATATGTTTACAATTTTACTGGTTTTGCATGATTTTGCATAATTCTACTGATTCTATACATTCTGGTAAATAATAAAATCGTGATTTTGACAACCATGATCACGTGTGTATATACATGATGAGTAACTATCATATATAATTTAATATATGATAAAATGATGTATAGATTCCAAAGTATCTGTCAATTATACGGCACCTATGAAAAGGTATATATTATACGTGGTGCGTGATACTGTGAAGTATTTCTTATCGAACATGTACATAGTATATTATAAAATAATAATGTACAATTTTTTCTATTAATTAGTTAGCTAATCACAGTACTTTTATTTAAATAATTGAAGAGTGGGATTGGAAGTGCCAAAAGTGGAAGTTAAATTTGACCACTTGACAATAGGGGCAAATGTTCAAATCGGAAAAAGAGCTTTGCCTACCTTGTGGAACTACACTCGGACAATATTGAGGTTATTACTTCTAGTTCTCTCTCTACTTTATTATCATCAATATCATCATGGTGAACGGAGATATTAATCTCATTCGTCGTCGCTGTTATATGTGGATAATAATGATTACAGAATATTCTGAAAGGTTTGAGGATATGTCGGCCTAAAAGACACACTTTAACGATTCTGAAAGACGTCAGCGGTGTTATAAAACCAGGAAGGTAAAATATTATATATTAATTGATGCTTTCCCTTTCACTGTTCGTTAAGTTTATCTTGGTTGTACTTACTACTTACTATTGGCAGTTTTTAATGGAGGAGCCAAAGACGCGTCTGAAATTCATGTTAAAGCGTTGCAAAAATTATTGTTGACAAACTTGGAATTATGCTGAGAATTGGAATATATAGAACCAATGGAATGTATACACTGGCAAAAGGGATAAAAAAAAAGGAACTAGAATAGTAAAAAATTTGTAAAATGATACACCTAAACTTATACTGTTATTAAGAATCTGTACCTAAATGATTTTTTATTCATCATAAAAAAAAAAGAAAAAAAATTATAAATCACAAATTTATAGAATTATACAGTCAACTAGTGATTTTTACAACTATATATAAAAGAATAAAAAAATAAACGAAAAAGGATTTTAATTGAAAAAAAAAAGTCATTTTCCTGGTTACTGTTAAATATTTTTCATATTGTTCAAAATTATCACAAGTTGTTTTAGAGAGTAGATTGTTTTGAAATTAGTAGTGAATAATGTACGCCCATAAATCTAATACATAAAATCTAAATCTTCAATAGTATACTTTTTTTTTGGCTTTGCTAATCATGTGCAGGAGATTCTAGTACTTATAATCTCAACAGTTTGTAATTTTCAGTCATTGCTCATCTTTAATCGCTTTATTTAAAAAAACAAAAAAATTTACTTCATTGGTATATTTCTTGATGCCGGAATGCTTTGATTTAAATGTCTGGGTCACTTAATGAGCCAACTGGTTCTTACTTCTTACATGCATGCACACGTTTTTAATTACTGGTTGGTGTTGTGTAGGATGACACTGCTTCTAGGACCTCCCGGGTCAGGGAAGTCTACATTGCTTTTGGCTCTTGCAGGGAAACTTTCTCGTGAACTTGAGGTATCTCTCACCTTGACCATATATGATGATGAGTTACTCCATAGGAAAAAACAGCTTATTTGAAAAGTTGCCTTTCTGGATAAAATGATGATGTGTTGGCCCAAATTATTTGTAGTTGCAAACTTGCTTCTAATTCTTATGATGTTAATCGGAAAGTGGATGAGTTAACTCTCAATTTTATTCATGGATTTCATAAAATCCCACATAGTATAGTTTTTAGTGAGAGTTTAGTGACAATTTAGGGGGTGAACGGAAGAAACATATGCTTCTAAATAGTCATAATTTCTACTGATTATCAGGATTTTGAGGAGTTGGTGCATATCCTTTTGTTCTTATCCTTGCATCTTTACCAACATCTCATTGAAACTTGTGTGCCACCATAAAGTGGTAGTTTAATCAACCTACGGTAATGTATTGCTTCTAAGATTTAAAAACTGTTTGATTGTGTTATGTTGACTTTTAATTCCAGAAAAAAGGCAACATTACATACAATGGCCAGAAGCTCGAAGATTTTTGTGTCCAAAGAACTTCCGCATACATAAGCCAGACGGATAATCACATCGCTGAGTTAACAGTGCGTGAAACTCTTGATTTTGCTGCCAGATGCCAAGGTGCAAGTGAAGGATTTGCAGGTATATCCGTTGTTTCACTCTACCCATTTTCATATTTGTGAATGATTTTGCTGCAGGATGTCCTTTAAAAATTATGTCGGTCTTAAGGCTAAACTTTACATGGTATCAAAACACAAGATCATAAGTTCGAATTTCTGCACACTCAAACTTTTAGACTATATGGATGCGGCATTGAATCTTAATAGTGTTCAAAACCAAAACCGTGCTTTAAGCTACCTCTAAATTAGTATTATTGAGTCTGCAGATGCTGAAGACCCTGCATTGAACTTGTTAACATATAATATACATATCTCCCTATATGGTTCCACGGGGTAACTTGATAATACCAAATCTGAAGTTCTACTATTAGATCAGTAAGGCCAAGGTTCCGTACTACAATGGTACTTCACGAGATTTTATTCGCTGTATTTTTTTCTCTCTTTTTTGTGGTAATTATCTATTTCTCCCTCTTCCGTATTTTCAGCGTACATGGAGGACCTGACCCGAATGGAAAAAGAAAGGAACATACGTCCCAGTCCAGAGATTGATGCTTTTATGAAGGTGGATATCTTGAACTTGTTATAGATTATGCAAGTTGTTTGCTTATGAGAGTCAGCTTCCATCCTGACCATCCTTATCTGCATAGGCATCATCTATTGGAGGTAAGAAGCACAGCATTTCCACAGATTACGTGTTGAAAGTGCTTGGGCTGGATGTTTGCTCCGATACTTTAGTGGGTAGTGACATGGTAAGGGGTGTTTCGGGTGGTCAAAAAAAGCGAGTCACCACAGGTACATTCCATCTCTCAATTGCATATGCAGAGTGCAGCATGCTCGAAATATTCGTTCCCATGCGAACTAAATGGGGTTAATACATAAGGACATATATATATTGAGTGCATAACCTATATCCAATGGAGTACTTCTCGGACCAGGAAATGTCTTTTTTGAAGAATCATACGTATTTAAGTGGATATCAACAGTATTACAAGTCATTGTACTTTTCCTCTTAAGAAACAAGTCTTTTTTTTTTTTTTTTCCTTCTTTTTGTTTGTCGACTTCATATAGACAGCTCTGCTTGACGAATCATTTTTGCTTTTCTTCAATCATTATCTGAATATTTACATGAGTATCATCGTTTCAACATCTATTGAAATTTTCTATTTTTTTGGCCAAGTTTATTTAAATGATAGAGGAATGAGCCCTAAAGTTAATTAACCTCCTGGGTAATTTGCATGATTATCATCTGGCTCTTTAGTCCTTCAGTTTTTCTAAGTGTCAATTAGACTATGAATTTAGTCAGTCAAATCAAACCATTTGATGTTTGCTAACTCCTGGGTAATTTGCACCTGGGATTTTCTTGCTTTAACTCATGCATGTCGATATTGAAATCTATCGAACACTTGAAGCTCTGCAATGTTCTCTTCATTATCCCTCAGGAGAAATGATTGTTGGCCCAAGGAAAACTCTCCTTATGGATGAAATATCAACCGGGCTAGACAGCTCTACAACATACCAAATTGTCAATTGTGTGCGCAATTTCGTTCACCTTATGGAGGCAACTGTACTGATGGCTCTGCTCCAACCTCCACCAGAGACCTTTGACCTATTTGATGATCTGGTGGTACTGGCAGAGGGATATATAGTGTACCATGGCCCACGTGCTGATGTCTTAGAATTTTTCGAGTCATTGGGATTTCGTTTACCAGAGCGCAAGGGAATTGCTGATTTTCTCCAAGAGGTACCCACACAGATTCATCAAGCTTTACTATTCCCCAGAACTTGCTTAACGTCTTTATTTTTTCTCTTTTAAATGTGGCTAGGTAACATCTAAAAAGGATCAAGCTCAATACTGGGCAGATCCTAGTAAACCATATGAATATATACCTGTTCCAGCCATTGCAGAAGCATTTCAAAATTCCAGATTTGGTAGGTCTGTGAGGTCTTCTCTTGATGTTCCATACGACGTGTCCAAGAGCCATCCTGTTGCTTTGTCTAGATCAAAGTTTGCAATTTCCACAGTGGAGCTTTTTAAGACTTGCTTCATGAGAGAACTACTGCTTATGGGCAGGCATAGTTTCCTTTATATATTTAAGACATGCCAGGTAATGCTTTGCACTATTGATTCCAGGTTAATTTTACTTGTCAGACTGCACAAGCAAATACAGTATTCTGCTAGTTAGTAACGGTATTGAATAGATCCAACACACCAGTTTAGCTTAGCTGTTTTTGGAGCTGAATTTAAAGTGGTTTGAAAGCGGAGATCAAGAGGTTGATCCTATGCCATCGTGTCTCCTTGGTTTCATGACGCAGCATGAAAACGTAAATAACAGAAACCAATTCATGGATTGATTTCTAAGAATCAAAGCTTGCAAAGATTGCAACTTTTCAAAAAGAAATTCTCAAATTAGAGTTTTCAAAAGTGTAATAATAATGTCTAAAACTGAAATAGGAATTTTGAAACTATATATATTATTACATAAAGCCCTAAAAAGAATTAATAATAAATAAGTTGGGGCAAATAAAAGCTGGTAGTAAACTGACGGCCTCAAAGATCATAATCAGGCGACCTTCATTTTACACCGGCCTAAGGCTGGCAATCTTCAAAGGTAAAGCTGGCAACCTTCAGGTAGCTTTCAAGCTGTATTCAAGGCTAGCTCCTCCAAGGCCGACAACCTTCGCCCCACCATTGGCGGTGTTGATTTGGCAATTTTTGTCCTTGTGTTGTTTCCTCCTCTATCAATGTATCAGCTATATTGTCCACATCATTCTCTCTCATCTACGAAGAATTTGACCCCGAGTTCATCTAGATATAAAGATGAATCATCGAGATGAATGGAAATAAATCTGCACATTGAAAGTCCTAGAAATGTTCAAACTGTCGGAAGTCTACCCACATAAGCATTGTCATTAATCTTCCTTACAATCTCATATGGACCATACTTCTTGGCTGTAACTTGCCATATTTGCCCATTTGAAACCGTTCTTTCCTGAGAAAAACCATCACTTGATCTCCCACTTCAAATAAATGCTTCATTTGGTGCTTGTTTGCATTCTTTGTATTTTGCATTCGCCTTCTCAATTCATCCCTTGACTTGAGCTGAGATAACTTGACAATTCTCGGCCATAATCTTAGCAGCTTGACTAATTCTCTCCTTTAGGTAGCTTAACCAAGTCCAATGTATGTTGTGGTGTCTTGGTATAAATTATGGAGAAAGAAGATCTTCTTGTGGTCCTGAATAGAATTGTTGTAAGCAAACTCGGTTTGAGCTAAAGTTGATCCCTCTATCTAGGCTTCTCTCCACATATGCTCCTAATCAGATTACCAAGCGTACTGCTAGTCACATTGGTTTTCCCATTCATCTGAGGGTAAGCTGCTCTACTAAAATTTAATGATGAGTCGAACATGAACCAAAGCGTCTTTCAAAGTAGCTAAGAAATTTACTGTCCTTGTTTGATGTGATGGACTTGGGAACTCCATGTAATCGCACTATTCCCTGAAAAATAGCCTGGCAATAGCATGGCATCAGCAATCTTCCTACAAGAAATAAAGTGGGCCATCTTGAGAACCTGTCTACCACAACAAAAATTGAATTAGCACCTTGTTGGGTATGAGGCAAACCTTGGACAAATTCCATAGATAAGTCCTCTCATATATTCTTAGGCATTGGCAGTGGTGTATATAACCTACTATTCTGGGATTGTCCCTAAAATATTTGACAGATACAATATCTCTCCACAATGTTACTAACATCCCTCCTTAACTGAGGCCAATAGTACTTGTCAGCCGCTGTAGCAATCGTCTTATCACAACCCAAATGTTTGCCAATCCTCTCCCATGCAGGTATTTAATTAATTTTTCCCTTAAAGAGGACTCAGGAATACATAATTGGTTCCCTTTCATCAGGTATCCTCAAGAATGTGATAATCACCACAAGTTTATGTGTAATACACTTCTCTCATATATCCCTAAAATCAATGTCATTCTCATATAATTCCTTCAACTGCGCGAACCCCGCAACTTCGGTACTCATGGTAACTAACAAATAAGCTCTTCTGCTTAAAGCATCAGCTACTTTATTTTGTATTCCAACTTTATGCACCAACTTAAAAGGAAATCTTGCAAAAATTGAATCCATCTAGCACGCATATCCTTACAATCTGCAAACCACCAATTTCATCCTTTTCTCTTTATGAATTTCTATATATTTAAAGATCCATTCAATCTTAGAAATCCAATCAATAAATTCTCGATCCCTAAATCTCCTCTAAAATATGAAATTTCTACATTTAACTTGAAATCATTCCTTCCATGTTCATTTCTATGTCTGTAATAATTATCGAAATTACATCATTCATAGGTCTTACCTTTTTTAGATCTATCACCACCGCCTTGTCTTCGTGGCTGTTCTTCCTCCATCAATTCATCTTTTCCTCAAAATCATATTCATGATTATATAACCTATGATTCGTAGCAACAAGTCTGACAATAGGATCGCCGCAAGCATATTTTGCCTTAGTTGTCTCTTACAATCATTCCTATTTTTGTTAGCATCAATCGATTGATTAAGTCATTAAAGCGTTGTTCCATATGCCGGAATCTCTTACTCGTGTTATCCAATACTGCCATAAGAACCTATGACTTGATTTGCAGGACTTCCACATCCTTAATAACGTCTGGAATGTGACTGCCTCCTAAATTGCCGTCTCTTGGCATCTCTATAGGAAATTTTCCCGCTCTGATACCAATCTGACTCAACATGAAAACGTAAATAACAAAAACCAATTCACGAATTGATTTCTAAGAATCAAAGCTTGCAAAGATTGCAACTTTACTGAGATAAGCTCTCAAATTAGGGTTTTCAAAAGTGTAATAATAATGTCTAAAACTAAATATAAGTTTTTTGTGACTATATACTATCACATAAAGCCCTAAAAAGAATTAACAATAAATAAGTCAAGCAAATAAAAGATGATAGTAAGCTAGCGGCTTGGGAACGTCATAATCGGGCGACTTTCATTTTATGCCAGCCTAAGGCCGATGGCCTTCAGGTGGCTTTTAAGATGTCTTCAAGGCTGGCTACTCTAAGGCCGGCAGCCTTTGCTCCAACACTAGTAGCATTGATTTGGCAGTGTTTATCCTTGCATTGTTTCCTCCTCTATCTCTTGAACGCTTCCATCTAAATCAGGAATGAATCAGCTATATTGTCCACATCATTTCAATTGAGTCTCATATGGCCATAAATGCTGAAGGGTGTTAAGTTATAAAATGTAAAAACCAAGCCACTAAATTCAACAGAGTACGGTCAAATCCTTTGTGAAAAAAAATTTCCCATCTTCTCTTGAGCTTAACTTCTTGACTATATGACATGATCAGGTAGAGGATATATTTCTTTTACCTCCAAGATTCTAGGTTTAATACATGACTCGAAATTTTCAACATTCTTTATTGGGTATTATTGTAATTTTAGATTCTGTCTCGTCTTTTATAAGGTTGCATTTGTTGGGCTGGTGGCAGCCACGCTTTTTATACGAACAAGAATCCATCCCACAGATGAGAATAACGGCAACCTTTATCTGTCATGTCTGTTTTTCGGACTGATTCACATGATGTTCAATGGGCTTTCTGAACTACCAATTATGATTGCTCGCTTGCCGGTGTTTTACAAGCAAAGGGATAACTCATTTCACCCGGCATGGGCATGGTCTGTTACCAGCTTCATTACACGTATTCCTTATTCCATCATTGAAGCTGTTGTGTGGTCTTGTGTAGTATACTACGCAGTTGGTCTGGCCCCTGCAGCAGGGAGGTGAAAAGTTGTTACCTATATCCTTCAAAACTTTCTTTCAGCTTTTGTAATATTGTGCTCATTCACCTTATGCTTTTTTAACAGATTCTTCAGATATATGTTAATACTATTCATGATGCATCAAGCAGCACTAGGCCTTTTTAGGATGATGGCTGCATTTGCTCGGGATATGGTCATTGCAAATACATATGGAGCCGCTGCCCTCATGGTTATATTCTTATTGGGTGGATTTATCCTTCCAAAGTGTGAGTGTTTATCTTTGTTAAATCCACACTACATCTTTCCATTTAGAAATGATTACAGCATAGCGGTTTCATTTTTCTTCTTTCAGCTATGATTAAACCATGGTGGGTGTGGGCATTCTGGCTATCCCCCTTATCATATAGCCAGCGTGCAATATCAGTCAATGAATTCTCTGCCACCAGGTGGATGAAGGTATGTGAAGGAGGTTGAGAGTAGAATAAGGCTTCATTCAGATTTACTTGACTCAGGGCTTCAATGGACTAGCAGGGCATGTAGATCCCCAAGTAATATCTATAATGGTCATTGTTACTCTGCAGATGTCTGCTACTGGGAACACGACTATCGGTTACAATGTTCTCCATCAACATGGTTTACCTAAGAGTGATTACTGGTACTGGATCGGTGCAGGTGCATTATTGCTCTATGTTATTATCTTCAATGTCCTAGTGAATTTGGCCTTGGCTTACCTTCATCGTAAGTTGCAGTCTTTCTTATCATCATATTTTCTAATTTGATAATTTGCACTCTCATTTACTCATTAGTTGGTCGATTTTATAATGCTCACACTACCAACAAGTGAATTCATTCAACTGCAGCTCTTAGAAAAGCCCAGGCTGTAATTCCAACAGTGAGAGTGAAGAAGATTCAACTTCAGGTAGTGTTCTATTTTTATAATAAATTAATCAAAACACAATCTTTTCCTCTATTTGGTAATTAAATATAAATATATTTGTTTTTGTTGTAATATCATTTATCAGGCATAATCTACCCTAAATTCTGATAAACTTGCGATGATCTCCATTATGAGAAGATGTTTATCCACGTGCCAAAGTGATTAAAAATAAATGAAATAAGTATATGTCTATAGAAAGTTGATTTCTAGGCTCTTTTCCACTCTCTAGTAGCCCCTAACTACCTAAGTCATCCCAATTTCAAACCGACCTAGACCAAAAAAAAAAAAAAAGAAAGAAGAAGAAGATTGAAAAGCAACTTTTAGTACAAAACATAATTAAAACTGCATGTAAACATTTGCTGCCAAGTCTGGTTGGGCTTGTAAAAGATCTGGAGGTAAAGGATATGCCTCAAAGCAACTTCTTCTCAGGGCCTTCTCTCAGATGGACAATAGTAGCTTCCTGTAAACCATGCCCACTTTGAACCTCCAACGTGACATATACAATTCCATGGATTAAGCTGATTCCACATTAACTAACTTTTTTGTCAATTTTTCCATCATGGCTTGATATGATGAGTGCAATGCCATGCAGGAGTTAACCAAGAAACAGAATTGGCTAATGTATCCACTGAGGGAAGCAGTAATAAGAAAGGAATGATACTTCCATTCCAACCATTAACAATGACTTTCCATAATGTCAACTACTTTGTTGATATGCCAAAGGTATGTGTCTTCCAAAAGGTTTCATTATTTATATTTATGATAATCTCATCTTTTTAGAGCAACATTGTACTTTTAATTCATCAGGAGATGCAATCACAAGGTTTAAACGAACAGAAGCTACAATTACTATCAGATGTGAGCGGTGTGTTCTCTCCAGGAGTACTGACAGCACTAGTAGGCTCAAGTGGAGCAGGGAAGACCACTTTAATGGATGTTCTTGCAGGTAGGAAAACAAGTGGCTACATAAAAGGAGATATCAAGATATCAGGTTACCCAAAAGTACAACACACTTTTGCCAGGGTGTCGGGATATGTGGAGCAAAATGATATACATTCTCCTCAAGTAACTGTCGAGGAGTCACTCTGGTTTTCTTCCAGTTTGAGACTTCCTAAAGAAATCAGCAAAGAGCAAAAGCATGTAAGCCACTGAATGCTATGGTTTAGACATGTATAGTTACAGGCATAGCATGCCTCTTCACTGTCATGAACTCATGAAATCTTCCTACAGGAGTTCCTTGAACAAGTCATGCAACTGGTTGAGCTTGATTCTCTACGGAATGCTTTAGTTGGTTTGCCGGGTAGTACAGGCTTATCAACTGAACAAAGGAAACGTCTGACAATAGCGGTGGAGCTTGTAGCAAACCCCTCTATTATTTTCATGGATGAGCCCACGTCTGGCTTAGATGCACGAGCAGCAGCTATCGTTATGAGAACTGTACGTAATACCGTTGATACTGGTAGAACCGTGGTTTGTACCATCCATCAGCCCAGTATAGAGATATTTGAAGCATTTGATGAGGTTGGTTGTACTTTATTGTCATCTCATGATTGTATCTCAAAAATATCATAATAAATTTTAAACTGCTGAACAGCTGCTTCTACTGAAACGTGGGGGTCAAGTTATTTATGGGGGGAAACTCGGTGAGAGATCAAAAATCATGGTAGACTACTTTCAGGTAACTTTTCATTCTTTATATTTCTCTAAATATATGTTCTTTATTTTGATTTCTTCATGAATTTGTTGCAACCTTTGAGGCTTTTGTGGGATAATAGCACTTGCATATTTAAGTTCTTAGAGATGACGTCAGTAAGGATTCAATCGATTTGTATATTATCTGTTGTGAATATGACCAAGAGTAGATGTCACTGTGAATGCAACTTGGACTTAACTACTTCTTTGCGGTTCCAAAACCTTTGCTATTCTCAATATGGATTGTCAAACTGGTGCCACTACTGATCATGTTGTTATTGATGGTTAATTCCCCTTCTTTTTTCTGTTAAGGGAATATCTGGAATTCCTCCAATTCGCAATGGCTACAATCCAGCAACCTGGATGCTTGAGGTGACAACGCTGGTACTGAACACAAACTTGGTTTAGACTTTGCCGAAGTTTATAAAAAATCAACACAATTCAGGTAACATGTGTCCACACCACATTACAATTATGGACAAGCTTCAATTTGCATGGTTTTTGTTGGTCATGGAAGTTTAATTTTTCTCTCAAAGTTATAATGAGCAGAGCTAACCTTTTGAGCATTTGTAGGGAGGTCGAAGCTTCTATAAAAAATTTTAGTGTTCCACCTGCTGGCTCGGAGCCTTTAAAATTCAACACCTTATACTCTCAGGATCAACTGTCCCAGTTTGTTATCTGTCTCTGGAAGCAAAATCTTGTATACTGGAGAAGTCCACATTATAATGCTGTGAGATTATATTTCACAACAGCCAGTGCATTGATCTTTGGCTCTATCTTTTGGGACATTGGTCAAAAGATGTAAATTCTTTGCTCCTTGATTGCTGACTTTCATGGAATATGCTAAGCTTGCTTTATGTGGTATTTTTGGTCCCCTTGAAATTTTATAAATAATTTCATTTACATCAGAATTTAAAAGAAAAATAGAAAAGAAAGTTTGTGTATTTATATTTTGGCAAGAAACATCTTTGTTCTTTTTCTTTTTTTAATTGTTCAACTCTGCTGGCACACTGGAATTTTTAGAGATATATTCTAGATACACCATTGCCTTTTTGGTATTGGTGCAATAAATGCTTCTGTTATTCTTTATTGTGCCTTTCACGAAAGCCACCTAAGGCCTGGACACATTTGAAGAATCTTATCTGAGAGGTGATAATAACTGACCAAGCTGTCTTTAAAGGAGCCATTCTCCAAAAGGGATAAATTACTACTACTCTCCGAATCATTTTCAATTTCTCAGTTAACATATAATGAGTGCTCAAATGGCTTCTTAATCATCAAGTTTTTCCTGGTATATCCATGAAAAAACAAAAAAGAATGTAGCAGAATGTTCCGTTTCAACTCTAGAAGGCCCTATCATAAGTCACTACTTTGAACGAGATCATTTCCTCCATGAAAGCATCCCCTGATGTTTACTAGCTTTTGACTTTTTTCAGGAGTTCAGCACAAGATTTGTTAAATATCATGGGAGCTCTTTATGCATCATGCATGTTTCTTGGTGTCAATAATGCATCTTCAGTGCAACCAATAGTTGCCATTGAGAGAACTGTATTCTATAGGGAAAAAGCAGCTGGAATGTACTCTCCTCTCTCTTATGCTGCTGCTCAAGTAAGTGTTAATTTCAATTATGAATACAATTCCACAACCTAACTTCACCTTCAAAGCATTAACAATTCCTTTTCATTACTGCAGGGACTTGTGGAGATCCCATACATTTTTGTTCAGACTGTTATTTTTGGCACCATCACCTATTTCATGATTAATTTTGAAAGGACAGCTAGTAAGAATCTTTAAATCTGCCCTTAATGCATTGTTGTCTGATTCTTTTTGTCTTTGCTGAAGGTAGATCACATGTTAATTTCTTTGTTGGTAAATACTTCAGTTCTACCCTTGATATATCCCATGAAGCAGATATCTATATTTTAATTTTTCAATGCACAAAGATAGCATTCAATCTGCATGAAGTTGCCAGATATTATTTCAATTTGCCAATATCTTCTTTCTCAAAATCAGAATGGCCATTCTCTTTCTCCTACTGTCTACCGCATGTCTCAAGGTGTACTCCAATATCTTCAATTGTCTCTGTGTATTCTTTTGCCTCTTTCTCATCTCGACCAACCATATCTGCACTACCCTATTGAAAACCTTCAAATCCATCTGTTTTAAGCAACACTTTTTCTTTTCCATGGAGTTTGAAACACATTTTGCTAGTATGTTGGGACTACTCGCAATATGTGCACCATGAACATTTTTTATCAGATTGCTTTTCTTCGAGACCATCATGGGCCATTAAGAGGAGAGGCAAGCATTTCAATTAGCCTGCTCTCTTCAGTCCTTTTGGTGGATAAACTTCTCTACTTGTTGCCTAAAATTTACACTGTTATTGAACAAATTGGGCACTACTTTCTGTATGAAATTAAAAGACACGCTCTTTCTACAAAGTTCATTTGAGCATCTTGGTTACAATGGTTTTCTAATCCTTGATGTAATTCAAGCCACATACCATTCAAAATATTATAGACTTCAATAATGGAAAGACCACTCTGCCTAGTAGCCTAGAATTAGAGCTGCATCACATGCCTCAAGTACATTTCCTGAAAAGTTTATCAAATGTATTTATCAGTAGGGAGGAACATGCCATTTTTTATATACATCATGAATTGATAATTTTATATAATGCAGGTACAGGCTCTCATAAATCTTTGTACTCTTGCAGGAAAATTCTTTCTGTATTGTGTCTTCATGTTTTTGACCTTCACATACTTCACCCTGTACGGCATGATGGTTATCGGACTCACTCCCACTCAACAACTGGGAGCTGTTGTTTCTTCTGCATTTTACTCACTATGGAATCTCCTGTCTGGATTTCTAGTCCCAAAACCAGTAAGTTTGTCAATATCTTGTAAAAGTAATTCTCACTTTCCTCCCAAGCTTTCTAATGCCTGTTCTGTCACTGGGGTAGAATACACCTTCATCAACTAATATAATCATTTTAATGGCCACTACAAACTAGAAGTAGTATGTTTCCTAGTGGTAATTTAGTTGGTTACTCATCCATCTGTAGAGTTATACTTCAGGTTGTTTGCTTCATGTTTATTGTGCAGAGTATTCCAGGGTGGTGGATCTGGTTCTACTACATCTGCCCAGTTGCGTGGACGCTACGGGGCATTATTACTTCTATGCTTGGAGATGTGGAAACCGAGATTGTTGGGAATGCATTCAGGGGCTCTGTCAAAAAGTATTTGGAGGTTAGCCTTGGTTTTGGTCCTGGCATGATCGGAGTTTCAGTTGCAGTTCTAATTGGCTTCTGTGCTCTTTTCTTTTGCGCCTTTGCTTTGTCTATTAAATTTTTCAACTTCCAAAGAAGATGAGTCTGTTTTCATCTGCCAAATTATAGATCTGAGTCATTTTTTTTTCCCCAGGACTAGTTAGGATTTTTTTTCTATCTTTTGAGCAAGTTACTTCATATTCAGAAATAAGTACAAGTTGCTATTGAAAAAGAAAAGAGATTCAAAGATAGCTGTGAGATTCTCTTGTGTAGAACGTTCATGGTTTGAAACATTGATATAGCAGCTGAAATTAAATGATCAACGGAATGTCTTGTAATTTCTTTGGTCATTGTTTGAACATTGCACGTTTTGTTCATAAAATTGCTAAAACCAATATACCAACTTTTTTCTCGAAAGCAGAAATTGTATTAATGAAGCTTACAGGGATAATGCTCAGCTCAGCCGAGGGATTTTAAATGTCATTGTCCTGCCGATCAAACTAGTCATTGCAATTGCACTCCACCATCCTTTGACTGATTTTTCAGAGGCCTCTGCTGGAAATTGATCACACTAAAATTACCTTCTGGAGTGACATTATTTCCCATTAATCGGCATTGTTTTTTTCCAATGATGAATGATCCAACGGCTCTGGTCAAATTGAGTAAGCAATGGCGGTTGAAGGCCTTTCTGACATTCTCATTAAAAAAAAAAAAAAAAGAAAAAGAAGCCACCTTTAAATTTTAATGCGTCAAATTATATTGTGCCCTCTGATTCTGGGGGTTGTGTTTTTGATTATCATCCTCCATGCTATGTCAGTCTCATACCCTTATAACCAATTTACTGGTAAATGAGTGAAAATAAAATAAAACTCAGTTTTTTCTTTATACGTTTTTTGTTTTCTTTTTTCCTTTTTTTTTTATCAAATTGTAGTAGAAAGACATATTGAAATGATCTTGCCATGGGAGAAGGAAAAAAATAATAATAATTGGATAAAGGGTCACAATATTTGAAGATAAGTTTATTTTAGATCACAACGTTTGAAGTGTAAGTTCATTTTGAATCACAACGTTTGGAAAAGTGATTCAATCTAAGTTATGGTGAACAAGTGCCACCTTCTCCTATTGACACGTGTCACCTACTATTGACACATATCACCCTTCTCTTGTTGATAGTGACCATCGTGACCTAGATTGAATCATTTTTTCAAACGTTGTGACTCAAAATGAACTTATCCCCAAACATTGTGACTCAAAATGAACTTTTTCAAACGTTGTGATCTAAAATGAACTTATCTTTAAACATTATGACCCACTAATGTAATTTACTAAATAATAATTTAATAAAAAGTGTACAAATATACCACTGAATCAAAATAATTCTAAGAACAAATATGTTAAACTCTTTTTTTTTTTAAAGACAAGTTTGAATTTCAATAAACTCATTTTTGAAGAGACAAATGTAATTGCAATAAATTCCTCTCTTCAAAAAACGCGTCCATATATTATAGCACGTTTCACATGCTAGAATAGACCAGAATGAAATTATGGGTCCCAATCCTTTTACTATGTTTGGCAGAATAGAGTTGTGCTTTTAGAAACTTAAGTTTCATAATTGACCGTTACTAAGAGTGTGCAAAAAAACCGATAAAACCAAAAAATCAAACCGAAACCGAAAACCAATCCAAAAAGTATGGTTAACCGGTCCATTAGTTTTGGTTTAGGATCACGGTTTTTATTTTTTCCGGTTTTCGGTTTCAATTTGTAAGCACAAAAAACCAACAGTTAATGGTTAACCGTTTTCAATATTTATAAATATATTATATATATAAAATTTACATATACATATAATTATTTTTTTTAAAAAGTATATATACATATGATTTACATATACATATAATTTACATATGTCAATACTCCTTGAATTTTGATTAAAATTTTATTGTCTTATGTTTAATGGGAGTTGATATAGTAATTGATTTTATTTTATTTTTATTGATGATGATACATCCAAATGCTTGTTTTTCTCATTTTCCTTAATTTGATCTACCTTTTTTTTAGCTATTTTAATATATATAATATTCTAAAGAAAAACTCTATGATAAAAGAAAAAAAATAAGGTTTCTTGAAATTATCAATTTGATTTGTTGAAACCATTACGGTAAATGGTTAAAAATTGAAAACCGAAAAAATTAATCGAACAAAACGGTTAACCGTTAAAGTAGTTAACCGTTTATAATAGACCGATTAAGAATCGAGATATTAAAAATCCGATCATTATGGTGAGATTCAAAAAATAAGGCCGTGGACCGGTTAACCGATCCATGAATACCCTAACCGTTATATGCAAGGTGTTAAAATATAGCAAGTGTAATCCTCTAGATTTTCAGAGGAACCAAATTTTTTACGATTGCGAAATTTGATAATAAAGTTCTAAGGATTTTAAGAAACTTAGAAAAAGAAAATCACTCATGCCATTTTTTTTACACCATATAAAAATATTAAAATACTATGAGTTTAATTATAATTTTAAAAAAAAATCACACAATGGTGTTTTATAGATCGTTGGAGTACAAAAATTGATTCAATCAAGGAGCAGGAATTTTAAATATCTCATTAGATGAAAGCCAACCTTAAAACACACTCAAACATTTTTTTCAGAAATTGAAAATAACAAATTTCTGATCAACACTAATGGTAATTTTATATTAAATAACATTTTAATAGAACATTGTAGCATTATTGATAACTCAATTGCATATATCTATATATATATACGCACACATTATCTCTAGCTCGAATGCATGAAAATAATTTTAAACTTCTAAAACTTACTAAAATTTCAACAAATCCTTAAAATTTAATAAACTAAACTCATTAATATTGTTATACAGTGAAAAAGCCTTGTTCACCAAATATTGCCATTACATGTTGAACAAAAACATAATTTGTAAAATTACTTCTAACTTAATTATTCATTAATAAATAAACCTACGCCAAAAATTAGTGAAAAACTAAATATATAGAGAACTTCCAAAAAAAGAAAGAAAACCCACAAAAGTTTCCAAGGACATCCAGCGAATGTATTTATGAAACCAAAGTTAAGGTAAACTAGAACCTATCGAAAACCTTATGATACTATCTTACACGATTTTATTAACATAACAAAGCCAAATTCAACCCCACACACACACATATATACAAGGGAGACAAAGGAGTAGTGAAAGTCATTATAGCAATGCCATCAGGGGTTATGGTACCTATAACAAGAATTAGCTGTTGACATGGAATCATGGATTCACAAAGGAACAAAATGGAGATTACGAGGTGTTCAAGAAGCATGGTCACTAGTAGAAATGTATTAAATATAATTTTGGAATATTAAGATCAATGTTGATATAATATAACATTGAATTTGTAAGAGAATTTACTTGAACTCTAAAGATAATGTAAAAGTATATATATATATATATATTTTTTAGTTTTACTTTAAATATTTGAGAATCATCAAAGAAAAAATAAAGAAAAAAATCAAACAAGATCACCAAATCATTTTCGAATCTTAAATCCACAATCCGAGCTTGAAAAGATAAGTAAAATTGTGAACTTAGAGAATAATTTAAAAATGGTCATAGTTTTTATACAAATAATAATAAATTTATAGGAAAAGCTCCCATAACCTTTAATCACATAAAATAAAATTTATCGGAATGAAATCCTACCTATATATTAACTTGACACCGAGTAAAACTAGTTCAATCAAAATCCAAATAGCTCAATTAAAATTTAGGAAACAAATGAAATCATATGTGATCTAAGTTCATTCAAGAGAATTGTCATTTATCATGCATATACCAACAATTTAGATATCCCCCTAAATTATAAGAAAATGTGATCAATCTAATTAGTGAATTTCATTCCTCCTTTTGATTATGTGCCAATTTCTTCCCCTCCATGCAAGGTACTTACAAAATAAGTTAAGACAAACACGTAGATACCCATATTTTAAGGGTACAATTGTACCTATTTAGCCTAACATATCTATCTAGGATGTCCTTGCAATTTGTAAAATGTCAGCCGTTGATTTCATCCCAGGCTCACCTCCATTCTTTTTTTTTTTTTTTCTCTCCCTTTTCATTATAATATTACTTTATTTATCCTTTCAATTTTTCATTTGGTCCTTATCCCAATTTTCCGTCTCTGTCTCCTCCTTCCTTCATTGTCACAATTTCACATTCTCTTATTATTACCCAACTAAATCACGCTAGCACCAGTAAAAGCGAGAAGAAACTTTTCCAAGGGGCCGAAGCCAATTTCCACGTAAGTGTTCCTGAACTCCGTCTCCTTTGTGTATGATTATTTAAGGGTGAAACAATAAGATTGTATAATTGTCCAATTTCTTGAAGATTTATCAAATTAGTGTTTGAGAAAATAAAATTTGGTAATTAGTTTAATTATCCTTGCTTGGTAAGACTTTTATGTGTATGCATATATGGTTAGTTATATATAATTTTAAGTAATAAAATGCTTGGGTTTGAGGAGACAGTAAATAAATTTTATTTTCCGTATTATATCTGTAATTTAAAATCAACCGATGTGTCAATTGCTCTGAAATTTGGACAAGAGATGTGTTGGATAGGAATATCAAATTTTTCATAGGGAATTAATTTAATTCCAAGATAAATATTTTCAATATTACCCTGTCATTAACTTTATGGCTAGTATTGTGTGTTTGGACATGATTGACAACTTGAATAAAATATAGTTAATACTTCAATTGTAGGCCGAATGAATTTGAAACTTACAGATTAGAAGCATATCTTCGACTAAAAATTATAGAGTATAAAAAGAAAGAAATATTATAGTGATAAAGCTAAATAAAGTCAACTGCTAACGAAACAACCAATGTAGATAAAGTATACTTGTAAGATAAGATTAGACGTAATCAATGTAACTATGGGTTTCTAAATAATTAATTATACTGGGCACTTATAGTAATTTAAATAAAACTTATTACAAAGTTATTATATCTACAATAAATAAGTTTTTCCCTGAACAAAATGAATACAGAACATTGTTAGAATAAAAAGAGTGAATTAATATGTAATTATCTATTACAAAAAAAAGGGTAACATGGAATTCGATAATCATAACTAAAAGAAGTGCTTTAAGAAGAATTATATGATAATAGGCAATCATAATAAGTTTAGGTCCTTATTATAATCTGAGATAAATTACTTTAAATTATACCACCCTTAACTATTATAAGATTAAATAATTAAATACAAATAATTATATTATATTAGTAAATTATTTATATTGATAATTAAATTAAATTAAGCAACAGTAGCTTTCAAGTACACCTAACACTGCCCGCCGAAAAAAGTTACACCTAACAGTTAACACCATAAAAAGGCCAAAATACCAAAGGGCAAAGTTTTAAAAAAAAGTGTAAGTTATCTTCTGAGGATTCATATGTGGTCACCAGGAGTTGTTGGAGAGGTTAAGGCATATTTGATATCGACCGTACGAGGTACACCAGCAACCATATTAAATATCTACACCACACCGCCCATTCCAAGAGTATTACGGTTGGTTTTTGGATTTGGATCTGTTTGTCCAAAAATACCAAGATGGAGAAGAAGGAGAAAGCAGAGCTGATCTTCATTCCAATTCCTGGAGTTGGTCACGTCATATCAACTCTAGAATTCGCTCTTCGCTTGTTGCATCAGCAGGACAGCCTCCTAATCACCGTCCTCGTCATTAAGTCTCCGTTCGACCATACTCTGGATACATACGTCGATTCACTCGCTGCTTCACATCCTGGTATCACCCTCATCTACCTCCCTCAGGTACAGCCTCCTGATCCTCAGCTTCTTAAGTCCGTGGAGTTCTACGTAACATCCTACATAGAAAGCCATGTACCGCATGTCAAAGAAACTCTAAGGCAGCTTTCACAGTCAAAGGAAGCTTCAGGATCACGTATGGTTGGGTTAGTTCTGGATCTGTTTTCTACTTCCATGATTGATGTAGCTAACGAGTTGGGTCTCCCTTCCTATTTGTACTTGACCTGCAATGCTGGCTTTCTGGACCTCATGCTTTATCTGCCATCTTATCATGAAAAAGTTGGGAGAGCTGTTAACGATTCAGATCCTGACTTCGTACTTCCTGGTATTGCTGAGCCTCTTCCTGTCTCCGTCTTGCCTCAAGCTTGCCATGATGGTGAGTATGGTGGGTATGACTCGTATATTAAGTTGGCTCAGAGATTTAGGGATACCAAAGGTATTATAGTCAATACTTTTGAAGAGTTGGAGCCTTATGCTCTCAAATCATTGCGTGATGATGTATATAACCCTCCTATTTACGCGGTTGGGCCGATTCTCCATCTAAAAGGTGAGAATCATCCTTCACTGGAACAATCCATCTGGGATGGTATCTGGAAATGGCTAGACGATCAGCCACCAGCTTCCGTGGTGTTCTTGTGCTTCGGAAGTATGGGGTCTTTTGAGGAACCTCAACTGAAAGAGATAGCGATTGGGCTCGAGCTATCCGGGCATAGTTTTTTATGGTCGCTGAGAATGCCTAAGATGGAAGCTAATGCTTCGAGTAGTTTGGATCCTGCAACTGTCCTACCAGAAGGATTTTTGGAGAGAACTAAAGGAAGGGGGACCGTATGTGGATGGGCTCCACAGGTGGATGTATTGAATCACAAAGCTATTGGAGGTTTTGTGTCTCACTGTGGGTGGAATTCTACACTGGAGAGCTTGTGGTGTGGGGTGCCAATTGCAACATGGCCTATATATGCAGAGCAACAAATTAATGCATTTAGGATGGTCAAGGAATTGGGATTATCAGTAGAACTGAGCTTAGATTACAAAAAGGGTGCAAGATTGGTGACTGCAGAAGAGATCACTAAAGCGATTAGATGCCTGATGGAGAGTGAGAGCAATATTAGAAAGAAGGTTGTGGAGATGAAAGAGCATGCTAGGAAGGGTTTGATGAGTGGTGGATCCTCATTTAAGAATATCCAAGGCTGATTGAAGACATCATGAATAACAAAGAATGATTGAATAGTCAGGTTTGAAGCCCTTAAGCGTGCCTTCATGGGAGGAATATGATTGTATGAGATTGCTGGGTAATTGCTTATGTATTTGTCTTTTGTTTTATTTTATTTCAGAAACTGGAGAGTTTGCCAGTTTGGAATAAAGATTGCTGGGTAATTGCTTATGTATTTGTCTTTTGTTTTATTTTATTTCAGAAACTGGAGAGTTTGCCAGTTTGGAATAATCTCTGTATGACATTATGAAATATTTGTTGACACAGTTATCTCCATATTAATGAACTATGTCAAATAACTTTGGATGTAATATCGATCATATGGCAATCCCCAACTTATTCTCAAGAAAATGAGAGTTAAAAGCTACTGGCACATGAATAAGGAGAAGAAAAGAAAAGAGAAAGAAATACAATTAAAGCTTGAAAAGAAAGGGGCCTAGTCATTTAGTTTTTGCCTTGCTAATGGGAGATTTAACCTTTAGAGCACATAATTCAAACAAAACATCCTTCCTCTCCATTCTCTCATCAGGAATTTCTGCAGAACAGGCAATTCCAATTTTGAGTAAAGTGACAAGCCATTTTTTGAAACTAACAATTCTGGCTCTTGTAGGATGTCTAATATCTGCAGGCCATCCTGATTTTACTTAAGGATTGATGATTTCCTTGACTCTTTCTAATAGAGCCATCTTGACATATTCGTGTAGAGTCAGTCCTTCTTTAAATATGTCATCAGTAGGCCGCCTATAAATGTCTCCAACAATAGAATACCAAAGCTGTATACATCTCCTGACTTGGATGATTTACCACTAATTCCATATTCTAATAACAAAAAACAAACACAATTTCCAAATTGGGAATATCCAAGCATATTCTAAAAAGAAAAGAACTATGTTTTATAGGACACTAGAAGCAATGACTTCAAGACGTTTATTTGACAAAAGTTAATATACCTGGAGGTACATAGTCAACAGTTCTTGTAGGATTTTGAGAAGCATCTCCCTGTGTGCTCCTTGGTAGAAATCTCACCAGCCCAAAATCACTAACATGAGCAACCATTTTATGATCAAGCAGAATGTTGCTTGGTTTTAGATCTCCATGAATAACTGCCACCTCGCACTGGTGGTGAAGATGGTTTATTGCAGAAGCAAGATCAGTAACTATATCCATTCTTTAAGGTTGAGTTTCTCCGAGTCCTGTTGATCACCACTAGGATGTAACCAATCCTCCAAGCTACCATTTTGCAGTATTTCGTAAACTAAGGCCTTAAAATCTGTCCCTCTATAATCAATGCTAGAAAAAAACGTAATGATTTTGACAAGATTCTGGTGCCTTATGTCCCTCAAAGCTTCACATTATGCCATGAAACTTTTTGAAGATTGAAGCCCCTCCTCGTTCAAGGTTGATAATTTTCACAGCTACTAGCTGCGTGCCATCCAGCATGCCTCTGTACACAGAGCCATATCTTCCTGCCCCAGTCAAATTGGACTGTGAAAACCCATTAGTTGCTTGTTGTAGATCTCCATAAGAAACGCTTCAGAAGGGATCAAGTGAAGAAAACATTATAGAAGGCTTCCTTCTTTGTTTCCCGAGTCTTCGATTTAAGATGGAAATGGAGCATGTTACCAGGCCAAGAAAACCAACGATACTTGCTGAAACCCTTGCGTTGAGTGATGGAGACCTTCTGTGCTTCTTTGATTTTGAATAAGACATGCAGGAAGTCCAAGTTCCTTGATTCCAATTTTCACCGCAAAGTTTTGTGTTCCTAGTGACTGACACACATTCAGGAACTCTGAAGATCCCTTTGAGTGGTACCTGGCCCTAGATTATTGAAGGATAAATTAAGGTTTTTCAAGGAGGGTAAGATTCTCAATGTAGTTGGGAATTTGTACCGATATGTTATTTCTTGAAAGATCAAGGAGTCGGAGGCTAGTGAGATTACTGAGAGACAAGGGAATGCTGCCTCCAAATGCATTGCCCTCATTTGCAAGGTATCTAACATCAAGCACCTGGACAAAGTGTTTAGTACTTCCCCAGATAAGTGATTGTCAGAAACATCTAGAATTACAATGTCGCCCATGTTTCCCACTTCCACTGGTAATCGTCCCATAAAAGAGATTGTGGATAAGTTGAGCTCAAAAAATGCAGAAGAATGGCCTATCATTTCGTTGGGAATTGTACCATTTAGCTTTTTGGCAGCTGTTGCAGACGTCCCAAACTAGAACGAATGTTGCCTCCAGACTATTTTCATCTATATACAAGTTGATCAACAAGGAAAGATTTCCAAGAGATGATGGAATTTCTCCGAAAAGTCTGTTATCCGATAGATGCACTTCTACCAAGTTTTGAAGTTTCCCAATGCCTTGTGGAATTTCCCCAGTGATGAAGTTGCAGTCCATCCCCAAGATGCTCAAACCAGTTAACCTCTCTATTTGTGAGGGAACATAACCGAATGTTTTGTTATTTCCCATACTCGGGAATCTGAGAGCTGTCAAGTTGCCGATTGATGAGGGTAATTCACCATGAAAGTCGTTCCAGCATATGTCAAAGTAGCTCATGTAGGTAAGGTTAGCGAAATCAGCAATAAAGCTCATGCCTTTGGCTCCTACACTTTCTAACTAGTTTTTAGCAAAGGCTGCTGTGACAAGATTTCTTGATAAGCCTATGTTAGGGGGGCATACTTCCACTAAAGTTGTTGTAACTGAGAGCTAAGATCTGAAGTGCAGTTGCATTGGGCAAAAGAGGTATTGACCCTAAAAACTGGTTAATATTAAGGTACAACCCTTGGAGATTTGGCAGAGCAGTGCCAATTTCAGGCATTATTTTGCCATGAAGTTTGTTAAGCTCAAGGTCTAGGATTACATGTCAAGTGAGATTGTATAAAGCTTGAGGAATTGTTCCAGATATGTTGTTCCTAGTTAACGGCAAAGCTCTCAAATTGGGAATCTGTCCTAGCTCAGCTGGAATCTGACCATAAATGTTGTTCTCCCCAGTGGATATTTCTTCCAGTGAGGACCCACGTAAGCTTGTGCAAGAAGATAGATTAACTGGAATCCCCCCCCTGGAATTCATTATAACTGAGATTAGGCATTTCTAGTCTGTTTAACTTGCCAATTTCCTATGGAATGTGGCCTCGGATTCTATGACTTCCAAGATTGACATGTCTCATGAACCTTAGGTTCTCCATATGGGCGGGAAGTGTACCAACTAGCTGCTGGTTCTATAGGTTCAAGCCCGTGACTCTTCCAGCATGATGGTGTCTGCATGAGACTCCTGGCCAGTTGCAATGGTAAGTAGACTGATTCCATGAACTCAAGATCTCCTGAGGCTCTTGAAGTATCGAGTTCTTGAAAGCAAGTAATGCCAACCGGTCAGTGACATTTTTGTTAGAGGTGTCACTGATAGCAGCAGCTACATTGCAAGTCTGGAACCCTGAAAAACATAAACATGATAGATATATGAGACACATGGGACCACCCAAAAATAGATCTACTAGACACAGTGAAATGTTTTTGGCCATTTCTATAGAAAATGCAACAATGTTTATTGATTTCCATTTCAAGTAAATCTGGAGGACATATATAGTGTAGTAAAATAAGTGTGCAGAGGTGCTCTAGTCAATTCTGATGGCTTCCTCTTAATGTTTGCTTTTAGGCCCATGCTTTGACTTGGAGCTTTTAGGTTTTCCAATTTTAGTTCTACTTGACATATTTAAGATTATAATAGTTGTAGTTTTGTAATGTGTTTGTGCACATTAGGCCTAAATTATTAGTATGGTAAATCCAAAATCATCCAGTTGGTGACATAGAAGTCAAAGAGTCCCTTGATGCCGCCTTTCTTTTACAAGCACTTGTTTATTTTTTATCTCTATTATAGGTAAGGCTTGCATTGCACCACTATCTTATGTGTAACCAAATTGATTCCTTAAGTTGTTTGCACATAGTCAAGTGGCTGCTTTAGTTTTCTTTATTCGGTCATCAAGGGAGACCCTCCCGCTGAATTGACTTCACTTTACAGTGCCACTGTGTTATTTGAGAATGGATAGACCAGCTGCTGGAGATCATGCTTTAATGTAAGAAATTCATTTCTATAGAAAACATCTGAGAGTCCATGATGCCTATGGTTGCTTCGGTTAGATAGATATGACCTCTCATTTTGAAAGTGCTATGGTTTTAGAAGACTTGTGTACAGGTTGCTAAGTAATTAATTTAATAATTCATGTCATATTTATGAGTTTAAACAGTTATATCATATAATTGTGATGCTAACTATAATATAATGCTAATTAGTTTGCCTAGAAAGGAAGAAAAGATCAACATTGATATACCTTAATTCATCGGCAGAGAGGGGTAGCTGGATACTCTTTTCTTATTATAAAAATCCAAAAAAAAAAAAAAAAAGGAAATACATATACTTGAAAGTGTATAATAATGAGTATTTCCACATCGAGTCGAATCAGAACATGAAGTCCAAGGTAACCACATATTTCCATTTAATCAAATCCTGTTGTGTTTGCAAATTTTGCAAGGCCGGGGTAAAATGATTTAGTAAATTGTGCCTTTACAGTGCTTGGATTTGTTTTAATTGATGCTGGGTCTTAACCTGTTTAACCAAAATGTTGGTGATGTTACATAATAACAAAATATCAATTGACATAGTTGTTTATGAATGATGCTCTTCTGCATTTAATATGATAGATTTATATTATGTAAAAATCATGTTGATGGGTATTTTAGGCCTAGAAATGATAATTTTCCGACTTTTAACACTAATTACGCATTTCACAAGAGAGAAAATATATGAAATATAATTTTTATTTACTTGACATTCTATGTGCTCTCAAGATACTCTTTTATCATTTTCTTTTACATAATCAAATGTTATTGATTGACAGGTCGTAGAGATGGCTGAAACCTTCTATTTAAAGGTTGCTGTAGATTTGCTGAAGAGTGACAAAACTGGAATGAGTTCCGCTTGTCCAGAGAATTACCCAAAAATTTTCTAGTTTTCAAACATATGAAAGCTTTCAGAATATCACCACAATAACTTATGGAAATTTCGGCCCTGGTAAGTTTGCTACTCTGAGTAGTAAATTTGAACTTGGAACGGCAAATTTGTTTATCCTGTCCAAGGAACTTTGAATTCGGGCACCACTAGAATTTTTGCCGAGAGTCACAAGAGATTAGTTAGATATAAGGGAGAGAGTTGTAACTAGAGGTCTGAAACTCAACAAAGCAGTTACTACGCAACTGTGATGCACAGCCATATTCTGTTAGCTTCTCAACCAGCAAAGATAGATGGTCCCATTGAACGTGATACTTCCAAGAGCCATCCTCGGTTGATACGAACCACCTAGGATTGACAGATCATTGTAAATCGAATCAATTCATGAATGATTCGCTAAAAGTTCACATATATTCATGATGGCCAAAAAAAAATTCATGATTTGCAGTTTCAAAAGGAAGATACCCAAGTAAAGTATGAAGTCAAATTAAAATTCAGTAATCTAGTAGGCTGATATCATGTAAAATTTCCTATACTAAGCTTCAATAATGGTGGAAATTGAAGATACGCCAGAGAGAATGAGAAACTGTTACTTGCAGTGACTTGCGTTGTTTGTCAAGTTAGGCTAAGAATGGTTGTGTTGATTAAACAGTGAGAATGAGCTAACTATGATGCTAACTGATTGTGGCATGAGAGTGACATACAGTATTAGAATAGCATGGACATAATAGAATAGCAAATATCAAGCTAATAGTTTGATATAACCAAGGCAATAACATGTAACCAGAAAAATCAATTGAAAAATTGAGTTGAATCACAGCAGTATTAAGTAGATGCGAAGATAGCATTCAGCATTATATTTCCTTAATAGCATCATGAGCAAGCTTTTGCCTTGTTACAAGCAGAGAATATAATGTCTGAGATTTTTTGAAATCGAAGCCAATCTATTATTTAACAACATAATTAGGCTACGGCAACAAGACAATGTTGAGCCAGGTTAGAACAGCCAGATCAATGCTTTCTAAGCCATGTCCTCCCCCAACTAAATTGGCATCAAGTTATACAGCCTCACATTATTAGTGGGTGATGAGCCAGGAAAAAAAAATGAATGATCTTGATAGCAGACCCTTCTGATTATATAAATGGATCCGATCTAAAGGATAACAGTGCAATATCTCCATGTACAGATCAGTGGTGTGCCAAATTAACTCTGCAGCTTTACCGAAAAAATGAATCATTACAAAGGACGCATTTTGATTTCTTCACATGCAGTTAATACTGGCATACAAGAAACATCTATTGTAGCAACCTGACAGAGGGTCCGTACCTGAAGTTTCGACTTTTGCATTATGCATGACATAATCAGGCACAAGCTAATCCCAGCAAGCAGACCAGATTGATCATTGCCATCTTGTATAAAAGGAGGGATTAAGCCTATCGGTATTTTCAAGGATCCCGTGAACCGTATCGTCTCTGCCTCTGCTGGAAAGAAAACAAGGATTCCACAAATTCAGCCTTTCCAAAATCAGGCCATAGAGTATCTATGAAGAAGAGTTCAGTGTATGCCAACTGCCACAACAAGAAGTTGCTGACTCTAAGCTCGCCACTGGTTCGTATAAGTAAATCTGGATATGGAAACTCAGTACAGCTGGTTTGTAATTTTTCTTCAATGAGCTTCTCGTCAATTTCCTCCAACCGTATAGCACCGTCCTTTACGTTCTGAGCAATACTTTTGCAAGCCTGTACAATATCATGCTTCCCGGTGTAACTAAAGGCTACAATTAGTTGAAGTCTGGAGTTTTTTTGTGTGGTTTTCTCTACATCAGCAATCACACTGCGTAAAGACATGGGAATTTTTGAGAGATCTCCTATCACCTTTACTCCAATCCCTTCCCTGAAAATATATGGGGGAAACATAAATATGTTTCAAGCCGTCTTCCTACTTGCATCTTGTCATTGGAAAAAAAGTACTACATATCAATACAATAAAGACAGCTGGGATTCAATGACAGGCAGATATAACGGGTTAGACCCCATTTGGCTCTCTGAGTTAGCAGCCTGGCATTGGCTTCAAATGGACATATTTCTTGAATTCAAAGAATAAGAATTGATGATTTCAAAGATTATGCATTAACCAATGACAAAAGTTCAGTGAAATGAAATTTGTTCTAATGGAAATGAGAAACATGGACACTGTTCCTGCCCCCAGCCGCTACTGCCGCCTCTTATCTCTTCCTATCATTAGCTGCAAGCAATATAGTACCATTTGTAGCATGTATAAACATAGTATGATTCAGACATACCTCATGAGATTCTGCAACTCGGAAGCTATAACTCTTTTAAACAAATCCGTTAGAAACTCAACCTCCACCTAAACCATAACATACCAAAAGATATCATAGTAAGTACTTCAACAAGGATTGAATAAACTTCTCCAAATCACAGCATTACTCCGAATTCTCAGAATGTGGCAATTACACCCTTCTAAAAGTATCATCACAACAAAAAAAAATATCTTTCTAATGCAGCAAGCAATCTTTTGTATTTGTATGCAACTTTAATTATGAGTTATCCTAACAAGGCAATGATTAATACAAAGCATTTCTCAAGGGTGCAAAAGAGCTACAGTGGAATTTGGGATATCGCTGTAATTTTAAAAATTTAACGGGTGTGAATGTAATTCACAAAAAAGGGTATTACCGCCCATCATTTAAAATATAATTCCACCTTATTTCACTGTAACTTATTTTATGAAAAGCTATTACAGCAACCTAATGATTCCATAAAGAATTTTATTAAAAACAAAATTGAATAGCCATTCATCTCTTAACTCTGTTTATAACAATTCAGCACTGTAATTGATATTTTCTCAATATAGTCTCATTTTAAATTTTAAAAAATTAAGAAATAAATAACCTATTATATCTCTATTTTATTGCTAAAGCCATATATTTTTCATTTAGCGAACCATACGGACAATTTCATCACACACTTCTTCATTCAGCAAAGAGGATCTACAATAATTATTAATACAGTGAGAATTCGACAATCAAACGCGGCCGGATGGTTGGTCCATCCTTCCCAGAGAGCCATTAAAAAAATTCATGATACCTTTGGACGAATCCAATTATCAATGGAGAAAGCAAAGACAGTAAGAACCCTAATCCCCCAACTGCAACAAAGCCTAATGAGCTCTCTCAATGAGCTGACACCAGCCGCATGACCAGACGACGGAGGCAACCCTCGTCGTCGTGCCCAGCGGACGTTACCGTCCATGATAACGGCGACATGGTTGGGAAGTAGGTCTCTCCGAAGGCCAGAGGGAAACGGCTCCGGTGCCTGGATGGTGGTGGGTCCGGGGAGTAAAGGGTTGTCTTGTCCTTGTTCTCCTTCTTCTTCTTCAATGGGAGCTACATCTGCGGCGGTTGAGGATGTAGGACGGATAGGACGGCAGGAGAGTGAGAGTGAGAGTGAAAGTGAGAGTGAGGGTGTTTGGTTACGGGGATAAAGCAAAAGGTGTTTTAGGGGTTTAGGAGAGAGAGACTTGTCTGAGGGGGAGAATAAAGATGTTAATCGGAAGGATAACATTTCCATTTGGGTATAGGAATAGTCATGCATTGTGGAATAGGTGTTGTTTGAGTTAAGTAAGGTTGTTGGAGCTTCATAGTTCATGGTGTCCCGTAATGTCCTACTGCTATCCTAGTGGATGGATAAGCAGCAGCACAGTAACTGGTAACTGCTCGTAGTAAGATGAAGAGGCACGGAGACAAGAAGCAGCAATTTACGAGTTTTGCACAAGTCACGCTATTAACATTTGTTTTAAAATTAAGTCAATCTATTGTAACTCTTAACGAGTTCTTATTTAGGTAAAATATGTGCGAAATATTGATTATAACTTGTTTAACAATCACAACTTGTTTTTTTTTTTTTTCATGATCTTAAGAAATTAATAATAATACGAAAATGTGAGAGCGGTGAATCTTAAGAAAACATAGAATGTTTAGCAGTTTTATATTCATTGGTTTAACAATCAATGTAAAATTTGTTGAGACTCAATCAAGCTTTGATCAAATTATCGAGCAGTAGCGTGCAATCCGAGTTCTTGTTCTTCAAGGTCATCACTTTCTTCATCTAGGAACGGGATCGTATAGTTTAGGGTAGAAAACAAGTCGAGTTGCTTTTGAACTATTTGAACTCAGCTTGACTCAAGCTCGATTAGTAAATAAGTCGAGCTTAAGCCTAAAGTAAAGGTCATTTATCTAAACAAGTTGAGCTTGAATTTTGATTTAAGCTCACGAGCCAACTCGTAAATAAACTGTTTTAGACTTATAAACAGACTCACGAGTAGGTTTGTTAATAAACTCATTAGCAAATTTGTAAATTTTTTTATACATAATATATTATATGTATAAAACAACGAGCACCGATTTCTACTTGATATTTTTGTATATATATTTATTACAACACACACATATATATTATATTTTAGATTTTAAAAGAATAGAAAATAGGATATCTAAACTAGTTGAGTCCAATATTAAATCTTGGCTCGATAAAGCTCAATAGGAAATAGAAAGTTCAACTCAGCTCGAGCTTGTTTTATAAATGAAATAAGCTCAAGCTCGAATTAAAACTTGTTTAACTAAACGAGCCAAGCTTAAGCCTAAAGTTCATATTCGATAAAATATTTAGCTCAAACTTGATAAATTTTAAATGAATCGAGCTCACGTCTTTAGAAGCTTGGCTTGGTCTTTTGCAATCCTATTGGAGACCTTGTGTGGAGGGTTGAGAATTATATGACTATTAATTAGGGTTAATTAGAAATATTTATATTTATATATATAATTCTACGTGTAAAAGGCCTGAGTAAAATCACAATTTGAAGCCTTTTAGCTTTTTATTTCAAAACAAAACAAAGACTTTAAATATAATATTTCCATATATAAATATAATATTAGAGGAAAAAAAATATTTTAAACTATAAGTTACTTCAAGGATTCAATAAAAATCCGTAGGAGTTAGAAGATAACTTTAGCACATATAAAATAAAACGTAGAGTACAAATATGTTTCTTTTTATATATTTCAAATCATGTATTGAAATTCTTTAAAGAAAGAAATCAGGTATTGATTTTATTGACTATACTTCGTAATAATAATAATATACGTTTTCACCGAAAAGAAAAGAAAAAAAATATATATTATTGATTATGCTAATTTCATTGATATTTATATATATCTAATTAATTTAGTTGAGGAATTAATACCATTAAGACCTTTGGTGCCGTGCACTGTCATCCAGAGTCACTTCACACTTGCGTTGTCTCCTCTTTGGTTCATGGAAACACCCTGACGCTATTAATAATAATATATTACTGACTCCGGAAAAAAAAAATAATAACAGTA
Organism: Combretum micranthum; assembly: GCA_024138025.1. NCBI lineage: Eukaryota > Viridiplantae > Streptophyta > Magnoliopsida > Myrtales > Combretaceae > Combretum > Combretum micranthum. The sequence continues at coordinate 588,089 of JAMXBD010000122.1, read as the reverse complement.
ATATTATGGCATGTTTGGTACATATAATTGATTGAAATAAAACCATAATTTCAGTTTTTATTTTCTTTCCTAATATTTGAAAGCATTTTCGAAAGTTGAAATCATGATTTCTTAGTATCAATAATTTCAACTTTGAAAGGAAATTTGATTCTATCTTTGAAAAAGCAGAATCACGATTTTATTTCATTCTTATTAATTATATATAGTGTAATTATTTTTTATCCTACTTTTTATCCTATCATATATTCTTATTTTGCATTTATTACTAACGATATTCCCGATAATTACACTTTTTAACCATTTCATTCCATATAATTTTCTAAACATATGAACGGATTTTTCATTCACAAACTCATTCTAATCCAATCCATTCCAATCATTCATGCATACCATACATAACATTATATGACTGTCGTGGACAAGCCTACTTCCCCTATTTAGTGACGGTAAATGCTTGGTACCACATCAAGAATATCAAGCCAAGTGATATTGTCATGGGTATTATCTGAATATTTTAAAAATATTTGATTTACCATTGGAATTTTTAAAGTGCTAAATTTAGTATTTAATTACAACTTTGAGGTCATTACTCATACTGGAGTTGAATAACATAACAACTTTTGCATATATCCAATTATTATGCAACACATAAAGTCCATCGTAGAATATAACAATTAAATAAAATTAGAAAAAAATATAAAAAAAATTATTGAAATGGACAAAAACATTTTTTAATTAAACAAACATAAGTTACTATTCCCTCAACTCCATTCCTCTATATACAAAACCTTAAAAAAAAGAAAAACACATAATCAACACGTATAAACTCAATTAAAGATCTAAAATCATTCATTGAAGATAACATCTTCATTTAGTCAATTGTTTCATCTTCTACATAGTCCCACATGAAAATAATGATATAATTTTTTGTCACTATGACTTGAATATTTGTCTTATTTTTTGAATTTTGTGTTGATGATCCGGTGCCTTATTTTCTTAATTTCTACAATATGTGTCGATGATCTATTGCCAAGAGGAACGTTTAAAGTATGGGTTTCTATTCTGTAGTTTGATTTGGATGTAGGTTTATCTTTTCAACGTGGTGCTAATTATCTGTTGCTCACATGACCGTTTCAAGCAAGTTATTCTATTCTTAAGGCTTTCTGTAGTGAAGACAAAAGGCTAATGCAGAGAGAGAATAGAGTAAAAAAGAGAGAGAAAGATAGAGAGAATAGAACAAAAAAGGTCTTACCTTTGTGGTTCTAAGTACTTTCTTTTACTTGCGAGAAGAAAATGATATAGGGTTTAGTTGTTTATTATTGTCCCTATGAGAGACCATAGTGCAAATTAAAAATATTGTTTTACTGTGAATTTTTTTAATTTCTTATTATTCATTTTTTTTTCTTGTGTTTTTTCTCTCCCTTGCAATATCCTTGTTGTGATTTTTTTTTTATATTTTTTTTTTTTTTTTTGTCATGCATCACCATTGGACAGATATTGACAATATAAATGTCACTATATTACTTAACTTAGGTATGAATGGTAATCGGAAAAGTTTTAATTAAGCACTAAATTTAGCACTTTGAAAGTTTAAATAGTAAATTGAATATTTTCGAAAAATTTCAGATGGTATTCATGACATTATCCATATAATTAGGCACTGACTTAGGCTTGATCCGGTCCAGAACCGTTGGGTTATGAGTTTGGTCAGGGTTGCCTTAGAATTGGCCCGAACTAAGATGGCCAAGCTGATTCTAGGCCACCTAATGAGTCATGGTCAGTTGAACCAGTTAATAATTTTCTTAAAATAAAATAATTACATTAATATTTCTTTGAAAAGATAGAATTAGAATTGAAAAAATAAAACAAAATTAAATTTGTATAATAAATTTAAAAATAACTTAAATAAATTTTTAACTTCATATAAAATTGGACCTAACAATAATAGTTTTTAGCTCATTTGTTAGAAGAACTATTGAAGATATGGATTTATTTATACACAAGCATATCAAGTCTATTTGCAAAGTTAGCAATGTAAGACTTGAATACACTCAAGACACAAAAAAAAAGACAAAAATGAGCCACACATTGTTAATAAGGAAAAAAAATCATTTGGTTGGAAGTTTATATAAATGAAGTTACACATCATTTTTAACCATATTAATTACTCGTTTAGTTAACAATAACAACTCATTAAGGTCATTTTCGTTTTATTAAAAATGTTTTTCAAGAAAATGTTATTTCATTTTCTCATGTTTGTTAGGAAAAATAGGGTAGTGAATGGAAAACCTTTTTCCTTATTTTGGAAAACATATATCCATTCATAGCTTATTTTTGGTGAAAAAAACTTAAGAATATAAAAATGTAAGTCATTTTTTCATCAATATATGAGCTCATCTACTAATCATTTGCTATCCAAAAACATCTATTATTTTTTTTTAATATTTTTCCTCTAGGTAGATTTAACTCTCATTATAATATATGTATTTCTTTATTTTTATATTTAAAATATATGAGTTACATTGAAATTTATACAAACAGAGGAAAACTATTTTTATGAAATTAATCAAACATCTAAAAATATATTACTTTTCAAGAAAGTTTTTTAAAGAAAAATGTTTCTCATTAACAAATACTTTTCATCAAAACAAATAGAGCCTAAATGTTGTAAATAGTAATTTTTGCTATTCACATTGAGATAGTTTAAGCATTTATTTTTTTTTTAATAGGTTGACCCGGGCATACCCATTTCTCAACAGGTTAGGGAGACAACTTGTTTATAACCTGGCTACTCGCCGAGTTATGTGGCAGGTCATGACCTATGCGACTGGACCAAGCCCATGGGTCGACTCGCTAGTGGCGGTTTAGGCTAGGTCACGATTGAGACCTGACCCATGTCTATTTCTAAAATATGATCTTCATTAATTAATTTTATTGCTTATTGTTACAATATCAACAACTCTAGCTCTCCAATAGAAATATATAATTTTGATATGCATAATATAAGATTTCATTCACCTAAGTTATCGAATATAATTCTAATATTTTAATAAATAAGGTTAGGAGAGAGTTGTTTTCTTTTTTCATGTTTGGAAGCATTCGTTTGAAGTCAACAATTCTAACTTTAAGGAGAAAATTCATTTTAACTTTAAAAAGTGTAATCACAAATTCATTTCACATTATGTTACTTACTTGAACTATTTGTTTATTCTTTAAAGATTTATCATCTATATTGGAAAATTTTATAGTCCCATCATTAATTTTGATGGACCGATCATATCAACTATTTAACAACTAAAATTTACAACCTACCATAATTAGACCATTGCAGAATTGCCACTGGTCAATTTCTATCCCTTTTTCCACATAACGATTCGCTAACTCTTGCACCCCATCAACTACTAGCCCCATCAATATCACCATTAGCATTACATCCCATTCTACTCAATAAATCATTCTAGATTATTGACGATTTGTAGTACTCTAAATATCTTATTTCTTCAATATAAGTGCAAGAAAATTACACTACCATTCAAGTACAAGCAAAACTAGTTCAAGGCTTCTAATGGTTCTTTGTTCATTTCAACCTACAAACATAAGCAACAACCATGAATAATCGCCTACACGGTACTAAGCCGCTAAAATCTAAAATATCAGTCAATTCTAAAAATAGTCATATTCGAACAACCACCCATTTTAACAATTTAAGTATCAATCTAGCTTTAATTATACTCTTAACACTTTGTTGAAACTCAATTTAAATTAACCCACCATTAAATTTCGAATTTGATTTATGAACTTGTTTTTGTTTAAATTAGACAAAATGTATGGTACCTTCCTATAGAATTGCAATGTTATGAAATTTTTTGTCTAAGTTAATGCCATTCCATAGCACTAAAAGCATGAATAAAACTTTTGTGGTATTTAACCTAAAATTTTATGATTTTATTGGAATTGCCATTGCAAAAGATTTTATAGTTTCATTGCAGTTTCTGTTATAGCATTTAGGAAATTGTAGAAAATTGTAAAAGTGTATCTTCTGATAGAGACTTAGTAATTATATCATATTTATTTGAGAACTTTTACATCAATAAATGGGGTTTGATACGAATAGTTAGAACACTTAATAAACAGGCTGGCTGGCGGCTTCGATTAATCTTTCTTAATAAATAGACCGAATATGAACGAGCTTTTTAAACACCGTTTTAATTAAACCTGCTCATTTAATAGGACTTGTTAACGTAATTTACCAAACCCCTTAAATGATAGTCTCTATTTCCCATTCTCCATCTTTTTCTATCTTTAAATGGGGCCTTAAAGTTCTAAGAATTCCTAAAAATTTAAATATAATATAATAATTAATCAAGTATCAAGATGGGCCAGAGTCTGAGTACTAGTGTAGCATAATAAACTAAGGCCCATATGCCTGCGATATGCCCCGCATAACGAGAAGATGGCAATTTCATGATTGATAAATTATACTATTGCCAAATTAAAATAAAATAAAATAAAAAACAAACGACACCTTTTGGTATTTTATAATATTTATCTACATTTTTAAAGCTCTAAAAGTCACTTTAGAAACTTACATGTATTAAAATATATATATATATATATATATATAATCTGAAAATTTAACTTCTCACTTTCTTACAATTTCCAAACGTACAAGTGTGAAGTTAATTTTCTCCTATTCTACCTTCAAAATTCAGCACATTTTAATGGACAATAACTGTCACCTGATAAAAATCTTTGAATTTTTTCAAATAATTCATGAGGGATTTATTTATTTAATTATTTACTGTTTTTATATTTGTAATCCCAATGCGATCTATGTTAATATTTATTTTGTGGAGAAAATATTAAATTTGATATCTTAACTTTATCAACTATGCAATTAATCATCAAAATTTAAAAATATCTATTTACTACCTACAAATTTTTCGAGATCAAGTATGAAGAAATTGTATGATTATGACTCACCTATATAAAAATTACATAAATACAAATTACATTAATTTATCATCAAAATATCAACACAAAATCGCGTCTATAAGACATGATTCTATTATTAACACATGAGTCATGTATATAAAATGCATGTTAATATATGAATCATTTCTTTAAAATGTCACCCACCTTTTCTAAGATGAGATTAATTAAAGAAATAAGTGAATCCTAATTTTAATATGCGATCGCATATTAAAAAAACAACTATTTAGTAAGATCATAAGTGGCATTTTGAACATATGATTTAGTATTGGTTATCTTGCAATTAAAATCATCTTATTTATATTTAGGGAATTTTTTTTAATAAAGTTGGTAGACACCTTTTTCATTTTTTTATAATACTAGAATTAGATTGTTAATAGCAAAAAAGAGGGGGTAAAGTTTAAATATAATTGTATGGATTAGCAAAATTCAAGAACTTGATTGTAAAAATGAGTTGAGTTTATGTATCAAATTAATACTTTTAAACTTTAGGAAATTCATTGAAAAAATAGGTAAAATTCGAATACAAATGTGATGTTTATCCTATTATGTGTAAGACAGTATTTATATGCCTCGTTTCTGTTTTATATATGATGTTCTATCCAAATGGAGGGTTAAAGAAAAACATCATATATTAATATATCTAATTCTATATTAATTTTTGTCTTATTGTAACAAATATAATTAATATACAAAGAATAAAAATAAGATACTAATGCATAAAAAGAAAAAAAGGGGGCATTTGCTCTAAACAGGCCAAAATTATTATTCCTAATAGACGACCGAAACCGCCATATTTATCAAATGCTTGCCTCTCATGTGAGTAAAGTCTTCAAATATCGTTATCATCATCGTCATAATATATCTAAAATCTAAGGAACTACTCCAATTCAATTAGATGATAGCTTGCATCTGACTCAACTACAATTGAGTTGCATTTGAGTTATAAAATGTTTGACTTGAATAACTGGTAAGCCGATTTGAGTTTTTATATTTTTTACAAAAAAAGAAAAGTTATAAAACTTGTGTTTTTCCCATTTACTAAACCTAATTCCATATCTTTATTTTATATGTATATATATATATATATATATATATCCAATTATCCATAGTTATTATATTCAAGCTCGAGTCAATTAGAATTCTATCCCATTCAAAAACCCCAACTTGATTTTAATCTAATTGATTTTTTATAAGAATAATATAACCGAGTTGCTTATCGAGTATTGATTCAAATCGAGTTTAAACTTAAAATTTAAAACTTAATCGAGTTCAAGTTAGGCTTGAGCTTTAAGTTTTTTATTTCAGTCAAGTTCGATCACAACAATCCTACTAAAATTTAAAACCTGATCGAAACAATATACGGCCATAAGCCACTGTTCAGATTCATTCCAAAACCAATAGGATGTGTAATGGATCACCAAGGACAGGTATCCTATACCAACTATATATATGGAATACCATCATAAATCTCAATTTCATTGACAATTGACCATTGGTTATATATAGATAAATAGAAGACATAATATATAAAGAATGTTCTTTATCTTCCCTCTGGCCGGCTTTGCCAACATTCACATACCACCACCATCATCCTAGAGCACACGTCGTAAGAAGTACATAGAAATTATCGTGAATGATCACACGTCTCTTTAAAATGAGTTTGCGTAAATAGATTGGTATTCTAATAATGGATACACGTAACTACTAAAGTTATATTGAGGATTGAATTGGCCAGTTGGGTGTACCTTGTTTTAGAAGAAATATAAGTTTGAGAGGTCTTTATGTATATCATGTGATTGGTCACGTATTTTAGTTGAAGTATGCTTCTATCGGACAAAGTAATTAAGACCCTCTTCCACACTAACATCCTAAAAAAATTTATTTCTTATACTCCTTCTTTATCTTTACAATTCTTAACAAAACAATTCATTAACATTTATATTATTTACAAACCTATAAGACACTAAATTATAAGAAAGTAATTAAGTAAAAAATATATAATAACTTCTTAGGAATCTTATCCAAAGAGTTCAAAAAAGAGTTTAGATACCATACTTAATTAACAAATAATAAAAAATAAGGTGGTGTTTTCTTAGGACCATAGTAAGAACGGTGGTCTCCTTGACCAAGTGATATCTTTAAGAAACATGGTACTAATAGCAATAAGCATGCTATCAACAAGTTTTTAATGTTTAAGCAATTCACGTTAAGATGCTTTATAATATACCCTTTAAAAATTTAAAAGTTACATGACCCTTACCTTCTTTTAAAAATAAATACTTATCTTATGAAAAGTAGACATGAGTATCCAAGTGCCCAAACTTTAAAAATGATGTTGCTAAGGATAAATTTGGTTTTGATGTGGATAGAGACATAATAATTAATCAAGTTGAAATAATCTAAAATTTAACAAGCTAAACTAATTTGCTTTTATATGATTAATTGATGATTTATGAATTTAATTGTTATAGTTAAGTTAGTATAATTTAATTTGATAATATGACAAATTCTTTATATATGAGAAATTCTCGTAATTGAATTATATATGTGTTAGTAGAATTGTAAATGTATATGTTTGTAGAAATTCATTTAAATTAAGTTGTATGTGTGATTAATTGTAAAGTTTAGCAGATTTTGGAGCCCAAAATTCAGCCCAAGTTCAACTAAATTAATAACCAAGCCCATACACACAACCCATAGCCTAAGCTCATGTTCCTACACCTTCTAAAGAGTTCCATATATGCCCCAAAAGTCAAAAGTGGGCAGTAAATATCTATCCTAAAACAAACCCTCTCTCTCCTTCGTCTCTCTCTCTCTCTCCCTCTTCGTTTCTTTTCTTCTCAAGCCCAAACAAATCCAAATTTCATCCATTCAAATTCCTTCTAAGCCATCACAAAGTAGATACAAAGCTAGGAAGTAAGATACAAACTCAAGAGGAGTGGGAATCAAGCCAAGAAAGTTGGAAAAACAAACTTGATTACTAGTGATAGCTAAACAAGTAAGAAAAGTTGATTACTTGTTTATCCTATTTATTCATGATTTTGATGGGTGTTAATGTTAGATAGGAGTGGAACTTTGATGTTTATTGTAAATTAAGAGCATGTTGATATGTATGTTGAACTAGGTATGCAAATATGTGTATGTATCCTAAGTGATTGATGAAATGAAATATGAAGTTTATGGTAATATGATATGTATATGGATGTTATTAGTGATAAGTAAGTAGAACTTGAATAATTAGAGTAATAATAGAGGTTAACAAGCATGAATGAGTGATTTATATTTTAGGTGAGGATTATTATGTTTATACATGTGAAGTGAACATATGTGTGTAAATGGACTTGATGATGCTTGATAATGTGTTTATAGACTAGTTGCAATATATTTTTACAAACCCATAAGAGTTAACTAAAGAGTTAAAGGATATAGGATTTCAAAAATTTCAAAACAAATACCATAGGATAAATACCCTATTCATCATGGGCGCAATCGGGGCCGTTATCCTCTTAAGTTTAAATTTTCCTGCTGATCACGGACATTACCGAGGCCGTTATATCATCAAAATGAATTTCAAAGGTTAATTACGGCTGTTACCAAGCCGGTTATCTTCTTTGAGTGTTTTCAAAAGCTTAAAACGACCTAAATTATGACCATAATGAGGCCTGTTATCTTATCAGATTCTTTTTAGAAAGATTTTTACAAAGCTAATATAGGCGTAATGGATATCATGGCCTATATCACGACTATATTTTTTTTTTGGGGGGGGGGGGGGGGGGGGGGGGGGGGCGTAGGGAAGGGGGGGGGGGTTGATTTTTTAATACGGGCATGACAAGGCCAATTATGCTTGTCGTAGCCCAAGCTCATGGACGTGATGATGCCCGTAATCCATATCACGGCCTAGGTTACAGGCATGACAGACCCTCTAGTATTGTTCATGTAACGCTCTAAAATTTAATCAAACATTAAATCAATTAAGGCGCTACCGCCATATATAATACTCTAAAGTATTACACACTCAAACTTCTTTTAAAAGATTTTGCTTATGTTGAACATTGCTATCAATTTTAAGTTATGAAATCGTTTAGTTAAATTTTCAAATAACTTGATAGCAACAGAAAATCTATTTTATAAAAAAAAATTAAATAAAAACTTTACTCCCAACCGAGCAGACCAACTTTATAAGAAAAAAGTTTTAATAAAACATTTTACAATCTACTCTTAGGGGTAGATAATCATTTACAAACATATGGGCACCAAAAGGCCTTTTGTGGAAATACAAATTTATAAATAAATCTAGCTTTTAAACAAAACAAAATAAAAACAAATACAAAAAAATCCGTGGTCCTAAACTCACTTCACTTCTCCTCTCCATTCTCCAGGATCGCCCGAAACTCGAGCCATGCATCACTATCATCAACAACAAAGAACACCATCATCATCTTCATCAAATCATCATTAACATCATCATCACCAACATTATCATCATCATCATCCTCAATATAACACCTAGAGAAAAGAACAATAACAACAATATTGAGTCAAAACTTAGTACACAGTAACAAAATCACACACAAAATGGCACATGAGCCTAACTAAATACAATGCGACAGACAACAAGTTATTATCTTTTCTTTAATATAAACAGATCAAAACTAGAGCACTCACACTCTAAAACAATCCAGGAAGCGATTTACCATCCCAGGCTCCACTGCAGCGGAGGGGGTGCCCTTAAGACCCGCAAACCACTTTAGGCAGGAATCGTAGGGTCCTGAGTAATGATCTCTACGCTCAGAGGGTTGATATAGATAGTTCAAATCTCTATATCTCCTAAATGATATATCCGAAAACAAGAAAATAGCTTCATTCAGGGGTCACAGCCGTTACTCAACTCTATTTAAACTCAGTCCATAACATGAATATAGTTCAATCGTTCCCATAAACGTGAACTAAATCATGGTATTTCCCTCCAAGTTTAAGAAAATGTTACACCGATACGGTTTGCCTCATCATCTATCTGTCGTACCACTTATAAAAGTCATATCCAATGACAAGGGTGGCTTACCATGCCCATCTCAGAATAAGGTGCTACTCCTCGAACCAGGTACCAATCTTCCACTCCAGGGAAAGAATTGGATTTTAATGATGAAAAACACAACCAACACTCTTCAATTAATTAAGTCGTCTGTAAGTTCTTAATCCATTTTAGATGTCTATCTTAGCATCTAACACGTAAGTTACTATGTACGTTTTATATAAACTCCAAATAAAGGCTCAAACACTAAATCAAAAGATAATCCGAAAGATTTAGAAGCCAAACTCAAACATTTGTTTAAGAATTTAAACTCTATAAGAAATCTAATAAAAATCCACTTATCTCAAACTTGTTTCATTACACTATTTAATCAGACACTATGTAGGAACCCCGCTATAGCCGCGAATATTGCTCCACCAAAATACGGACAGTCCTCCTTTGTTTTTCAAAGAACTTCTTTTCTCTTTTTTTATAGTGTTTTATTACAAAAACATCAAGAAAGAATTCATATACCAAAAACATTAATTTTCCAAGTAAACACACATTTGAAACAACATATTCCCCATATTGTCTAAGGTTATCCTATCTCATTAACTTAAACCAAGTACTAACTATTAACTCATTTTAACTTAATCCTAACCAATTTGATTAGAGTTAATCATTTAATTCATTTACTAAGTTAAGTTGATTAAACTTAAACAATCTAATTCATTTTAGCTTAATGAAGTTCATCTAGTCAAGTTGGACTTAGATTAATTAACTAAGTTCGTTTTATATCTAAGATTCATGTTACTTAAGCCCATGTTAACTTAAACTTGACCAAGTTCATTAAAGTTAATCAATCTAATTCATTTTAGTTTATTCAAGTCTATTTAGTCAAGTTGTACTCAAGTCTATTTAGTCAAGTTGAACCTAGGTTTGTTAACCAAGTTCATTTTATAACTAACTTCTATATTTAATCCAATTATATATTAAATCTATAAATAACTTATTTCATGCTTAATTATATCAATTAACTAATATAACACATTAATTATTATTTATCTACTTTATTTTAGCTCAATAAGATTTATTTCCTAAGTAAACATACATTTAATAAGCAAACATGAGTTTTTAACTTTATTTGGAAAATGTATCAACTGAAAAGAAGTAAAACTTAAGTATTTACACTTTCAGAATTTGCAAAAATTTAAAACATGAAATTATAGATCTCTTTTTAAACTTTCCAAAGCAACTTGAATCACCTAAATTCGAGTTCGTATGAAAAAATTATAATTAAATTACAAAACATCATCACAGTAAGAAATTATGTACTCGAGGCCAAACAGACCTAGGTCACAGTCGTGATTCTTGGAAAGCTGTTATAAAATGACTTCTGGGCTATGAATCACGTCCGTGATTGTTGACTTTCAAAGTTTTGTGACCAACCCGAGGCTAGAAAGGCATGGATCATGGCCGTAATTGATGGAAAGTTTGCGAAAAATCACTTTTGAGTCAAAAATCATGCTCGTGATTACCTAAAATTGTCTAACCTGAGCCTACCAAGGTCTCAATCATGCCAGTGATTCATTAAATTTTACAAAACTGAGCCTAGCAAGGCTATAACCACGCCCGTGATTCATGGTTTCCCCTACGTTACGGATTTCCTTATTTTTTAAACTTCATTTTATCAAAATTTTACACATTCTACTTCCATTATAACATCATAAAACAACATATAACGTATATTCATAACTTATAACACTTCAAATCCCATTTCTCATCATCAAATCGCATCCAACTGCATCAAACAACATCAAACCATTCCAATAAACCCCAACTTCACTATTTATCATCTTCTTCATCAACCCCAATTTGCATCAACCATTAAACCATCAAATACACATATATAAACAGCAACTTTACTCATTTTAACATATATACAACATATAAACATGTAAAAAATAATTAAAGCAAAGGATAAATTTAAATAGAAAACTTATCTATCCAAGAACACGTGCACACTTAAGCTTTCTTTATACTTCTAACTTTGCTTTCCTCTTTCTATCTTCTATATTCTATCCTTGATTCTCTTTTTGAAATTGAGATTCTTGGTTAAGTTTATGAGAGAGAAAAGAAAAAGAAAAGAAGAAGAAGGAGAGGATACGAGAAAAGAGAGGATAAAATAAAGAGAAAGAAAATAATTGAAAGAGAGGGCAGGTGGAGTAAATTAAAGAGAACAAAGGATAAGGCTTAAAATTTATGATATTTTAGAAAGAGGGTATAGGTTTAGAACTATCATATAAATATCTATAGTTCTAGAAGTATTTAGAAGATGATTTCTAAACTAATAGGTGAGAAATTAAGAACTTAAAATAAAAACTTAATTTAGGAATTTATTTTAGATAAAATGATATTTAATTTGAGTTCGGGTTTAAGAACTGATATTTCTATACAAGCAAATAAACTCAAATTTTACAAGGATTTAGGAATTGTAATTTAAGCTATGAATTAAAGGTATAGGAATCCTCTGAAAATTTTAATAACATGTTTAGTGGTTTAGGAATTGAAATCTCAAATTTCAATTTAATTAATTATTAATCTAATTATACCAACTTGTTTAATTATTTCCTATAATTCATTTGATTTATTTAATCTATCTAAATTCAATTTCTAACTTAGGTGATGGTTTAGGGTATTTCAGTTCATATAAAAAATAATATGAAATAAATAAATAAATCATTAATGATAGATAGATAGATTATTAATAAAATATGAAATGTGTATTTGTGCTTATATGAGTTAAATGTGAGATTATTAGAATCTTGTTTAAGTGTAATGAGTTAATATGTTGTTGTAAATAATAAGTTTAATATGAATGACTTTCTTAACAAACTCATACACTCAGTTGGGTTTAAACATAGGTCTATTGTCTAATAGATCAAATTATCCAGGTATGTGATAGCTTGTTTGATAATTGTTAAGTTAGGCATACTTTAAATGACTTAATCAAATATAAGTTAAGAATTGGTTGAATTAGATGTGGGTGTGCCGTTTGAATCTGGTTCGACGATCAACCACATTGTCATGACACAATGGCACGGTAGTTAGGCACTTAGACCATATTGTCATGATGCAATGAATTTTCTTTTACCATGATAATGCAATGATGATTTATGAGTGTCTAAGTGGGTAATTGATAGGGCGGATCGTATTGTGTAACGTTTGCTTATTCTTAAGAGAAAATAATATGATTTAGTTCATATTTATGGGACCCATTGAACTAGATGATATTATGGATTAAGTTAAGTAAAGCTATGTAACGACTGTTAACCTCAGATGAGATTATTACTCTGTTTCTGTAGGTATAGGAGTTATAGGTCTTCGAATAGCCTATAAGTACCCCCGGGGCAGTTGCTGTTACTCAAGAACCCAAGATTCGCAGAATTGTAATTGGAGTTTGAATACTTCAGTGATGATTGGCTTATTTAATCATAATCAATTTATTGATTATTACATTGCATTTAGCTTAAGCGTGCTTGCTACCTTGTATTTGCTTGTATTATTGCGTACTAGGCCTCTAACTCATGATACTAACTTGCAGGTGATGTTGATGATGATTTGCTATGATGATATGGGTTATGAGACCGACTAGGAAGCCTTCTTGGATGAGTGAGACGGCTAGGAAACCCATGCATAAACCAAGTTGTTATGTTCATGTTTTCTTAAAGACTTTAAAGAAGAAATGTATTTTTGTCATAGGCTTGTTGTAAAAGCCTTGGTTTGTAAAGTTAGATTTTAAGTTTGTTTCTTATGCTTTGTTCATAATCAAGTTTTGTATCTTTTGAAGTGTCATTAGATTGACACTAAAGTTATTCTAAGTTTTGTAAAGTTAACCTACTCGTATTGAGTAGTTTTATATTAAAGTTCTATGATGTTATCACAGGATTAAACAAACAGTCAATATATTCATCTTCTTTATGGACAACCTTATGCATAACACTTGAGTGTTTTACAATACTTAGGTATTATGCATTGTTAGGGGATCTGACATACCTAATAAAGGGTATTAGGTAGGTTGGGTCTTTACAGAGTATATTCAATTAATTGACGTAAAAATTTTAAAGATGTAGAAATTTAAAAAGAAAAGGAAAAAAAACACACACACACACACATTAGTATATAATTGCTATGCAAGAAAAGAAAAACTTCAATAATATCAACACACTACACATAACCATTAGTAGCATATAAGTATGATAAATTTGAATAATTTTATAAAAATTATACCTCATTCTCTCACTACTTATTCAAAACACACCGAACATCTAATCTAATAGTATCATTAAATCTTTTCTTTAATGTACACTCTTTATTCGGCATCAAACAACTAATTACAGGTATCTCCCAAATTCAAATATAGGCATCTAACCCTTCCGATCTTTACGAACGCATCATCAATCATCATCACCAAAGCCCAACTTAATCATAACACCATGCGAGTTCACACCTAGCCGGTGACATAAAATCGAATAGCTAACCTTTAAAAATGAAATTAAGGAAAAGTTTGATTGGTTCGATGAACGCTTGTAATTTTTCTTAAAATAACAACACATGGATTGGATAAAGCTTTTTTGTCATGACTGTAAATAGGGCACCTTGTAGGATTACTCTACAGTCGTCATAGAACACATGTACTCGTAACATGAGAATCGCCTTACAGGTTAGAGTTTGCAAGACTCTAATTAATTATTCTCTCGCTGTGTTATGCATATATATTTAATTATTATGAAAATGGTTTTGGATATCAATACTTCCATAGCTTACGATGACCATAAAGAATCAGATACCCTACCAAAAAATAAGATAAGGTAAGGATAAGTTTAAGAGAACTATTGACTCAAGTTAATTAAGAAAGAAAATTCTAGTTTTTGATTTCATCGCTCAAACTAAGTTTAGCCTAACATATTCTGATCTTCTACTTATTATGTGGAACTTGAAATTGGACATACTCTACCATTGGATCTTATCTCATTCCCCGCTTTGAATGACCTACAAAAGTAGACTGTAGAGGAGTCAGTTACATCCAGATAAGTGAAATTCTCTCATAATACACTTTCAAGTAAGGTTGTTAAACAATTAATAACAAGCAAGTGCAATGTAACAACCACATGAGCAAACATATACAATCAACCCGTTATCATAGATTATGATTAATCCTTGATGCTTATTTATTTATGAGTTCTTGTAAAAGAATCTCTTAAAAATATTACTTAGTAAAATATCCTTTGCATATTAAAATTGTTGCTTTTCTCGCATAAATAACTCCCTATTGAAAAATGTGTGTTAGTATCATGTCCAACTACATCTCCTAACTCATTCACTTTATCATCATCATCATCATCATTATTATTCATTGAGCGAGCTTAGAAATCCGTAAATCATCGATCAACACTTCATTTATTAAAAATGATGTTCTCGGCCATAAGAGAAATGTTGTTTATTATTATTTTTTTCCACTAATTCTATAAATTATACTACTTATCTTAATCTTTAAGTTGGATCAACCTTACTAGCTACTCACATTTGTAAACTTGACATGGACTCCCTTTTACCCATCATGATGGTTCTTGGCCATTTTAGTTTGTTTAAAAAGGGACAAAACTTTTAATTAAATATCTTGCCCTATGCATGGGACTATCGACCAACTTTGTGTGTGTGTGTGTAGTCTTACCCTCATTCTATTGAAGCCATCGGCATCCATGGACATTCGCAAGCCTACAACCTTCTAGACGCAACATCACAATTTCAAAGAATATATTTACTTAATTTATATATATATATATATGCATATATATTGACAATGATTAATATCATCAGGGCATGAATAATATTTTTATGACGTATTTTAATTTTAATTTCTACTATAGTTTTGTCACCTACAAATAAAAAATATGCTTATAGAAAGAGAGAGATTATTATTATTATTATTATTATTTCTTTCTATCATCCAAGCTCATGTTAATTAAACCATACAAGTGTGTACAAGTTAACCTCATATGGTTACTTCAAGAGTTAGAAATTTGTTGTCACTAACATTTGCTCTTATATTTATATAGTATAAAAAAACTTACCAAAAAAGGATGCTAAATAGGAATAGGATGTTAGCTTCCTTATCTTCTATGGGTATGTAGGGTTGGTGCAAGAGGAGTAGTTAATGAAAATAAAAAGAGATGTTGACTCAATGCTTAACTAATAAAAGAAGATTGGTATACAATAAAGTCTTTGGTTAATCCCTTCTTGTTCTCTCTCTTGTTGGCATGTTTTCTAGGAAAAATTGTTTGGGGGGGAGGTAGGGGAAGGTGGTGTGTGTGGTTCATTTACCATATTTCCATGGCAATAAACAAATATGAGGAAAGGATATTAGGAAGCTTGATGTTTGCTGCAAAAAGGGAGTTATGCCTGTGGTCCCCTTTCTCCTTGGTAGCTGGCATAGAAGTAGCTAGGAATGGAAAAAAAATTGTTAGACCAATTTTTGAAGGCTTCTTGGAAAGAAATGAAAGTGGCTTTTGAAGAAGTTAAGTGTGACAATTACGATAAAGAAATGGTAGGTTTTTAGGGGTTTTTTGCAGCTCATAACCACCCTTTATAAGAAAGAATTTACTTGTATTATTTTCATATAGGTTAAGTTGGCATCCTAGAGTACATGGAAGTAGAGGCCAAGTACACTCAAATCTCTTTTCTCAAATCTTGTTGTCCTTCTTTTTACTTATGCAGGCGACAAACTTAGGAGAGGGTTCAATATATTTAAAATATGACTAGTTTAGTTAAGTTTATATGATATTACTTAGATGATGGATTTAGGTGAAGCTTTGGTGCAATTTTTGGATACCTCTTATGCTTCTTTAGGAACTCCAAGTGCATATGTTGCCTTGCTAAATCTCATGGGTTATTTAAAGTGTACACATGTTAAATTTGATTACTACGAGGTTTATTCTCAAGTAAAACCATCATGTGATAAATTCTATTCCTTCACGATTTAGACTTTTTGGACATATTGCAAAATCTTTTATTACTCATTTAGTAGCAACGTAATTACTTAATTATTCCATAAGATTGATTTATTATTATATTTCTAGAATTGTCGTTTGGGACAAAATATATACATATATTATTGGTTTCTCGATTGGGCATTGGTATTATTAGTTATGTTTATGATGCTTAATTTAGGATTTTGATCAAGTTGACTTGCCATGTCGACAATTGAAAATTTGTATTTTATTTTGTTTTATTATTTTTTTTGGGGTTTACACTAAAGGTGAGCGGGTAGAGGATGGGTAGGGTATAAATCATCATACATACCTTACCTTGTAACGTATAAGGTATTGAATTTCATACCTAAAAACTACCTTGTAGCTCCTTATACTCACCATGTACCCTGTAAAATCTATAAGGTACATGATACCCTATAGAACCTGTAATTTTTTTTAAACAAAATCTCTATATTTTTTCTTTCTTTTTAAAGCATCAAGCATTTTTTTATATGTTTTAATATAATATGTAACACTATCTTATTTGCATACATTTAATATAAAAAAACATGTAGAAAAAAATTTAAAAGGTAATTTATTAATATCATAAATTTTATAATATATAAAATCTATTTATGTGTGAAAATTGAAACCTACAACAAATACTTACGAAACCTAGTTACATGATATTAAATAAAATTAAAAATTTTGGAACTACATCTATATATTCATTAGTATTATAATATGAATAATATCTCTATATAATATGGGAGTTCAAGTACGTACAAACAACCATAGTTCTTTTAAAATAAAATAAAAAAAGTCATTCTAAAATAGAATAATATAAATCCTTCTATAATAAAATTTTTTAAAATGTATTGTACCAATAATAATCTTGAATATAAGTGGTTACAAAAATAAAATATAGAATATCATTATTTATTATATATTAATATTATTATATAATATTTAATAGGGTGGATACATAATACATTGTAACATGTATCTTGTACAGTATAGTATAGGTTCCAGGACAGGTACAGGGTCTAAAGACCTCATACATGTACCCTACTCTGTAAAAAGCAGGTTCCAAAGAATTGATACCCCATACCCTACCCTGTATCCCTTAATACCCACCCGGACCCTATTCGGTCGAGTAGTATCTGGGTGGGTATCATGTACAGTAGGATTATCCCCTCACCCTTAGTTTACACTGCTAGAATTGTACTTTTATTATATATGTTTATATTATTATTAATGTGTCTTATTCATATATTATTATATATGTTTATATATATATATAATTCATATACATAATTTATTGTTCATTATAAATACATAATCTATATATGTTATTAATGTAATCTATATGTTAATATAGATTTATATAATATGTTTTAAATAATCTATATCTTAAAGCATACATACTCATATATATTTAACCCTTTTTATCTAATAATTGAAGTATAACAAATAAATATGTAAAACACATTAACTATTTTTTTTATAACCTTTAGATTATATTTACCTACTGGATATATTATATTCATAAATATATATATTAAAAATATCCGATGAATACATCATGTGGTATATTTATTATGGTATATTCTATTCTATATGTTATGTGATACAGAATATTATTATTTTGTATATTTTTTTATATATACTATGTCAGTTATATATTTATATAATCTGTAAAGTCTATAAAGTTATACATATATAAATTATAGTTTAATGCTTATATATAATCACAATCTTAATATTTATCTCTATAATATGCTATATATATAATGAATTTCATATTCTTTAAATATATTATAACATATATAACATATTAAATATACATTTCTATCATATGATATATATTATACATAATTTAGATGCATTTAGAAGTTACATTTAAATTCAATAACACATTTCTTTTTATATACATGTGTTATTATTATCATCAATATCATTATGTCATCTTATGGTTTATAACTACTATTATAATAGTTATAATAATGGGATGTTATTATTTCTTTAACTATAATAATGACATTGTTATTATAATATCATAATGAGATATACAATTTCATAATATTAGGTAATACTCACCATTTCATGTCATCATGATCGTTATAATTTTATCCTAAATGTTATATAATACCAAGTGTTATAGTGACTTATTATTATAAATAGCATCGTATTATATTATTACTATATGTTAGAGTAATGAGATTATTACACATTTCTTATCATAAAAGTTATATTATAATGGTACTATTACAATAGTTCATTAACATTATGTTATTACTTATAATATAGTGATATTATGATAATTTTATAATTACAATAATATAGTATTAATAATATAATAGTCATGATCTTATGTAATTAATATTATATTTACTTATCATACGTGTAGTAAATCATATATCATCAAATTAAGTGTAGCCATTGTAATAGTATTTTATGACAAAACGATCATGGTTATTTATTATATACCATAATTTAGCAATTTATGTTGATAACTATAACAAATTAGAAGATATATTTAAGCTCAACAACGTATACATATATATACATGTTATTACCATTAATATGGCTATATGTATTCATTAGATCCACACAAATTATGGCAAATAATAATTATGGCTTGGAATTATTTCAAAATTTCTAAATGAAAGTTTATGTTTTTATTTACTCTTTTCAAATCATACTAACAAATCATGGTCCTTATTTTATATATTGACTATACGATTATAATTATATCTTACCATGTATTCGGAAAAGTTTCTTTAATATCAAACTCATATTTTACTCATCTCAAATATGGCTTTTATTACTTATATTGGTAATGATTAATATTTAAGCTCGGAAGAAAAAAATAGGGTTGATTTTTCAAACATTTTCTTGAAATCCATAGAGTTTTACTATCAAATACTAAGGTTTTAGTTTATGTAAAAATCCGAGAGATTACACCTTCTCCCCTTTAAAAAAAGTTTCATCCTTAGAACTGTTTATATTTGATTCTTGTAACTAGTGATAATATGTTAGACATGAACAAACAACATGAAGGTTGTACATTATATTTAAGTCTTATAATGCATATATAATATGGTCCAAAGGTCTAAGTCTTTTAATGTAAAAACCCGACATGTTCTCTCAGAAAACTCAGGCATGTTTGGTCCCCAACCACATATAATACTGAAGTATCATATGTAAGCTTGTCCGAAAAGATCGTGTTTATGTGATTGCTTGATGAATCTACTTTAAAACAAGACTTTTACAAAAACTACTCATTCAGAGTATATTCTCTGTACAAAGATTAATACCATAGCACCATCAGATTGGTATATCAAAAAATTTAGAAAACTTAGTTCTTTATAAAACATAGTAGAAAGCTTGAGTACTACATAATTACAAACTATAAGCTTATGAGTAAGCCTTTCTAGAAAAGTATTACAATAATTTCAAAAGTCTTGCTTTCCTCTCTTCCAAAACAACATTTCTTGGTTGAGTTTCCCACTTGTCCCATTCCTCGAGAAAGTCTTCCTAATCTGTGCCATACCCCAAAGTACCATAGAATTCATCTTCAATATCACTTGTAAATGAAGGATTAAGCTAGGGGGCCAGTACACAGTAACACAAACAATTACAAAATGGCATCGTTCTTAAACTAACGCAATGTAATAACTGGTAAATTACTTTCTTTTTCTTAATTAAGTAATGCAAATCAACATTGGAGTATTCAAACTCTGATTTCAATTCTTGGGAATTTATAGGTCCTGAGTAACACCAGTTGCTTAGAAAATTGATATAAACAAACCTAATACTTATATCTCCTATAAGATCATCTATAAAGCTAATAGTCTCATTTAGGGTTCACAGTCGTTTCTCATATTTACTTAACTTAATTTATAATATCACTCAATTCAACCAGTTTCATAAACATGAACTTAATCGTATTACTTTTAAGAATAAGTCAACGTTATACTTATACTGCTTCTCCTATCGACTACCCATTGAGCCACTTATAAAATGTTATTGTATCATGACACAGAGATGGCCTAAGCACCTAATTACCATGCTTAATTCCGAGTAGGGTTGTCACTTCCCGAACTAGATTAAATGACATAAGCAAAATCAGTTCAAACACTTTTAAAGTTATCTTTGTTTCAAATCAGTTTAAGGATGCCTATCCTATTAATCAACAATCAAGTTATTACGTACCTAAATGATTTGATTTAGCTTGCAAGTAATCAGTAGATAAACTCAACTAATCAGGAGGATCTGTGGAAAGTTGGTTCATACAAAACAATATTAATTCACAAACAATTGTTAAGCAATCATTTACATATCATCAAACTTAAATGCAAACTCATAGCAATACAAAACTTAGTAAATTTTTACACACATGCATATATATATATATATATATATGTGTGTGTGTGTGTCATCCCTTTATTTTATTTTAACCAGAAGCTCATAACCCACTCCATAACCCTCGTTATGGAGGGTGTGGTTAGAGTTAGGATCGATAACACTCTCCATCACGGGCGTGACGGAAGGTGTGATGGGCATCAAAGGCTGATAACTCCCTTCATCATTGGTGTGATAGAGGGTGTGATTAGAGAAAAACATAGATTAGAGGGCATAACACCCTTTATAATGCTTGTTATGACATTATTGAGGGATTTTTCAAGAAATAGAGTCCATTATAGGGTCAATAACACCTATGATGCATAAGTAAACCATCCAAAGTCCTTTTTATTCAAAATTTTACTTCTTATATCTTATTGTTATGATTTGTTATTAAGCTAAACGCTTTAAATTCAAGTTATACACTTAACATTAAACCTTAAAAGGTTCATACACACTCATATAGCAACAATCCAACCATCCTATCATTCATAATTTCACACTTCATCACCAATATGACATGCCAACTATACAAATCATTATTCATCCAAGCAACTACAACAAGCTTCATTTTTCTACTTTCATAAACTCTTATGATTCATCTAAACTCAAGAATTAACTTAATTCTTATTAAACTACCTATAACTCACTAAAACTCATTCAGACAAAATTTGTATTCATGAAAGAAATGAATGAATAAATGATTAGAAAAGCATATAAAGTTTTAGCTTAGATAGCCTTGATCCTTAGATGAGATTTTGAAGGAATGAAAGATGAGCTTGCAAATTTTGGTTAAAATGATGGAGAATATGAAGCTTGAGGATAGTGGGGAAGAAGTCGGTTTTTAGGTCTGTTTTGAAGAGTTATTTTCAAAATTTTACTTTATAATTATCTCATAAATCTATCTTTTTTGACTTTTGAAGCATCTAAAGAAGGATTAAGAAGGTTTCCATGGGCTAGGGCTTGGTTTTCATTCAAAGAAAATTTGGCTTATCAAGACAATTGAAAATAAGTTCTAAATGTTTGAAAACAATTGACTTTGAGCTCAAATTTTATTTCTTAATAATTTGGGCTTAGATTTAGTTGCTAACATAACTAATTCAATTCAACATATTTCAATACTAATACTCAATTACACTTATATTATATCAATAAAATCATCACAATCACTTCATGCAAATAATACACAATACATACATGCAAAAAAAAAAAAAAATAAAAGATTTAGTATATTTATTTTATAATATTTCATTTAATCTATACTTCTAATTTGACTACCTATAATCTACCCCATCTCACCATTTGGTGGGTTCATCATATCCTTGACATCCAATTGCTCTAGCACGACTTCTGTTACGACCTTAATAGGAACTTGATAGGATTACCCCATAGTCATCATATCATGTATGCACCTATAACATAAGGATCGCCTTGTAAGTCAAAGTTTGCAAGACTCTTATTATTTATTTTATCGATACTTCCACAAACCACAAAGATTGTAGAGAATCGGAGACACTACCAAAAGATAAGATAAGATAAGATAAACCTAAATTTAAGAGAACTATTAACTAAGGTTAATTAAGAAAGAAAATTTTAGTTTTTTATTTCATCTTTCAAACTAACTTTCGCCCAACATATTTTGATTTTCTACATAATATTTCAGAAATTGAAATTGGACACACTTTGCATTCGGATCATATCCTTTTCCTAGCTTTGAGTGACTTGCAAAAGTAAACTATAGAGGAGCTAGCCACATCTAGTTGAGTGAAATTTTCTCATAGTACACTTTTCAGGCAGGGTTATCAAACAATTAATAACAAGCAAGTGTAATGTAACAACCACATGAGTAAACATATACGATCAACTTGTTAAATCGTATATGTTATAGATTTATATCCTTTAGGACTCGGGTTGGGGAAATGTGCATGGTTGCATGACTTAACATGAACCCACCAGTTCCAAGTTATTGTGCAACCTTGGGTATGTAGAAAATACTTTACAAAATTGATTTTTCCATTTTTTCCCCAAAAAAAATGACTTTTATAAAAAATTTCTAAGTATATAAAACCTTAATCCGAGCCCTTGGCACGATTCTATCCACAAGGTCGTTTCCCCATACGACTTAGTTCCTCCTTAGTAGAAATGGACACACAAACTTAACTATGCTGATCGATCCGCTTAGCGTGATACTGGTTGTTCACAATATGCAAAAGGGATGGTATGCATGATCCATTTGATTAATTTAAAGCCAAATAATTAAAAGTTCATTTTTATGTGATCAATCAATTATTCACAAACACTTAAATCCATATAATTAATGCAAACACTTGAAATTGTGCTTTATTTCTATCTTAAGTTTTAACACCCTCAAGCAATTCAAACACAAGCAATCCCCTAAAACCTAATGAACATCAATTTATTATCTACATATTTAGTGCACTAAGCTATACACACAAAACAATGTAATAATCATAGAGAACTCACTCTACTATATCTATGGATTAAAATAGTCCTTAAGGTAAGGATCTCCTACTCGATGTCTCCTAAATTCAGTAAGAAATTTATAGATTACAAAAGGAATAGTTATATGTGATAGTTTGGTAACTTATACTATAGTAGTTTAATTTTTCTATACTTTTGATACTAAAACTTTAATTGCTTATATTTAATCCATTTTAAATTAGTTTTTAATGTATAAGTAGTCAATCTTACACACTTTTTTGAGTAATTTTTAATGGTGAAATTTGTTTTACCACAGGAAGTTTGTATGATATAGAATTAGATAGGGATAGCTCATGTTTCACATGTTATCTTGACATTTTCTTTCAATCCTTATTTTCACAATATCTTAATTGTTTTTAATCCTTTTTTGATGAGTGAGTAGTTGATTTCACTAGATTTTTGAGTACTTTCCAATGATGATATTATTTTTATGAAATAAAAGCCCTAAAGTACCGAAAGGCACCAAACCAGATCACAGATTTAGCTTAAGACAAAAGTACTAAAATTCCTTTACTCCAATTTGCTTCTTAATCCACTCCTTGTTAACTACCTAGTTGTTGATTGTGATTTTCAACACTTAAAATATAGATTCCACACCTTTGGATCCTTTCCTTTTTAAATAACTATCAACTTCCACAATAGAAAATTTTATACACCATCTTTTAACATATTATTTAGCTAAATTACATAATTCATCATTTTTAACTTTATCAACTCTTCAAGTTCATGTGTAGATCACTTCCCTTTCAATTATCAGAGACTATGATTAATCCTTGCTACTCATTTATTTATGAGTACTTCTTTCAAAAGAATCTCTTAAATATACTACTTAGGAAGCATATCCTTTGCATATTAAAATTGTCACTTCTCTCACATAAATAACTCTTGTTCAAAAATATATATCATTTCCAATTACATCTCCCAACTCATTCACTTTAATTTTATATTTATTATTATTTTTTTCATTGATCGAGCCAACTCGGAAATCGGTAAATCCTCGATCAACACTTCCTTTATTGAAAATGATGTTCTTGGCCATAAAGGGAAACAAGAGAAACCTTGCTTATTATTATTATTAATTTTTCACTAATTTTATAAATTATACTACTTATCTTAATGTTAAAGTTTGATTAGCTTTATTGGCTAGTCACATTTGTAAACTTGACATGGACTCCCTTTTATCCGTCATGATGGTTCTTAGCCATTTTAGTTTGTTAGAAAAGAGAGGAAACTTTTAATTAAATATTCTACCTTATGTATGGGATTGTCGGCCAGCTGTGTGTGTATGTGTGTGTATAGTCTTACCCTCATTCCATTGAAGCCATTAGCATCCATGGACATTTGCCATTAGCATCCATGGATATTTGCAAGCCTATGACCTTCTAGATGCAACATCACAATTTCAAAGAATATATTTTATATATTTATATTTGCATGTATATACATATATTGACAATGATTAAATATCATCAGGGCATGAGTAATATTTTTATGAGGTATTTTAATTCTAATTTCTACTACAATTTCCTCACCTACAATTGAAAAAAAAATTGCTCATCATAAGAGAGAGACATATTATTATTATTATATTTATTTCTATCATCCAGGCCCATGTTCATTAGCTCATACAAGCATGTATAAGTTAACATCATATGGTTACTTTAGGAGTTAGAAATTTATTGTCACTAACATTTGCACTTATATCTACATAGTATAAAGAAACTTACCAAAAAAAGATGCTAAATAGGTATAGTATGTTGGCTTCCTTATCTTCTATGGGTATGTAGGGTTGGTGCAAGAGTAGTAGCTAATGAAAATAAAAAGGGAAGTTGACTCAATGCTTAATTAAATAAAAGAAGATTGAGATATCATAGAGTCGTTGGTTAATCTCTCCTTATTCTAGGGAAATAGGGGGGAAGTTCATTTACCATATTTCCATGGCAAGAAACAAATATGAGGAAAGGCTAATAGGGGGCTTACCTAAAAAGGATGTTTGCTGCAAAAGAGTGATGCTTGTGGTCCCCTTTCTCCTTGGTAGTTGGCATGGAAGTAGCTAAGAATGGAAAGAATTTTGTTAGACTCTTTGGACATAAGCTAGATATGCTCTTTGTCCACTGGTTTTTCAAGGCTTCTTAGGAACAAATGAAAGTGACTTTCGAAGAAGTTAAGTGTGACTCCTGGCATAAAGAAACAGTAGGATTTTAAGGGTTTTTCGAAGCTCATAACCGCCCCTTACAAGAAAGAATTTGCTTGTATTATTTCCATATAGGGTTTAATTGACAACCTAAAGTACATAGGCCTAGGGGACAAGTACATTCAAATCTTTTTTCTCAAATCTTATTGTCATTCTTTTTACTTATGCAAGCGGCAAAACTTAGGAGAGGGTTTAACAAATTTAAAATGTGACTAGTTTAGTTAAATTTATATGGTATTAGTTAGGTGATGCATTTAGGTGAAGCTTAGTGCAATTTTTGGACACCTCTTATGCTTTTGGAGCTCCGATTGCATATGTTTCTTTTCTAAATCTCCTTGGTGATTTAAAGTCTATACAAGTTAAATTTGATTACCATAAGGTCTATACTCAAGTAAAATTTTCACGCAGTAAAATTATATTCCTTCACAATTTAGACTTTTTAGATTTATCGCAAAATCTTTTATTATTTATTTAGTAGTAATGTAATTACTTAATTATTCCATAAAATTGATTTATTTTTATATTTCTTGAATCGTCATCTGGGATAAATATATATATATATAATTATATATACATATATTATTGGTTTCTCTATTGGGCACTGGTATTAATAGTTAAGTTTCGGAATGTATAAGGCTTAAATTTACGATTTGGATCAAGTCGAGAATCGAAAATCTTTTATTTTATCATATTTTTTTGGGTTTACACTATGAGAATTTTACTTTTATTATATCTATTTATATTACTATTAATGTATCCCATTCTTATCATAGTAGTGTGTGTGTGTATATATATAAATTCATATACATAATTTATTGTTCATTATAAATACATAATCTATATTAAACATAGGTTTGTAGTCAATAAATTTATATATATATATACTCTATATGTTATACTTTCGTATTATATATAATTATTTATATATGTTATTTATGTAATGTATATGTTAATTTAGATTTATAAAATATGTTTTATATAATCTATTTATTAAAACATACATACTCATATATATTTAACTCTTTTTATCTAATAATTGAAGTATAACAAATAAATATATAAAACATGTCAATTATTTTTTATAACCTTTAGGTTATATTTACGTGCTGAATATATTATATACATATGTATATATTAAAAATATCCAATGCCATGTGGCATACATATTATATTATATTCTATTATATAAGTTATATGTTACACAACATTGTTATATTGTATATTTTTTATATATACTATATTAGTTATATATTTATATAATATGTAAAATCTATAAAGTTATACGTATATAATTTATAGTTTAACACTTATATATATAATCTCAATCTTAATATTCATCTCTATAATATGTTATATATATAATAAATTTCATATTCTTTAAATAAATTATGACATATATATATACGTATATAACATATTAAATATGATAATGGGATGTTATTATTTTTGTTAACTATAATAATAACATTGTTATTATGATATCATAATGAGATATACAATTTCATAATATTAGATAAAATTCACCATTACATGTCATCATGATCATTACAATATTATCCCAAATGTTATATCATTTCAAGTGTTATAGTGACTTATTATTATAAATAGTATCGTATTATATTATTACTATATATGTTAGAGTGATAAGATTATTCCACATTTCTTATTATAAAAGTTATATTATAATGATACTATTATAATAGCTCATTAAGATCATGTAATTAATTATAATGTAATGATATTATGATAATTTTATAATTACCATAATATTGTATTAGTAATATAATAGTTATGATCTTATATAATTAATATTATATATTAACTTATTATACATGTAATAAATCATATATCATCAAAGTAAGTGCAAACATTATAATAGTATTGTATGACAAAATGATCATGGTTATTTATTATGTACAATAATTTAGCAATTTACGTTGATAATTATAACAAATTAGAAGTTATATTTAAGCTCAACAACATATACATATATATATATACATGTTATTATCATTAATAAGACCATATGTACTTCTTAGATCTACACAAATTCTGACACATAATAATTTAGGACTTGCAATTATTTCGAAATTTCTAAATGAAAGTTTATGTTTTCATTTACCCTTTTCAAATTATACTAACAAATCATGGTTCTTATGTTCCATATTGACTATGCGATTATAATTATATCTTACTTCGGATTAAAAAAAAAATTATTTAATATCAAACTTATATTTTATTCATTTTAAATATGTTTTTTATTACTTATATTGGTAATGATTAATATTTAAGCTCGGAAGGAAAAAAAATTAGGGTTGACTTTTCAAACATTTTCTTAAAATCCATAAAGTTTTATTATCAAATTCTAAAGTTTTGGTTTATGTAAAAATTTGGGGATTGCATTTCTCAAAATAAGTTATTAGAAACCAACCTACGGATCTTCGAAACTAATATTATATTACACTTTGAACAAGATTTTGCATTAAAAAATATATTGCAACAAGAGATAACATATTTGACCTGTATACTAAAATATTCCTGTAGCATTTTTTAAATTCTCTGAACCAAATTGAAATTTTTATATATAATATAATCGGTTAACTTTAGGGTAAGATTACTCATTATACATTGCCTCGAACTTGGCAACTAAAATAAAGTTTGGATCTAGGGTTCCCCAATATATGTGAGCTAATAAGTTCAAGATAATTACCCATCTCCTTGTCTTTATTTTGCATGGCATGGCAAATGCAATGCCTTTCAGCAAAAACTATCATGAAATTACAATATATATCCCAATAGGGCAAAAAATAATGAAAATTATCACAATCCATTACTTCGCTCGTGAATGCAGAAAAGTGATCTTCTATTTATCTATTGATTCTGAGAATACCTAGACAAAATAGATGTTCAAAATTCAAAAATTAAGAAAATTTTCTAAATTCTAGAGAAAAGAGTAATAATGCAGCTCTAGATAATATTATTGATAAAAATTGATTCTCTAATATTTGCCTATGGCATACAATTTATCGCAAAAAGGTTGCTAAAAAGGAAAAAAAATTAACAGAAGCATCCTATTAAAAGACATTAGATGATATTTAAAAATGAAAAAAGAAAAACCGTCCTGTTAAAAGACATTAAATCATATTTAATAGATATTCTTATGAATCTTAATTATGAAAAGACATTAAACAAAATCTATTAAATATCCGACTAAAATCTATTAAAAAATATTGACTGCATCATTTTCCCTAGGTTTGATTAAATTCACCATCGAATTTTTACCATGTCATACAGGATCCACTTGGAATCAATCACATAATTCTCAGATAAATTGATCCAACCTTGGCTAGTTAACCCATGCTAGTTGATCGCTAATCCATTTTGCATACTAATTAAACCTTTTCTCACTTTCCCCATAATGGTGCAGATAAACAAAAAAAATTTAGTCAATCATCTTCAACAGTCATACAAGACCTCTTAATAACCAATTTCTCTTTACCATCTTAGTCATATACTCCTATTCAACATAATTAAAATAAAAAATTGGCTTACCATTACTAATAGATTCAAAAACATCATCCTCTTCACCAACATAAGTATCAAAGAGTCATTCACCATTAATCTCAAAAAACACATCAATATAAGCATCAAATATTAGTTCTCCATCAACCTAAAAATCATCTTAATCTACGTTCTCTTCAACTCGAGGTTTGTGAAGTATGTGTGGTGTCTCTTTTTAATATACTTCAACATCAAAAGAAGAGTCATCATCTTCCTCATCATGAATAGGCATCAGATTATGGTTCTACCTACAAGCAAGATTAAAATTGATATTTTGATTGACAATTAACTCACTCATCTTCGGTATTAATCGCTCCACCACAGCATCCCATCGTTCATTGATCATCTTCACTAATTTGCAATCTAGATCATCACACTCACAAATTTCCTCCATTATACGTTGTTGGTTATTTTGCCTTCGTGGTGCCATTTGCTCTAAGAATGGATGTAGCTCTTATACCAACTCACTTAGCAAAAGATATTGAAAATTATCATAATCTATAGCTTCGCCCATGAATGCTGGAAAAGTGGTCTTCTATTTGTCTATTGATTATAAAAATAACCAACCAAAATAGGCATCTAAAATTCAAAATTGTAGGGAAAAGAGCAATAATGTAACTTAAATAATATTATTGATAAAAACTAATTTTTTAATATTTGCCTAATGCGTACAATTTTTAGCAAAAAGTTTCCAAAAAGGAAAAAGATTAAAAGAGACATCCTATTAAAAGACATTAAATTATATTTAAAAAGAAAAAAAAACTAAAAAAAAACACGTATCAAAAGGCATTAAGTCATATTTAAAAGATGTTCTTTTGAATGTTGACTAAAAAAGAAAACCCCAATAAATATGTATGTGATGTAGTTAATATTTTTCAATTGAAATCTATTGAAAAATATTAACTACATCACATACATATATATGTGTATATATTATTGGAACAAATTTAATGAGCAAGAAAGTGTCTACATGTTTGCAATAGAAAAAAAAAATGTTAGTTGGATTTAAAAAATAAAACTTCTTTAATTTAGGTTTTACTAGTTAGTCATACACACTCGTGATTAAAGAAATAAATAAAAAATGATTTTGTGATTAATTAAACCCCATAGATCCAATTATTGGTAAAAGCATTTTAATTAGCACATTCAAATCTCTCTTAGGGTAAAACATTGAAGTGGATAGTAAAGAGAGTAAAAATAATTTTCTTGAATTTAGATGATCACATTTTGTATCTTTTGATCAATCATCTATCTTAAGTACAAGCAAATGGCCAAAATTTTAGCTAATAGATGTGATTACTACTGCGACCTCTACACTTCCCATCACAGTTTATAGCAATACATTTTATTGTAGCTTTTATCTCTATATGTTTAAATGTAGCATCACAGTTCAACATAATCCATCCTTGTGCTAGTTTCTCCCATGAATCAAAAACTCCTTAGTTGTTTTAGCTTTCTTTCTTTTCATATAACCCCAAAATTCATAAGCAGCAGCTTTGTAGCTATTCAAAGCATCTTTGATTCTCATCCCTTTAATTGGCTAAAGATTAAATTGAAGAGAATTATACTCTTAACGTCATTTTATTTTGGAAGCACATGATGCAGATGCTGCAAGGAACAATAAGACAATGATTCTTAAGTGGACAAGTAGAGAATTAAACTAGATAACTCATGAACTGGCTACTATATTTATTAGAGATAGAATCTTATTGAAACCTTTTCTATTTTTTCCCTTCCTTTAACTTGCTATCTCATATGTTTTGAATCTAAAGACTTTAATTCTAGTTTCTACTTTTGTTAATGGCTTCTAGCCAGAGGCGTCTTCTAAGAATAGTATAGGCATTAGCCTGATTCTTGTCCACGCTACAAACGATGTTTGTACCAAGGATAGGAAAGTTTTGGAAGCAGGATGATATTCTTGCTTGATTCTTGCACTCTGTTTTGTGCTTTGTTGAATGAATTATGTTTACAAAAAGAAAAAAAATGATTAATAGAATTAAAATTTTATGGGTAACTAAAGCATATACTTTTGTACATAATATCTTTTTAATAAGTGGATGAGACACTCATAAAATGGCCAATCATTTTCATATTACACATAGATACGATTAATTTTCTTTTTTTTTTTAACCTAAGAAAATGCGATTATTCATTTGAATTTAGAAACTTGACATTTGACTAAAAAAGAATATTAAATATGTAACTTGAAAGTGATTCATCGCTAACTCTTTAGATTCACCTAGTTTTGGTTAATACTATGCAGCCTTATTAATTAGGCTTTAGTGACCCATCTCTCTCTTCATTTCATGCAAATTACATTGGTAATGTTTTCTTCATTGAATTTTCTTACTTTCACAAGTTAGGGTAATAGTTTTAATGTTATATTCTAAAATTTCTCATCAAACAAACCATAGTTTCTTATCCGACTATTAAAATAATAAATATATAAGTTAATCTAATAAGTATTTTAATGATTTAATTATATTTTTATACAGATCAAAACCACTCATTAATGTACAAGGTCACTAAAAAAACACTAGTAAAAAATCTTACTTAGGCCAATCAAAGGCAACACTCAGTAGGACATTGAGGCAAGTTTCGCTCAATATCCTATTCAGCAGCAAAATTCGCCTCTAGGGTAAAAGCTGCCTCATTCTTTCCATATATATACCCGCAAACACGCTCCCATCCACATGCATATTGCTTTCTCTCTTCACATATCACTCCTTCCCTCTCTTAGATTTAAAAGGCTCTTTGCCTTTCTCACACTCTTAATAGTTGTCACTTCCTCTCCATAATTTAAGCTGGCAAAATTCGTTGGCTATATGCGTATATTATTTTTTTTTTTGTTAAATTAATATAATTTTTTTTACTTATATTTCTTATCTCTTTTACAAGTATTTCACAAATCATTTTCGTAAAGCCAGTATTTGGAGTATTGCTACTACCAAAAGGTTAGTGAAATAATTTTAATAATTTAATTACAATTATTTGAAAGCTACTATTTAGACATTTGTTAGCTAATGTATATTTAATTTATTTGTATATATGTCTTGTTAGCAACTGAAAACATATATTTATTTAGGACTTAGCAGTTGTATATCATTATTTAACGCATGGTTAATGATTATTACTATATGACACGTAGATACCTTGATAATATGTTAATTTGCAACTAGTTTTTAGACATTAGATGTCTACATAATTAGACAAAAATATCTTATATAAGATGTGGTAAATGATTAAATACCAATTTAAAATGTTTGCACAAAATTACATATTACTAATGATTTTCCCTACGCATATATACTCCTTCCCCGCGCATCAACTTGCCATTTTTATTATCTACTTCATTTTATTTTGAATCCACATTCTCTCTATTTCTCTCTCTGATCTCTAAATTTTATTTTTATGTTCTAACTTTTTTTCATTTCAACTTATCTTGTTTTATGATGATTTTAAACTAACATATTTGTTTGTGAACTTTGCAAGTGTAGATGATTTTATTAATGTGTTAATATAGATTCAATCAAATCAAAGTGAAGGTAAGTTGTTATAGGTATATAATTGTTTTCTTGTTGGCCAAAAAATATAATTGTTTTCTTTTCATTTGTATTTGTTTGATGTTTGTTAAGTAATTGATAAATTTTATTTCATGTTTTAGATGTTTGATGATATTAAATATGTATTTTTGGCATGAATATAAATTTATTCGTGACAATAATTTCATTATATGTAAAAATAATGCAAAAAAATGATTTTATAAAAAACTTCATTATTTATAATTAATAATATAAAAAATTCCTATTATAAATTAATAAAAATATGAAATAATTATGTATTATAAATATTTTATTAATTTCAAAATCATATTATTTTTATAAAAAAATAGGAATATTATTTTTATAACAAATACAACTTGAAATACAATGTATTAGGAAAAAATATTGGCATGAAGCGAGTTTCGTCTCTGTTTCCTGGTCAGAGGTGAAACTCTTCTGATTTTAGCTTAGAGGCAATGCTCGCCTCCCCTTTCTATACGAGGTGATTTTCGCCTCATTTAAGCTAACATAGCCAGTCATACGTTGTGAAATTTTGAGCTTATGAGGTGATTAATTTCACCTCAAATAAACAGCTTTTTGCTAGTGAAAAAAAAAAAAAGAAAAGAAAAGAAAACGAACGAACAATGCAATCATAGAATTTTTATTTCTTACTTATCACCACCTAAACTTCCTATATCTACCATAAAAACCCTTTATTTTTCAATGATGTAAACAATCTCCTAACGAGACCACGCCGGATCCCCTAACCTCCGAAACTTGTAATAGATATTAATTGAAATAAAAAAATAAGAAAGAAAAAAAAAAAAAAGTCAACATCTACATGATAACCCATAAAAGTTACAGTTTGATATAGCCACCCTTCTCGAGGAACCTAAACACACTGCAGGAAATCAAATTTGAATGCATTGAATTTTCATCCCTTAATTTCTCTCACTTTATAAATGAATGGTTGAGCTGCAAGATTTTTACATTATTTTATAATACTATTATGACGTCATCATTTTTCTTATAATCTGAACTGATAATTACATGTAATAAGATGGTTAAATTGATAAAAGTAAAAAGAAATAAAAATCCATTTTTGGGAAACATTATATCTAATATTTCCATTATACGTTATAAATTTATTTAATATGTCTAGTAGTATCCTTAATCATATACATATATAGACGGATAGACGTGGGAAGATAGACGCAGGAGTGGGAAATAAGGACGAGAGAGAGAGAGAGCTACATACAAAGTTAGTTTTGCATTTGCTTTACTCATGGCACGTGGGAAATGCTAAAGGCCGAAAGGCCAAGAGTCCAGATGTATTTGTAATTGTAATTTTTAGTCTACTCTATTCTCTCCTGATCCATCGGAGGAATAAGGTGGAAAAATTTTAGCAAGTATTACACGCCACGTGTGTAAAATATAAAGAAGTACATTTACATTTACATATCGCTAATTGCCATCTCACATAAATATAACTAACTCCCAACGTAGCCTTTCTAATCTGTTTCGTTCCTCACTACCTTCAGCACAAACTAAAGCAAGAGACAACTCCAAATTACAGAGTTTTTCAGTTGAAGTTTTATACCTTTTTATACGTATACATGGATAAATCAACTTCTTGACCGATTTAATTGATTACTATTTACGCTTACAGATTTAGAAAATTAGAAAGAGAGAAAAAAAATTATAGAGAGACAGAGCGAATATCACGAAAAGGAAAGAAAGAAGAAAAGAAAGAGAGAGAGAGAGTGAGAGAAAAAGAGATAGTGCATCCACAGACACGGGTACAAGTGGTGGTAATTAATATAATGGCGACGGCGAATGGAAGCGAGTACTTCGAGCGGACGTGGAGAGCGGAATGGAGACGTTCTCACGGCCTTCGAATGCGGAAAATGTGGCGGAGGACGAGAACGAGCTGCTTTGGGCCGCCATTGAGCGCTTGCCTACCAATAGGCGTACCAACACGGCGCTCTTGATGCGGAATCCCTCCGAGGTTAGCAGCGGTGAGCCCACAACCGAAACGATCGATGTCAGGAAGCTCGATCGATTTCATCGAGAGCTTGTTCTCAAGAAAGCCTTGGCCACCAATGATCAAGATAACTACCTGCTTCTCTCTGCCATCAAAGAGCGTCTTGATAGGTAATACGATTACATAAACACATACATAGATATATATAATACATAACACATATTCATCTTTTTGAATTGTATAATACTTGTTTCTTGAGTAATATATCTGATGTGTTTTTAAGATTAATCGATTAATTGATTAAATGATGTGGATGTGGTTGGATTAATGATGAAAATCTTTATGGATTTTTTTTTAGTTTTAGGTTCTCTCTTTTTTTTTTTTTTTTTTAAATCCTGTTTCACGGAAAAAGCGAGCTTTGTCTTTTACGTCATGGTCATGCATGGGCATGGCCATTTTCCGCTTGGCTTGGCAGTTGGCACAAAAGACAGAGAGTCGTAGGCCGATTCGGTTCCCTTCTCACGTCACATGCATGCATATGCCTGCACGTCGTGCATAAGCCATCTGCTTACATGTGTCACATGCATAGTCCACTGGATGAAAGATACATAAATACTACGATTTTTTTTTCCCATTATAGGAGGGAAAATCCGAATCCAGGCCTCAAGACCAAGGAAAAATATTGGGTGGGTATTACACATTACGTGGATATACACGTGGTGTATAACTCCCAATTATATGTTAGCACATGAACAATGTAGTGGATGGTTTTCAAAGTAATCACCATCCACATGTTCATGTGTTAGAATACCATTGGAAGTTACACACCATGTGTGTATTATAATAAATTCTTCCTTTTATTCTTTAAAGAAAGATTTTTTTATTTTAATTTTTTAAGGTTTTATAATTTTTTATTTTATTTGGATATCTTAAAATGGATGCAAATAAAATCAAAATAATACGTATAATAACTTTACTAAGTTCTCTAGCAAATTCAGAAAATTTTGCATGTGGCGATTAGATTGATATGAACTTTAAACTGTCGAACATGCATGTGTACATGGCATTCAGTAAAATGATTATGCATAATTTTTTCTTGTAATTATTAATTAGTTAGCTAATCACAGTAATTTAATTAATTTTATTTAAATAATTGAAGAGTGGGATTGGAAGTGCCAAAGGTGGAAGTTAAATTTGACCACTTGACAGTAAAAGCAAATGTTCAAATCGGGAAAAGGGCATTGCCTACCTTGTGGAACTACACTCTCGACAATGTTGAGGTTATTACTTCTAGTTCTCTCTTTACTTAAAATTTATCATCAATGTTAATCAAGGTGAAAGAGAACCATAAAAATCTCATTGGTTGCTGTTTATTTAATTTGTGGATAATAATGATTGCAGAATATTATGAAAGGTTTGAGGATATGCCGACCAAAAAGACACACGCTAACGATACTGAAAGATGTCAGCGGGGTTATAAATCCCGGAAGGTAAAATAACACTGCTTTCACTTTCACAGTATTTTTTATTTTAGAGGATTTTTTTTTTTCAATCTTAAGCTTAGGTGTGTTACTAGTATGAAGGATTTTTTATTGGAAGAAGACAAAGAGGCGTCTGAAATTCATGTTAGATCATTGCAAAAATTATGATTATCGTCAAACTTGGGATTAGATCCATAAAAGATTAAAATGAATGAAATAGAATTGTATAAAACTTGTTAATTGATACACTTAAACTTATAATTCTGTTTAAAATTTATACCTAAATGATTTTTTATTTATTTTAATTAAGAAAAGACTAAAATTGCAAGATTATAGAATTGCACATTCAGCTCATGATTTTAATAACCATATCAAAAAGAATAACAAAAATAAACTAAAAATATATTTTAATTTAAAAATTGTTTTTGTTAATTTCTTTTTTATATTGTTCAATTTTATGACAAGTTGTTTTATAGATTTGATAGTTTTGAAATTAACATCGAATAATGGTACGCTCATAAATCTAGTATATAAAATGTACTATACTATATATTTATTATTATTTATCTATTTATTTACTTTTTGCTTTACAAATCACGTGCAGGAGAATCCAGTACTTATAAATCTCAACACCTTATAATTTTCAGTCATTGCTCATCTTTAATCGCTTTATTTATAAGAAGAAAAAAGAGAAAAAACTTCAATTGGTATTTGTTTTTTTTTTTTTTTTTAATGCCGGAATGCTTTGGTTTTGTCATATATGCTATATTAATAGTTCGAGTTGGTCGTTTGATGGCCAAGCAAAGTGGTTTTCAGTTTT
This sequence comes from Combretum micranthum, assembly GCA_024138025.1. Lineage (NCBI taxonomy): Eukaryota > Viridiplantae > Streptophyta > Magnoliopsida > Myrtales > Combretaceae > Combretum > Combretum micranthum. The sequence goes on along the minus strand of JAMXBD010000122.1, from coordinate 550,561 downwards.
CACTTAATGGGCTAGCTGGTTCTCACATGCATGCACACGTTTTTAATTACTCGTTGATGTTATGTAGGATGACACTGCTTCTAGGACCGCCCGGGTCGGGGAAGTCTACATTGCTTTTGGCTCTTGCAGGGAAACTTTCTCGTGAACTCGAGGTATCTCTTACCTTGACTATGATGATGAGTTACTCCATAGGAAGAAACTGCTTATTTGAAAGGTTGCCTTTCTCAATAAAATTATTTGTCGTAACAAACTTGCTTCTAATTCTTATGATGTTAATTGGAAAGTGGATGAGTTAACTCTTCAAACAGGGTTTCGTAAATCCTATATAGTATAGTGTGTACTGAGAGTTTAGTCTCTGATAATTTCTATTGATTATCCGGATCCTAAGGAGTTGAATGCACGTAAGCATGTCCTTTTGTTCTCATCTCGTTGAAACTTGTGTGCCACCATAAAAGTGATAATAGCCTAATCAACCTACAGTAATGTTTTGCTTCATGGATTTAAAATATGTATGATGGTGTTATGTTGACTATTAATTCCAGAAAAACGGGAACATCACATATAATGGCCAGAAGCTCGAAGATTTTTGTGTCCAAAGGACTTCCGCATACATAAGCCAGACGGATAATCACATTGCTGAGTTAACAGTGCGCGAAACTCTTGATTTTGCTGCTAGATGCCAGGGTGCAAGTAACGGTTTTGCAGGTATATCTATTGTTTCACTTTCCCCATTTTCAAATTGGTGAATAATTTTGCTGCAGGATGTCCATAAAAATTATGTCACATTTGATAGATTTCATGTTTCACGCTGTGATTGAATCTTCAATGTATTCAGACCAAAACTTTGCTTTAAACGACCTCCAAATTAGTATTATTGAGTCCGCAGATGCTGAAGATCCTAAGAAGCTTGTTTTCTCACTAGTCTATGTACCCTGCATTATGCTTGTCAACATATAATTTAATTCTCCAAACGGTTCCATGGGGTAACTCGTCAATACAAAATCTGAATTTTTATTATAAGATCAGTAAGACCGAGGTGCTGAGATATATGCATAATGTAGCACTTAGTCACAATGATAGTTCATAAGATTTTATTCTTTGTTATTAAGGATAGAACCACAACCATTTAATCTAAAAATTTAAACTTATAGATATGATGTATGATATTATATTTATTCTATAACACTCCTTTCCCTTATGGGATAGGATTATTTTTTTTTTCCAGTTAAGACTCATCAAACGGATGACTTAATTAAATTGGCTGTAATAAATATGTAGGGATTCGAACTTATTACCTCCTACTATAATACTATGTTCAGATTAGCACTATAAAAACTTAAACTTGTATGGATATATTATGGGAATTTACTATGTAACACTCATCTCTATTAAGTGGACAACTTAATTAAATACGATTGTAACAAGTATACAAATATTCAACTTATGATCCCCTGCTCTGATGCATGCATCTAATTTAAAAGTTTAAGCTTATAGATATGATATGTGCTATTATATTTATTCAATAACAGCTGTATTTTTACTCTTATTTGTGGTAATTATTGTATTGTTCCCTCTTCTGTATTTTCAGCATACATGGAGGACCTGACCCGTTTGGAAAAGGAAAGGAACATACGTCCCAGTCCAGAGATTGATGCTTTTATGAAGGTACATATCTTGAACTTGTCATAGTTTCTGCATGTTGTTTGCTTAAAGGAGTCAGCTTCTGTCCTGACCATCCTTATCTACACAGGCATCATCTATTGGAGGGAAAAAGCACAGCATTTCCACAGATTACGTGTTGAAAGTGCTTGGGCTGGATGTTTGCTCCGATACTTTAGTGGGTAGTGACATGCTAAGGGGTGTTTCAGGTGGTCAAAGAAAACGAGTCACCACAGGTACATTCCTTCTCTGAATTGCATGTGCATGTATGCTCGAAGTATTGCTTTCCATGCAAACTGAGTGGGGTTAGATACATAGGGAGATATCCATATCGAGTGCATGACCTAATATCCAATGAAATACTTCTCAGAGCAGCAAATGTCTTTTCTGAAGAATCCTATGTCAGGATGTAAACCCTACTATCTTACAAGTCACTGAACTTTTCCTATTTAAAAACCAGTCCTTTTTTTTAATATATATATATATATATATCGTTTGTTGACGTCATATAAACATCTCTGCTTGATGAATCATGTCTGGTATTCTTCAATCATTATCTGAATATTTGCATGAGTATCGATTTTCAACATCTATTAAAAATCTTCTAGTTCTTTAGCCGAGCTTATTTAAATGATAGAGGATGAAGCCCATAGAGTTAATTAACCTCCTGGGTAATTCGCATGATTATCATGTGGCTCTTTAGTCGTCCAGTTCTTCTAATTCTTCAAAATCCCGTTTCCTGTCATCTATGCTAACGATTTAATATCCTACTTAATACAATGTCTCTTACAATTAACTGCCTTTTTCCTTTTCTTTTTTTCTCTTTTGGCCAAACAATTAACGGCCTTTTCAAATAGTACATTTTATATCTCTTATTCTGCCATTTGCAAATGTTCCTTAGCCTATTAACTCAGTGCATTGGCAATGAACAACACAACTGGAAATAAAATGCTCTCAAAGATTTTAGCACTCACAATGTTATGTCATTACCCGAAGGGCACCGTGTTTTATGGTGTAAATGGGTCAATAAAGTAACGATGAAAGCCTTATAGGGTCTATCCAACAATAAATGGCAAGGCTGCGGTGAAAGCATACATTCAAGGCCATTGTTCAATTGTGAAGACTCAAAAGGCATACCGCAATATGGAGTCTGGTTTCTTTACTGATTGAGCGTGCGTAATTTTCCCCTAAATGGTGATCCCAGTGAAGAGGCTTACATGAATTTGCCTTGAGGTTATTTGGGGTATATGATTTCAACATAAGTTCTTTTGTGAGTTACATAAATTCCTGCATGGCCTCAAATAGGCTCCAAGGCAATGGAATGTTAAAAGTAATTAAGCCAGTTAGACTATGAATTTAGTTGGTCAAATCAAACCATACGATATATGTTAAACATATTGAGAGCGATGGCACTTAGATTTATTTCCTTTATGTTCGGGTTAGCAATATAACCATCTGATCTATAATCTTTAACTTATAAATATGGTATGAGCTACTAGACTTATTTCGTAACTTTTAACTATTACATATTGATATTAAAGTCTATGGGACACTTGAAGAAATTTTGCCTTTAATTCTGAATAGTGGGACTTAGGTGTCCTTAGATGAGTGAAAGGTCAGTTTAGATCTCCTAAAAAAAATAATTACTAAAACATGATTTATAGCAAATTAATGGGAAAAGGAAAACAATATTTATTTTTTAAAAAAATTACAAAAATACCACTGGAAGAAAAATAGTCCCAGTTTTAAGCAACATGACCTCATTTCTTGAAGAGACAAAATCTAATAAACACAAAAAGACCTCATCTCCTGAAGAGATTGGGTTAGTATAAGATACTGACAATCATCTCCCCTCCTCCCCTCCCCCTCTCCTGCATTTTATATCTAACTCCTTATTACATTAGTCAATCTAAAGAATTGTAACCTGTCAAAGTATGAATACAGTCAGTTATATAAATCATTAGCGACATCCACCATAGAGAAACAACTTCCAAACTACATAATCCAACCGCAACAGTATTTCCAAACCCAATTCATCTAACCATAACTGTATTCCAAAACCCTTCACCGTCAACATAATAAAGAACTCATAAAACGTAGCGAAAAATGGTTGTAATATTGTCCAATTCATTACATCAAATGTATATACAATACTACATATCATCATGATAAAACATAAATATAAATAAAATTTAATCTACTCTTGTGTAGTCTGCCTCCCTTGTCTCTATATGGTAAAAGTATGATGAAATAGCGTAGGTTGATGCAAACCCTATTGAGGATGCTCCATAAATAGATCAACTTGTGTGAGTATGCCATCCCAATCTCCACCACAAACACTGTATTGGTGAAATGGGACAGGATCTGGATCCATTTGTATGAGTCCCTCCCCTATACCATATGGCTGTGATGGTCGCCTCTTATGTGGAGCTTCGAGGCTATGGACCTTTGCATATGAGCTGTCTAACATCGGGGTATCTGGCATATGACCATGTGATGATGATGATGCACTAGACAAATCATGCTGAACATGTGAATGGCCAGGCTCGTCGTGGTATACATGCAGGCGAAGGCTCATCTAGTCATCTTTGATATCTGTAGCTTTATGTCAATCTTGCCCCCGTTCTCAGCCCCATCCCCACCCATGCCTCTCTTTGGGTGGTCTATGTCTCTATATTAGCTGAGGTTGAGGCTAAGGTTGGGTTGAGCTGTGCATGTGGGGCAGTTATGCGACCAGCCAGCATAAACCGCAAAAAAATGTAGGTTGGGCTAAAAATTTTAGCCTGTTTAATGTGCGGGCCAAAATGATCCGCCCCGCATAACCCACGGGTTGAAGCGGGCCAACCCACAGCAGGTCGGGTCAGCCCGCGAACTTGCACTTAAAAAACCTAAAAAAAAAAAAGAAAATGGTATAAATCTTATAAAAAAAAAAACCCTAGTACATTGCCTTCTTTATTTCCTCTTTACTTCACTTTTCTATTATTCAGTTGTTAAATGTTGATTATGTAATTTTTATTGGTATTATATTTTAAATTTTTAACTTTTATGTTTGTTATATCCATAGTCCTTTCATCAATACTTTTTCATTTATATTTATTAGATATTTAAATGCTTCTATTTAAAATAAGCAACAAAAAATCAATTGATAATTTCCATGATGTATTTTTCCTTGCCATGGCAAAAAACAAAAGGAATGGATTCTAATTTCTATTATGGCTTGTTTGGTATGCAGGAATGGAATTGCGATTTCGACTTTCATTCCTTTTCCTATATTTGGAAGCGTCATGAGAAGACAAAATCGCGATTCCTTAGAATCAATGATTCCGACTTTAAGGTGGAATTCGATTTCGCCTTTGAGAAGGCAGAATCGCAATTCCATTCCCCCTTCTATTAAGTAATTATACTTAAATTATATTTTTATCCTATTTAAATTTATTATCTTATTTTTTTTAGAGGGTATTTTTGGTAAATTCTAATATAAACTAATTCATATCAATTTCATTCCGTGTCCATATCCAAACAAAGGAATGGATTTGTCATTTCCTTATTGATTCCATTCCATTCCTTCGATTCCAATCCATTCTATTTCAAACGATTCCCGTATACCAAACGTGACATTAGTTAAAATAAATCATTTTACGTTGAGATAGAAAATTTTAAAATAGAAATCTACAATTTTTCCATACAAGATTATTATCTAAGATTAGTATGTGGGTAAGGAAATAACAAACACAATATATATCCATACACCTTATGCAATCATTGAACTTACCATATATCGTATAATAGCCTCCGTACGATTAATCCAGCGCCTGGTAATTGCATGATACCAATCAAAATAATCTCCATATGTACCATCAGAGTCATCCGACATGTCCACAACGCGATTGTGCCTGTCATCCCACTCTGCAACCCAGCTAACATGCTCTGCCGCGTAGTTCCACTTCGAACACCCCCGTAGGTCGAGCTCATATAATAATGCTTTCATATTAGATGTGGGGTTTGGGATTCCCTGGAAACCACAAATTGTTTAAGCACCCTGTTTGGACAGTAGTACTCAATAACATAAAAGCATATTAGGAGAACTCGTGCATGCCATACATCTTTACTAGATTGGCAATACGTAGGCAGGGAATCTATTATAGCAGAGTATGGGTCCCAAATAATCTGTTCATGAAAAAAGTAAGCAATGCATAAGTAAAAATAATGAAATTATGCACATAAGACTATACAGGACATACAAGACCATATCTATCTAGGGACCTTTTGGTCTAAGCATCCCCTATACTCAAATAAGAAATGTGTGGGGTATCGAGTGACATCAAAAGTGGCATCCCAGTAACTAATGAAAGGGCGCCCTGTAGTAACTGATGTGATTTGTCGATGCAGAGGGGTAGTGTGTGGGAGGTGCTCCCAGGCTTAGATCTACAAAATAACAAGGGGTTTTGCTGATTCACTCATATCAATATGTGAAGCCATGCATATCTGCCTGTAAAGGCATGCTAAGCAAGCCGCTCCCCATGCATACTGTCCTGTTCCCTCTAAGTCCTCAAGCGGCTAGAGGTACATGACATAAGTAAGATTGGACGATTTGTCCCCAACAATAAACCCCCTAAGCAACAATAGAATGTAGGTCCTATCATGGCGTTGAATGGTAATATCATGTGCATCATAAGATAATGCTCTAAAGTATGTATCCAACTATGACATCTTCAAGCAGCTACCATAAATATACATGCTCGACATGGGTTTAACTCCTAGTAAATGGTCACATAACTCTGGCCAATCTATCTGTGCTATGTCGGTGACTACGTGCCCATCAACGGGAAGGCCAGTGAGTGCTACAACATCCTATAATGCCACTATCTACTCCTTCGTCAACATGTGAAATGTGTGTGTCTTAGGTCACCATCTCTTAACTAATGCAATAATCAAGTGCTAACCCAGCTACATAAATTTTATATGCAAGGCACCTATGAAGCTAGCCTATGACAAATACGGAACAAGCCGATCATCTACATGTAAAGGCATGCCAGCCTGTCGCCTTAGCTTTGTCTCTCTCTGGCGACAATATAATATGACGTGCTCTACATTTGAAAACGATTCCATGAGAAATATTTGCTAAATGTTCTAAGTAATGGGGTAAGGAAAAGATCTTACTTGTCCCTCCCATGCCAGCCTTGATCTATGAACAAGTTGCTATGTAAGTACAGAGTCATCTAGATATCCTAGACCCATCTATAAGGAAGAAAGTAGTAACTAGTATCAGTAAAGACATAAGTAACAAACGGAGCAAACAATAAATAAAATAGGCAATGTCAAGTGCAGTAGAACAAATCACATGAACAATATAATATCACTACGACTCGACTGGTCTGTAGCTATCCTATTACCTGCTCGCCTGATTAGACAACTTCTAATGTTATGCCCTGTCTGCCTACATGACTCACATAAGTAACCCTGTAGGCCCTTTCGAATATCTATCTCATTCAAAAAGCGTTTCTCCCTAGGCGTGCCCCTTTTTCTTATAAGTCGAGGGAAGGGGTGCCATTTTGGAATGTCAATACGAGTCCAATTAGCTTTATCTATTGTAAGTATGAATGAATGCCCATATATCCTTAGCTGATTTTGTCACCTGTACCATTACCCAACTTGAGTAACACAATCCATATGTAGAGTACCATTAGTGCCATTGTATGCGAGTATGGAATTTTATAGTTTTGCTACTTATTACATGTACATCTACTTAATCTCAACGCGACTTTCTGTATGAAATCTCCCTTTTGACCATGCATTGTAGGTCGCGGTGCAGTTAGAACCTCAAATATACGTTCTTGATAATTGAAACATGTAACACGATGGGCACTTGATACGTTGTTCTACCTCTTAAACTTCTTTGCAGCATGAGCTATTAGTACTTTACCCAAATTCATTGCTTCACTCACCTTCTGCCTTTTCTATTAAAGATTTAGTTACAATTGAAAAAGGTTTTCTTCACTAGTGCTGCCACAAGTAAGGACCGAGCATCTTTAAGAACAAAATTGTAACTTTCAGCTATGTTTGTTGTACCAATTCCAAACCTTATGCCTTCATCATAAGATAAGGTCTACATACATGGAGGCAACTCATGAAAATATCACGATGTCCATAGACTGCTTTGATTTGCTGTAGGTAAGCATGAAACTTTCTTATATGGGATTGGTATGCCACTCTTTTCAATAATTCTTTACATTATTTACTCTTGGCTTTCGAGTTGAAATTACTGGCAACATGTCGGATACACTTGTGCTAAGGCCAACCTCTAGACCACACAATATTCTCACCTTTAACTACACTTTTAATACCAGCATGGCGGTCGGATATTAAGCAAATATTAGAATAGTCTTTGATAATGTGTTCCAACAATTTTTGAAGGAACCAACTCTATGTGTCCTCTGACTCTTCCTCTAAAAGAGCATATGCCAATGGCACGATATGATTTGCTCCATCTGATGCCACTACAATAAGTTGTTTATGCTTGTATTTGCTATACAAGAAGGTACCATCAATTGTGACAATGGGTCTGTAAAGCATTAGCAAAAATTAGTTAGTTTAGTAAAAACAAGCTTTTATCAATACATTCAATCATGTGTTTAAAACATACCTGCAGTGCTAGAATGCTTCAATGCGAAAAGCAAATACCCAAAAGAGTTTATTTAGGAAAACATGTCTTACAGTATTTGAATAAATAGTTCTCGATTCAACCTTTATTCCTAGATTTGCCTCTGCTATCGCATTAAATAGATGCCAAAGCTCCACATATGAATCCTCCTAACTTCCATACACTTGCTTGATAGTTTTTTGCTTTGTCTCACAAATTCTCTTAATATGAACATTATGTCTAAATTCTTTTAAGATAGCCAATTAGAGGTCCTTTGCCCTCAAATTTAAAGAATTACGAATCTCCATTATAATGCACCTGGACTTGCTGGTGGAGTCCAACTAAGAATGATTCTTTTTAATGATTTCATTCAAACATGTGTGGGGTCCTTCGTATTTGGTGATGTGAAACCACCCACCATATTTCTTATAACTACCACTGAGTCTCCACTTACAACCTCTATTGTGGGTATCAGTGCACTTAACTACTCATGACCTTGTATCCGAATCCACTGCCTTAAAATTGTAATGGTTTGACATATGTCATATTTTAACTGCCCATATAAGATGATCTTTAGTCTCGAATCGCATCCCAATCTTGAATTCATCACCGAAGCTCCAATTTCTAACACTCATTTCCTACTCATCATCAAATGCAGCATGTCCACTATCTATATCAGCAGTGAAATGATGCCAGTCAACATCTATAGGAGCCACGAAATGATGTCAGTCATCACCCCTAGGTTGTACATTGGTTGTAATTACCTGCTAAGACAAACCTACTATAGAATGATTTCTATTGTCTTCATAGTGGGTACTGGATTCACTTACTGATGAGCCTTGCATCACAGTTACTCATCTGGATCTATGGGCTAACTGTTATCTGAATTAAAGTGGAGTTTAAATCTACCAACCTTTGATTGCTAACATTTCCATCAATGCCCATGGCGCCCACAGGTGCTTGTGACAATTCTTTTTTAAATATATGGACACATACAACCACTAACCCTTCTGTGTACACTAACATCTCTTATGTCGCATCATCATCGATCACTTGAATAACATCATGATAAGTAGCTCAACCCAATGTGTAGACCTATTTATCTTACGTCTACTACAAATGATATTTAGTATCTACTCATATATAGAGTTCCTACCAACACTGACCATTGCAACTAGCTACCTATCATAACCAAAACCTTCATTCCCATCCATAATGTTGCCATGAGTATACAATATAAACTTCACCTTATCCATTTCCTCATCTATCCTTTTAGCTCATAAAACATAGGTTGAATGTATGAAATGTGATAATAAGTTATGAAATACACTCCCCTAATATCAAGACATGAAACGTATAATAGCATATAGTTTCATAATTTGATTCCTAAATTCTAAAAGCAAATGGTAACATCATAATTACAACATCCAATGTCCACATTGCAACATCAATAAAGCATACAACATATAGCATCAATAATCTTAATGGTAAAAAATCATTTAAATTTTGCATGAATCGATGCTTGGTGATCAAAATTAATTAAGAACTCATGCCAATTAGATCAAAACCATTGCTAGAACGAAGTGAATTTAGGGTTAAGGGATTTTTTTTTTTTTTTTTTTGAGAGGGAAATTGAGAATTTCACTAGCAGAATCGGGGAAGAAGAAGAAGGAAGGGAAAAAATAGGGCCCAATGACCTCGTCTACTGAAGAGATGATGTTAGCATTTATGACCTCGTCATGAGATTATATTGCCTAAAACTTTGATTATTTTCATCTCAGTGGTATTTTTGTAATTTTTATTAAAATATAAATATTATTTTTCTTTTTCTCAAATTAATTACCATAATAACCCACCAAACTCGCATTGTGCACAAAAAAAAAAAAATTGTAATAATTCAAGAACTGCGAGTCCCAATGTTAACTTGCATTTACCACATCTGAGTTCCAATGGTAACTCATATTTAACACATGCGAGTTTCAATGTAGCTTGCATTTAAGACAAGTGCAACAAACACGTCTCAAATATGAGTTTGATAGTCTATTTTTATAATTAAGTTTTATTATGTGTTGTTCTAGTGATTGATTTTAAAATGAAGTCTATTTTGAGGAAAAAAGTTGTCCTTAGATGCTTCTTGGTTTGGAGTTTGAAGATGAACGTAAGAAATTTTCAATATGCTAACTTTTATTTTCACTTGAGTTACTGGAGGTCAAAAAAGTTTCTGTGCCACGATGGTAGGTATTTACATAGCCTCCTATAAGGATCTAAATGTATTCATCCTGATACATCTCTAGATTATATACCTGAGAAGTACATTTAAAAGGAAGCCCAGGCACACATAGCCAAAGAAGCCAAGAACCATATTAAGTAAACTAACAACGTATTATTAGTTCACGTTGTCCTTTCAACTTCCACGGCATTTCACCATAATAATAAATTACATTATTTGAAGGAGATCCCATTTCGGGACTGCAAGGCCGCATATGTTGTAACTTTGATCTCCTTCTTGTTATTAGCTTAAGGTTATTATAAAAGATGATTTCATTGGTGGATTACTTCAAAATGCAGTCTGATGTACCAATTTGAGCTATCCATGTCATAAAGTACTTAAGTGATGGTAGACATGCAGAATTGCTTGACATTTGATGTTAATGGTCATGGAATTCTCCCAATCATTTGTGAATTCTCACCCTGGCATGTGGTCTCACATGAAGCTCTTTAATGTTCTCTTCATTATCCCTTAGGAGAAATGATTGTTGGCCCAAGGAAAACTCTTTTCATGGATGAAATATCAACAGGACTAGACAGCTCTACAACATACCAAATTGTCAAATGTGTGCAGAATTTTGTTCACCTTATGGAGGCAACTGTACTGATGGCTCTGCTCCAACCTCCACCAGAGACCTTTGACCTATTTGATGATCTGGTAGTACTAGCAGAAGGATATATAGTGTACCATGGTCCACGGGCTGATGTCTTGGAATTTTTCGAGTCATTGGGATTTCGTTTACCAGAGCGCAAGGGAATTGCTGATTTTCTCCAAGAGGTACCCACACAGATTCATAAAGCTTTACTATTCCCCAGAACTTGCTTAACGTCTTTGCTTTCTCTTTTAAATTGGCCAGGTTACATCTAAAAAGGATCAAGCTCAATACTGGGCAGATCCTAGTAAACCATATGTATATATACCTGTTCCTGCCATTGCAGAAGCATTTCAAAATTCAAGATTTGGTAGGTCTGTGAGGTCTTCTCTTGACGTTCCATACAATGCATCCATGAGCCATCCTGCTGCTTTGTCTAGATCAAAGTTTGCAATTTCAACAGTGGAGCTTTTTAAGACTTGCTTTATGAGAGAATTGCTGCTTATGAGCAGACATAGTTTCCTTTATATATTTAAGACATGCCAGGTAATGCTTTGCACTCTTGTTTCAGGGTTAATATTATTTTTCAAAAGGCACATGAAAATAAGGTACTCTGCTAGTTAGTAGCAGTATCGAAGAGATCCAACACACCAGTTTAGCTTAGCTGTTTGTGGAACTTGAGTTCGACATGGTTTGGGAGCAGGAGATCAAGAGTTTGATCCTATGCCATTCTGTCTCCCTGGTTTCGTTTGAAAGTCATAGCCATAACTAATGAAGAGTGCTAAGCAATAAAATGTAAAAACCAAACAACTAAATTAAATAGAGTACGTTCAAGTTCTTTGCAAGAAAAAATTTTCCTATCCTCTCTTGAGCTTAACTTCTTGACTATATGACATAATCAGGTAGACGGGTATATTTCTTTTACCCCCAAGATTCTAGGTTTAATACCGACTTGAAATTCTCAACATTTATGGGTTTTTTTTGTAATTTTAAATTCTGTCTCATCTTTTATAAGGTTGCATTTGTTGGGCTGGTGTCAGCCACGCTTTTTATACGGACAAGAATTCATCCCACGGATGAGAATAACGGCAACCTTTATCTTTCATGTCTGTTTTTCGGACTGGTTCACATGATGTTCAATGGGCTCTCTGAACTACCAATCATGATTGCTCGCTTGCCAGTGTTTTACAAGCAAAGGGATAACTCATTTCACCCTGCATGGGCATGGTCTGTTTCCAGCTTCATTACACGTATCCCTTATTCCATCATTGAAGCTGTTGTATGGTCTTGTATAGTATACTATGCAGTCGGTTTAGCCCCTGCAGCAGGGAGGTAAAAAATTCTTACCTAATATCCTTTCAAACTTCCTTTCAGATTTTGTATTATTGTGCTCATTCACCTTTATGTTTTTTTACAGATTCTTTAGATATATGCTAATACTATTCGTGATGCATCAAGCAGCACTAGGCCTTTTTAGGGCAATGGCTGCATTTGCTCGGGATATGGTCATTGCAAACACATATGGATCCGCTGCTCTTATGATTTTATTCCTATTGGGTGGATTTATCCTTCCAAAGTGTGAGTGTTTATCTTTGGCGAATTCAGATTTCATCTTTCCAGTGAAAAATGATTTTAACATAATGTTTTCATTCTTCTTCTTTCAGCTATGATCAAACCATGGTGGGTGTGGGCATTCTGGCTATCCCCCCTAGCATATAGCCAGCGTGCAATATCAGTAAATGAATTCTCTGCTACCAGGTGGATGAAGGTATGTGAAGGATGTTAAGAGCAGACTGATGCTTCGTTCAATTATATTTAACTGAGAGATTCAATGGACTAGAAGGGCATGCAGATCCCTAAGTAATATCTATAACGAATTTGTTACTCCTCAGATGTCTGTTACTGGGAACAACACTATTGGTTACAATGTTCTCCAGCAACATGGTTTACCTAAGAGTGATTATTGGTACTGGATCGGAATAGGTGCATTGTTGCTCTATGCTATTATCTTCAATTTCCTAGTGAATTGGGCCTTGGCTTACCTTCATCGTAAGTTGCATTCCTTCTTATCATCGTATTTTCTAAATTGAATATTTTGCACTCTCATTTACTTATTATTTGGTTTTTTTTATGTTCACACTACCAACAAGTGAATTCATTCAATTGCAGCTCTTAGAAAAGCCCAGGCTGTAATTCCCATTAGCGAGAATGAAGAAAATTCAGCTTCAGGTGGTGTTCTATTTTTATAATAAATTAATCAAAAAGACAATCTTTTCCTCTGTTTGGTAATAAAATACATATGTATTTGTTTTTGTGGTAATGGCATTTATGAGGCATAATCTACCCTGAATTGTGATGTAACTTTCCATGATCTCCATTATGAGAAGGTGTTTATTCATGTGCCAAGGTGATTAAAAACAAAAGAAAGAAAGTATATGAATATAAGTTAACTTGGCTCATTCATTTTCAGTAACTTATAGTGAAAACTCAAAGTTCTGTCAAAATATAGGCTCTTTTCCTTTCTCTAATAGCCCCCAAATCATCCCAATGTCATACTGATTTAGAGAAAAAGAATTCGATTGAAATGCAACTTTTAGTACAAAACATATTTTAAAACTGCATGTAAATATTTGCTGCCAAGTCTGGTCGGGCCTGTAGAAGATCTGGAGGCAAAGGAAATGCTACAGACCAAGTTCTTCTCACGGCCTTCTCTAAGATGGACAATAGTAGCTTCCAGTAAACCATGCCCACTTTAAACGTCCAACATGTGCATATATAATTCCGTGGATTAAGCTGATTCCAGAACATTTAACTAACGTCTCTGTCATTTTTTCTGTCATGGCTTGATATTATGAGGTGCAATGCCATGCAGGAGTTAACCAGGAAACAGAATTGGCTGATGCATCCACTGCGGGAAGCAGTAATAAGAAAGGAATGATACTTCCATTCCAGCCATTAACAATGACTTTTCATAATGTCAACTACTTTGTTGACATGCCAAAGGTATGTGTCTTCCAAAAGGTTTCATCATTTATGTTCTGGATAATCACATCTTTTTAGAGCAACATTGAACTTTTTAATTCATCAGGAGATGCAATCACAAGGTTTAAACGAGCAGAGGTTACAATTATTATCAAACGTGAGCGGTGTATTCTCTCCAGGAGTACTGACAGCACTGGTAGGCTCGAGTGGAGCAGGAAAGACCACTTTAATGGATGTTCTTGCAGGTAGGAAAACAAGTGGCTACATAGAAGGGGATATCAGGATATCAGGTTATGCAAAAGAACAGCGCACTTTTGCCAGGGTGTCAGGATATGTGGAGCAAAATGATATACATTCTCCTCAAGTAACTGTCGAGGAGTCGCTTTGGTTTTCTTCCCATTTGCGACTTCCTAAAGAAGTCAGCAAAGAGCAAAAGCATGTAAGCACCGAATGCTTTGGTTCAGACATGTACAGTTACGGGAATAGCATGCCTTTTCACCATCAAGAACTCATAAAATCTTCGTACAGGAATTCGTTGAACAAGTTATGCAACTAGTTGAACTTGATTCTCTACGGGATGCTTTAGTTGGACTGCCGGGTAGTACAGGCTTATCAACTGAACAAAGGAAACGTCTTACAATAGCAGTGGAGCTTGTAGCAAACCCCTCTGTTATTTTCATGGATGAGCCCACGTCTGGCCTGGATGCACGAGCAGCAGCCATCGTAATGAGAACTGTACGTAACACAGTTGATACTGGTAGAACTGTGGTTTGTACCATCCATCAGCCCAGTATAGAGATATTTGAAGCATTTGATGAGGTTGGTAGCACTTTATTATGGTCTTATAACTGTATCTCCAAAATATCATAATAAATTCTTAAACCAATGAACAGCTGCTCTTAATGAAACGTGGGGGTCGAGTTATTTATGGGGGGAAACTCGGTGAGAGATCAAAAATCATGGTAGACTACTTTCAGGTAACTTTTCACTCTTTATATATCTTTAAATATATGTTCTTTGCTTTGATTTTTGCAAGACTTTGTTTCAATCTTTGAGGCTTTTGTTGGATAATATCATTTGCATGTTCAAGTTATCAGAGATAACATCAGTAAAGGATTCAATTAGTTGTATCTTCTCTGTTGTGAGTACGATCGAGACTAAATGTTACTATAAATGCAACTTGGGTTTAGCTACTCCTTTGTGGTTCCAAAACCTTTGTTATTCTCAATATAGATTGTCAAACTGGTGCTATTACCGATCATGCTGTCTTTAATGGTTATCTCACTATTTAGGGAATATCTGGAATTCCTCCAATCCGCGATGGCTACAATCCAGCAACCTGGATGCTCGAGGTGACAACACCTGGTACTGAACATAAACTTGGATTAGACTTTGCTGAAGTTTATAAAAATTCAACACAATACAGGTAACATGCATCTGCACCAAATTACCATTATGGTCAAGCTTCAATTTGCATGGTCTTTGTCATAAAAGTTGAATTTCTGTCTCAAAGTTATAATGAGCAGAGCTAACCTTTTGGGCATATGTAGGGAGGTCGAAGCTTCTATAAAAAATTTTAGTGTTCCACCTCCTGGCTCAGAGCCTTTGAAATTCAACACATTGTATTCTCAAGATCAACTGTCCCAATTTGTTCTCTGTCTCTGGAAGCAAAATCTTGTATACTGGAGAAGTCCACAATATAATGCTGTGAGATTATATTTCACAACAGCCAGTGCATTAATCTTTGGCTCTATCTTCTGGGACATTGGCCAAAAGATGTAAATCCTTTGCTCCTTGACTGATGACTTTCTTAGAATTGGCCGAGCTGTTTTATGTAATATTAATTGGAAAGGAAAATTGGAATTTTCAGTCTCCTTGAAATTACATCTATATTATCATTTACATTTAAAAAAAAAAAGAATGTATGTAGATTTATATTTTGGTGGAAACATCTTTGTTCTTTAACTATTCACCTCTGCAGGTATTGGTACACTAGAATTTCTAGAAATATATTCTAGATATACCGTTGCCTTTTTGGTATTGGTACATTGAATGCTTCTTTTTTTTTTTTTTTTTATTGTGCCTTTCATAAAAACCAAAGACGTGGGTACATTAGAAGAATCTTATCTGAGCGGTGATAATAATTGAATAAGACAACTAAGCTGTCTTTGAAGGGGGCCATTCTCCAAAAGGGATGGATTTCTCCTATTCTACAAATGATATTCAATTTCTTAGTTCTCATAAAATGAATGCTCAAATGGCTTCTTAATCATCAAGTTTTGCCTGGTATATCCATGTGAAATAAATGTAACAGAATGTTTCGTGTCAACTTTAGAGGGCTCTATCATGAGTCACTATTCTGTGCAGGATCATTTCCTTCAGGAAGCATCCTCTAGGGTTTACTAGCTTTTAACTTTTTTCAGGAGTTCAGGACAAGATTTGTTAAATATCATGGGAGCTCTTTATGCATCAAGCATGTTTCTTGGTGTCAATAATGCATCTTCGGTACAACCAATAGTTGCCATTGAAAGAACTGTATTCTATAGGGAAAAGGCAGCTGGAATGTACTCTCCTCTCTGTTATGCTGCTGCTCAAGTAAGTGTTAATTATAATTATGAATGCAATTCTATAATCTAACTTCACTTGAAAAGCATTAACAATTCCTTTTTGTTGCTGCAGGGACTTGTGGAGATCCCATATATTTTTGTGCAAACTGTTGTTTTTGGCACCATCACCTATTTTATGATTAACTTTGAAAGGACAGCTAGTAAGAACTTTACATTTGCCTTTAATATAATCTTGTTTGATTTTTTTTCTCTTTGCTGAAGGTATATCACAGGAGTATGCTTAATTTCTTTGTTGGCAACTATTTCAGTTCCACCCTTGGTATATCCCATGAAGTAGATATCTACACATTAATTTTTTCAATACACGAACATAGCATTCAATCTTCCTGAACTGGCCAGATATTATTTCAATTTGCCAATATCTTCCTTCTCAGAATCAGAATTGCCACTCTCTTTCTCCTTTTGTCTACCCCATCTCTCAATGTGTCCTCCAATATCTCCATCTCCATGTATTCTTTTGTGTCTTTCTTGTCTTGAACAACCACAGCTGCAGGACCCATTGACAACCTTCAAATCCATCTGTTTTAGCCAATACTTTATTATTTTCATGGAGTTTGAAACACATTTCGCAAGTATGTCGGGACTACTTGCAATAAGTGCACCATAAACCTTTTTCATCAGATTGCTTTTCACTTGCAGATTTACTACTGTGCTGCTTCTTTGAGACGATCATGTGCCCCTAAGAGGAGATTCAGGCATTTCATTTAGCCTGCTCTCTTTAGCCATTATAGTCAATAAATTTTTATACTTCTTGCCTAAAATTTACACCCTTATTGGTAAAATCTAGGAATGGTTCCTGAAATTAAAAACACACTCTTTCAATGACCATCATTAAAGTTTTAGCATCTTGATTACAATGGTTTTCTAATCATTCATAGTGTTCTAATTCGAGCCACATACCATTTAAAACATTACAGACTTCAATAATGGAAAGACCACTCTGCCTACTAGTCTAGGATTGGAGCTGCTCTCATGACTTCAAGTACATTTGCTGAAAAGTTTGCCAAATGTACTTTTTCAGTAGGGAGGAACATGCAATTTTTACTGATCTTGGTAGCAATGAGTTGCCACAGCCACTACATCACCATATTGTTTTCTTCATCCCGTACAGTGTAATTAGGTTTGTTAGCATCTTCCCTTTGCCTTTGAGATTGCTTCTCACTAAAAAAGACCCTTTCAAATAAGTCTAACAATCGAAATCAAAGAATGGTGCAATGTATGAAGTTCACCTGGGTTCAAGTTTGATGACCCACCATGATCTTCTGTTTCTACAAAAATCTGTTGTCTTCTTAGATACACTGTGACAGATGATGCTGTATATAGATGTAGACACAAAGCAAACTGGAAAGGTACACCTGGCAAAGAACAAGGAACTTGAGTTAATGGGGCTATAAAGGTTGTGAGTAGAAGGAGCAACAAAACAAAAAGTAGGAGAATGAATGGTAATAAAGGCTGAAGACAAGGTAACAAGATTACAGTCAAGAAATGGCCATGAAGGCCACAGGAATAAGCACCACATATAGGTTGAAAAATGCTGATAAGATGCCTTGGAAAGATGTTCCACTACTATGTTGCATACATAATGATTATGAGAAGAATGTATTTCATCGATTCAAGGTGGAATAATATGAGTGTATATACAGCGAAATAACATTCAAGAAAACATCCTAATTATTATCTCCCATCTAGGAAGGATATAGTACAGGTTACAAACAACGTGTAGGTGGGTCTTGGATAAGTGAGAGAATCAGGTAGGTGCTGATACTTTTTCACAATAACCATATCCTCCTACAAGAGCTATGATGTGTATTGAGATGTTCCATTCGAATTGGGAGCCCAAAGAACTGGCTTCCACTATATGTCATTTTTGTTAGAGTTAGTACCACAACAATATAATCTAAAAGCTTATGTTAAGCTTAGTGCCACGCAAAAACTTTAAAACTTTTAAATTTGATAGTTGTGGTGCTAACCTCGACACTTTCCTCTACCATACTTTCACACTCTAAATAATATTAGGCCATGTCATTTGGGAAAATTCTTTTGAATTAAAGCTTTGGATTGCTCAGCAATCTTCCTCCTGGGTTATGTTATGTGTACCAAACATTGAGAGCTGAAAGAATTAGCTCATGCTTTATATCCTTTCCTTTCTTTTACTTTCACATACTAACAATCAAAATTAGGCCACATCATTCTGGAAATTTCTTTTAGATTAAGGCTTAAGAGTACTTTGCAATCTCCCCTACAATTAATTGCATTCATATTTTGGAATAGCTTCTGATAAAGTCCATCTAGCAAGTAACGCAGCATAAAAAATGACAATGTTAAAATTTATCCAGTGATACTGGTTTACTTTTTCTAGATTTTGCAGTTGTAGCAACCAAAGTGACTTTCTTGGTTCTGGAGAATTCCATTACAATGAAACAGTGAATTTTCATTGACAAAGGTTCCATTATATGACACAAAGGGGGGAAAAAAAGACGCCCGAGGGTTTGCCATATATTTTATCCTTATCCTTCCTTTTTCGCATGTCCTCAGCATTCTGATTTCCGTTGTTCACTTATCTCTTGAAGTAAGATTTCCATACATATTTGGTTGTCTTTCATCTACTGGATGCTATCCTGAGTAAGATTGCTATTTGAGACTTCAACTAATATTCTCATCTATCCTGCTTAACCTTTGGAAAGAGAGGCTGAATCTGGAACGCACTTTCATTTCTTACTTCACCCATATTAGGTTTTTTCAGTGGCAATTTTTCGAAGTAAATGTATGTAATCGAACATTATGTAATGCAGGTGCAGGTTCTTATAAATATTTGTACTTATGCAGGAAAATTCTTTCTGTATATAGTCTTCATGTTTTTGACCTTCACATACTTCACCATGTATGGCATGATGGTTATCGGACTCTCTCCTACTCAACAACTGGCAGCTGTTGTTTCTTCTGCATTTTACTCGCTATGGAATCTCCTGTCTGGATTTCTCGTCCCAAAGCCAGTAAGTTTGTCATTATCTTGTAAAAGTAATCCTTACTTTCCTCTCAAGCTTTCTAATGGCCACTACCAACTAGAAGTATGTTTCCTACTGGTAAATAACTTGGTAACTCGTCCAGCTGTAGGGTCCTCATTTCAGGTTGTTTGCTTGATGTTTACTTTGCAGAGTATTCCAAGGTGGTGGATCTGGTTCTACTATATCTGCCCAGTTGCGTGGACGCTACGGGGCATTATTACCTCTATGCTAGGAGATGTGGAAACTGAGATTGTTGGGAATGGATTCAGGGGCTCTGTCAAAAAGTATTTGGAGGTTAGCCTTGGTTATGGTCCTGGCATGATCGGAGTTTCAGCTGCAATTCTAATTGGCTTCTGTGTTGTTTTCTTTTGTGCTTTTGCTTTGTCTATCAAATTCTTCAACTTCCAAAGAAGATGAGTCTGTTTTCATCTGCCAATTTATAGATAAGAGTCATTTTTTACTAGAACCACTTAAGCTTTTCTTCTCCCTCTTAAGAAGAAGAAGAATAAGGAGGAGGAGGAGGAAAGAAAGAATGAAAGGACAGGAAAAAAAAAAAAGAAAAGAAAAGAAAAAGAAAACACACCCGCCTCTTTTTTTTTTTTAATCAAATGTCGGAAATTCCATCATATGAATAGATTTTACAAAGATAGCCAAGAGATTCTCTTGTGTAGGACACGGTTTATGGATTTTTTCAGTAAATAAGAGCAAAACTTATTGTAAACAACTTTATATCTTAGATAAATATCTAAAATTAGACGAAAAGAAGATATATAATTGCACAACAGACATCTTGTGACTTTTTTGACCCAAACGGAAAAACTCGATTAAGCTTATCTTGTTATTCCGTAGTTGATATAGCTCTTGCAAGACCTCATCCCATGTCATATAATTAACAAATGGATGCATTGTAGCTATTATTCCCACTACAATACTTTGTTAAATATTATTATTTATTATTAAGTGGAACATACTTTGTTTGTTAAAATTGAACATGATGGTTTAAAACCCGTCTTAGTAGTGTACATGGAGGATATTATTATTACTAGTGATGATGATGCGAATTGAGGAAGGAGTTAAGATAAGTGTTAACAAATTGAAAACATTTCCTAAGGATGGAGCTAGCAAGAAGTAAGAAGGAATAATTTTATATGTCAAAGGAAGTATGTCCTACACTAGTTGCATGAGAAAAGTGAATTCAGCTGTAAACCCATGAGTAATCTACTACAGTAACACTAATATAACTATGCTCCAAATGAGGATGGACTAATAGATAAAGATCAATATTAATGCTGTTTTGGGAGGTTGATATATTGGTGAGGCTGTTCAATTATTTTAGTCAATAGACAATGCATGCACTAATGAAGTATCAATTGAGGTAAATCACATTCTTAGCTATTTGAAAGAAACTCGAGAGAAAGGCCTTAGACGCAATTTCAAAACATTAAAGGTGATGTGGATGCTGTCTAGGAGAAAATAAATAGTTATTGGTTGCTAGAAGTAGTTCTATGCTTGGCAATTGCTCAAGCAATTTGTGAACTAATGTAGCTAAGGATCTAACATCGAATATTGATGAAGTTTTGGTTTGTAGCATTAGTAAATCTGTGATAAGCATGGGTGAAAAATCCATTTCAATGCAAGCAAATGAAACATGTTAAAATAGATTGGCATTTCATATAATCAAAAATTGCAGAGGGAGGAAAAAAAAAACCGTAGCAATTGTATATTCCAGTGGTATCAACATTAGTCTTTTAAGTGAAATAATCATCTTTGAATTTCTTCTTCTCCATTATAGTGGTAAAAAAAAAAAAAAAAGAAATTAAGAAACATATTGTTACACATGACAACTCAATCTCACGCATCAAAGTCATTTCGTTTGCATGTCTTTATACTCTCAGGAATAAGAGTCGGTCTTAGAGATTGTGTGATAAGTGTGTTATGTTGGTTGTATTATGTTAGAAGTTTCACTTTCGTTATTTTATTTAATTATAGGAAGATTAGTCATCTTGTTAATCTATTATGTGTTACATGGTCTAGTGTAGGTGCCATGTGAGTCGGGTAATGTCTTTGAATTGTAAAGGAAATAGTGACAGGTGTCAAATAATACTATTTAAATAGGGAAGATAAGAATAAGAACAACGGTTATGGGATTATAAAACTACAATTTGTAGTTGCGCCTGTTGTTGTATTTTTAAAGAGGCTTTGACTTTAGTGAATAAAGTGTAAAGTATTATGTTTCAAAATTTATTTTAATTGTATGAGATTTGGGTTCTCTCTAAGTAGCCACAATATTTGAAAAATAGGTAAATTTGGTAGAAGAGTAAATAAGGGCAAGAAACTTGAGGAAGAAGATATTATCTTAAATCGCCTACAACAAGATCACAAACAAGATCTTGTAACACATACATCTTAATAAAGTCCTTGTCTTAACAAATTTTATATTATAGAAAGTTTGAATGAATGATATTTATTTCTTAGCTTAAGAGGAGTGTAGGAAGGTGATACAAAATTAAATTTTCATTTGCTATTTTTTTTGGTTTATTAGTTTATTTGTAGTCTCTAATTTTATAAGATATGATACGATTAATTTTTTTTTCATCTACTTTTCTTTTTTTCTTTTTTTCTTTTCTTATTGAGATATGTGTGTATAATAAGGTAAATCTGAATAATATCTAAAGATATGATAGTATTTTTCATTAAATAAGGTTTATGCTCTTTATAAAATTGTATTGAAATCTTAAATAAAAAGAAGTGGTAATTTTTCATATTTGATAAATCTTTGAAATTAAATTTAATCAAACAAAAGACAATAATAAATTCATGACAAAGCAATATATAATCTTGGTTTTTATTTAATATACCTAGATGCACATCACTTTACGGATTAGAAAAAGCTATAATAAGCTCATGACAATTGCAAAAACTTTTATTCGTTGAATTTTCAACATCCACAACTGCCTCTTCTATAATGCTCTTATAAAGTTTTTTTCATAGTTTCCATAACTTCAGACTTCACATATATTTTTACTATAGCATGCTTGTGGATTTCAGATATCTTCTTCTCATTTATACATCCTGATCACCTAATCTTGGTAATTTTTCATTGGCGATTACCTTTTTAAGTGCCTTAATTTGTTATCCTTTGCTCTACCAATTTATTCTTGTCTTCTTGGACAAAAACATCTACCTTGTCCCGTGCAAATATCTTTTCATTTTCTCAATCTTTTTAGGAAAATTTTCTTCTATACCTTCTTTTCACAGTAAATACTCTCCTTTGACTCCATTTTTCTTACCTTCACTTCCAATCCTTTTGCTTCTCTTTTGGCTAAAAATTTGTTACAAATTCATGTCTCATCAACCTCTTCATTAATGCCCACATTCACACTTTATCTTTATTAGACTACGTCTCTCCTTTTATAGGTTATCCCACCAAAGGTTAGTATAGCTTGTAAAAGCTAGAGAACTTCTTTACCTTCGTTTGTTCATGCTATTCAGAGTCAAACAACTTTTTGATTTGCAATACTCAATTCAAAAACTCCTTAGTCCTACTACTTCCAATGAAAGATGGAATAATATCAATTTTCTTATGTTTGTCAACATGTTCACCTCTCCTCCAATCTTGCGAATCAAACTTTTTCATACTAGTTCTCAAGGTTTCTTGCATACTCTTGTCTTGTCACTTTATTACTATTATTGTTGCCCTATGACATCTTTTAAGTAACACCAAATCTAAGAATTGGAAAAAAAAAATGATCACCAAACTTAACACGAAGTGTGGAACCCTTTGCTCCAATACCACACTGATGTTAATTTAATGTAAAAACATCTTTTTATATTAGAAGTGCATAATCATTTACCAAACTGATGTGTCTCTTTACTAAATTGATGCATACTTGACAAGGATTTTTAATTAAATGTAAAAATTTATTTTTGGGATCTTTGTTAATAACTATAAAAATAAAATATGAACATAATTCATATTTGATAGATATTAGAAATATAACTATCTGAATTGGTTTGTGATTCAGGTTAAAATTCGATAGAGACCATGAATTACAACGCTACCAAGAGTTAAAAGAATTAAGATCCAATTAAGATGTTCACCACAATCTATAATAAAATTGATAAGAACAAAACAAATAGAAAGAAATAACACCCAATATTTAAAACACAAAAGAGAAAACTTTACAAGTCTCACAAAGAAAATAACACTTAAAACTCTATTCCAAAAAATAACAAGACTTAATCATATATATTGCACATATGACAATCCTAATAAGACCTAATAAAATTAGAAATTGACCAAACAATGAGATACCAAATACAAAATAGATTCCTGAAAAACATGATTCAATCCTAAAATATATAGAACCAAAATAGAAAAATAATATATTTTAAAATATAACTCCATCAAAAATTTCTTTGCTCTTTTTTTTTTTTGGCCTAATTTAATTCTTATCACCTTCTTATTATAAAGACACAATAAAGCTTTTTATGGATGTTGATTAAGGTGGAGATTAATCTCATGATAAATCAACTTCTAGATATTATTCTATTTAAAGTAATCTTGTTTCTTGGAGAAATGAGAATTAGTTAAGGTGTAGTTGGCAGAGGACTCTAATTTAATGAAAAAACTAATTTTTTTTGGGTCTTTTTATATAAGAAGTGAAGAACCATTTGCTTTGACATCAAATTAATGTGTGGCTCTTTACCAAAATTGATAAACACTTGACAAGGGTTTTTAATTTAATGTAAAAATTGACATTTTGGGTCTTTTTTAATAAATATGAAAATAAAATATGAACGTAATTAATATTTGATAAATACAATGAATATTACTAATTGAATTGGTCTATGGTTCGAATTATAATTCTATAAAGACCATGGATTATAAAGCTATCAAGACTTAAAAGAATTGAAGATTCAATTAACGTGTTCACCACAATCTATAACAAGATCGATAAGAACATAATGTAATAATAAAAAAAAAAATCACTCGATATTTAAAACACAAAAAGACAAGACTTTGCAAGTCTCACTGAGAAAATAACATGCAAAACTCTATCCCCAAAAATAAGAAGATTTAAGCGTATATACTGGCACATATGACAATGCTAATAAGACCTAATATAGTTGAAAATTGACCAAATAATAAGATACTACATAAAAAATAGATAGTTGTAAAATATGATTCAATCTTAAAATATATAGAACCAAAATAGAAAAACATCATATTTAAAAATACTACTTCATCTTAAATTTCTTCACTACTTTTTTTTTTCTTCTAAATTAATTCCTACCACCTTGTTATTAAGAAGACACGATAAAACTTTTATGGATATTGATCAAGGTGGAGATTAATCTCATAATAAATCAACTTCTAGTTATTATTCTATGTAAAGTAATCATGTTACTTGAAGAAATAAGAATTAGTGGTGAAGCCAAATATGAAGAAATTGCTTAGTTAATTTGTGAAGTAACTTGGCTCCAGTAGACGATCTAAGACTCAAGATTGATGAAGTTAGTCTATAGTATTAATATATTTGCAGCAACCATTGTAAAAAAAAATTTGGTTCGATAAGAGTGAACGAGGCATGGTTATTATTCTAAGCAATCACGTTTTGAAGAGGAAGGATTTCAATTGTAATATGTTTCCACTTGAAATTAAGAATTACATATTTAAACAAAGGCCTTTTCTTAGCTTTTTTTTTTCCCCTCTCCTTTTATAGAGAGCCCAAGTAAGTTAAAAATGATTTTTTTAAAGTTGAAAAAAGTATTAATTATATTTGATTTTCAATTTTTTTACTATTTTTTAGTCGTAATTCTTGATTTTACTATATATCATTAAATTCTTTTATTTATATACATATATGTTTTCATATTGAGAAATACATTTATAATAAGGTGAATCTGAATAATATCTATTCAAAATATTATATTATATTTAATGGGGTAGGTTTATGTATTTTATAAAATTACTTTAAGGCTGAAGCAATAATTTTCTAGATATAAAAATCCCTTATAGTTAAATAAATTTATAAAATAAAAAATATTCCATGATCTTGATATATATTTTTATTAATTTATTGACCTTGTGCTTGGAATTTAATAAGCCCATGTCAATTTGGAAAAAAAAAAAAAAGAAAAAAAATCTTACATGTTCTTTAATAACCAAAGCATACCAATGGGGAAACGAAATTAATATGGCTTTTTTTAAAAAAAATTATAAAAATGCCATTAAATTAAAAATAATCTCAAGAATAGACAAGTTGACTTCGTCTCTTCAAAAAACGAGATCATTAGTTAGTGTATTTGCATTGACCTCGTTTTTTGAAGAGACTAACCAATGGATGAGATCAACTTTTCTATTTCTAAGATTATTTTTTCATCAGATAGATTTGTGTAATTTTTTTTTAAATAGTTTTTTTTTTTCTTTAATCTCATACCAATGTTAATGTAAAAGTTAAAAAAAAAAGTGAAAAAAGAATATCTAATAAGAAATATATATATATATATAAATTTTTAAAAAATTAAAAAAAATGAACAAATTGAAATCCAAGTCCAATTTTAACTATAGTGATTATCATCATGATAATGATTATAATTATGGGAAAAAGGCTTGTACTTTATCTGGTTTTGAAAAGGAGGAGTTTGCTTGGCCAGGACTCTCAGCTCGATTTCGGTGTTGTCAAAGACATCCTCTGTGAGTTTACTTGCAATAATATAGAAAATATATATAAAAAATCTTTTCTTTATTATTATTATTATTATTATTATTGATTATCGGCTCTGCTCTGAATTCTTTTTAAGTATTTTGTAAAATTTGTAGAGTGGTGGGTTAGCTGATAAATGATGACACTTATGGCAGTTAATGCCATTGGTATAGTTGGGGTTCTGCAGGAATCAGATTGTCTGCCTATCCTCTTCTAGCCTCAAGCCAAGCCTACTAGCTTATTTTAATACGAGCTGTTAGCATTGGATAAAGGGGTTGAAGGACTAAGCAGAGGCTGATGCTAAAAGCATCTGACTTTCATTGCAACTACAGGGATGAAATTATATTACGAAACCACGTTCCTATTGCTTCTGTTATATGTTTACATACAAGAACCTTCTGTTTGGATTAGACCAAAAATAAGGGGACTTTTGATGTGGTTAGTTTTAGAATCACATCACTTTAGTTGATGAAGACTAGGTGTAGGGTTGTGATTTTGTCATTGAATTATGTAGATCAGTTCACTATTTGTCAAAAAGAATGGATTTTTATGGATCAAGTCAACTGGTGAGTTTGAATGCAGACTCATGCTATGTTGTTTCTTTTAGAGTTACTAAATTCATGTTCTTTTGTTCACAAGATCTGTTTTTCCTCATTTGAGTCACATTCATAATTAGGATATAATTTATAGCTTGCTGCTTGTTTCATCTTCTGAAAAGTCATGCTTTATAGCTGCATTTGATCCACAGATCCAATTTGCATCTGGTCTATAGGTGCCTCAATTAAACCATAACATAAAGTTAATGAAGGGTGTAGCATCATATGTGATGTACATCTATAATGAAGCAGTATACTTTTTTTATTTAATTTATTTATTGTATAAGTTAATGCACAAAGAAGCATTTTGTAGTATATTTATTGATGGGATTTCCATTTTTCTTTTTTAGATCAGTGTGGGTACAATATTGAAACAGTAAAATCGAATATCCTTAGTGGATTTTTTAGTACTTATAGTCAATTATTGCCTTTTAGCATAAGGTGGATTTAGCTCCTTGGAAGCCTCTCTCTCTTTCTCCCCCTTTTTATTTAAATTAAGTCTTCTCATAGTGGCTTTGCTCTTCCATATGTTAGTGAGACAATTTTCTTTTGATGCTATCATTAAGTTGTCTTTTTCCTCCTTACCCCAAAAAAGTTGTCTTTTCCCGCACACTTTACTACAGAACTCTGTTGTGGATTTTAATCATGAAGGTTGGGAATTGGACTAAAATTAAAGTTTGTTGGTCAAGGCTTAAGACATCCAGTGGCTTTTCCCACAATTGACATGCTTGGCATGAGTTCTCTTAAGTCTTGAGGCTCCATATATTCCTCTAAAATTTCTTAAAAACAAAGGCAATTAGGGAATTTTTGTCCAGAAAACTTATTATCTTGAAACAAATTGTCCCTTCTGCAATTGGACAGATAATGTGATAAAGTTCCATTTATTGGGAAAATTTGCTTTGCTGACTGGAAGATGTAAGTATTATAAACCCACCCCCCACCCCCACCCCCACCCCTCGCCAACAAAAAAAAATTAAAAAATTAAAAAAAAAGAAAAAACTAAAAAATGTATCAATCTTGTTCTCTGCGAAATAGTTTTTACTTAACTGCATGTTCTTGCTTCAGAAACATTAACCACAATTCTGTTTTGCTTAGGGAAGCCTCAAGCTTGGTTCTTGTCCAGCGGAATTTTTTATTGTTTTGTATGCACTCTTGGCAGGTTCGCTCTTTTTATTTACAGGCACGCGCCTTCCCCCCAATCCCCCTACCCGCCAACACACACATACTGATACAATCTCAATCGTAAAAGATTCAAACAATGGAATAAGAACAAGAGACAAGATCTAGATTAGAGCTCATCACTAGGTAAAAACCAACAGCTCCAAACAATCTCTACAAAAGAATTTCCAAACTTAGTATGTAACTTTCTTCCTCCCTAACTACTTTTCCATATTTATACTATGCCAACTTAGCACACTTACAACACTCACACTATAATATGCCACATCAGCACACTCCACACAATACACTACTAGCTGACTATATTATAATTATTGTTGG
This sequence comes from Combretum micranthum, assembly GCA_024138025.1. Taxonomy (NCBI): domain Eukaryota; kingdom Viridiplantae; phylum Streptophyta; class Magnoliopsida; order Myrtales; family Combretaceae; genus Combretum; species Combretum micranthum. Next base: position 521,981 of record JAMXBD010000122.1, on the reverse strand, counting down.
CATTTTCTTCTATAAACATTCATTAAGGGCCCACAAACCCTTGGTACCATATCAATACTCCCTCCTTGAACAACGTCCTTGTCCCCAAGGACGAAAGATGGAAATTGAGCTTGAATAGCAGATGTGTCTTCCCATGTAGCATCATCGACAGAAGAATTAGACCACTGAATAAGAACCTGAGGTACTTCCAAATCTCCACGAATTTCATAACAGCGTCCAAGCACTTGAGTAGGATAAAATTCATCCTCCACATCCACTTGCTGAGTTAAATCCTCCGATAATTCATTTAAGATTGGAAAGGTACCATGAGACTTTTTAAGGAGTGAAACATGAAAAACCGGATGTACTTTACAATTAGGAGGTAAGAGCAACTTATAAGCAACATTCCCAATTCGAGCCATTATTTGGAAAGGGCCATAAAACCGTGGAGCTAACTTAAAAGTTGATTTAGCACTCACTCTAGTTTGTAGTGCTGCTTGTAGCTTCAAAAACACCCAATCACCCACCTGAAATTCCACATCCCTTCTTTTCACATTAGAAATTTTGCAATTGTGAAGTTGAGCTCATTCTAAATTTGCCTTCAATTTCTGTAGCATTGCGTCTCTTAACCTCAAAGCTTGATGCAAATCTGGATTGACCACTTCCTTATGAACATAGGTAGGCAAGGACGGACAAGGACGTCCATAGACAATCTCAAATGGAGTCACACCAGTTGATGCGTGAAAAAAAGTGTTGTAAGAAAATTCCGCCCAACTAAGCCATGTTGCCCAAGAATTAAGAACGTCCGAAGCAAAACACCTTAGATAACATTCCAAACATCGATTTAAGACTTTAGTTTGGCCATCCATTTCTGGATGATAGGCCATACTGAAATGTAATTTAGTCCCTTGTAAAACAAATAGTTCCTTCCAAAAGCTACTAACAAATAGTGGGTCTCTATCACTTACAATAGTTCTAGGAAACCCATGAAGGCGCACCACCTCTTGCATAAAAAAACTTCCGCTACACTCTTAGCAGAATATGGATGTTTCATCAACATGAAATGTGCATATTTGGAGAAACGATCTATCACTACGAAAATCACATTAAATCCTCTTGACCGTAGCAGCCCCAAAATGAAGTCCATGGATATGTCTTCCCAAATAGCATTAGGAATAGGCAAAGGGTTTAATAACCCTACAAGCGAGAGATGCTGGACCTTATTCCTCTGATAAACCGCGTATTCATAAAGAAACTTAGCAACATCACCCTTCATGCCCATCCAATACAAATGTGTGACCAATCGTCGATAAGTTTTAACAAATCCAGTATGTCCACCCACACAAGAAGAATGAAACTCATGCAAAAACAAATGAACCTAAGGAGAATTAGAAGGAATGACTGATCGATGATGATAATATAGTGTGTCTTGTATCAAATGAAACCCACGACCAGCATCTTTCCCTTCACGTAATAATTGAACTTTCGTAGACAATAAAAGATCCTTGAGAACATCCTATCGAATAGAATCCATGTCAGTCCAAATAGGACCCGAAATCCCCTTCAACTCCCCTTCCTCAAATTGTCATGACAATGCATCAACCGCTAGATTCTCACTACCTGACTTATATTGAATATCGAATTCATAGCTAAGCAACTTAGCTAGCCAATGTTGCTGATTAGGGGTAGTAATTCTCTGATTTAAGAGGTGTTGTAAGCTCTTTTAATCAGTTTTCACTATAAACTTTCGACCAAGCAAGTAAGGACGCCAATGGTTGATAGCCAAAACTAAGGCCATGAGTTCCTTCTCATATGTAGATTTCATCAAATTTCGATCTAATAAAGCCTTGCTAAAATAAGCTATAGGCCACTTATTTTGCATGAGGGCAACACCCAATCCTGTTCTAGAAGCATCACATTCAATGACAAAGGGTTGTAAAAAATCCGACATGGCTAAAACAGGAGCTTGAGTTAAGGCATGTTGTAACGAACAAAAAGATTCCAAAGCCAGCTCATCCCATACAAAAGCATCTTTCTTTAAAAGGTTTGTAAGTAGTTTGGCCAATTTCCCATAATTAAGAATGAATTTGCGATAATAACCCGATAATCCTAAGAACCCACGAACAACTTTTAAGGAAGTAGGAATTGGCCATTCCAATATTGACTTCACCTTAGCAGGATCCATAGCTACTCCATTAGAAGAAATAATATGACCCAAGTACTCTAATGAAGATTGACCAAAAACACATTTCTTCCTATTGGCAGTGAACTAGTGTAATAGTAGTAAGTTCAATACTATCCGCAAGTGATCCAAATGATGTTCCAATGATGGACTATAAACAAGTATATTGTCAAAGAAGACCAAGACAAAATTCTGCAAATAAGGACGAAATAACTCGTTCATAGTTGATTGAAAGGTAGCAGGGGCATTTATACGGCCATATGGCATCACCAAGAACTCATAATGTCCTTGGTGTGTCCTAAAAGCTATCTTATGAATGTCTTTTGGATGTACCCGGATTTGGTCATATCCGGCCTTTAATTCTATTTTTGAAAAGATAGTTGCACCAAATAACTCATCCAATAGTTCGTCAATAATAGGAATAGGATATTTGTCCGGAATAGTGGCCTCATCTACACAAAATCTCCAAGATCTATCTTTCTTCTTCACCAAAATTACTAGACTAGAAAAGGGGGATGTACTATCTCGAATAATCCCAGCTGCCAACATTTCCTTAACCAAACGCTCAATCTCATTCTTTTGAATTTGAGCATACCTATAGGGTCGAACATTGATTGGTCCAACCCCGTGTTTCAAAGGAATACGACGATCTGTGACCCTAGGAAGTGGAAGTGTGTTTATGGATGTAAACACGTCTTCATACTCAGTCAACAACTGCTCTACTCTAGAATCCAACAATTCTATCTCAATGACTTTTAGTGCCATTCCTACCCCCAACCCAGCCTACACCCATCCTCACTTGCCATCTGTTGAAGGGATTTAATGGATGCACTAGATTTTATCAAAGAAGGATCACCACTTAATAATACTTCTCATCCTTGAAATGGAATTTTCATAGTCATCAAATTCCAATCCACTTTAACCTCTCCCAATGTTCTCAACCAAGCCACACCTAAAATAATGTCGATATCTCTTAGTTCAAAAATGTAACAGGAAACAGTAATTTGTACATCATTGATATGCAACAATAACCCCTTACAAAAACCACAAGATCGTATTTGCTGCCCATCACCCAATTCCATAGAAAAAGTTGGAGTAAGAGTAACAGTAAGTTGTAATTGTTGAACCAGCCTATGTGAAACAAAATTATGACTAGCACCACTATCTACCAAAATAGTAATACCACAATTCAGCAATTTTCCTCGAAACTTCATAGTTTTGGGCCCAGTAAATCCATTCAAAGCCAGTAAAGTCAAAGCCATAAGTTCACTTTTCGGAGTACTACTCGACTGAGGCTAACCAGACACTACTCCATTCTCAAAATCATTCAACTCATCAGAAATGGCAGCACTTTCATCCTCTAAAATAACCACTCTAAGTGTTTTGTTAGGACATCTATGGCTAGGACTATGAGGCTTATCACAATGAAAACAAATTCTTTCTTTTTTTTTTATCAATATACTCATTATAAGATAGTTGTTTAGACGTCCTACCTCCATTTACTTGAGATAAACCAGAACTTCCCACACTGGACCCTCCCTCAGAAGTAGCTAGAGGTTTAGATCCGATCATCTTCTTGTCAGTCCATACTCCATTTTCCCCGCTACTACTAGAATTTCTCCATGATACAGGTGAATTATGTGAAACATAAGATGAAGCGTTTGGATTCTTCATATATGAAGCTAATCCACTATGAATTGTGTAAGGAACAATTCGAGAAGAAACTTGCTCATTTTGATAACAAGATCCTGAAGAGATATTTCTACTTTCTGGTGAAAGAAAAATTCCGTACTCAAACTCTCTTTCAATATGCAAGGATAATTCCATAGCATCCGCTAATGACATAGGTTTCAATGTTTTTACTCGAAGTAAAATATCTTCACGTAAACCTCCAAGGAAATACTCGAGCAATTGCATTTCCATCATTTCTAGTGCTTGAGAGGTAATAGCCTCAAATGCTTCATATCTCTACAACAATTCCTGTTTCAACACCTCCCAATCCAAGCAAGGAAATCGACGCTTTAACATCTTAAACTAATAGACCGTGCGGCCTCTCATATGCATGGACACCAATGGAACTTTCCTTTCCGCCTTAGTCCGATGGATTTCAAAATATTGCTCAGCTAATGTGGTCCAATTGACTGGTTTGGATCCATCAAACTCGGGAAGTGTACTTAAGGCTGCATTCCTTTTATAATCCTCATCCTCAAATAATTCATTGGAAAACAAATCTGCTACAACCTTAGTTTCAATCTGTTCTTTACCTTTCAGATTCACCATATGTTCGCTAGTATGTTTCACTAAAGCCGATCCGGAATAGGTCCTTTGAGAATCTACAGCTCGTCTATCCTTCATAATCTCTTGGAGCATCGATTGAATATTAACGATCGAGCTATCAATCGTTCCAATTTTGACATTTGTGTCACGGATTTGTTGTTGTAATTCCGAAACACATTCACGCATTTCTTCGCCGATTTCTTTTATCTCCTTCTCCATAGAATCAATCCGAGTTTCCATTTAAGTCATCGTGTAGGTCACCGATTTCGAGGATTTCCCACAGACGGTGCCAATTGTACAACCTCAATCATAAAAGGTTCAAACAATGGAATAAGAACAAGAGACAAGATAAAGATTAGAGCTCACCAATAGGTAAAAACCAACAACTCCGAACAATCTCTACAAAAGAATTTCCAAACTTGGTATGTAACTTTCTTCCTCCCTAGCTACTTTTCCTCTCAGCACACTTACAACACACACACTATAATATGCCACATCAGCACACTCCACACAACACACTACTAGCTGACTATATTACAATTATTGTTGGCATTTTCTTCTATAAGCATTCATTAAGGGCCTACGAACCCTTGGTACTGTATCACACACACAAAAAAAAAAAAAAAAAAGAAAAACCAAAGTAAAAGTGAGGATTTCCCCTCCATTAATGAAAGGTTAAACACCTCCTATTCAAAGATGTAACAAATAACAAGCTTGCTTCCCCTATTTAGAGAACAAGAAAATAAAACAAAACTGCTATATGACAAAATAAATCTTGAGAGACTATCACAATGAATAAATGCTCCAGAAAACTCTTCTAGCTATAGAATTTGGAGTTTTGAGTGATGTCTTAGTCTTCGATCATTCCTTTCCTTCCAGGTGAAATAGAAGACAGCTACTGCTGCTTTCTACCATAACAAATGAAAGTAAGATTGTGGGGCCCAAAGAAAACATTTATGTCCTCTATTAAAGACCTTAATCCCAATGGCAAATCTATTGCATTTTGAACAATTGACCACTATCAATATGCTATAGAGTTTTCACTTTTGTGCCCAGGAATAAAGTTTTTTTTTTTTTTCCTCGTTGAATGAAGTCTTATGCTGCACAGCCTTGTAATTGGCTGGAGTGAGCCTTCCTGAAGCATTCATTTTGCTGATTTCTGTGCATGTTAATTACAAACAGCGAAGTGTTTTTACTGGAAAAAACAATAACTTAAGTTTTGGCAATTAGCATAAGTAGAGATGTTATCAATCGACTTGATAGTTTCTCTCTTAGTTACTATAGGTTGGATTTTCTTAAGATGTCTGTTATATTACTCAAGCTCTGGAGGTTTTGCTCAATTTATCTTCTCCATCCATCGAGTGCCACTTGAGGGACCAACCATTCTTAAGAGATGCTACAAATAGTGGAGATGATCTAAGGTTTTTCAGTGAAAGCTTTCAAGAAGTGAGTAATATTATCTGTGACTTTTCCTGTCTAGAATTTGCTCAGAGTGGACTCTTTTTCACTTGTTATCTTGACTGTTCATAGATTAATGTTTCTCTTTTGTCTGTTTATACGGAATATGATCATACCCGAAGAATGTTTCATGCCTCTTCTGGCTTTAGGAAGCTAAAACCATGTTATACTTATTGAAATTGCCAGTTGAATAATTTCATTTATATATTGTTAGAACTAGAATTGCATAGTATTTTTACTTAGAGTTTAAACCAATTACTTGGTTGTTATTTGGTAATGAAAATGCTACTCTTATGGTTAATCCATCAGCCATAGTTCAAGATAACAACAAATTCATGCTGTTTACTAATATTTTTAGTCATAAGAAGAGTTGCTAGCTTGCATTGTATTAGTGCTAGAGTGTGATGTGCACTACTGTATGTTGTAATATGTTATGTATGCTGTAATATGTTGTAAGACCTAATCCTCATCTGTAAAAGAAAGACAAAAAGTAACGATTATTGTTTTGGGCATGGAAGTTTTCTCTAGCATACTAAGAAAGATGGCAATCTCAGATGGATTTTCCTACCCTTGGAGATGCAAGGAAGAGAGACTCACTTACCTATGCTTTGCAGATGACTTGTTTATTTTATGTAAAGATGATCTTCCTTCCATTAACTTAGTCCACAAAGCGCTTTCTATTTTTGAATCCTTATCAAGTCTAAAGGCTAATGGTCTTAAAAAGTACTTTCTATTTTTGAATCCTTATCGAGTCTAAAGGCTAATGGTCTTAAAAGTATAGTGTTCTTTTGTAAGGTGGAGGAATCCATAAAAATTCAATTCTTTCTAGCCTTGGTTTTATGAAAGGCAAATTGCCCGTTCGGTATCTTGGTGTTCCTATAATTTCGTCTAAGCTCAAGCGTTTTGACTGTGATGCTTTAGTGGCAAGGATTTCCTCTCGGTTAAACTCTTGGAGTTGTAAATTCTTATTCTATGTTGGAAGACTACAACTCCTTAAATCGGTGATTTTTTCAATGCAAATTTATTGGGCTTCGTGTTTATCTTGCCAAAGAAAGTAATTCATTCCATAGAAAAATTAATAAGGAATTTTCTTTGGAGCGGTAGGCCTAATATTTCTACAAAGGCTAAGATCAAGTGGGATGTAGTGTGTTCACTCAAGGATGAAGGAGGTCTAGGGATCCCTAATCTTGTTTTGTGGAACAAAGCCGCACAAATCAAACATATTTGGCACTTGTGCAATGGTAACATCCAAGGTGTTTAGACTGATTGGGTTAAAGGGTAGTTTTGGGTGTATAAAAACTCCATTCTTGTTCATGGACATGGCACAAGCTCCTAAAGTTAAGATCATTAGTTCATCAATTCATGAAGCGGTATGTTAATGATGGGGTTTCTATATCGCTTTGGGCGGATTTCTGTCTCGCTCAAGGACTTTTGACAGAGAAGTATAGTTGAAGGCAAATTGTATCCTTGGGGCTTCCCCTAAATGCTAGACTTTGTTGCTTGATTGAGGATGATAGCTGGAGTTTGCCAGATTCTTCTTTCTGGGCTTCTTTTCATATTCTAGCTATGATACAGCCTAACTCTTCTAAACAAGATAAGTTGCTGTGGATTGCATCAATTTCAGGCAAGTTGTCCTTATAAAGTACTATAGGAGCTCTAGGTACTCCTTGTCCTCAAGTTAGGTGGTCCAAGATTGTTTGGAATAAGAGATCCATCCCTAGGCACAGTTTCATCCTATGGCTTGCAATTAATCGCAAGTTGTACACTTTGGATAGGTTATCTTTATGGAGTATTACTACTCGTTCTAGTTGCTATCTTTGCAATTCAACCTCTAAGGATCATGGTCACTTGTTTTTCTAATGTCCCTTCTCTCTTCAAATGTGGAATGCAGTTGTTTCTGAGCTTCATCTTCCTACATCCTTTTTATCTTGGCAAGGTACCCTATATGGGTTATCATCAACCAACGACAGCATAAACTTAACTCTTGGTGCCGCTCTTTCGGCTTTAGTCTATTTTATTTGGCATTTGAGGAACTCTGTACATCTAAGAAGCATCTCACATATCCTTCTTCTCTTGCTTGCCAAGTTCTCTTCTATACAAGGCTTAGTCCATAGTTTTTGTTTTTGGATATTGTTTCTTTGTAATCGGGTGGTTATCGTATCATCATCTTGAGTGGTTATTTCTAGTTTTGTTTGTATATTAGTGGCTCGGCCCTTTTCCTGCTTTATGCGGTTGTATTTTCCTCTTTGGTATTAATGAAAATTTTGATTTACCCAAAAAAAAAAAAAACAAAAACAAAAAGTAACGCTCTATCCCTACTTCCCTACCCAACAAAAATTGGAAGCCCTAAAATTATTCCTAAATCGAGTAAAGAGAGAAACCTATTGAAGAGACACAAATGGTCACAACATGTGATTTGCTAATACCTCATGAGGCTACCCTTTTTGTGTATATGTTGCAACATGTAGTTCTACAGCACATCTCTTTCTTTAATCTTATCAAATATGCGACATGCTTCCTCAGCATGTCTGCTCTTTGTGTACATGTTGATTAAAGCTGCACCTCTTAAATTATCTTTTTCCACCCTGCACAAACAACATGTTCAGGATCTCCTTCACCTCTTTAATTGCAGAAAGCCCTGAGTGCACCTTAAGCACAAGTGGGAAAGTGTATTATCCAGTACCACTCCATACTTAAACATCCTAAAATAAAGTGAAACCACAATCTGAAATGATCTATATCATCCAAATGCTTTAATCACAACATTCCAAAGGAAAATATTCCTATTAGAAATTCTACTAAACAGAAGGAACGCGTGATGTAAGGAATTGCTAACACAATACAAAATCACTGGTTTAATACCAAAATGAGGATTCAATCCAAAACCCATATCACAAAGCCAGGCATAAATCTGTTTCCTTAGACTTACCAACCTTTGCCAAGTTGTAGGATTTGGTCAAAATTGTGTATTGTGAAGAAATGGGTTTTTGAAAAATGGAGTCTTTTGTGGGTTTGGAAGAGAAAGGAAGGAATATGAGTTCATGTGTATTGGGGATTGATTTTAACTAGTCATTTGGGTGTTGGATTTTGAGAGAAGGTTGTGAAGAAAATGGAGTTACAAGAAAGGCAAAGGGAGTTTGGATTGATGGAAAGCTAGAGCTTTTCTCAAAGTTTGATAGTGTTGATGGGAATTTACTTGCATTCTGATGTTTTTTGTCTTTTTTTCCTTACTTTTTTTATTTCATTAAAAATTTATTTGCCACGTGGCATGTGCTAATTGGTTCACATGTCCACATAAACTAATGTTATAGTATAAATGCCTACGAAAAGTTTGATTGGATAGTGAATTAACTCTTTGAAAGTTTAGGTACTAAATTAAACAATTGAGTAAAGTTCAAGTATTAAATTTGATAATTTTTCCACAATTTAATGAAGACCAAATCCGGTGGAAGTAGAAGAGAAGAGATTGAAAGAAGAGAGAAAGTGACTTGAAAGAGTTTCATGCTTTGTCCTTGTGCATGTTATTAGAAAGCTTAAACATTAGCCAATTGCATTGGACCAATAATAGTTCCATCCATGGCATTGGCATGAACAATGGCGTGATTGGAACAGGGCAAGCCAACTTATCTTTAAGTCTCCATGAGTTATTAGAGGAGGGTGGACAAGATCACATGCTCATGCAACCATAGAAGTCCAGTAACCACCCCATATTCACTTTCAAGATTACAGAACTATGAATCGTGTTTCCTTGATGCACTTAAGACGTTTCAACCCTATGCAAGCAAAGACACCAAGCAACTGAGCGTACGTCTATGATAGGTTGAGTTGAACAACCACCATGACTCATAACAGGGGCAACATCATCTTTAGTGTGAATCATGATCAAAGCTTTGTTCTTATCCAAGAAAAATCTTCTATGGACAGTGACCATACTTTCCATGGTCTCTTTTTATTCAAGTGATTAGTTGAGCTTAGGACAAACTTGTTTCCATGAGAGAGTATTGTTGTGATCTCATTCCTTGAGGAATATGCATGGGTCCGAAAGATGAATGGACTAAATTTATATATATTGCTTATTTTATCATGGGCTGACTTTTCATTTACTCAATTGGAATAAGCTTATACAAGTACCTGATTGATCATTCTTAAGAGTAATTGATATTCAAATGTTAGTCAGTTGGTTAGGAGTAGTTTATGAGATTGAAGAGTGTAGAGTTGGTAGGTAGAGTTGGTAGATAGAGTTGGTAGAGTACTCTTATACGTATATAAATACATATGTACTGTGTATACATTTTATCAATAAAAATATCAAAAATATACTTTTTACTCTTTTATTTCACATGGTATCAAAGCCTAAACACAAACCCTAATTTTCGCAAAAAAAAAAAACCCTAATTTTCGCGGCCGTTTTCGTCTAGATCCTCTCTTCCCGGTGTTGGATTTCAAATATGATTACGTCGTCGTGTTCCTCTCTTCTCCGACGACCAAACCCAGGAAGATCGCAGCCAAAAACGCCGCCACGCGCCACCGATATGGTCCGCTGTTGATTTCTTTCGTCACCGCCATGCGCCACCGATTGTCGTCACGTGCTTGTTCCTCTCGGTCGGACCGCCCCATCATTCGGTTCCAACTTGTTTTCAGCCGCCAACCGCCGCGCGTCACTGTTCACGCGCCGCCTTCCACCGCCGTCTACTGTTGATTTATCCTTCTTTAGGTTATTCTCCATGGCTGCTGATTCTTTTTCTTTGAAAACTAGTCCTTTTTCAAGTATCTTATCTCCATCTCCTGCCATTGCAACGGAGAAATTGCTAGGAAATTCAAATTACATATCTTGGTCTAAGGCTGTAAACTTATGGTGCATCGGTCAAGGTTTACAAGACCATTTGACCACTACATTGGATGATGTAATGAAGGATCCAAATAAGGATAATGATCAATGGATAAGAGTTGATGCTCTTTTACTAAGTCTTTTATGGCAGTCCATCGATCCATCTCTTCATCCAATTTACAGCCATTATTCAACTTGCTATGATGTTTGGACTCAGGCAAAGAGACTTTATACAAATGATATTCAGCGTTTGTACTCAGTCATCTCTAATTTGCTTAATCTGAGACAAACAGGTATGTCAATTACTGATTTTCTTGGCAGATGGGCATCTCTAAAAGCTGAGTACAATTCTTTACTTCCTCCCGGTTAGTCTCTCCAAGATGATTTAGCTCAAAGAGACAAATTTTTCATGGTTTGCATCCTTGCTACACTTGGTCCTGATCTTACTTCCATTCGTGATCAGATATTGGCTAGTCCTACTATTCCATCTATGGATGAAGTTTTTTCTCGACTTCTTCGTACCTTATCAATTCCTAATGCACTTGTAACTGGTTTTTCTTCCCTGGATAATTCAGCTCTAGTTACTCAAAATGCTTCTCAAAATCACATGATTAACAGAGAAGGACCAGGAAGAGTTCGTGGAAGTGTTAAGGGAACTCGTCCTAGGTATACCTATTGCCATCGTTGGGGTCATACCAGGGACAAATGTTTCAAATTGCATGGACGTTCTCCACGAGATAATATCATTCAGAATACCAATCCTGCCTCTTTGACTACACAACATCCCGAACCTCTACTTCTCACTGGAGCTGATCTTGAGAATTATTTACAGTATCAGGCTTCACAGCAGTCTTCATCTTCTACTGCTCACACTAGTAATTCTGTTGCATGTCTCACTCAGTCTTCTACTTTAGGTCCATGGGTAATTGATTCTGGTGCTTCTGAACACATTTCTGGTAATCCTCATTTGTTTTCTCATTTCTTAAATCTGCACCATTATCTTCTGTTACTGTAGCCAATGGTTCACATGTAGTACCTGAAGCTGTGGGTAGTGCACAACCCTTACCATCTGTGCCTTTGAAACATGTTCTTTACATTCCATATTGTCCGTTTAAACTGCTCTATTAAATTTGATCCTCATTCTGTTGTTTTTCAGGATCTCAGTACGGGACAGACAATTGGCACAGGATGTGTGGCACAGGATGTGAGTCACAGGGGCTTTACTACCTCACCAACCCTCCGGCTTCTCATCTGACATGTTCTGCTACAGTCTCTCCAACTCTTCTCCACAATCGTTTGGGTCATCCCAGTCTCTCAAAATTTCAGAAGATGGTTCCTCATTTTTCACAATTGTCTTATTTGGATTGTGAGTCTTGTCAACTTGGGAAATAGTCTAGAACTTCGTTTCCTAAGAGGGTCAATAATCGAGCTGCTTCTCCTTTTGCTGTAGTTCATTCTGATATTTGGGGTCCTAGTCGAGTCGTGTCTGTTTTGGGTCATCAATACTTTGTCACTTTTATTGATGACTATTTGCGTTGTACTTGGTTATATTTAATGAAAAGTCGTTCCGAGATATTTTTAATTTTTGAATCATTTTGTGTTGAACTTAAAACACAATTCAATGCTTCTATACAAATTTTGCGCAGTGATAATGCTTCTGAATACTTTTCTGCTCAATTTACTGAGTTTCTATCCTCTCATGGCATTTTACATCAGTCCTCTTGTGCTTACACACCTCAACAGAATGGAGTGGCTGAGCGTAAATATAGGCATCTCATTGAAATTGCTCGTACACTTCTTCTACATCACTATGTGCCTACTCGTTTTTGAGCTGATGCTGTTCTCACTGCTTGTTATCTCATTAATAGAATGCCTTCATCTGTTCTTCAGCACAAAATTCCTCACACAATCTTATTTCCAGATCAACCTTTGTATGTGCTTCCTTTACGTGTTTTTGGTTGTACATGTTTTGTTCACAACATGGCTCCTGGTCAAGATAAGTTATCAGCGCGTTCTATTAAGGCTGTTTTCCTTGGTTACTCCAAACATCAAAAAGGTTACAAGTATTATTCACCCACTACTCGTCGTTATTATTTGTCCCCTGATGTAACTTTTTTTTAATCATCTTCTTTTTATTCCACCTCTTCATCTGAGACTTCTTTGTCGGAGGTTTTACCTATTCCCTCTCAGTTAGTTCTTCCTGAGTCTATTCCTTCCCCTGCATCACTTCAGGTTTACCATCGACGCTCTCGACGCCTTCCTACATCAGATATTCCACCTGTTTCAGAGGCTCCTATTGACTCATCTTCTATTCCAATGTCTCCACCTACTGAGGACCTACTGGAAAATGATCTTCCTCTTGCCATCAGAAAAGGTAACCGTGCTACTCGTAATCCTCACCCACTTTATAATTGTCTTAGCTATCATCGGTTATCTCCATCTTATTGTACCGTTGTTTCATCTCTATCTTCCATTTCTGTTCCTAAAAATGTGAGTGAGGCTCTTTCAGATCCAGGGTGGACACAGGCAATGGCAGATGAGATGACTGCTTTACATGCAAATGGTACTTGGGATTTAGTTCCTTTGCCTCCCGGTAAGTCTCTTGTTGGATGTCGATGGGTTTATGCTATTAAGGTCGGTCTGATGGTAAAGTTGATTGACTCAAAGCTCGGTTGGTTGCCAAAGGTTATACTCGGGTGTATGGTTTGGACTATGGTGACACATTCTCTCCGGTTGCTAAGATGTCCTCTGTTCGTTTATTTATCTCCATTGCAGCTATGCGCCAGTGGCCCTTGTACCAATTGGATATTAAGAATGCTTTTCTTCATGGTGAACTCCAGGAGGAGATTTATATGGAGCAACCGCCTGGCTTTGTTGCTCAGGGGGAGTCTAATCTAGTATGTAAACTTTGTCATTCACTTTATGGTTTGAAACAATCTCCACGTGCATGGTTTAGTCGGTTCAGTACTGTTGTGATGGAGTTTGGAATGATTCGTAGTACATCTGATCAGTCAATTTTCTATAAGCACACATCTGAAGGAAAATGCATATACTTAATAGTGTATGTAGATGATATTGTCATAACTGGTGATGATCAGGATGGTATTACTCAATTGAAGGCACATCTTTTCAAATATTTTCAAACTAAAGATCTTGGCTTGTTGAGATACTTTCTTGGCATAGAAGTTGCTCAATCCAGTTCTGGTAGTACTCTCTCAAAGAAAATATGTCTTAGATATACTGGAAGAAACAGGGATGCTTAATTGCAAGCCTTTGGATTCTCCTATGGATCCCAATGTGAAGTTGTTACCAGGACAGGGGGAGCCTTTTGAAGATCCAGGGAGATATCGTCGTTTGGTTGGAAGACTCAATTATCTTACTATTACTCAACCTGATATATCTTTTGCAGTTAGTGTTGTCAGTCAGTTTCTTCAGTCTCCTTGCACTAGTCATTGGAATGCAGTGATCAGAATTCTTAGATATGTGAAAAATGCTCCTGGTAAAGGTTTACTATATGAGGATCATGGTCACTCTAAAGTGGTTGGATGTTCTGATGCTGATTGGCCAGGTTTTCCATCTGATAGACGATCTACATCTGGGTATTGTATTCTTGTTGGAGGCAACCTAGTATCTTGGAAAAGTAAGAAACAAGATGTTGTTGCTAGATCAAGTGCAGAAGCAGAATATCGTGCCATGGCTTTAGCAACTTGTGAATTGATTTGGTTGAAACAGTTGCTTGAGGAGTTAAAATTTTGTAAAACTTCACAAATGGAGCTAATTTGTGATAACCAGGTTGTATTACATATAGCTTCCAATCCAGTTTTTCATGAGAGAACTAAGCACATAGAGATTGATTGTCACTTCATCCGAGAAAAGATCTTATCTGGTTGCATCTTCACTAGTCATGTTAATTCAAATAATCAGTTTGCAGATATATTGACTAAATCTTTAAGAGATTCTCGTATTGAATATATTTGTAACAAGCTTGGTGCATATGATTTGTATGCTCCAGCTTGAGGGGGAGTGTAGAGTTAGTAGGTAAAGTTGGTAGGTAGAGTTGGTAGGTAGAGTTGGTAGAGTACTCTTATACGTATATAAATACATATGTACTGTGTATACATTTTATCAATCAAAATATCAAAAATATACTTTTTACTCTTATTTCACAAAGAGTCTTCTCTAAATGAGGCCTCGAACTCTAATTCCACAAATCCTAAATGCACCTAGCTAAATCACACCCTATGACCAGATCTTGATGCTGGCCTCATAGGTACATGTTCTAAAACTCATATCTTATTCCTTTGAGCTACTTTGGTGTCTACCTCTTCTTTCTTGCTATGGATATCCCATCTTCTTCCTGTATGATTTGTTTTTCTTATGTGTAATCTTATTTGTCATTTATGAAAGTGATGGTTGTGTAATGTTGTTGATATTGACATCTTATTAGTAAAGAACTTCCAGTATTTCGTTTCTTACACCCTGTGGTGATATATTGAACAATTAACAGACAATGTCCCTGAGTTTACTTCTCATTCTTGTGGAGGAGAAATTAACAATATGAGGTTTAGTAGCAGTGATTGCAGGTAATTCCTTAATGTCATTTTATGTGTTTTTCCAATCCATCATTTAATCTGAGTATTTGTAAATAGAGGATTTGTCCCATGACTGCATTTTACATGATCTCAAATTTTTTGCTTAATATCTGAGATTTCACAACTTCATAAACTTGAATTATCTTTCTTGTAGCTTTGCAAATTCTTTCTTTCTTTCTTCTTTTTACCTGACCATTGTGAGAATTATGAGTCAAATTTGTAACAAAGTTATTGCTTAAGTTCTTAGCTTATTGGTAGGCATATGATTTCTAAATATAATGCTTCCACTCCTCTTTAATGGAATTAACAAATGCCTGAGGTTCATCGCGTGGAAATGGAGAGTCAGATAGAGTTTTAGATTTAAATTGAAGACCTCTTTCTTTAGATTTGGAATAGAATAACTACTGAGCTCTAAAAGCTCAAGCTCATAGATAAGTTTATGGATTTTATATTTAAATGTATTTTTCTTTGCTCTAGAAAAAGTTGCTAAGTGATAAGGTATTATCTAATGAGTGATAAATATAATGGCCATTGGCCAGCACTATGGTTGTAATTTGAAACTCAACATGGTATGGGTTTTGAGTTCGAATCTCTTTGCAAACATTTCATCTCAATTAATTGTCTACCAGATGGCTTTTCGGTCGAACTCCCAGCCCACAAGATAGGGGGAGCATTAACGCTAACATCATATTTATAAGTTAAGTTTTTAGATAAAATGGACATAATGCTAACCTTAACACCAATGAGGGGATTATTTAATTTGCAACTCTTGCTCACCTGTATTTTCTAGACTATCCTGTGTAAGAATGAATACGATCTTTTATCTTTTATTTTAAACTCAATATCCTACTTCTACTAGAGGTATGGATCCTAATGTGCCTCAGGAGGTGTTGGAGTCCTTTTATAAGATCTCAAAAAGTCCAGTATGAGCCAAGAACAATGGACTGGAGATAAATAGCAAGGAAGATGAGTTCTGGTGTTACTATTGGGCAACCTTACCAGGAGAACTTTGTTATGTGCTCCGCTAAATAGTTTGTTTCTCATCTGAAAGGAGAATGTGTAATTTCTCAGCACGATGGTTTCCACCATCGGAGTTTGAATTTGAGAACAAGGCAGTGATACATTTTAATCACTAGGTGTTGAAAGATAAATGGTGTAGTTTCTTTTACTTTAAATTCTAAAATTGAATTGCATGAGCATCTCCACCATTGACAGTCAAATTGAATTACCATGAAACTTACTGATGGGGCATTAGAAGCTTAATAGTAATAATGTTTACCTTATGGAAAAAACATAATAATGGTAATAGCAATTGGATCAACAACGCCAGTATTAGCTGGTTTATGGAATTTGTGTTGATCATGCTTTGTCAATCGCCTAATAGCAAAAATCTTGGATGGTCATTGTTTGAAACTCAGTTTCCAAATGCATTGAATATTTTTTCTCAGTTTCCAAATGCATTGAATATTTTTTCTTTTTTTCCTTCTATTTTTTTTAATTATCAAAAGCCAATGAACTTTGGTTCATTGCAAGATGAGTATTAACTAATCACCCAAAAGAAAAAAAAAAAGAGAGAGGAAGAGAGAAAATAATTATAATAATGAATAAAACAAAAAAATAAAAAATAAACAAAGGTATTCTGACCAATTGGGTGTGCTGGCTTCCAGTTTAGATTCTATGCTCATTAGCATAAGCCGCTGTCTTTTTATTTTATTTTGTATTATTTTTTAAAATTTTCTCTCTGTCCCTCTCTATAATTTTTGAGGTATTGTTTAAACTTTGAACCGAATTATTGACATTTAGTCATATTTCTTGGGGTTAGCCAATGGAGATGAATATACTATTCTCAGGAAGCAAGCAGGGCAACACTGGGATTTAATGAAATCATCTTATCAGAAAGTAAGATAAGATGGTTGTAGCTTATCTTTAAATTCCACTAGCTGGTATATGTATTTTCCTGAATTATTTTATAATTATTTTCTCTGAAGTCTTAAACGAACTCTCTCCTTATAGGCCGCAGCTGCATATTCTAAGGGATAGAAAGGATATGCAGCTTACCTGTCTGAGGAGGTGCATATAACTATTCATCATCTGTGTATTGGCAAATTCATGGATTGAGGGGATTTTTATGCTTTATACATGAGTTAGCTGGCAGTTCTGGTTGGGAATATAGGGATAATTGCTTTCACTATTTTATTGCATTTATGTTCTTGTTCCAACGATTTCTAGAGGGGCTTGACCCGAGACACTTAATATTTTTTAAATTTTATTCTTCTTAATTGTTATTCTCATTATCCTGTTTGAAACTCTTTATCTTTTGTTGAGGAAGTGTGCATTGAAATATACGATTGCTGAAGTATCATATTGATTTTCTTGGATCACGTAACATAAGCAATTCCCTGTTACTGCAAAGTGCAAACCCCCCCACCACCCACTTTTTTTTTTTTATTTTAAAGATTAATCTGATTACAGATGTTCACAACAAGAACAAGGGGGAGGGTGAAAAATGACTTTTTATATAGCTGTTTCTTTCAAAAACAGAAGTGTTTCTTCACCTGAGATATTGCATATATTTCATGTCTTTGTTTTTGGTTCCTGTAAGTATTTCATTTAGTCAGCCTGTTACTCCAGTGTAGTGTTTGATTGACAAGTTGTGGCAATTTTGCTAGTAGTAGCTCACCACATCAACTGAGTGCCTAAAAGTGCTATCTTCCTTTTTGGTTCTTTTTTTCTCTCCTAATACTTTTCTTTTGCACAAAGTAGTGTATATAAATTATGTTGTTATGGTTATTTATAGTGGCACATTGTCATGGTTGTCTATAATGGCGCATAGTTGCTTTTGCATCAGAGCAAGTGAACACGTTTAGCAGAGATTATTAACTAAATCATTCTGTTCTTATCTCGTATGATGGTTTAGAAGGTGATCATGGTTGATGTTATGTTTTACATTTTCCAGGGGCGAAAGTATTCTAAGATGGTTCTAGAGGCAGATAAAAGGGCTAGCCAGGAGATATTTGGAGTTAGATTGGTTATCTTTCCAAAGGATTTTTTCTTTTTGTATACTACCCATTATTTCTATGAGTATTGTTATGGTCCTGGCATAATCGGAGTTTCGACTGCAATTCTAATTGGCTTTTGCGTTGTTTTCTTTTGCACTTTTGTTTTGTCCATCAAATTCTTCAACTTCCAATGAAGATGAGTCTGTTTTCATCCCATGTCATATAATTAACAAATGGATGCATTGTATCTATTATTCCCACTACAGTACTTTGCTAAATATTATTATTTATTATTAAGTTGAACAGACTTTGTTTGTTAAAATTGAATATGATGATTTAAAACCCGTCTTAGTAGTGTACTTGGAGCATATTATTATTGCTAGTGAGGATGATGCGAATTAAGGAAGAAGTTGAGATAAAATTGTTAACAAACTAAAAACATTATTATTTCCTAAGTAGACGTCTCCTCGGTATGGGTCAGGTCCGAACCGGGACCAGACCCATCGAGTCTAGGTCCGTAAAAGTAGGGACGAGGCAGTTGGAACCATGGACCTACCGGCTCACAGGGTGGATCCATCCGGTTCAAAATCGTCCAGAGAAAAAAAAAAAAAAAAAAGTTTCCCTACTAACATAAGACAATAAAAATTTAGAAACACTATTCAGCAAAGATACTTTCACCATTTAAGCATAATGTACTTATTTGGAAGGACAAAAATTCTCAATTTATTACTACAAAATAATGAAAACATTTTAAAAGATATAATAAAATTGCTTTATTAGAATATAATATGGTTAGCAATGTGATGGGGACATTTTACTTTACCTCACGTACATGTGATTTGAGAAAAAAAATAATTAATAATGCAAAATAGAAGTTATTTGATATTTTCTGATCACTCCGAAGGTGTTTATGTATTCGAAATTTAGAATCATTTGTTTTTTTAATTTTTCTTATAGAATCTTTAGTGTATTTGTTGATTTTAATTGTAAATTTCAATGTCAACTTTAAGTGATAAATAATTTCATACAAATCTTAAAAAAATAATGTGCTCAATGATTTTTGAAAAAGTCTTTATAGACCTATCTATTTTGGAAAACACCAATTTGGAATTTTATATTTTATGAAAGTAGCTTGTTATAGTATGTATACTGTGTTTCTATCCTAAGAAAATTATAACACTTACTCGCCTTCGGTTTGGTCGGGGGTACCCACAGCTGTGCTTCCTCCCGAAGAGTTGTAATCAATGAAATATTCATCTTCCTCATTAGTCACCACGGCAATCTCTTGCAACCGTCTTTCTACCTTACTCCAATCATTAATTAATGCAATCGCTTCTACCATTACCAATGTCATACGTGCCTTATGGTCATCCAAGATATTACCTGCATAACTAAATACTTGCTCTACCGCAACAGTTGAGGCTAAAGCTACAAGCACTCGTCTCGCAATGCGTGATAGAATTGGAAATGTCCTTCCGTGACATTTCCACCACTCCAAAATGTCGAAGTCCCTCACACTGGCGTTATCAACGAACTCAAATTCTGTGTTAAGGTATCAGTCAAGTTCAACGCATTTGGTACTTCCGCTTCCATTTTTATACTTTTTTTGTACTTGTGATTACGTCATTACAAACAAATCACTCGGAGGGACGTCATTCGCGATTGGTGTTTTAGATGAGGGTTAGGAAGGACCTATCGATCCTTGACCTCCATATATTTGATTGAATTGTTTGTATAACTTAATTAGCATAGATTTTGTCTCTCGTACAATAGCAATATAATTAAGAGAGTACATGTCCATATCTTCAGACAAAGTGTCATATGCTTGTAATACTCTTCCAGTAGTCTACCAAAGCCTTCAAATCTGCGACGTAGGTCTAATAGCCATGCAACATCATATATCATTGGAATGTGGTGATAGTAAGAAAGCTACTTGTGTATGATGTCCTGCACACTCATCTGCAACACTGCATCAAACTGGAATCTAGTTAAAGTGCCTGCAATATTTAGTGCTTCTAGTAAAAAAAGGTGAACACTATGGGTATACACCCGAGAAAATGTCTTCGTGCAATCATAAAATACCTTCAATAGAGAAAGTAAATTAGTACATGTGAGCCATTCGTTAGGATGCAATGGCATTTGGTGTGTGCAAGAGAAAATTGGCACAATAAATTTTTATAGTCAATTGTACTCATAAGAAGTTGATAAGTAGAGTTCCACATGTGCACAACATCTTTTTTAAATTTCCTAGGCTTCATTCCTCATTGTAGAAAAAATTTTGTTCCATGCTCTATTTATGATGGATGATCAGTTATGTAATCAATTGTCATTTTGAATAGGTGAGTACCTTTCTTTTAGCGAGTCTAATCCACTTTTAACACATAAAATAAGGATATGACATGCATATCCAATATTGAAAAATGTACCACCTAGCATGGGTTCGTAAAGGTTTTGAAGGTTACTTATACTTGCAGTATTTGCGATGCATTGTCAAAGTCGATTGAATTTTTTTTTTTTGTTAAAAAATAGTTGGCTAGAATCTGGCTTATGGTTGAATATATATTTTGTGCAGTGTGTGCACCATCCATTTTTCTTAATGCAATTAGATGTTTGTTTAGCATCCACTGATAATCTATCCAGTGGTAGGTGATACCTATGTATGAATTCTCACTCCATTTGTCGGTCCAAATGTCAAAACAAATGGAAACACATGTGTCAAGGCTACTGAAAATACCTTCGGTTCCAACATACCGTCCCTATAAAGCTGTATGATGTGTCGATGCACCGTTGTTGCACCATAAGGTCGTGCTTGTGGATTCAGTGTGACTTTATGGCAATGCCTTAATTTTGGATGTTGACCAGACCCCATACTAAGGCGCATGCCTCCAATCATCTTCGCGAGGGCATCCTTATAGTTCTCTGCACTAAATCGAAATAGCCTTGCTTCCTTTTTAGCACCATTGCTACTCCCGACAGTTGTTGTTAACCAAATTCAATCTCGTACTCGTTAGGATGTTTGGTTCGAAGGTGCTTGGTGAAGCTTCCATGTTCATCTCCACTTTTCTATGTGTAACTCGCCGTGCAACAATTGCAATACCCTCGGTCTTGCCATCTGGACCTTCCACTTTCCTAAAATGTACAGTAAAAATAGATAATTTAAGAAGGCATGGTGGCTTACCAAAAATAGGTGGAGCACATTATTCATCTTGCTTCCCGGCATCGGCCTTCACATCCTTTTCCGCTGCCCCTTCCATTACATTGTCTACATTATCCAGCTCATGTGTCTTGTCTTCACCATTAGGATGGTAAATTGGGGTTCTTTGCTCAAAGTTGGGTAGATAACAGGGTATCCAACCTGCTGCACTTCATCCATAGCAGGATTATCACCAAAATCAAAGAACTCCATCTCTTTATCCATCGCATGGCATCTACGTTCCGATTCTGATGAAGAGGTCAGAGCCTTGCCTTTGTCAATACTCTTTCTTGAGAAGTTACGATGGAAAAATGATGCCATTTCACACCTTCAAAAAAATATAACTGTCAAATTGCAACAAAAACAAAGAATCCCAGGATACAACTACAAATAAATTTCTGCAATTTTTTAAAAAGAGAGACACAAGTTATACAGTAACAATGAACTAAAACTTATACAAAAGGTAATTATTTAGTGAATCAGTGACTGAAAGTAGTTTAATTTTTTTGCATATGAAATTGTAAGTGTGAGAGTACTTTTTTTTTCTTTTGGATATCTGCAAATGTTACAACATGTCCTCTCTATTTATACGACGGTCAAATAGAAGCGTGTACAACAAATTTTTAAAATTTGAAAGTTTGAAGATTTTCCCTTCTGTTTGCCTCAATTCCAAATGCCAATGCAAAGCACACTAATGAAGTGTGATAAATTTGTGTTCCGTGAATCCAGCTAAAACAAGCCGAATAATTTCGACATCACAACATATCTACATATTCGTTCTTACACAATTCAATTGCCTACTACTCAATTATTCCCGCTCACATGCCTTCCAATTTTGCAATGACACATGTAGACTATATAGGTCTAGTATAGTGATGCAGCCTAAGTTTAACTTTTCCTTAGCAGTCTAGAGATGCTTTTATTGTTTCCCTTCCATGCCTTACCTTTGTTTTTTATTTTGGTGTTGACTTTGACAAGCTTTTGTGACAACTTTGTTTTTGGTGCAAGAGTTTCATGTTCATTTGCCTAGCTAGTTTTGTTTCGTCTTGGTTTTGCCTTCTTCTTTTTTTTTTTTTTTCAATTTGATGGTTTAGACCCGCCCGTTTTAGTGGGTTCATGTAGGTGAACTGGCAAGGATCCGCCACCTAGGTAGGTCTGGGGGTAGTTCCATACATGAAACCATCGGTGTCGGTCCGGGTTGGGTCCCGATTCAAACCTGACCTTAGGAGACGTCTATTCCTAAGGATGGAGCTAGCAAGAAGCAAGAATGAATATTTTTATAAGTCAAAGGAAGTGTGTCCTACTTAGGCTATAAACCCAAAACTAATCTACTGTAGTAAAACTAAGATAACTATACTCTAAATGATGATGCGCTAGTAGATAAAGATCAATATCAATGCTGTTTTAGGAGGTTGATTTATTTGTGTCTAACTAGATAGATTGGGTCTATTCAATTAGTTTAGTTAATAGACAATGCATGCTCTGATGAAGTATCACTTGAGGTAAATCACATTCTTAGTTATTTGAAAGAAACTCAAGAGAAAGGCTATATATGCAATTTCAAAACATTAAAGATGATGTGGATGCTAACTGGGAGAAAATAATTAGTTATTGATTGCTAGAAGTAGTGGTATGCTTCCATATAAAGCAATTGCTCAAGCAATTTGTGAACTAATGTAGCTTCAATGGTTGATAAAGGATCTAACATCGAATATTGATGAAGTTTTTGTTTATAGCATTAGTAAATCTATGATAAGCATGGGTGAAATTCCATTTTAATGCAAGCAAATGAAACATGTTAAAATAGATATGCATCTCATATAATAAAAAATTGTAGATGGAGAAATTTGGTTGTAACATGAATCTAGCTCATAAAAAAAAAAAAAAAAACCCTAGGAATTGTATATCCTAGTGGTATCAGCATTAGTCTCTTAAGTGAAATAATTATGTTTAAATTTCTTCTTCTCCATTATAGTGGCAAAAAAAGAGAAATTAAGAAACATACAATTACACATGACAGCTCAAGCTCAAACATCGAAGTCATTCTGTTTGTACATGTTATACTTGCAGGAATAAGAGTAGCTCTTAGTGATTGTGTGATAATTATGTTTAGATGTGTTGTGTGGGTTATGTTATGTTATAAGTCTCACTTTCTTTATTTTATTTGATCATAGGAAGATTAGTCATCTTGTTAATGTGTTATGTGTTACTTGGTCTAGTGTAGATGCCATGTGAGTTGGGTTATGTGTTTGAATTGTGAGGGAAATAGTGACAGACATCGAATAATATTATTTAACTAGGGAAGATAAGAATAAAGACAACAATTTTGAGAATTATATAACTGCAATTTGTAACCACTCTTGTTGTTGTATTTTTAAAGGGCCTTTGACTCTAGTGAATAGAGTGTTAGGTATTATATTTTCAAAATTTATTTTAATTGTATGAGGTCTAGGATTCTATTTTTAGTAGCCCTATTATTTGAAAAATAGGTAAATTTGGTAGAAGAATAAATAAGGCAAGAAACTTAAGAAAGAAGATATTATCTTAAATCGCCCTACAACAAAATCACAAACAAGATCTTGTAACACATACATCTTAATGA
Organism: Combretum micranthum; assembly: GCA_024138025.1. Classification (NCBI taxonomy): domain Eukaryota; kingdom Viridiplantae; phylum Streptophyta; class Magnoliopsida; order Myrtales; family Combretaceae; genus Combretum; species Combretum micranthum. Next base: position 497,871 of record JAMXBD010000122.1, on the reverse strand, counting down.
AGTCCTTGTCTTAACCAATTTTATATTATAGAAAGTTTGAATGAATGACATTTATTTCTTAGCTTAAGGGGGGCATGGGAAGGTGATATAAAATTAAATTTTCTTTTGCTATTTTTTGGTTTATTATTTTGTTTGTAGTATGTAATTTTATAAGATATGAAATGATTAATTTTTTTTCCATCTACTTTTCTTTTTTCTTTTCTTATTTAGATATGTGTGTATAACAAGGTAAATTTGAATAATATCTAAAGATATGATAATATTTTTCAACAAATAAGGTTTATGTTCTTTATAAAATCGTATTGAAATCTTAAATACAAAGAAGTGTTTATTTTTCATATTCAATAAATCTTTGAAATTAAATTTAATCAAACAAAAGACAATAATAAGTTCATGTCAAAGCAATTTATATCTTGGTTGTTATTTAATATATCTAGTTGCACATCACTTTAAGGATTAGAAAAAGATGCAATAAGCTCATGACAATTGAAAATTTTTTTATCTATCTAGTTTTCAACATCCACAACTGCCTCTTCTATAATGCTCCTATAGAGAGTTTTTCATAGTTTCCAAACTTTAGGCTTTACATTTATCTTTACTATAGCATGCTTATGGATTTAAGATATTATCTTCTCTCATTTACTACATCATGATCATCTAATCTTGGTAAATTTTCATTGGCAGTTACCCATATAAGTACATTAATTTTTTTCCCTTTGCCCTACCAATTGTTCTTGTCTTCTTCGACAAAAACATTTACCTTGTCTCGTGCAGCCATCTTTTCATTTTTTTCAAATTTTTCAGGTAAATTTTCCTCTAGACCTTCTTTTCACAGTAAATACTCTCCTTTGACTCAACTTTTATTACCTAGTATAGCCGATAAAAGTTAGAGAACTTCTTTAACCTGGTTCATTCATCTTACGCATAATAGTCAAACAACTTTTTCATTTGCAACACTCAATCCAAAAACTCCTTAGTCCTACTACTTCTAGTGAAAGATGGAATAATATTAATTTTCTTACGTTTTTCAACATGTTCACCTTTCCTCTAATCTTACGCATCAAATTTTTTATACTAGTTCTCATGGTTTCTTGCGTACTCTTGTCTTGTCACTTTTTTATTATTACTATTGCCTTATGACATCTTTTTTTTTTAAAAAAAAAAAAAGAAATGATCGCGAACTTACCACAAAGTGTGGAACTCTTTGCTCCAATACCAAACTGATGTGTGTCTCTTTACCAAACTAATGCAAATTTAGTGTAAAAATGTCTTTTTATATTAGAAGTGTAGAATCATTTAGTCTAATACCATACTGATGGTCACTTTACTAAATTGATGCATACTTGACAATGATTTTTAGTTTAATGTAAAATTTTTTTTGGGTCTTTTTTAATAAGCATAAAAATAAAATATGAACACAATTCATATTCAATTGATACCACAAATATTACTATTTGAATTGGTTTGTGATTAAGGTTATAATTTGATAGAGATCATGAATTATAAAGCTATCAAGAGTTAAAAGAACTAAGATTTAATGAAGATGTTCTCCACAATCTATAACAAGATTGATAAGAACACAACGAATGTAAAGATAATATATTTTAAAATATGATTCCATCCTAAGTTTCTTCTCTCTTTTTCTTTTTTATTTTGCCAAATTTAATTCTCATCACCTTGGTATTAAGAAGACATAGCAAAGCTTTTTAAGGATGTTGACTAAGGTGGAGATTAATCTCAAAGTAAATCAACTTCTAGCTTTTGGCCAAAAAAAAAAAAGAAAATCAATATCTAGCTATTATTCTATTTAAAGCAATCCTGTTACTTGGAAAAATGAGAATTAGTTGATGCGTGCTTGATAGATGTTTCTAATTTAACGTAAAAACTAAATTTTTTGGGTCTTTTTTATATAAGAAGTGAAGAACCATTTGCTTTAATATCAAACTGATGTGTCTTTCTTTACCAAATTGATGCACTATTGACAAAGGTTTTTAATTTAACTAAAAATTGACATTTTGGGTCTTTTTTAATAAATATAAAAACAAAATATGAACTTAATTAATATTTAATAAATACAACAAATATGACTAATCAGGTTGGTTTATGGTTCAAATTATAATTCTATAAAGACCATGGATTATAAAGCTACCAAGAGTTAAAAGAATTAAGGATTCAACTAACGTGTTTGCCACAATCTATAACAGGATCAATAACAACACAATATATAAAAAAGAAAAGAAAAAGATAATATCACTTGATATTTAAGACACAAAGAGACAAGACTTTACAAGTCTCACAAAGAAATTAACACAAAACTCTATTCCCAAAAATAAGAAAACTTAAGCATATATATTGGCACATATGACAATGCTAGTAAGACCTAATATAGTTGAAAATTGACCAAACAATAAGATAGTAAATAAAAAATAGATACTTGAAAAACATAATTTAATCTTAAAATACCTAAAACCAAAATAGAAAAATAACATATTTAAAAGTATGACTGCATCTTACATTTCTTCACTGCTCTTTTATTTCTTTGTTTTTTTTTTCCCTAATTTAATGCCTACCACCTTCTTGTTAAGAAGACACATAAAACTTTTATGAATATTGATTAAGGAGGATATTAATCTCATAATAAATGAACTTCTAGTTAATTTGTGAAGTAACTAGGCTCCGACAATTAATAGAGGACCTAAGATCAAAGATTGATGAAGTTAGTCTATAGAATTAATATATTTGCAACAACCATTGTGAAAAAATTTGGTTCAATATGAGTGAATGAGGCATGGTTATTATTTTAAGGAATCACAACTTTGAAGATGGAGGATTTCAATTGTAATACGTTGCCACTTGAAATTAAGCATTGGATATTTAAACAAAGTCCTTTTCTTAGCGATTTTTTATTTTATTTTATTTATTTTCTTCTCCTTCTTTAGAGAGCCCAAGTAAGTTAAGAATTTTTTTTTTTTAAGTTGAAAAAACTATTAAAAAATTATATTTGATTTTCACTTTTTTTTACTACTTTTTAGTTGTAATTCTTGATTTTATGATATATTATTAAATTCTTTTATATATATACATATATTTTTCATATTGAAATATACATGTAAAATAAGGTAAATTTGCATAATATATTCAAAATATTTCCACATATAATAATCCCTTTAATTAAATAAATTTATCAAATAAAAATATTCCATGATCTTGATAGTTTTTTTTTATTAATTTATTGACCTAGTGCTTGGAATTTAATAAGCTCATGTCAATTTGGGGGAAAGGAAAAAATATTATATATTTTTTAAAAAATTATGAGAATGCTATTAGAATGAAAATAATCTCAGTTTAGACAAGTTACTCTGTCTCTTCACCTCGTCTCTTTAAGAGACAATATAGTATCGGTAATACCTCATTCCTTGAAGAGACGAGGTCATAAGCTAATGACCTCGTCTCTTCAAGAGACAAGGTTGGCATACATAAAATTTGGCCACAATCTTTTTTTTCCTCATTTTGTCAGTCCTCTCCCTCGAAAAAATCCTAAATCTCAAACCCTAACCTTAACTTCATCAATCCCATACCCATTTATCAAAAAATCGAGATGTAATCTTGAATAGGTTCGATCACCAAGCGTTGTAAAAGTCATCATTTCGTGTAAAAGAAAAGAAATCCCCTAAATTTCGTGTACTGAACTCCATTGTAAGTGTTGGTGATTTTTGCTTAATTTTTCACTATTATTGATGTTGCATTGTTAAATATTAGGTGTTGTATATGTTGTTAGTATTTTTTTTTTTAATTGTGAAGCACGTTGTATGTTAGATGGGTGTTGTACGTAGTGTTATATTGTGGAGTGGTAATGCGATTTCCTATATGCTGTTGATGCTGCTTTGTGTATAATGTGTGATGTAATTATGATGATACTCAATAGTTTTAGAATTTAGGAACCAAATTATGAATTCATATATTATTATACATCATATGCTTGATCATATACTATTATAAGACCAAGGTGGATATAGTAGCAGTAGCAACATGGTTGTCAAACTCAAGTTTCTCCTTATAATCGTCAAGGGGTCCGTAGAATCGGAACGTAAAATCGAAACGTAGAATCATAAAATTCTACAACTAATATAAATTTTTCTTGCAAAAACCATCGTTATACTTACTAAACTAATAAAACTTTAAATAAATTATAAAAATAAAGAATTTAGTATTAAATTAGTTACAGACAACCAAAATTTAAGTTTTACCAATCATAATTCACATACTGTCATTAATATATTTAGTACAATTTTATAATTATAATAATTATTTTTATTTAATGATGATTCATAATCTACAATTATTAAGATGTATTACAAATCATTTAAATTATCATGTGTGAGTAGCTAGTTTTGTATAGTAATGAACATTTTCATGTTCACTATATATTTGCACAAAAAATCATTGCATTTATGGAAAATAAATTATATATAGAAAATTATTAAAAAAGAAAAAATATAGCACTATATATATTAGTTTAATTTTCATTCAAATTGTTCAAATATATCAGAGTGTATAACCTAAAAGAAAAAAACTCTCTAAAAAATACAAAAAAAAAAGAAAATAAAAGGAAAAAATATTTAAAAAACTAAAATTAAGTTAGATTAAGATAAATATCAAGAACCAACCTTAAAAACCCTAAATTTAAATAATTAAATTGATTGCATTTTTAAAATTTAAATAGAAAAAAAGTGTAAAATTACAACTTTACGATTTTACTACGATTCTACTTATGATTCTACCACTAATTCTTCGATTCTACTTATGATTCTACGATTCTACTTACGAGTTTACTCAAAAAATGATTTTGTATGTGAGTTGAATCGAAATCTCATCATCAACTCGTAAACTCGTAGAAACGTATGAGTAGACTCAGGAGTTTGACAATCATGGATAGCAAATATGTTAAATGATAGGGAGTATAATTCATAAGTCATGATGGAGATTTCATGCATTCAACCTATGTTTCATGAGATGGCAAGGATAAGTGAGGAAATGGATATGGCCAGGTTTGTACTGTATGCTCAGGGCAATATTCCAGAGACCCATACCTTTCACCTGCCGATGGGGAAGTGGAGGAAGTTGCAGCACTCACTGGCCTTTCTGTCAATGGACAGACAATTACTGGCACAACTCAGATATTGGCCAAGATTATGCCACTAGTTATTAAGAGTTAGACTCAAGGCTGGTGTGGATATAGATGGTGGCCGCCTAAAGATGTCGTTGAGATGCACACTTTAGAGTACCAGATCCTACAAATGATATGACAATTCTACGCTATGCTAGGGCATATATTCTACTGTTACTAAGGAGGGTTATTGTTATAGATAAATCATCCAATTTGGTTCACATGGTGTACTTCCAGCTACGCGATGACTTTGAGAGAGCAAGTGTCACGCCCCAAAGGATATCCTAAACATGACAACCCAACCACACTCAATATTAAAACTTAGAAATAACTACTTAGTAATGTAAAAGCTTAGATACAGAGTGTAAGATACTTTCATGACCATAGAGGACCATTCTTTGCATTGGGTAGTTTAAGGAGTTATAGAAATAGCATTCAAGAATAGAAATCATAACATCTTAACTTAAGCAAAAATATAATAAAAGTGGCATACCCCTATTGAAGTAATTACATAAGCTCCAAAGTCTTTTTTTTTTTTTCAAAAATAAATATATAGGAGATTTTTATGGAAGTTTAGGTCTACTTCTATACCATGACTTCTTCTAAAAAGCTCCTTAAGTCAAAAGTCGATGCCTGAGAAAAGTATCTTCGGGGCTTCAACCAAAGAAAAGGAAATTGCAGCAAATATCTAAGGGGGTGTAAGCTTATTTGCTTAGTGAGAAATATTCCCATAACAATGTCATACAACAAAATCAAATAAGTTAATTAAACAAGCATATTTAATGCATCATACACATAGGCAAGCAATGCATAAGATTAACCGAAAATCATATGCTTGAATGGATTTATGTGCTTCATTCGGGTTAAGTGTTCTAGACTCATACGACCATAATTCGCAAATAGATTTTTATAGTTCTTTCGAGCTACTACTTGCCTTTAAATTGTAGTTCTTAGGCTCTTATGTGCACTTGCAGATTTACAGGCCCCTGCGTACCACCACCACTATGCATTTGTCCTACCAAGTATAGCAATGAATGCAAGAAGACCCACTTCATGTTATGTATGGATTCATTTAATTAAATACTCTTGGCATGATATTAAATATTTTATAGGCGATCATAGAATTGGAAGACACTTCAATATAGTACTAAATAACAATTTGATCGTAAACAAGTCAAGTCTCGATATACTTAGAATAATTTCAACCATATTATAAGGCACATGCACTTTCCATATTTTTATCTTTTCCTATTTTAGTGCTACTATAATACAATCAAAATCATAAGTACCAAAATTAAGGAAATAATCTCACTCAGCCATGACTCGAGCAATCAACTAGTTGTAATAGTCCTCGAGGTAAGGAATGTCACCTTCCTCATCACCTAAATAAAAGAAATACCCAAAATGAGTATTTCGTAGAAGTTCTACTTAAACTTTCTAATTCTATTTCATTATTTTTGTCAAAAATTGGATAAGGAAAAGTCCAAACTTAAAATGGCCATAACTTACTCATTTTAACTTGGCATTTCGCATATTAGTAGTCATTTTCTACTTGCTCAAAAAGATCTATCTATTTCTAAGGTTATTTTTAACATTTAAAGTTATTTGGTTTTGAAACGGGTCGATACATAATTGATCCGAAATTTCCAGCCTTCAAATTATAATTTTTCCAAGTTTTACATCATCCAAAAATCTATAGCAAGCACACAGATATTTATATAATTGAAAATCCTTTAATATAGGTATATACTCATATTATACGCATGATTTTAGTGATGTTGCTCGAACAATGATTTTTCTTAGAACAATTTATTTTAGAAATTTGAAAAGTGAAGTTTACAAAATCTCTTTTTGAGTTGTTGGAATAAAACTTTAAAATTTTGAGTTTGTTATAAAAGAGTGCCTACTCATGATAATGGTTATTTTTGTATTCCTTTAACTTTATAAAAATGCATTTACTTTTTAAAAGTTTGATTCTTTAAGTTGTTTACTAAATTTTTATCTTCTAAGAGGATTTTAAACTAGTGAGTTGATTTTAAACTTGACTTGAAAAAATTGTTTTGTTCTCATTGTTCATCAAGTGTTGGCATAGCCATAAAAACAAGTTTTTAAGAAAAATTTGCGTAGCAAAAAATTATCAACATTAAAAACTTATGATTACTATTCAACATGTTGAAAAGAACGATGACCCAATTTATTCCTATTTTATGAATGCCAAATTGGACTTTTATTGATTAATTGATAAATTATGAATTTGGCACTTAAAAATATTAATTTATACTTTCAGGCCTTTAAAGGAGTTATTTTATGGAAAGAAAGCAAAATGGGTCAAAAATGCAAAGTTTGGACTAAAAAGTGATTACCACAACAAAGATAAGCCATGTCTATCAACCATGTCAAAGAAAAGAACAATCAAGTTCTAAATCTCAAGTTTTGGAATGACAGCTCAGTGACATGACTTGTCACAAAGCATGTCAAACTGGAATTTCACTTTGCAAAGACACGACCATGACATGACATATCGTTTTGAAGATTGAAAACAGCTGTGACATGACTTCGGGATAAGCCGTGTCCCAAGTCGTATCAATGAAGAAAAAAGACCACAGTAAAAGACACGACTCTGGAACAAGCCGTGTCCCCAGCCGTGTCAATTTTTACATAAAGAAAAACAGCTCGACATGCCTAGTGACACGACTTGTCTCCAAACCTATCGATTTTGACAGTTCGTTACTTTTTGAGAAATGGCTTTTTTATTGAATAGTAACCCCTATTTAATAAATTAATATCTATTGGGCATTAAAAGGGTGTTACTTTGGAAAGCCAAGAGACCCGTAACTCCTGTAACTTCCCATTTCTTCCATAATGAGCATTCAATTCCATTTATGAAAGAATCATTATATATTGAAGGTGAAGGAAGAATCAAGAAGAAAGGAAGCAAGAGAGCAAGTACAGAAATTATACACGAGTTCTTCAAGTGTTTAACAACAAGTCAAGACTATCTTGGATTAAAGATCCACAATTTTGAGCTTCATTTTCGAGTGATATCATGAATTCTGTTTGTTTTTGGAACTTCATATTCTCATTAACTACTATGGAAGAGTAAATTTTTGGATCTGGGTTTTGTTCAACTTTAATTTTATTTTGTGATGAGGATTTAGGCTTAATAAAAGATTGATGTTCTTTTGTTCAATTGCATGTTCCTTAATGTTTCTTAATTTTGTATATCCGAATGCAAATTTATTTCTAATTTTCATTTAAGCTAATTGAAAGATTGCTTTTTATGAATTGATCTATGCCATTGATGAGATTCGTTTGTAATTCTAGACATAGAACAACAAGAATCTTTTGTGACTATTGAAATTCCAATGAGTTCATGTTCTTAATGCAGCTTAAGTTGCTATTGTTTAAAGAGAAATCCTAATTGATTAACTTAGGTTTAGAAAAATTGATAGATTTGAAAGAATTATCATTTTGTTTGAGAAACTCAGCAGCTTAAGAACTAAATCAAATTTGTAATTTCCAAGAATTCACATGATAAATTAGATTAAGACAAAATAGATTGTTTGTGTTAATTGAATCTTGCTTATTATTAGTGCTAGTGTATTTGTTTCTCCTAGTAAATTAAATATAGTTAGCAGTATATTAGTAATAGGAAATCATCAAATTGTCAGTTACATAGTAGAGAAATGGTAATATTAGTACTTGATATCCAGATCCCAGAGGATGACACCCGTATTAATTCTATTCTGCAATTGATAGGTACACTACCTATTGCCTTTATAGTGAATTAAGAACGGGCCTTTATAAATTTAAAACTACACTTGAAGGTAACTATCAGAACACAGTTGAACCATTATCCTAGGTCTTAATAAGAATTTCTCCTAAGTGTTTAAAATTATTTCTCTTGAGAGTTTAGTCTCCTATTTTTATATAAAAGAAATATCCCATTTTATTTTGAAATTTTTATTAAAGCAACAACATCATTTTATGATCAGGCATGAATATGAACTTATAGTTATATTATAAGATGAAAAATAAATCCATGTAGAAAATAAAAAAGATGGAAAATTAAATAAGCATATAAGAACAAAATATGAAAGTCTTAGCTTGTTAGCAAGACTTCTTGAAACGTAGAATTGGACAAGTTCCATAAAAATAAGACAAGTTTAAAGAAAGAAAAAGTGGAAGTCTTAGATTTTTATTAAAGTCTTCCCGAGACTTAAAAATGGATAAGTTCCATAAAAAAAGAAAAAAACAAGATAATAGCAAGAAAATATGGGAGTCTTAGATTCATGTCAAGGCTATCCGGGACATAGATTATGGACAAGTCTATGACTAGAAGTGACTAGTCTTATTTATTATGAGAAATAGATAAGAAACAAAATAGAGCATAACAATAACAAAAGCAAAATAAGATGTTATGTTAGTAAGCTTTAGGCTCTAATATATATATATATATATATATGGATAGATATATATACTTTATATACACATACAGAAAATTAGATTATTAGCATAAACAAAATAAGAACATAACAAGAATCGTAAATGAACATAATGTTGAATAAGACATGAACAAGTTGTTGTTTCCATGATATCTTCCCTAATATAGTGCTTATGGGGTTTTAGAAATCATAACACACAAAGTATTTATGTTATATTAACATGAAGGAAAGGAGAAAGTTTAGTGTTTACCTAAACTTGAGGATGGAGTGTGGAAGATGAATGGAAGAAAATTTTGTGAAAACACAATGGAGAGGGGGAGGGAGTGTCATGGCAATAGAGGAAGAAGAGAGAGGAGTTGTGGAGAAATTTTTGTAAAGTTTTGTTTTATGTAGAAGGGAGTGTAAAGAGTGAAAGAGGAATGAGATATTTATAGAGTTTTTGAATGAAAATAAGAGTGAATTAAGTCAAATAGAAAAGAAATTAAAATAGATAGAGAGAGAGGAAAGGGACTGTCATGAATAAGAGAAGGGAGAGGAATTGATTAAATTTGTGTTTTTTTAATGAAAAGTAAGTAATGTGTAATGTAAGTTATGTATAAATTTTATAGGAAAAGAAAATATAAGACATAGGTGTGTAAGAGTGTAAGAATAGGTAGTCAGAAAAAGTAGAGATAGTGAAATAACAATGAATAGTAGTAAATAGTACTTGAATAGTAAACAAGACGAATAAATTACCGGTAATAAAAAAATAAGCATAAAAAGGCTATATCTGATATTTTTAGAAGCCAAAAAAAATTTTAATGTATATTTTATGAATCCTCATCTTATTACGAGTCTAAATATGTTATCGAAATATTTTTATTATTTTGTGTGTCGAGACCCTAATTTCAGAAACTGATCCATTCAGATCTAAATAAACGAATTTTTTACGAATATGATCCTTTTATTTTAGATAACATTATTTTGGATATATTCTAAGATTATCTCATTTATATTGTTTTAGAGTTTCAAGCTTAGATTGCCGGATCTAGACTCACTAGAGCTTGTAGATGACTTAGTTGACATTTTAGGGTTCCGGTTGACTTCTGGTCGTAGAGTTTATACATAAAACTCATCATAAAATTTAGGGGTTTACAACCTACCTCAAAGAAATTTTTGTCCTCAAAACTTGACTTTCATACTTGACTTACTGAATGGATTCGGGTATCTTCGTCAAATTTCATCCTCAGCTTCCCACATGGCTTCTTCGTGAGAATGGTTCCTCCATAGAACTTTGGCATATCCAATTTCCTTGTTCTGAGTCTTTGAACTTTCTGATCTAAGATTTGAATTGGGTGTTCCTCATAAGTCAAATTCTCCTTTAACCATACTTGCTTTAGCTCCATGATCCGATTGGGTCAAGTATATGTTTCTTAACACTGAAACGTGGAACACGTTATGTACTCCAGATAAATTTGATGGCAATGCCAAGCGATAAGCTAGATCTCCTACCCTTTCTAGTATTTCAAATGGTCCAATATACCTTGGCTTAGCTTCCCTTGTGAACACACTTGATGTATGCTCTTTATAAGATTCACTGTTAAATGTACGTAATCTCCTACATTAAACTCAAGAACTCTTTGCTTTGGTCCGCTCAATCCTTGACCTATCTTAAGCTTCTTTCATTCTTTATTGATAATTCGACTTTACTATTGCATCTTAGATAAGATCGGCCCCAATAGCCAGCTTCTCTATGTCATCCTAAAACAAAGGCGACCTCCATCATCATCCATATAAAGCTTCATAAGATGGCATCTGGATGGTTGAATGATGTTATTATATGCAAATTCTACCAAAGATAAGTGTACTTTCCAGCTTCCTTTAAACTCCTTGACTCACGCTCTTATCATGTCTTCTAGGGTTTAAATCATCTGTTCTAATTGTCCATCAATTTGAAGGTAATATGCGGTATTGAAATGTGGCTTAGTCCCCATGTACTTTTGTAAACTTATCCAAAACTTTGACACAAATCTCAGGTCTCGATTGGACATGATTCTAGTTGGGACTCCATGTAACCTCACAATTTACTTCACATATAACCTAGCTAGTTTATCCATTGAATATGTCATATTGATTAGGAATGAAGTGTGTTGACTTGGTGAGACAATCCACTATGACCCATATTGCATCAAATCTAGCTGACGTTCTCATTAATCCCCACACAAAGTCCATTATGATTTGATCCCACTTCCATTCGAGTATGGTCAATGGCTCAACAATCCTCCTGGTCATTGGTGTTCAATCTTCACTTGCTGACATATAGTGTACTTCATTACAAAATCGGCCAGATCTCTCTTCATGCCATTTCACCAATAGTGGCTCTTAAGATCCTAATACATTTTGGTTCCCCCGGGATGCACGGTATACCCCAAATTGTGTGCTTCACTCATAATTTCTTTCCTCATCTCTTTGTCATCCAAAACACACAATCTTTCTTTCTTCCTCACCACATCTTCATCATCTATCTTAAAATCAGAATACCTCCCCTCCTGCACTTCTTGTTTCAACTTCTACATTGTATCATCATAACATTGCGCTTCTTTGATTCTTTCTATTAAGGTCGTTTCCATCACCATACTAAATAACTCCACTTATGTATCCTGTCCCAAAAACTCAATACTCAACTTTTCAAGTTCCTTTATTAACTCTTTTTGGCTTGTGAGCAAAGTAGCAACTTCTTTATGGTTTTTGTGACTTAATGCATCTACAACTACATTCACTTTTCCTGGGTAGCAGTTGATTTTGAGATATAATATTTAATCAACTCTAGCCATCTCCTTTGTCTCATGTTCAACTCTTTCTGTATGAACAAATATTTGAGGCTTTTATGGTCCGTATAGATTTCACACCTTTATCCATAAAGATAATGACTCCATAAATTGAGTGCAAATACCACTACAGCTAGCTCAAGATCGTGAGTTAGGTAATTTTGCTCATGTGGTCTTAATTGTTGCGACGCATAGGCAATCACCTTTCTATCTTGCATTAGTACACATCCGAGACCATTTCTTGAAGTGTCATTATGCATTGTGTAGAGCTTTTCTAGATTCGATAGTACTGAAATTGGTGCAAAAACAAGTTGTTGCTTAAGCTCTTGAAAGCTTTGTTCTCTCTTCTCCATCCACATGAAATTCTCATTTTTTTGGGTTACTAGGTCAAAGGCTTGGCTATTTTTGAAAAGTCTTTTACAAATTTCCTATAATAACCAGTTAGACCTAGAAAACTTCTCACTTCCGTTACTGTCTTTGGCGGTTTCCATTCCGCTATCGCCTTTACCCTCTCAGGGTCCATAGATATACCTTCTTGTTACAAATGACATAAGAAAGAGATGTGATCCAACCAAAAATCACACTTTAACAATTTGCCATACAATTCATATTCCTTCAACATTTGTAGCGCCATTCAAAGGTGCTCCTCATGTTGTTCGTGCATCTTTGAATAGACAAGTATGTCATTGATGGACACTATAACACTCATCCAATAAAGGCTTGTACACTTGGTTCATTAAGTCCATGAAGGTGACAAGTGAGTTTGTTAATCCAAAAGGCATCACTAAAACTCATAGTGCCCATATCGCATTCAAAAAGCTATCTGCGATACATCTTCAGGCTTGATCCGTAATTAATGGTATCCAAAACACAAATCAATGCGTGAAAACATGCTTGCTCCTTATAACTGATCAAAGAGATCATCGATTCGCCGTAATAGGTACTTGTTTTTTATCGTAACCTTGTTAAGCTTTCAATAATCTATACATACCTTCATGGATCCATCTTTCTTTTTCACAAACAACACCGGGACTCCCCAAGGTGAGACATTTGGTCTAATGAATCCTTTCTCTTGCAACTCTTGTAGTTGCTTCTTTAGCTCCTTTAGCTCGACAGGTACCATGCAATACGATGCCTTTGATATGGGTTTTGTATTTGCCATCAAATCAATTTCAACGTCGATCTCTCGCTTCGGTGGCAATCTAGGCAACTCATCTGGAAAGACATTTGGAAATTCGTTGACAATAGGAATATTATCCACAATGGGTTCCTCTTTCCCTTTCTCCGTATTATCGACATAACTACAAATCCCCTCTTCGACTTCCTTTATTAACTCAAATGAATATAACTCCTTCCTCTTTGAAATTGTAGACTCACCAACGAACACAAACTCTTTTCCCAATTTGCTCCAAGAATTCTACTTTCTTATTCCAACAATCAACCGTAGCTTTGGTAAAAGATAACCACTCATACCCAATATTACTTCATACTTGTTCATTTCTAGCACTATGAGATCGCAAGTGGAAGAACATCCTTGAATCGGCAAAGGGCAATCTCTTTCGTCACCATGATACTCCCCATGGGGGCCTTTATCATAAAGATAGAGGTAGTTGCGGTTATGAATAATCTCATCTTCTTGGCCAAAATAGTCGTGATAAAAGAATGAGTCGCTCTAGAGTAAAAAAGGGCATAAACGGTCTTGTGACCTACTTGTATGTTCCCTATGTTCAATACGTGGGGTTACTTACTTCCTACTTCTCATTCTAAGGTTCTATTTACTTGTATTTCTAACGGTTATATTCTCTATTTTATATCTTATGAAAATAAAGAAATAACTTATTAAGGGTTTTAAGGCTAACATGTAACCAAATCATAGCTATAGTCATCTTCTTCCTTAAGAGCAGCTAACTTCGTTCCTTCATCCTCCATTGACTCTCTAGGTTATAGATCCTTAATTCGAGCATCAAAGATCCAGCACGATTCCCACCACCATTTCTATTTCCAGCTTTTGTTGGAGCAGGCCTTCCAGATAGTCCCGATGATTGAGCTAGGGTACTCTTTTTTTGTGGACATTCATTGGCAAAATGCCCAGTTTTTTGCAGACACAACATGCTGTCAATGCTTACTTTGGGCAATCTGGAATCATATGGTTTAGATCTCCACAAAAGTAGCACTTATTTTCCAATGGGGGCACATCTTTGGATAGTGTATCCCTTTGCATTTCCAACAGATTATAGGCTTAGGTGCATCTTTCCTTCCGCTAGTATTTCCTCTGAAGTTGCTGGCTGGTCTGAATCTTTTTTATGGATGGGTCGAACTTTCTCCATGATGGAATCTCCTCCTAAACACATGAACTTTCTTTTCTGTCGTCCTTACCTTCCTTTTCTTAGCTCCTTCGACTATTCGAGCTCTCTCCACCAATTCTCGTAAAGTCCTTATGTCAAACTCTTCTAAATTGACACATAAATCGTCATCCAGCCCACTTAGAAAAACCTGCATTTTCAATTCTTCACTATACTTATATGAGTCAGAGGCATATTGGAGTAGTTGACTGAACTTTGTCTCGCATTGTTCAATGGTTCGGCCTTGTTGTGTAATATGTAGAAAAGCAGCATTGTACTGGACTTGAAGACTTTCGAGGAAGTAGTTCTCTAAGAATTCCTAGTGGAACATGTCCCATGTGATCGAGGGTATCAATTCTCTGATTTTAGACTCCTACCACCCTCTAGCATCAGGCGAAGCATATACGTGCCATAGTTAATCCTTAGATGGTGGGGCACTTCGAATGCTACAAATCATCTTTCGATTTGGGTGAACCAGTCCTCCGCCTCATTGAGTTTGTCAAAGGCTCCATCAAAATACCAATTACTCTTAATGAACTCAGGTAAAAAGCTCCTATAAGGTCTTGGAGGTCGCGGTGGTAAGGGCATAATATGTGATTGTGCATCTCTTAGTGCGAAACTTCTACTGAAGCTTGTGGTACCTATTATTGTAGAGTTGGTGCCATTGCATGCACATTTTGTTGTTGTATGAGAGTATTTAATATTTGTGCTAGTTATCCAAAAGTTGCTTGTAGATTGCCTTGTTGGTTCAGTGGTGGGGCTTGTGGATTTGGAGGTAGCATTTTGGGTTGATTTTCTCCCTCCATATTTCGTTAGAGGTGCATTGCTACTGACAACGTCTTCTTCTAGCTTAACTGTTTAGATTTTAATTACGTAACCTCATAAAATCTTTTGATAATTTATTAAATCTTTAAGTGAAACTTGCGGAAATGACAAAAGTTTAAGTTAACAAGAACCATAATTTCTTAAATGAAAAAAAAATCATGAAATAAGCAAAGGAATATACAAAATCAAATCATAAAAACAAAATTTCGATAATCATAATAAACTTCATTTAATAGAAACATCCATAGGTGCAAGACCCTTACAAACTGAAATTAAAAATGACAAAGACACCTAATACAAACATTACATTGAAAAAAACAAAACAAACACCTTTCCGCAAAACAGGAAAATTAAACTACCCGACATAATGTCCTAGGTCTTTTGCAAAATTTCTATTAGACATTCTATGAGATATGCTCAATCTTTCCTACTCAACTTCCTTCCTCTTTCGCTCATTCTTTCAACATCCATCTCTTTCTCTTTTTACTTTTTATGGGGATTGAGCATCACCCGGATTTCTACTTGATGCTCCCTTATATTGCTTCCTCATAAACTCTTTCAAATATCTTCCTACAGATATCCTTTTTCTTCCTTGCAATTTCTTGGCACGAGCCGGTAGTCTTGCAATTGCTTCTTCCCTAAGAATTCCTTCATCCATCTCGTTGTTGGAAAAGTGCAATAGATGATTGATTTGAGACCTTTCGAGAGTGGTGTGTCAAGGACTAGACACTTGTGATAGGTTCTGGCGGCCCATTGAATATTCGCTTTGCTTATGTACATTCCTCCATAGTTGGGGATCTAAAGTGACATCATCAGAATCAATTGTCACAACATTGAGATTCTAGGGTCCATTCCTGGCATTTACTTTCAGCATCGAGGTAGTTGAGCAGCTTGTTGTAGGTAAGTTAGCACAAGGCTCTTACTCAGAGAAGTTTCTAACATTCCCGTAAGAGTTGTTCTCTCCCTCAGTCCATAACTAATCTTCCCATGGCACTATAGGGTCAAGTCCCGTATTGTCATCCTCAAGGTCCTCTTCCAGGTCTTCTTCTTCCTTGGCTCCTTCCATCCCTGCATCCATCAATATCTCATCATCTCTAAGTTGGAGTCTAGTTATATTTGGTAGCTAGAAAGATTTCTCTTCGGGAGCTTGGAGAATATTCTAGTATATACTGTGCCAATGAAAGTGTCCTTCATAATTTGTTCTCATCCAATCACTATGATCCTTTAGCTCATCATGGGCATAGATGTACAACGGGCCTAACTTCCTCCATGTCTGGAAATTGGGAAAGGTGGTTGATCTTTCATTTCGGAGCAC
This sequence comes from Combretum micranthum, assembly GCA_024138025.1. Taxonomy (NCBI): domain Eukaryota; kingdom Viridiplantae; phylum Streptophyta; class Magnoliopsida; order Myrtales; family Combretaceae; genus Combretum; species Combretum micranthum. Next base: position 480,970 of record JAMXBD010000122.1, on the reverse strand, counting down.
AAAAGTGGCTTCTTGCAACATTGACTCGTTATACCAAATTCTCACGATGCCCTCCACAGCATTTATCACTTTAATTTCCAACCAATTTTGCTTCCTCAAGGGGCAATACCTAATCTTTTCAGTCACTTCCTCCCACATAGAATGTTTTAAGCCTTTCTTTCACAAGCTAAACATTTCTTTCAAGGATTTTGGTGTCCTACTAGGGCAAACTCCTCACATAGGATCCTTATCTCATTCGGTAATTGGCAAAGGTCTTATTGTGTTCTTTTGAAATTTCTTCGCATGAACTTGAGCCTCTCCTAATGTCATCTATTCACAAAATGAAAGGACGTCCACATCTAAATCTACCCATACAATTCCTATCTATGTCTCTTTATTTCCATTCTATTTATTTTTCTAAGTCCATTTCTATTGCCATGATCTTTATTCTTATTACTCTGATACCAACTTAAACTATCACACCCCAAAAGGTATCATAAACGTGATAGCCCACCATACTAAGCTTATGAATGACTACCTTAATCATACAAAAGCTTCGATATCGAGTGTAAGGCATACTTTCATGACCATAGAGGCCCATTCCTTTGCAACGGGTAGTTTAAGAAGTTATAGAAATAGCATTCAAGAATGGAAATCATAACATCTTAACTTAAGCAAAAATATAATAGAAGTATTACAAATAGAAAGGGGGCATACCCCTATTAAAGTAATTATATAAGCTCCAAAGCTTTTTTTTTTTTCCAAAATAAATATAGAGGAGATTTCTATGGAAGTTTATATCTACTTCTATATCATGACTTCTTCCAAAAAGCTCATTAAGTCAAAAGTTGATACCTGAGAAAAGTATCTTTAGGGCTTCAACCAAAGAAAGGGAAACTGTAACAAATATCTAAGGGGCTGTAAGCTTACTTAATTAGTGAGAAATATTCCCATAATAATGTAATTGTGCAACCAAATCAAACAAGTTAATTAAACAAGCATATTTAATGCATCATACACATAGGCAAGCAATGCACAGGATTAACTGAAAATCATATGCTTGAATGGATTTATGCCCTTCATTCAGGTTTAGGTGTTCTGAACCCATACGACCATAATTCTTAGATAGATTTTTATAGTTCTTTCAGGCTACTACTTACCTTTAAATTATAGTTCTTATAGACTCCTACGCGCCACTTGCAGATTTACAGGCTCCTCCATACCACCACTACTATGCACTTGTCCCACTAGGTATAGAGGTGAATGTAATGAGACTTACTTCATGTTATGCAAGGATTCATTTAATTAAATACTTTTGGCATGATATTAAATATTTTAAAGGCGATCATAGAATTGGAAGACACTTCAATATAGTACTAAATAACAATTCGATTATAGACAAGTCAAGCCTCAATATACTTAGAATAATTTCAACCATATTATAAGGCACATGCATTTTCCATATTTATATCTTTCCCTATTCTAGTGCCACTATACTATAAGCAAAATCTTAAGTATGAAAATTAAGGAAATAAACCCACTCAGCCATAACTCGAGCAATCCACTAGTTGTAATAGTCCTTAAGGCAAGGATCTCGCCTTCCTTGTTACCTAAATAAAAAAAAAAGAACTGAAATAAGTATTTCGTAGAAGTTCTACTTAAACTTTCTAATTCTATTTCATTATTTTTGTCAAAAATCGGATTAGGAGAAATTTCAATTTAAAATGGCCATAACTTACTTATTTTAATTTTGAATTTCGCATATTAGTAGTCATTTCCTACCTACTCGAAAAGATCTATCTATTTTTAAGGTTATTTTAAAATTTAAAGCCATTTGGGTTTTGAAATGGGTCAGTACATAATTGATCCAAAAGTTTCAGCCATCAAATTATAATTTTTCCAAGTTTTACATCATCCAAAAATCCTATAGCAAGCACATAGATATTTATATAGTTGAAAAATCCTTTAATATAGGTATATACTCATATTATATGCATGATTCTAGAGATGTTGCTCCAACAATGATTTTTCTTAAAACAATTTATTTTAGAAGTTTGAAAAATGAAATTTATAAAATCTCTTTTTGAGTTGTTGGAAAAAAACTTTAAAATTTTGAGTTTGTTATAAAAGAGTGCCTACTCATGATAATTATTATTTTTGTATTCCTTTAACTTTATAGAAATGGATTTATTTCTTAAAAATTTGATTCTTTAATTTGTTTACCAATTTTTATCTTATAAGTGGATTTTCAACCAGTGAGTTGATTTTAAGCTTGACTTAGAAAAATTGTTCTATTCTCATTGTTTATCAAGTGTTGGCATAAGCTATATAAATAAATTTTAAAGAAAAATTGGTGTAGCAAAGAATTATCAATATTAAAAATTTATGATAACTTTATTTTAACATTTTGAAAAGAATGTAGTTGAACCATTTTCCTAGGTCTTAACAAGAATTTTTCCTAAGTGTTGAAAAACATTTCTCTTGAGATTTTAGTCCTATTTTTATATGAAAGAAATATCCCACTTTATTTTGAAATTTTTACTAAAGCAACAAAATCATTCTATGATCATGTATGAGTACGTTATGGGATGAAAAATAAATCCATGTAGAAAATAAAAGAGATGGAAAAATTATATAAGCATATAAGATCAAAATATCGAAGTCTTAGCTTGTTATTAAGACTTACCAGAACCTAGAATTGAACAAGTTTCGTAAAAATAAGAAATGCTTAAAGAAAGAAAAAGTAAAAGTCTAGATTTTCGAGACCTAGAAATGAACAAGTCCCATAAAGAAAAACAAGATAATAGTAAGAAACATATGAGTCTTAGATTCATGTTAAGGCTTTTCGGACTTAGATTATGGATAAGTACCAAAATGTTTTTTACTAGAAGTGACTAGTCTTGTTTATCATGAGCAATAGATAAGAAATAAAATAAGAGCATAGTAATAACAATAGCACAATAAGATGTTATATTAGTGAGCTTTAGGCTCTAAATACACCACACACACACACACACTTTACATACTACATGTAGAAACTTAGATTAGTAGCATGAACAAAATAAGAGCATAACAAGAATCATAAATGAACATGGTGTTGAGCAAGACATGAACAAGTTATTGTTTCCATTATTTCTTCCCTAGTATAGTGCTTATGGGGTTTTAGAAAGCATAATACACAAAGTGTTCATATTATGTTAACATGAAAGAAATGAGAGAGTTTAGTGTGTACCTAAACTTGAAAATGGAGTGTGGAAGAATGGAAGAAAATTTTGTGAAAACACAATGGAGAGGGAGAGAGTGTCACGACAATAGAGGAAGAGGAGAGAGGAGTTATGAAGAAATTGTCGTAGAGTTTTGTTATGTGTAGAAGAGAGTGTGTGAAGAATGAAGGCGGGAAGGAGTATTTATAGAGTTTTAGAATGAAAATAAGAGTGAATTAAATTAAATAGAAAAGAAATTAAAATAGATAGAGAGAGAGGACAAGGGCACCAGTCACGAATAAGAGAGGAGAGAGAAATTGATTAAATTCGTATTTTTGTAATAAAAAGTAAGTAATATGTAAGATAAGTTATGTATAAAGTTTTATGAAAAAGGAAAATGTAAGACATTGATGTGTAAGAGTGTAAGAATAGGTAGTAAAAAAAAAATAGAGATAGTGAAATAGTAATGAATAGTAGTAAATAGTAACTTGAATAGTAAACAAGACAAATAATTTACCGGTAATAAGGAAAATACGTGTAAAAAGTCTATATATGATATTTTTAGAAGCAGAAAAATTTTGTGACTTATATTTTATGAATCCTCATCTTATTAAAAGTCTAAATATGTTATCGGAATATTTTTCACAATTTTATGTGTCGAGACTCTAATTTCAGAAACTAATCCCATTCGGGATCGAAACGAAAGAATTTTTGATGAATTTGATCTTATTATGTTAGATGACATTATTTCGGACTATAATCTATGATTATCTCATTTCTATTGTTTTAAGGTTTCAAGCATGGGATTGCCGGATCTAGACTCACTAGAGCTTGTAAATGACTTAGTTGACATTTTAAGGTTCTGGTTGACTTCCGATCTTAGGGTTTATGCATAAAACTCATCATAAAATTTATGGATTTACAGCAGGGCAGTACACATGAGGAGCAGCTTGCTTAACATGGCAATATAGGCAGCTATGCATGGCTTTCCACATCAAAACGAGTGACATAGTAGGATCCCTGATAATCTTGCAGATTTGGGCATGGGAACATTTCCCACACATCGCCTCGCTGCATCAACAGATCATGGCAATTACTGTGGGGTGGCCACTGATCAGTTATTAGGAAGCCACTGTTAATGTCACTTAATCCCCCACACGTCAGCTTTTTGAGTATAAGGGTTGTTTTGATTGATAGATCCCTACCCAAGCATGATTTTGTATGTCATGTGTTCAAATGTGCTTAATTTTGTTATGTTTACTCATGTATAGTATACTTTCTTCTTGAACAGGTTGTTTGGGAATCATACTCTGTCATTATAGATTCTTACCTGAGTATTACTGGGCTGGCGGTGATATATGGCGTGCACAAGTTCTCTCGTGTGCTTTTCACATTGTTGAGCACTATTATCCAAATAGAGTGTTCGGGCAGTTTGGTGGTTTCCAGGGGATCTCAAACCTCCTGCTGACATGAGATCCCTGCATGAGCTGAACTTACGAGGTCGTTTCGAGTGGAACTGGGTAGCAGAGCATGCCAGGTAGGTAGTAGAGTGGGATGGCAGGTGCGATTGCATTATCGATATGCCAGACATCCCTAATGGTACATCTGTAGTTTGTTTTGACTGGTATCATGAGATCACGAGGCGCTGGATCAGTTATACAGAGGTCGTTATACAATATATGATAAGTTCAATGACTATATAAGCTATAAACGGATACATACCGTGTTTGTTATTCATTGATCTACATATTTGCTGTAGATTTTATTTATAGAGTCCCGGACATGCCAGCAGAGAACACTCTAACTACTGCACGAGATGTCATTCCTTTTGATAAATTCAAATTAGGCAAAGGAAAAAAAAAATATGAATTTCATACTTCTTGTTGGGTTGTATATGTATATAATTCAAATATAGAAAATTCAAATAGCGATATAGAGTATCTTTCTATGTGTAGTGGATGGATTGATGAGACTTAATTTGAATAATCCGGCACTAACGCCAGCTCCTGCACCAGCACTAGCACGAGCACTGGCACTAGCACTGGCATCGGCACCGACACCGGCACCTGATGACCCATAACCTCAGCCTATACAGAGACTGCGGCCACATAGATAGAGGCATGGACAGGGATGGGGACTGGGTCAATGTCGGGAGCGAGGGCAAGTTTGAGATGTATATATTAGAGATGAGCTTTCTTCGTCACATTCACATGTACCTAATGAGCCCGGCCTTTCACAGTTTCATCATGACGAGCTTAGTCCATCATCATCATATGCTTATCTGGCAGAGACCCTGATGCCAGACATTTCATTCGCAGAGTTCCATAACCTTTTACTCCACAAAAGAGGTGACCGTCATCGTCACATGATATGGGGGAGGGACTCACCCAGGTGGATCCAGACTCAGTCACATTTTATCCTTATAGTGCTGGTGGTGGAGACAGGGATACCACACTCACATAGGTTGATCTATCTAAGGAGCATCTCAATCAGGATGTCCATTAGTGTACATCATTCCTTTGGGATTTTGTTAAGCGAGGACGAAAGCGGGACACCCAACGATAGATTTTTACTATTTATAATTAACATATTTTTATCTTTTATGATTTTTGTAGATTCTTATCTTTTATTATTGTTGTCTGTAATTAACAGAATATTCATGTAATTAACACAACATTTATGCAATAATTTCATATTATGAATGTTTGTTGTCAAAGGTTTCACAATACTGTTGTGATTAAATGGATTGAGTTTGGGAATACTATTTTTGTTAGGTTATGAAGTCTGGAAATTATTTAGCCCTGATGGATGATGGCTAATGAATGATTTATATAGTTGATTGTGTATAATTTTGACAGGTTATAATAATTAATATAAAAGGCGGTGATTTATGATTTTAATTAGGAGGGCGCAAAGGTTGGGCTGATCTCATCTCTTGAAGAGACGATATCAGTATTTTATAACGATCTCATCTCTTCAAGAGAGGAGGTACATTACAGACCTCATCTCTTGACGAGATCAAACATTTATGACTTCGCTTTTTCAAGAGATGAGGTCAACTTATTAAAACTGAGATTATTTTCATTATAGTAATATTTTTATAAATTTTTTAAAAGGTATAATATTTTTTTCCTTTTCCCATAATTTGGAAAAAAAATCTGGCATCTTCTTTAATAACCAAACCATATCAATGTCAATGTAAAGGTTAAAAAAGGCAAAAAAAAAAAAAGGTATATCTAATAAAATAAATAAATATATAATTAAAAAAAATCCATACCATAACTTTAACTTACGGGGTCCATCCCTGAATAGAGCCCTTTTTCTGACTTACTTCGTCGGTGGGTTCCTGTCTCCACTTCCAACTCTGATTCGCCATTCATTTGCTGAACCTCTCTCTGCTCTTTGATTTACTTTACCCTCCAAATTTTCATTGCGATTCCATCCCAATCTCAATCAATCGAAAACCCTGAGACATAAACCTAAACCTAGACCTAAAGTTGAGCTTCGTCCTCTTCGGTAGGTAGCATGAGAAAGAAGAAGAAGAAGCCACACCCTAACAACAACAACAACAAGAAGAACAACATTAATAACAATATGAGATCATTGAACACCTCGAAACTGGGAGATTCCGATTCCTCCAACGAAGAAACCTTAGCTCTGGATTCTTCGTTAGTTGAAGATCTCTGCTCCCTCAGCCTACAAGGAACGAGCTTGGACTCTTCTAGTACGGATTTGGGATCCTCAACACCTTCGTGTTCGGGTTCCAGCTGGAGCGATGGGAATATGGAGTCCGATTACCCTCTCAGTCATGGGGGTAAAAAGGCCAAGAAATTGGTCGCCGTTACGGGGACGGTTTCGACTGTTCTTGGGAAGGATTACGTCAAGAAATCCAAGCTCAGTCTAAATTATAGTGATTATCATAATAATAATGATTATAATTATGGGAAAAAGGCTTGTACTTTATCTGGTTTTGAAAAGGAAGTGGCTGAGCAGTTTTATGGGGGTTGCTTGGCCAGGACTCTGAGCTCGAATTCGGTGTTGTCAAAGACGTACTCTGTGAGTTTAATTGCAATGATATATAACAAAAATTATAAAATCTTTTCTTTTTAATTATTATTATTATTGATTTATCGGTTCTCCTCTGAATTCTTATTTATGTATTTTGTAAAATTTGTGGAGTGATGGGTTAGTTGATGAATGATGATACTTACGACTGTTAAGTTGATGATTGATGACACCTATGGCTGTTAGTGCCGTTGGTATAGTTGGGATTATGCAGGAATCAGATTGTCGCCCGTACTCCTCTAGCCTCATGTCAAGCCATACTAGCTTATTTTAATACGAGCTGTTAGCAATTTATAAGGGTTTGGAGGACTAAGCAGAGACTGACGCTAAAAGCATCTGACTTTCATTGCAACTACAGGGATGAAATTATATTACGAAACCACGTTCCTATTGCTTTCTGTTATGTGTTTACATAAGAAAACCTTCTGTTTGGATTTGACCAAAAATAAGGGGACTTTTGATGTGGTTAGTTTTAGAATCACATCACTTTAGTTTATGGAGACTGGGTGTGGGGTTGTGGTTTTGTCATTGAATTATGTATATCAGTTCACTATTTGTCAAAAAGAATTGATTTTTATGGATCAAGTCAGCTGGTGAGTTTGAATGCAGACTCATGCTATGTTGTTTCTTTTAGAGTTACTAAATTCACGTTCTTTTGTTCATAAGATCTGTTTTTCCTCATTTGAGTCACATTCATAATTAAAATATGAGTTATAGTTTGCGACTTGTTTCATCTTCTGAAAAGCTATGCTTTATAGCTGCATTTGATCCATAGATCCAATTTGCATCTGGTCTATAGGTGCCTCAGTTAAACCATAACATAAAGTTAATGAAGGGTGTGGCATGATATGTGCTGTACATGTATAATGAAGCAGTATAACTTTTTTTTATTATTTAATTTATTTATTTTCTAAGTTAATGCACAAAGAAGCATTTTATAGTATATTTATTGATGGGAATTTCCATTTTTCTTTTTCAGATCAGTGTGGGTACAATGTTGAAAAGGTAAAATTCAATATCCTTGGTGGATTTTTTTAATACTTATAGCCAATTATTGCCTCTTAGCATAAGGTGGATTTAGCTCCTTGGGAGCCTCTCTCTCTCTCTCTCTCTCCCCCCCCCCCCCCCCCCCCCCCCCCCCCCCCCCCCCCCCCCCTTATAAATATATCTTTTCATTTATATTAAGTCTTCTCATAGTGGCTTTGCTCTTCCATATGTTAGTGAGAGACTTTTCTTTTGATGCTATCATTAAGTTGTCTTTTCCCTGACACTTTACTACAGAACTCTGTTGTGGATTTTAATCATGAAGGTTGGGATTTGGACTAAAATTAAAATATGTTGGTAAAGGCTTTAGACAGCGAGTGGCTTTTCCCACAATTGACATGCTTGTCATGGGTTCTCTTAAGTCTTGAGGCCCCATATATTCCTCTAAAATCTCTTAAAAACAGAGGCAATTAGGGAATTTCTGTCCAGAAAATTTATTCTCCTTAAACAAATGGCCCCTCTGCAATTGGACAGATAATGTGATAAAAGTTCCGTTTATTGTTGCTTTGCTGACTGGAAGATGTATCTTTTACACCACTGGCCCACCCACTACCACCCACCCCAACCCACCCCCCTCCAACCAAAATAAAATAAAATAAAAAGGAAGAAGAAGAAGAAACTGTAAGATGTATCAATCTTGTTCTCTGTGAAATAGTTTTTACTGAACTGCATGTTCTTGCTTCAGAAACATTAAACCACAGTTCTGTTTTGCTGGGGAGCCTCACTTTTATTGTTTTGTATGCGTTCTTGGCAGGCTTACTCTTTTTCCTGTACCGTGTTCCCCTTCCCCCCAAAAAAAAAAAAAAAAAAAAGGAAACACAAACCAAAAGTAAAAGTGAGGATTGTTTTCCCCTCCTTTAATGAAAGGATAAACACCCCCTGTTCAAAGATGTAGCTAATAACAAGCTTGCTTCCCTGTTTAGAGAACAAGAAAATAAAACAAGACTGCTACACAAAATAAAACACATGAGGCTATCACAATGAATAAATGCAACTCTTCTAGCTATAGAATTTGGAGCTTGGAGTGATGTCATAGTCTTTGATCATTCCTTTCCTTCCAGGTGAAATAGAAGACAGCTACTGCTGCTTTTTGCCATGCCAAATGAAAGCGAGATTGTGGGGCCCAAAGAAAACATTTATGTCCTTTGTTAATGACCTTAATCCCAATGGCAAACCTAGTGCATTGTGAACAATTGACCACTATCAGTATGCTACAGAGCTTTCACTTTTGTGCCCAGGAATAAAGTTTTATTTCTTGTTAAATGAAGTCTTATGCTGCACAGCCTTGTAATTGGCTGGAGTGAGCCTGCCTGAAGCATTCATTTTGCTGATTTCTGTGCATGTTAATTACAATCAGTGAAGTGTTTTTACTTAGAAAAACAATAACTTGTGTTTTGGCAATTAGCATAAGTAGTGAAGTTATCAATTGACTCAATAGTTTCACTCTTAGTTACTATAGGTTGGATTTACTTAAGATGTCTGTTATATTACTCAGGCTCTGGATGTTTTGCTCAATTTATCTTCTCCATCCATGGAGTGCCACTTGAGGGACCAACCATTCTTAAGAGATGCTACAAAAGTGGAGAAGATCTAAGGTTTTTCAGTGAAAGCTGTCAAGAAGTGAGCAATATTATCCGTGACCTTTCCTGTCTAGAACTTGTTCAAAGCGGACTCTTTTTCACTTGTTATCTTGATTGTTTGTAAATTAATGTTAGTCTTTGTCTGTTTATACTTAAATCTTGTTGTTTATATGGAATATGATCATACCCGAAGAATGTTTCATGCCTCTTCTGGCTTTAGGAAGCTAGAACCATGTTATACTCATTGAAATTGCCAGTTGAATAATCTCATTTATATATAGTTAGAAGTAGAATTTCATAGCATTTCTAATTAGAGTTTAGACCAATTACTTGGTTGTTATTTGGCAATGAAAATGCCACTGTTATGGTTACTCCATCAGCCATAGTTCAAGGTAACAACAAAATCATGCCCTTGACCAATATTTTTAGTCACAGGAAGAGTTGCTAGCTTGCATTGTATTTGTGTTAGAGTGCTGGTGTGCATCATTGTATGCTGTAATATGTTATGTAAGCTGTAATATGTTGTAAGACCTAATCCTCCCCTGCAATAAACAAAAAGTAACATTCTGTCCCTGCTCCCTTACCCAACAAAATTGGAAACCCTAAAATTATTCCCAAATTGAATAAGGAGAGAAACCCATTGAAGAGGCACAAATGGTTACAACATGTGATTTGCTAATACCTCATGAGGCTGCTCTTTTTGTGTATATGTTGTAACATGGAGTTCCTCTGCACAACATCTCTTTCTTCGATCTTATCCAACATGCAACAGGCTTCCTCAGCGTCTGCTTCTTGTGTACATGTCAATTAAAGCTGCACCTCTAAAATTATCCTTTTCCACCCTGCACAAACAACATTTTCAGGAATCTCCTTCCCTTCTTTAATTGCAGATAGCCTTGAGTGCACGTTGAGCACAAGTGAGAAAGTGTATTATCCAGCACCACTTCATACTTAAACATCCTAAAATGAAGTGAAACCACAATCTTAAATGATCTATATTATGCATATGCTCTAATCATAACATTCCAAAGGAAAACATTCCTATTAGAAATTTTATTAAACAGAAGGAAAGCGTGATGTAAGGAATTGCAAACACAATACAAATTCACTGGTTTAATACCAAAATGAGGATTCAATCCAAAACCCATGTCACAAAGCCAGGCATGGATCTGTTCCCTTTGACTCAACACCTTTTGCCTAGTTGCAGGATTTGGTTAAAATTGTGTATTGTGAAGAAATGGGTGTTTGAAAAATGGAGTCTTTTGTGGGTTTGGAAGAGAAAGGAAGGAATATGAGTTCATGTGTGTTGGTGATTGAGTTTAACTAGTCGTTTGGGTGTTGGATTTTGAGAGAAGGTTGTGAAAAAAATGGAGTTACAAGAAAGGCAAGGGGAGTTTGGATTGATGGAAAGCTAGAGCTTTTCTCAAAGTTTGATAGTGTTGATGGGAATTTACTTGCATTTTGATGTTTTTTCTTCTTTTTTCCTTACTTTTTTTATTTGATTAAAAAAAATTTTATTTGCCACGTGGCATGTGCTGATTGGTTCACATGTCCACATAAACTAATGTTATAGTATAAATGCCTACAAAAAGTTTGATTGGATAGTGAATTGACTCTTTGAAAGTTTAGATACTAAATTAAACAATTGAGTAAGTTCAAGTATTAAATTTGATAATTTTTCCACAATTTAATGAAGACCAAATCCAGTGGAAGTAGAAGAGAAGAGATTGAAAGAAGAGAGAAAGTGACTTGAAAGAGTTTCATGCTTTCCTTGTGCATGTTATTAGAAAGCTTAAACGTTAGCCAATTGCATTGGACCAACAATAGTTCCAGCCATGGCATTGGCATGAACAATGGCGTGATTGGATCAGGGCAAGCCAACTTATCTTTAACTCTCTATGAGTTATTGGAGGAGGGTGGACAAGACCACATGCTCATGCAACCATGGAAGTCCAGTAACCACCCTATATTCACTTTGCAGACTACAGAACTATGAATCGTGTTGCCATGGTGCAACTAACACGTTTCAATCCTATGCAGGCAAAGACACTATGCATCTGAACTTGCGTCCATGAGAGGTTGAACAACCACCATGACTCATACTAGGGGCAACATCATCTTTGGTGTGAATCATCATCAAAGCTTTGTTCTTATCCAAGAAACATCTTCTGCGGACAGTGACCATACTTTCCATGGTCTCTTTTTAGTCAAGTGATTAGTGGAGCTTGGACAAACTTGATTTCCTTGAGAGAGTATTGTTATTATCTCATTCCTTGAGGAATATGCATGGGTCCGAAAGATGAATGGACTAGATTTATTTATATTGCTTATTTTATCATGGGCTGACTTTTCATTTACTCAATTGGAATAAGCTTATACAAGTACCTGTTTGATCATTAGTAAGAGGAATCAATTTTCAAATGTAGTCAGTTGATTAGGAGTAGTTTATGAGATTGAAGATTCTTCTCTAAATGAGGCCTTGAACTCTAATACTGCAAATCCCAAATTCACCTAGCTAAATCACACTGTATGACCAGATCTTGAAGCTGGCCTCATAGGAATATGTTCCAAAACTCATATCCTATTTCTTGGAGTTACTTTGGTGTCTACCTCTTATATCTTGCTATGGATATCCCATCTTCTTCCTGTATGATTTATTTTTCTTATTTGTAATCTTATTTGTCATTTATGAAAGTGATGGTTGTGTAAAGTTGTTGATATTGACATCTTATTAGAAAAGAACTTCCAGTATTTCATTTCTCACACTCTGTGGTGATATATTGAACAGTTAGCAGAAAATGTCCCTGAGTTTACTTCTCATTCTTGTGAAGGAGAAATTAACAATATGAGGTTTAGTAGCAGTGATTGCAGGTAATTCCTTAATATCATTTTATGTGTTTTTCCAATCCATCATATAATTTGTAGATAGAGGATTTGTCTCATGACTGTATTTTATTGGATCTAAAATTTTTTGCCCAATATCTGAGATTTCACAGCTCGTAAACTTGTATTATCTTTCTTATAGCTTTGCAAATGCTCTCTTTCTTCTTCTTTTTACCTGAATGTTGTGAGAATTATGTGTCGAATTGTAACAAAGTTACTGCTTAAGTTCTTAGCTTGTTGGTAGGTATATGATTTCTATACATAATGCTTCCACTCCTCTTTAATGGAACTAAAAGATACATGAGGTTCATCACGTGAAAATGGAGAGTCAGACAGATTTTTAGATTTGAATTGAAGACCTCAATTCTTTAGATTTGAAATAGAACAACTACTGAACTCTAAAAGCTCAAGCTCAGATAGGTTTATGGATTTTATATTTAAACGTATTGTTCTTTGCTCTAGAAAAAGTTGCTAAGTAATGAGGTATTATCTATTGAGTGATAAATATAATGGCCAGCACTATGGTTCTAATGTGAAACTCAACATGGTATGGGTTTTGAGTTTGAATCTCTTTGCACACATTTCATCTCAATTAATTGTCTACTGGATGGTTTTTCGGTTTGAAGTCTCAGTCTACAAGTGAGGGAGAGTATTAAGTGATAAATATAGTGGCTCACATCATATCTATAAGTTAAGTTTTTAGATAAAATGATGTGATGCTAACCTTAACACCATATGGAGATTATTTAATTTGCAACTCTTGCACCTGTATTTTCTAGACTATCCTTTGTAAGGATGAATACGATCTTTTATCTTTTATTTTAAACTCAATATCCTACTTCTACTAGAGGTATGGATCCTAATGTTCCTCAGGAGGTGTTGGAGTCCTTTTATAAGATCTCAAAAAGTCCAAAGTATGAGCCAAGAACAATGGACTGGAGAAAAATAGCAAGGAAGATGAGTTCTGGTGTTACTATTGGACAACCTTACCAGGAGAATTTTGGTATGTGCTCCACTGAATACTTTTTTTCTCATCTGAAAAGAGAGTGTGTAATTTCTCAGCGTGAAGAGAGAGAGAGAGAGAGAGAGAGGAAATAATGATAATGATAACAAATAAAAAAAAAAAAAAATAAACAAAGGTATTCTGGCAAATTGGGTTTGCTGGCTTCCAGTTTAGATTCTATGCTCATTAGCATAAGCAGCTGTCTTTTTATTTTATTTTATATTATTTTTTAAAATTCTCTCTCTGCCCCTCTCTATAATCTTGAGGTATTTGTGTAAACCGAATTATTTACATTTAGCCATATTTCTTGAGGTTAGCCAATGGAGACGAATATACTGTTCTCAGGAAGCAAGCAGGGCAAACTGGGATTCAATGAAATCATCTTATGAGAAAGTAAGATAAGATGGTTGTAGCTTATCTTTAAATTCCAGTAGCTAGTACTTGTATTTTCCTGAATTATTTTATAATTATTGCTTCTGAAGTCTTCAAGGAATTCTCTCCTTATAGGCTGCAGCTGCATATTCTAAGGGACAGAAAGGATATGCAGCTTACCTGTCTGAGGAGGTGCGTATAACCATTCATCATCTGTGTGTTGGCAAATTCATGGATTGAGGGGATTTTTATGCTTTATATATGAGTTAGCTGGCAGTTCTGGTTGGGAATACAGGGATAATTGCTTTCACTATTTTATAGCATTTATGTTCTAGTTCCATCAATTTCTAGAGGGGCTTGACTCGAGACACTGAATATTTTTGAAATTTAATTCTTCTCAATTCTCATTCTCATTATCCTTTCTGAAACTCTCTATCTTTTGTTGAGTAAGTTTGCATTGAAATGCTGAAGTATCAGATCAGTTTTCTTGGATCAGGTAACATAAGCAATTCCCTGCTACTGCAAAGTGCAAACCCCCCTCCCCACTTTTTCTTTTCTTTTTTTAAAGAATAATCTGATTACAGAAGTTAACACAATAAGAAGGGGGAGGGGGGGAAATGACCTTTTATATAGGTGTTTCTTTCAAAAACAGAAGTGTTTCTTCACCTGAGATATTGTATATATTTCATGTCTTTGTTTTGTTCTTGTAAGTATTTCATTTAGTCAGCCTGTTACCCCAATGTAGTGTTTGGCTAACAAGTTGTGGCAATTCTGCTAGTAGTAGCTCACCACATCAGCCGAGTGCCTAAAAGTGCTATCTTCCTTCATGGTTCTTTTTTCTCACTTAATACTTTTCTTTTGCTCAAAGTAGTGTATATAAATTATGTTGTTATGGTTATTTATAGTGGCACATTGTCATGGTTGTTTATAATGACGCATAGTTGCTTTTGCATCAGAGCAAGTGAACATGTTTAGCTGAGATTAACTAAATCATTCTGTTCTTATCTTGTATGATGGTTTAGAAGGTGATCATGGTTGATGTTATGTTTTGCATTTTCTAGGGGAGAAAGTATTCTAAGATGGGTCTGGAGGCAGATGAAAGGGCTAGCCAGGAGATATTTAGAGTTAGGTTGGTTATCTTTCCGAAGGATTTTTTCTTTTTGTATACTACCCATTATTTCCATGAGTATTGTTATGGACTTGCAGAAATAAGAATATAGAGAATATGGTAACAATTGATTTGCACGGGCAGCATTTGAAACAGGCAATGGGGCTTTTGAAAGTTCACCTCCTATTACCTTGTGAGTATGCACTCAAAATGAGATGTGCTTTTTTTTTTTTTTTCTTTGCCGCCCCCCACACCCCCACAACCCCAATACCTTCCTCCCCCCCAACCCCCACCCAACCAACCCCAACCCCCTCTTTTTCTCTTCTCCTTCCCCCACAAAAGTCTCATATGGCATCGGGGAAAAAGAAAAAAGAAATTTATAATTTTTTAATAAAAAATTACAAAATGCTACTTTATCATAAATAATCCCAAGAGTAAGCATGTTAAGATCGTCTTTGCAAGAGATGGGTTTGAATTGTAATGAACTCGTCTTTTGAAAAGATGAATTTAATGTATTTATAATGAACTTGTCTTTTCAAAAGACGGGTTTAAGACATTGAACTTGTCTCTTGAAAAGACGTTTTTAATACAACCTAAATTCGTCTTTTCGAGAGACAAGTTCAGGTTGCTTATTCTTGAGATTATTTATCATCTGACAGTGTTTTTGTAATTTTTTTTAAAAAAATATATTCTTTTTCCTTTTCCCTATGGTGTCACATGGGACAACCTGCTTGTTTAATGTCAGTTAGGTTTATAATTGTGAAATTCTCAGGGGTTTTTCCTTTTGTCCCTACAGCTATTCAGAGACTTAGGGTTATTACAGGCTGTGGTTCTCATGGAATAGGGAAGTCAAAGCTAAAACAAGCGGTATTTTCTTTTGTTACTCAGATACTTGTATTTGTGACGTAGTATGAGCAGACTTAAATTTTAGGAATATAGCATTTTTTATTCTACTTTCTTTCGGAATTTTGATTAGCCAGCAAGGATGTTGTTTATGCTGGAGAATTTTTAATATGCAAGAAGATATTGGAAGGTTTGTACCAATAAGATACATACAAAGGGGCATTGTTACTTTCAGAAAATAAGTTAAATTTGATCAGGAAGGATAAAATTGTTGGTTCCTTCGTCAGAAATAATTGTCATTGTTCATATAAAATTTGATTTAATATAAGATTGTATTCTATTAGTTTAATGGAAACATATTTCTTGCAGTACCATGTTGAACTTGTGTGATATGTTTTATATGACTGATCTGTGCAGGTCATCAAGCTTGTGGAGAATGAAGGTATTGAATGGCATGAAGAGAATGCTGGCACCGTGATGGTAAAGCTTAGTGGAAATAGGAACTTTAGTTTTCTGGACACTGACAGTGATGCTGACTGATGTACTCTAAGAGTCTAGTGGAGGTTCATTAGGAGTATTCAGGATCGACTCGCAAAACTCTCTTCAGAATTCTCTTGGAAACTTGATTTCGTTGATTAGTATATGCCCTGGAAGTTGGCAGGTTCATGTGAGCTATATCATATGTTTTAAATGTAAGCTGTAGCCAGAACCATAGAAGTTGTAATCATTGTGTATAATATGCACCATCAATATTTATATATGCATTACCTGTTAAATTTCCTGCATAGACTACAATGAGAAATTGTTTGCCTTACTTCAAGGGTGGTTTGCTTTCTCTTTGGTGTATAATGTAGTGATGATCTGCTAATACAGGATGAAGTCTGTTATTGGAGATGACTTACTTTTATTGTTACTTGCGGGATAAGATTAGATTTTCGAGCACAATGTATAAAACATCTTGAGTTATGTGTGGTATTACTTGCCTTGGTTTTCTTCAGGACTCTGTTTTTCCTGGCAAAATCATTTTTACTGGTGCTAAGGTGCATGCTGCTTGCACTATGTTTGATCTGTCGTCAGAAAGATTTTACTATGTGAAAAATGTTATGTTGAATGGTGACTGTAATTTGTAGTTCTAGAAGCCATTTGGAGGAGGTTGGAGCCATTTGCCATATCAGAGTACTGATATTGCTAATATTAAGGTAATTCATCCTCCAAAAAATGCAGCTCACCTCCATTTCCCACAGCCAAAAGTTATTTTACCTTTTATATTTCTAATTATAATGTGAACTGACCCATGGATATGTATGACTTGAATCTCTCATATATATATATTCATATAATTTTAATAAGTTTTATCATATGTATTTTTATAGTAGTAATGCCTTTTGATTACTAGTGCTTTTTCGTCATTGACTATATATGTATCGTACAATCAGGATAAATGCACTGAAAAAAAAAGGGAGATGATAATATGGTTTTGGGTGTATTTGGATTGTCTGATATATATATATATATATATATTAGTAACTTATTTGTATTTTATGTTTAATCTGTTTATAAATAAAATATCTGGTTTTTATTTATATCTGTTTTTTGATAAATATCTATTTAAAAATGATATAAAATAAGATGCCAAAACAATTAGAAGCAGAGCCTTGTTAAACAACCAGGAGTTGGAAGGTTTGGAATATAGACAAATTTTAAGACAAACAAATCGAAAGCCAAATGGAGATGATCAAGACCATAGGATCAACTAGCCCCCCCATGGTCGTGGCCCTTTATTATTTTGGATGTTTGTTTTCTTTTGTTACTTTTGTAGCTGTTTAGTTCCTATCATTTATTATTAGGCCTTTTCCTTTAGCCTGTATGAAGATAAAAACTAAACCATTCAAGAGAAACTAGGAATCATGTACATCTTGAACGATCCAAATCATTAGTAATTTAGTAGATATTATTAATAAATTGAAGATACAATATACACTTTTAAGTAATAGGCAAACCATAGACAAAGACAAGACAGTAAGCCAGTCATGTTCATGTTCAAGGAAAAAAAAAAACCTAGATTGAAGATGGGTCGGTTCTATTTGCTTCTGTCGCATTATGTAGCTGTCTTTTTATTGAAGTGATGTAAAAACAGGATAAGATTCTATTTTTTCTGGGGTCAAATTTCAAAAGTCTTGAATAAGTTTATTATAACATGCTTTGATGGATCAGCCAGAAAATGACTGCTCAAAGATATAAATTATAAAGTTAGCCATCATTCAACTATCTCAAGGCCAACTACCATTCCTACAACTTAAAACACTACAAGAAAAAAAGAGAGGACTGCTTGGTGAATGGTCTCATAGCCTCCATCACCACCGCCATTGCATCACCAATGGCTGACTCCAATAATATTCTTCAAACTAAGCAGGACGGGACCAAAGATTCTGTATTGGTTTCAGGTAAACGTGGCTTGCTTGTGTGCAGCAATAGGATAAGAAAAAAAAGAAAAAGAAGAAGGAAGTCAGAATGGAGGTTTAAGTAAGCAACTCTTTCTGGCTTCTGAAGAATCTGGTATAACTCCATACCACTGAGACTATAACCTCTTTGGTTGAACTGCAATATGGAAGAGGCATCTGATCATGGTCAACATGAGTCTGTGGATCCTTATGCATCTTCTTCACCTGGAAATGCGATTGAGGGACCATCGTCTTCCATGCCATCTACATCCGAGGAATATGTACATGGAGAGAATAACGATAGAGACAGAGAAGAAAGTGCGGACATTATCCACACTTCCAATCGACAGGAACAGCCACACTCTTCATCTGGCTTCATATCGTGTCAATTTTTCCATATCCAATGTTGCTCCCTCCTCTATCAGAGATGATGTCTGGTCTTGCCTTGTTGTCCTTGTTACGTTCTGGTTGTTTGGTATGTGCTCTAGTGTTGCTATTTACACACTGAAAAAATGCTATTTCATTCCCTCTTTATCTGGTATCTGCTATTATGCCGTGCGCATGTTCTATAAATGAATTGTAGGAATTTGTAATCGTCATGAAATTGCTGAGATACCATACGGGTTTTATTACCATGTGATAAAGATGCCATACAATCCTTGTATGCATTTTTTTTTTTTTTTTTTTTTGTGTGTGTGGTAATGAACCTCTCTTCTCTCTATCCAGGCCCAAGCTTTGGCTTTATCTAATCAATAGGATAGACAAAACATGCCCTTAAAAAGCTGTTTGCATAACATGATTCCCGCTGGCCTAGGATTTCACACAAGGGAGGGTAACTGCAATTAGGAGGGGCTAAACCATAATAACTACATATATTCCTACAAAATTCTTTGTAAATTTGAAGGCGCCGTTTTCCTTTCCCCCAAAATCGCAAAATTTTTGGCAGGTGACCTAGTGCCCCTCCCCTAACCACCTACACCCCAGTCTGCTCCTGATTGATGCAGTCTAATTGAATTTCCAAAGCACGGTCATCTTGGCATCTCTGCAAGTGGTCCTTCAATGTATTCTCCCACAGCATGCACGTCCTGGGACTGATTTTGAAAATTTACCTCGTTGGTTCTTGAAATATTTTATTCACGCTGTTTATGGTTTTGCTTACTCTTATTGCCATCAGCAGCATCCATGACTTTGGTTCTTGGCATCTTTGGCTCGGAAAATTTACAGTTGGGTGACAATTGCTCACGACTTATACAAACCAATCCATTATTTGTGAAGTCTATCCAGGTGATATGTGGCTTTCCATCTCATCTCATTTGTCCTTGCAGCTCAGATTTCGCGATTTTCGGAACTAGCCTTTCACATTCCTGAGCATTGATTTAACAGGTGGAAGAAATAGATGAGTTGAAACCTGGTCCATTGCTGTATGGCTTTTATACAACTCCACCCCTTGACATTGAAAAGACATGGATAGAAAGGCACATTGCATCAATACCACCCAACTTTCACGAGGCAGGTTTTTATATCATTAGATGTTGCCAATCATGTTTTCTCCTTTTTGTCGGTCATATTAATCCATGAGACACTTTGCAGGAATGGGTGCACTATCTAAATCAAGGCTCAAAAGTGGAAATCTCATACAGTGTGAAATCGACCATGCCTGTATCCCTAGTGATTGCCAGAGGTAATTTAGTATAACCATGCAGTTTGCAAGTAGATGTAGATATTCATTGCACAGCTTAAAGTTTTGTGCCAGGAACAGAGGCTATTACATCCAAAATAGGTTAGATGTTCATACCCTATTGTAATTATAGCTGGTTGCTCTACCAAGTCCGAGTGTCTTGGTGGTAACAGATATCAACACCAGGATTGCAGAAGACCTCGAAATAACAGAGCCAATGGTTTTAATGCTGGAAAAATTGTGTAGATTTGCATACATGACTTCTGTACTTGCTGATAAATCAGGTCAATATTTTATGGAAGTAATTAAATGGCAATGTAAAAACTTAGTTTATGAAACACATGAATCACCTCTTTTCAGTTTCTTGGTATGAAGAGGATGCCTTATTATTCATGACAGTGGCACTGTTCATATCTTTGGATATATAGGTACTGCTGAAATTGTTCCAGCAAAGTTAATCATGCTCCTTCTACTTTTAAGCTAGACTAGAAAAAATAATGGCACTTTGCAAAAATTCTTTTGATTACAGGGTAGGACAAATAAATTTATAGGTAGGTAACTTTAGATTGTATTGGTTCTTTGCACTTCATTTCATATATCTGATGTAATTCAGAAAGACTGCAGGCCGAGATAGCCTCGTTGAGTGGTTAGAGGACCCATCATATCCAAATACAACTTTGTCTTGGAATATCATCCATGGTAAGTATTCCTTGCAGGGATTGTTCTATTCCTACAATTTTATTAAGCTCTACTTAATCTTTATTGTCATTGTTTTCTTTTCTTTCAGGAAGTGGTAAGATTCAACAGGAATTCAATGAGGCTTCTAGTTACTATATTGCTGTTGGTAATCTTAACTCCGAGGAGGTGGAGGTAGTCTTGAATGCTTCACTTCATTGGACATAGATAAAATTAATCTCATTAAATTAATTTGCTTAGGTCTGTACTATATGTTGAACATCCTCAGCACAAATATATAATTCAATGTAAGCATTAAGGACATTAGAGACGATCTTCTGTCAATAGCAAATTCATAATTGCTTAAGCTTTCATAGGTATACCCGTCAAGAATCTTGGACAAAGTTGCCTGATGGTGTGTACCTTCTGATCACATTATGAGTAGAAAATGCAAAATGTGGGATACTTACTGCATATTGTTCATGTACTTGAGCATGTGGTTAGTGATTTTACAGATGGTAACATCATAATCTTCATTCAGTACAGTGACATACCATTGATTGGCTCAGTAGTGTATAACATATAGAACGGATAGCAGTTTCTAAATATAGGCAGATTTCTTATCTGTGATTTTAGTATAACATCTGCATTCTTCTTTAACTCATGTTTTGCTAGAATCCTAAAATGAAGATGTGAAGTGACAATTGGGTCTTCCAGGTACAATTAACCTTCAGCATAAAGGCTTTGCTTTACAATACAAGCCAGGCATATTACAAATGCTCCTTGACGGATGGTCTATGTAGTTTGAAGATCTTCCTTTTCAGGAAAAATGTTGCTGTTCTAACATCTCCTAGTTCTGCAGAGGTAATAATCTGTCATGTTTTAAGGCACATCAGCAAAAGATGCTTGTTTCTTTTTCATTTGTGATAATCCTCTAGTAGATGCAACAAAACCTTAGAACATATGGGCACTTTTTGGCATAGTATTATGGGGTTGGACCAACTTCAAGGTTAAGTTAGCTCAATGTTAAGCAATTCAAGATTGATGGCCTTTTGGAAAGCAACTGCAACAAGGATAAATCATCCTAAAGCAGAACGTAGCAGGGTTTTGGTGTGTCTTTTTCTTTTATGCACCTCTTGAGCTGCTTCCTCTGTGCAGGGTTCTTCAAGTACTGACTGTTACCTCAAACTGTCATATGGTCCCCGATGGATGACATATTTTCTAGGATCAGGTAAGGTTATTTCCACTAAACTTGTCTTTCTTCACAGCCTTTCTTCAAATGGCAAAGATACTAAAACTATGATAAGCCAGTCAACTTTACACTTGCTGTTCTTTCCACATGCAGGTGTGATGACCGTTTTCATATTACTGGCCATCCAATTCTGCAACATGCTTCAAACAAGCAGGGAGGATGATGGTTATGGGTATCAAGCTGGGAATCTGGATTCTGAACAAGCACCTTTACTTTCCCGGAAGGATGATGACCTCTTGAGCCGGGGTTCATCCTATGATTCTGTGTCACAGGATGAGGAGGATCTGGAAGAAAGGTTTGTGGTTAGTTCTCTCGAAGGAAATCCATCAGTAATGGAAGGGGAACACAATCTCAATGGCCGTCAAATCTGCGTAATTTGTTTTGATGCACCAAGAGATTGCTTCTTCCTTCCGTGCGGGCACTGTGCTGCTTGTTTTGCTTGCGGTTCAAGGTATTATTCATGCACTCCTCTGTTGTTCAGACTAATTTGAAAGATGTCTTAAATCATTTTGCTCTTGTTGTTATGCAAGCACGTTTATCTTAACCAATAGATACAAAAGCGCATGCTTGGTTATCGATTCATAAATTCAATATTGTTGAAGAATGGGATATACAGCAGTTCTATATTGGATAAAATAACTAAAATATAAGTAGCCAATGCCTAGTGGCAGCTTCCTGAGCTCTCAAGTAAGAGGTCTAGATTTGAATCTCCCTCCCTATTGTAATGATAAAAAAGAACAGAAAAAAAAAAATAAAAACTAAAATATAAGTAATAAGGTAGAAAGTCTAAATAGCATTGGGTATTTTCAAAGCTATCTTCAATTAAAAGCCCATCGATAATATATATATATATGTAGTGTATGTATAGATATATAACCAAACTGCATTAACACGGGTCCGAAATATATCTTAGTTAATCATAGGTGAAGGAAGCATTAACCACCAATGAATATAAAAACCACATTAGATTGAATTAGTATAAATTTTTACATCAATTAGTTGACCAATTTGACAAATATATCATATGTCTGGAGTGTCACTTGCTGCATCTTTTACACTTATCGTGTAGATTTTTCTCCCTTTCCCTTCAATTGGTTTAAGGCTAAACATATATATATGTTAGTCTCTATGGACATTTTTTCTTAAATCTTAAAATGCACTGCAGTTTCATTTAGTTATATTTTGTGTATATGCAGGATCGAGGAAGAGGCTGGTTGTTGTCCAATCTGTCGTAGGAAGATGAAGAAAGTGAGAAGGATATTTACTGTTTGACCCTCGTTTATATTTTATAGAAATCCAAATCCCTTTTATCTGTTCCATCGTTGGAGATGGTGTGCTAAAGGAGTGTTTCGTGAAGTGAAACAATCATTTGAAATATAGGATTCGTGTAAATTCTTGTTACTTTTCAGTATCGTATATATAAGTATAACCTTCCCCATTTTGGTGATGTGGGTAACTCAATTGTTCATAGCTTCCAAGTTTAGAAAAAGATTGTTTTATAAACAACTACTTATGCAAAATTCTAATAACAACATTCAATTAAGATAAGATGAATAGAGAATATATGGCATTGACATTTAAAGGTTTCTCCTTATAAATAACTTCGCTCCTTTACTACACAGTTAAGGAATTGGTGAATCCACTCCAGTTGTCTACAAATTGAGAAAAATTAAATGAAGAATGCATACAAATCTTCTTTGCCTCCTATACTATATCGATTACAGATATCTACACATATCACAATTTTGCTCTACCTCACACTCCAAACATAAAAATAGTATGTAGATCTACGAAGCCTACCCAATTTCTTTTTATCAATAAAGTCTACCCTATTATTATTCTTATTATTATATATCTAGGCTTGACTCTTTAGGCTAATGGCATAAATTGAGGAGTTCACTTCCAATTGGGATTATCAATGGAAATCTGGCACGATAGGACCCGTTGGATTGGCTTATTCGTCATCCAACTTTTCTCACTATGAGTTATGCACTCATAAGGGACTCATTTTAGTCATGATTGTCAACATGATCCAATGGATGATGCTAATGATCAAACTTTATAAATAACCAAAATCTCTCCTCATTCGAATTATATGAAATTTGATAGAAACATTGAGGTATTGTCAAATTTTTGTCTCAACAGATTAAATACTTGTCATCATTACTAGTGGAGTTCGATACTTGATAGCTCATAATCATGTCACAAATACTTTTAAAACAATTGAGATTGCCTACTTGATAAGTTATTTTTACTATATTTCATTCATAGGAATTAATGCTTTATCTTATCCATTTTTAGATAAATTCCTAAAATTTTATGCTTTTTATTGTGAAAATGTTGTTTTTCAACTACAAAGATCATAAAAGAAGAAATAAAGTGTTTTGAATCAAGAATGGATCAAAACAATAAAAATATTTGAAGACAGGTTTCAGTTGTGGCCAAAGATTCCAACCAAGGGCAAGACAACAAGGCAAAGGTCCAAACCACACCATCGATCTACACTACGATTTGTATTGAGAGAACCGTGCCTTATAATTCAAAAGTACAACCTTCATTACACCCAGAGTTACGCCTGTGGTTCTGCCCACGATACAAACTAAAGACAATTCACGCTTCTGATGAAAAGGATACAACTTAAGTCGTGGCTAACCTTCGAGCCGCGATCCAAGTTACGAAAAAGTGACCCTATCTTGGCTATCACGTACATGCTAACCTAAATAAAGCTCGTGGAGATATGAAAAAATTCCATTAAAAAGAATTTGCTAAGTCAACGAATCATATCTTCATGATTCTCTGTAACCGCCATCCATAAATAGACGCACAAGGCATTGTAAAAAAATGTTGTACCATATGTAATAACTCCTGATATAGTATAGAGTAGAGAGAGGATTTTTAGCGAGAGAAACATTTTTCCTTGCTAGAGATTCAAGTTTTCTAGGTAAAAACATTTTTAACCAAACATTTGTTCTTATAAGACATTGTGCTTAATCAGTAACTTATATCTTTATTTCATATTATTTCTCTTGAATTTATGTTTAATGTTCATATCCATGGAAAAATAATCATATTAACTTAGGGTTTGTAAACCCAAGACTCGATTCATGTGATTTTAGTGTGTTTTTAACGAATATTGTCTAAGTAATAGCTTGAACCTTAGCTCAAGAGTTTATGCGAGTGTACCATATAGATTTATGTCTAATTTTAAGTAAATAGATTGAGAATCATTCTTTTAAATAGATCTAGACTGCTAATGAAGTTGTTCATAACACTTAGAGATAAAGGTAGTGAAACTTTCAGTCACTTGGTTTTAAATTCATTAAAAATGAGTTTCAATAAAATGATTCTTAATCTTTATGTGGGTTTAGGTTTTTGATAGCTTGGAAGAGATTCTGGGGGTCCAGCTTAGATCTAAAGTTCTTAACCTTGAGAGGACTTTAACTTATCTTAGTGAATCCAACGGAACAAGTATACTTAGCATACAACTAGTTGAGTTTCTTAAGAAATCACATGATAAGGACTAGGAAAAGCAAACATTAAGCTCATTCTTGGATTAACAAGCTTAATTTTTAGTTTTTGCCCTGAAAAAACGTGTTTATAATTCGTTTTAACCCTAGTTTAACTTCTTGTTGTTCATCATGTTTTGCTAAGTTTTTATTTGGCTAGATGATAGAATAGAAGTGAGTAGAGTAGATACTCACAATCCTCAGGGAATACGATTTAATACTTTTCATGCTACTTTTGGCAGGTGTGCTTTCTTATGTTGGCAGTTGCGACTGAAGTTAAATAGAACTTATTAGTAATTTTTATATAAATCAAACAATTTCGTGTCTGAGCTCTAAAGTTTTAGACAAAACACTCCAACCAAGCCTATTCCTACTCCTATTCTATCTTTCTTTTAATCATTCTTGACGTGATACTTACGCAACATGTACATGACTACCATTACTCAAATCCATTTATCTAAAATCTGCCCTATTTCTTCTTATCTAGACTTACAATAAGAGTTCAGAAAGAAAACTTTGCTTTCTCAAGAATCACAATATAATTTGTCACAATGAGATTTTGAAAGAAAGGTTTGACATGAATGCTATATTGATCTTACTTCTTGTCCTTTTTCCATGTGTCTTCGCTCTTGAATTCTTAATCTTCATACAGCCTTTGTTTTGAATATTCAAAAGACGTATTCATTAAAATAGCCATTAAGTCAACAAACTATAAAGTATTTGCTTTTCTTCTATTAAAGGTATCAATGTTTGTGTTTTACGTTGTGTTTGGTTTTATTGGAATGAAAATGTCATCTTGCATTTGTTATTATGAAATAGTTATTTCTTCATTTGGTTAGTGAAAAAATTTGCCTCAAAGAATGTCTATATCATGTAACGTGAAATAAATGGCAAAGGCACCCTCCTTTTTTGTCTGTTAAAGCTTAAATATATATATATATATATATAGAAATTTATATCATTTAGTATGTGATAAATAAAATATTGTATTAAGCTTAGAAGCACCACATTTAAATATTTTAAGGCATAAGAATTACATGAAAACTTTATTTTACAAGCCTTAGAAAAACTATTTAGGTATAATTCATATTTAGACTAAGATCCACTTAAATAACCTATCACAAGCTAATTAATTTAAATGTGTTTAGACTTTAAGCTTTTAAAACAATTTTCTATGTAAATATAAATAAGTCACCGACCAATAGCATATATGAAAAGACACACATACTCAACAAAAGGTATTGGATTTAAATCTAAGCAAAGACACAAAGTGGCTTTTATTTTTGTCATTGCAGCAAAATGTGGCAATCCGTGATAGGCCTATGCTTACTGACATCATCTCTTTCTTCTACCTCCAACTGACTTGAACATATCGAATGGCTCAGTTTAGCACAATTTTTTTATCACTTTAGCTTTGCAATTTCCCCTTGATGGTAAAATTGCAAAGTAGGCATGGAGTAGTTTAATTTGGTACCAAACTTGCAATATAAATTAGGGTTTTGCTAGGTTAAATGGAGGTGGGAAAATCAACTTTCTACTTTCCTAAATTGTTGTTTTTTAAGCACCAAGAAAAACAGTGGAAGCCTCCAATCGTTCTTTAAAGTGCAAATGACACATTTAATTAGAAACTAACATCCAATTTTTACGTAAGTCCTAAATTCGTGCAAAAATAAACCCTAGCAACTCTAGATTTGAATTGTCACAATTAGCACATTCCAAGCTTGAATCAACCTCCACTAATATAAATAGGACTCCCCAATATTTATTTAAGCACCAATTACATTTGGAATCACTCAAAATTTTTGAAATCGTGTTTTGTGTTCTAACGTAGTGTTTTGAAAGTTTCTTTCAAAATCACTTGTTTTGCAGGTGAAATTGGGTGAATTGATCACTATAGGAAGCTTGAGGAGGTCGAAAGCTGTAGATTGATAGTGAAAGCCATCTTTAATGAGCATCAGACTGCCATCGAACGCCTTTGTCGCTGTCAACAATCACTAAGGAGTACGAAACCACCGCTTCCAGACATTTTTGGCTTCAATCGAGCCCACTGGAGCACTTGGTAGCTCATATTAAGCCAATCCGACATCCCCGTCGCCGCCGCTAACTGCTATCCACTTCCATGACTCGCCACCGCTCCCCTATGACACGGCCCACCAGCGTCATCCAGGAAAGTCTTTCCTTCTTCCTTTTTTGTTTAGTTTATTAATATAAAAAATAATAAAAAAAATAAAAATATAATAATAGTAATAGTAGTAACAAAATTATAATATGTGTATGGATTAAGAAAAAAATGTTAACTTTTAAAAAAAAATTACATAATTCGTGCAAGATGAAAAAAATCCTAAAAATAGACAACTTAAACTCTTCTCTTGAAGAGACAAGGTTGTAAGTAGCCAACATCGTCTCTTCAAGAGACAAGATTGTTGTATTTATAGCAATCTCGTCTCTTGAAGAGACGAGGATAGAATGAACCTCCTCTCTTGAAGAGATAAGGTTGTTATAAAAATACAACAACCTCGTCACCTCGTCTCTTGAAAGAGACGAGGTCAACTTATCTAATTCTATGATTATTTTCATCATAGTAGCATTTTTTTTAAATATATATATATATTAATTTCCTTTTCCGATATGTGTATGTGCACGTGTAGATAATAATATAAGTAGTATTTAACAAACTTAAAGTGAAAAGATTTTAGAAATTAAAAATTACCAACACACTAAAATTTTCATAAAAAAACTAAATGACATCTAATCGATCTCGTATAGCAGGTGCATGGGCACCCTTTGGGCGACTTAATATATGAAAAAAAGATTAGTTGTAAACATTGATTTGATCTGATAATCTTTTGGTAAATATTATTGCCTTTTGTAAATTGATAGTGATCGATAATTGCATGTAAATTGCATTGCCTTGTAAATTCTAATTAGATTGATTACTATGTTGTAAATATCACAAATATTAGTAAACCTTGGAAGATTAAAGGAATCATTTTAATTAAAGAATTAAAGGTGATAACTATAATGTTTTAATAGGATAGCTCCTAAACCCAATAAAACTTGGTTGTTTTTTGAAATTTTTTTTTTCTGGATTAGCAGCTAAATTAAGATCCCATTAATTCTAATTTAATTTCTTTTTGACTTTAGTTGGGTGGTGACTCCTAAAATTTTTCAAATAACAATTTTTTTTAATTCTTAATTGATGGTTTATATCGAATGGGTTAGGGTTTAGTATAAATCGAAGTAAACAAAATTAAACTTGAACTTAAAATTCTCAACTCGATAAACAGGAAATTAGGGATGTAAGCAGGTCAAGTTTCGAGCTGATCATATGAAGCCAAAACCCAACCCACCACTTTATAGAGTCTACTAAAGCAAACCCTATAACCCTATAGGGTTTTTATATTATATCCAAACTTGCCTTACATTGTTTGATTTTTAAAACCTAGAACTCGACCCTATAACCCTATAACCTTTTTTTTTAAACCTATTTAAAAATTTTAATAATAAATTTTAAAAAAGTTAGTTGCTTTTGACACAAATTTCCTTTATATTCAAAAATGAAAAGATGAATGCATAATTGATAGAAAATATTGCAAACCACATTCATTATATAACATTTAAGCATATAAATATATTACTTTTATTACCGTATAATATCTTAAAAACATGGGAACTAAAATATAACAAACAGTAAATAATATTAATCTCTACTGCAAACATAACTTGAACAAAATTTAATAAAAAGTTATCAAATTTGTAACTAGTGTAGTAGACATAAAAGAAAAAAAATTCTTAAGCGGTAAAAAAGATGGTAGTTCATTCATGTTTTTTTTCCTCTCATTACTCCTTTGGTAATATTTTTATTTATTTTTTTAAAATTATAATACCGGGTTGTTGGGTATCACTTGAGTTTCTTATATGATCCAAACCCGACCTTATAAACCTACATGTTTTTAACTATATATTCAAACCCAATCCTAAAACCTTAAAGGGTTCAACCTTATAAGGTTTTTTAACGAATCAGACGAGTCAGAAACCCTATAATAGCTTATCCAATTGCATCTTTATGGAAATTCTATTTCTTCTTTTCATCAGATGAATTGCTATTTCTCATGAAAAGAAACTTTCTTCCAAAAATCCTATATCATAATATAAAGGAATTATTATTCCTTTTAAACTATATTTCATTCCAATGAACCAAGCGTAATGTTAACCTTATTTTATATTTAGTGTTTTGACTTTTTTTTTCATATATTATTAAAGCAATGGATTGCTTCTATATAAATAAATTAGATTTTACTATTTACTTATTGAATCCTTTCCAATTGATTGTAATTAGATATATTACCTAAATATATCTAACTTGTAGTGGTAAGTCTTCATGTCTCCATAATTTCCTTATATCTTTAGATTTCTAACAAAACATAATTCATCCTAGTATATCTTTGGATTCCTACCTCACTTCTAAACATCTCCCAATCTTGAGTTTTGATTCTAGCTTATTTAAATGATCTCTTTCTTTCTTTCTTTTACCGACTCTTCAACTTTCAAACTTCTACCTTTTCTTTTGATGAACTTGATTATTCTGCTTTCTTCATAGTTTTGAGAAGTCTTTCACAGCTTGCTTCCTCATCATCTTAGAGTTTTCTTAATCATTCATACTCTTACACACCTAAGTAACTATGCCAAAAGGGAAAAAATATTAAAAAGAAAAAACCTAGTATTAGCATTTGTAATTCATACAAGAGAGCACTATCTCATACACCAAATGAAAGGCATATTTGCTTGCCGATGGAGAGACCTATGTGTAAAATGTCCTTTGATAAGTTCTTCAAAACTTAAGAATGAATGACTCTCACTAATATGGGAAGCATCATTATATCAAATGCTTTATGGAGCACTAGTTAGATATCCATCACATTTGTGATAAGAAAGAGCTAATTAAAATCCATAACCAAGGCATGTATGAGGAGTATGCCTTGTATTTTATCTAATAAATCCTTGACAACGTAAGTGGAGAATGTTTAAAGGCAACTCAAGTATGAAGCAGCAACAATTTGCAGGTATTGCACCAGATGGAGATTATAAAGGCTATTAGAATATGAGAAGGGATAATGCTATAGGGATCCTACCATTTTCTTGTCCAATAAAAAGTTGTGCTTCCTTAACTATTGACTTACAGGTGGAATTATTAAGCTACCAATGGTTTAAAGGAAAGTCATGGTATAAGAAAAGAATGATGCAAAATTTTGTTGGTTCCACAAGACTGTAAGACATCCAACAAAAGAATGTTAGACTTTAAGGAGGATCTTTAATGAAAAAGATCTATATTAATGAATTAGAACTTGACAATAATGATGGGTTGTGAATGTGATCTCCATGATCCAACGACTTCTTGAGAAGTTAATAAGCTATAGGTTGAGATGCCAATGGATACATCAAGAGCCCTATATCATCATGTATATAGTGCTTTTTGTCAAGTTAGTTAAACATCATATGATGCTAGGATAATAATTATCTTATCGAAGCTCAATCAAGATAAATTGAATTAGATATAGGGAGATGATCACACAAAATCTATCGATAAACTTCTAGGAGTCTAGAGCATCTAGCAACACTATGAAATAACTTTAAAACACTTAAAGGACTCAATCTTTTTTTCATAGAAGATTTATGAACGAAGAACTAAGAAGATTCGAATCGCTAAAATTTTTCCATTGATGTTTATCTTATTATACAAGGGCAAAGGAATGACTTCAAGAACAAAATATTGCACACTTAAAGGTCAACATCACACTAAGGGAATGGGTGCGGAATCCATATATCATGATTCATCAACAAGCAGAAGATAACAATTCCAAGTTGAATGATGAAGCTAACAACTCAACAAGCTACATGGGCCCATAGAAAACCTCAAATTTGAAGCATGTAACCAAAATAACTTAAACCATGTATAGATTTTGCTAGGTGAGCTTTAGTCAGAGTGCAAAATGTTGAGCCTCATTTTGATGATTGGCTTTTAGCCTAATTTAATGCTACGAATCAGTTTCTTAAATTAGTGACTTTGCATAAAAAACTAAATCATATTAAGGATGTCTTGAGAAATTTAGCTTAAAACATTCGAAATAAAGATTATTGGAACGATTTTTCTCCTCTTGACTTACTCACTTGTCTTACATGAGGAAAAAAAAAGATTTGAAAAAGAATTCTTTTTTTTTTTTTTTTGTTCTCATTTGGTTATATGTTCTTAATAGGCCTTAAGAGGACTAAAATAATTTTATGTTTGTTTATATTAAAGAGGGACTTCGTTTATTTCTTATAAGTTTTGAGGCCTAATGTCCAAGTCCAAAAGGGAAGACAAAAAAAAAGACTTTAATAACAATCCTTGGATCATAAAGGAAAACCTCATGGTTACCTGCAACGCATGATACAAGTTGTCCATTTCAATCAAAGCTATCTAATGATTAAGACCAGTCTCCAAAATCTATGGATTGCTTTTCCCATTAACACATATTTGAAGTATTACTAAGATTGGGAAACATGCTGAAACCTAGTGAATCATCTCCACAAAAGATCAGAACACTTAAATTGTGAAAAAAAAATCAAGAACATTTGAGTTTTACTCTCCCTGTGTTTAGCTAAGATACAAAATATGAATATCTATCCTTTCATATCTCTTCTTATAACATTCATATATGAATCATCATTCGAGTAAAATTCCGCTATGATTGATCAACTTGCTTATTACACGTGAATAGAAACCACGTATATTAACTTATAGAATTCCACTATATATCCTGTAAATGAAATATATTAATTGGAGTAAGTCCATAATAAGTAGCTTATCCTAATATTAAGATTTAGATGATAATTAAATCGAAAGAATGTCTTGAAATTTATCGAATATAATGTCTTGATTTGATCGGAAAAATAATGTTCTTAGATGAGAAACAAATTAAAACACGAATAGCAACCAATGGAGCTAAATGTATATGGATTTATAAATTGCCCAACGATCAACCGTATAAAAGATCCTTGGTTATGTTATGAGTCTTGTGACCCTGATATGCGGATTTGAAAGAAGAAGAAAAGTAGAGGGTTTTGGGGCCAGTGGGTGGTGGGGGACAGAAATAGAATCCAATGAGCGTGGTGATATTCAATTTTCAGGCGAAGTTGCATTTAATTGGGATGACTTGACTTTTAGATTCAAGCGAATAAAGACAAAGCATCCACATTTCCTTCCCATTTCAACGGGACCTCCTACTGACTACTCACCGATCACCGGCAAGATCGTATGCACGTGCCTGACCCTACATTAATTGAAGAAACTTCAACGGTATCTCGGTTTTCTTCTTCTTAAATTTTTACCATTTTATTCTCTTAAACTAATAATACGTTTAATCATTAAATAAGATCATACCCAAAAGAAAAAAAAATAAAAGATAACATCATACTAATATCAGTGATAATTTCAACCTTTATTTGTAAACTGATAAAAATTAAGACAAGTTAATTAAATAAGATTTAAATCTAATTTCTGCGAAGATAATGTATGAAGAATAATATGTTTTGAATCCCAAGATTTATACATCTAATAAATAATGACTCGTTTCACTTGACCTTTAATTGATATAGTTATTGTAACTCGAGGTGTATAGTATTATGCCATTGGTAGGGTTTGGAGGAAGCTTTTAAACTCATGTCCTATCTAGACATCTAGTTAAAGGTCTCGTATTAGTTAAGGGTCTTGAATTATAGTGTATTTTAAAATGTACTTGAAACCCAAAAAAATAGTATAAAACCTACTCAAACTTGATAGTTATGCAAATCCAATTAAATAAAGATGCTTTAATTTTTATATTTTTTTGTTAATAAATAATGATCTTATTATTGTGAATGATATCGTAGTTTAATGACATCTCTCGACTTTCTCAAATGACAAATATCATGTTATAATCGTCTCTTCTCCTATTATAATAACAAAAAAAAAAAAAAATTATAATAGAGTTATGAGAAATCACCGGACATTACCTAGGAAATGCCAATGAGCATGAATTACAAAAACAACCAATCATTTCATTATGATCTTAACACCCAAGAAAAACAAACAAGCAATCCATTATGCAGCCCTTAAATATTTTTTCTTATAATATTGCATTAAATCAAGTAATGATAATTGGTTAAAAGCATAATTTAGTTCTTGTTTTGCCAACCGAAGTTGTTTATGTACTTTTACAGTGTAATAGGAATTTTAAGTCTTCTCATTAAGTTAGAACTTTCAAATTACAGACCTTTTGCTTTAATTATGATTAATAAAAAATTTAAAATTTACCTTCTATTGCCGGTGCAATTATTCTTTGTGTTTCCTCTTCGTCAAACATGTGAATCGGATTAAAGTGGGCGATCCAGATTTCTGTTCTCACCTACAATGCCAACTATATTATCCTAAAGTCCACCCCCCACTTGGCTGTCCCTACTCTTTGTTAAAGATACCAGAGTGGAAAATTGAGTTTATGCTTCATGGGATGGAAATCTGCGGTACCACATATATTTTCTCCATCCGTTTCAGTGAAATATATAATTATTACATGTATATAAAACGATAATAATTATTTTTTTATTTAAAAAATATTTTTATTTTTTATATTTATTAATACATTAAGTTTTATTAGCCGAGATAATATGAGAAAAACCCATAAAAAACAAATATTTTTCTATGCTTCATGTGTATTTGATTTTTTTTTTTTTTTTCCTGGCCTCATGTATGCTTGAGTTTAACACAAGCCTCCCACCACATTAACATACACTCCAGAATGATTACCTGGCTTGACTTCAAGCCACAAATTATTTTTTCTGCCAAGTATAAAATACGACACCCATGGACCAATCTAAGCACGACTCAGTATTATTATTATAAACAGATTTTTTTTTTCAACCAATTATTAACTATAACTTTTTCAAGAAGAGAATTGAATCAATCTTATTGGAAGATTAATGTTTATATCAATCGGCTATGAAGTCTTTTATTTATAAACAGGTTTATGTAAATAAAATTTGATATTATTTATTTATTGATCAATTTCATTTGGATCAACTTACAAACGCGGCTAGGTTTAGGCTCCATTTGTTTTAATAAAAATATTTTTCAAAAAATATCTTTTTATTTTTCTGTATTTGTTTAAAAAAAATATGATAACTAATAAAAAACATTTTCTCTTGTTTTCAAAAATATAGATTTTTCATAACTTATTTTTTGAAAAATGACTTACAGAATATAAATGCGTAAGCTATTTTTCATCGATCTACTAGTCCATCTATAAGTCATTACTACATAAAAACATTTATTATTAATTTTTAAAATATTTCACTTTCAAGTAAATTTATTTCTTATTATAATATATATAGTTTTTTTCATTTTTCATATTTAAAATATATGAGTTACTTCAAAATATAAATAAAGGAAAAGTACTTTCATAAAATTAAACAAACATTTAAAAATATGTTACTTTTCCAGAAAACTTTTTCAAGAAAAAATTATTTTCATTAACAAATATCTTTCCTCAAAACAACAAACTCTTAGATTTATCATCTAAATTTGTTTATAATCCTATTAATAAATAAGTTTCATCTAGGTCTATGACCAATTAAACAATTTAACATTAAATTTCTATTTTCATTGTCTAATTTTATATATGGATAATGTTACGAATGATATTTGAATTTTGACAAAACATGCAATTAAGTACTTGAACTTTCAAATAGATCAATTTAGTATCTAAAAATTTTTGAAATTGATCAATTTAGTATCTAAATAAACTTAACGAATATACTATTGACATGTACGAAAAGTTCTTTTAGCTAATAGATTGATCGATTTCAAAGTTTAGTTACTATATTGATTCATTTTAAAGTTTAGGTACCTAATTACATTTGTCAAGGTTCACGTACCATTTGAGATATTAAACCTCTTATATATTACTATTTTTCTTACTTAAGCCTCTTCTCTAGTGTTTCCAGTTGGATCTCTCTGATCTCCTTTACAAGCCCTCCATTGCTACTACCTTACCGTTAGCCTCACTAGTTGTCATAATTTGTCTAACAATTGTTGCTCCTATCCAATTTGACTCCAATTCTATAAAAATCATACTCTGAACTTTTTTCCCCCTTCATACTCTAATTGATAACATTATAAATGAAAACAAAGTATTATATCATATAAAGTCTCAACTACATTAGTGAAACTATTTGGTACTTTTTCATATTCTAAATTCTAACGCTCTAAAAAAAGCCTTAATATATACATTTCAAGCTTCTATCAATCTACACACATGCGCATATTCATTTAGACATACTTTATTAAATCTTGACATTATTAGTAAAAGCACCTGGCACTTTTATTAAAACCAATTTTAATATATAAAACATCTTTTGTTTAAATTAGCCATTTAATGCTATGGATTAACCTATGCCATAAATTTTTGTTTAGGTTCATTACATAATATTTAAATTCTTAATCAATAAATAAACTCTTAAACCATAATGCTAGAAAAGTCTCTAGTATTCAATATATTTTCTAATATAAGCATTGAACTAATTGAATACAATTTTGGAAGTATGTTTTTTAGATAGAGAGTTGATAATTATAACATTCTTATTTTAAATGCTTTGTTAATTGACAAGCATGTCGAACCTAGATGCAAAATAAATATGTTTAATAAAGAGGTTGGGTTATGAGGGTAGTTTTTCAAATATGATCCATAAAGGAGTTGTTTTATAAGTTGAATTTTTTAGACTCAATTTTATGTAGACACAAATATGAAA
This sequence comes from Combretum micranthum, assembly GCA_024138025.1. Lineage (NCBI taxonomy): Eukaryota > Viridiplantae > Streptophyta > Magnoliopsida > Myrtales > Combretaceae > Combretum > Combretum micranthum. The sequence continues at coordinate 444,517 of JAMXBD010000122.1, read as the reverse complement.
CATAGGTCAATAACACAAAGTGTTAACTCCACTTTGAACTGCGAAAAATATGAAAGATAAAAAACAATAAGCTATATGTTCATGTCTTAATTTGCTATTAGAGTATTTTAAATTTGGACTTGCAACTACATAGGCTTGTAAAACAACAAGGGTTGGTGGGCACCAGGAATTATTTGGTGTAGTCACTGTAGTAGCCAAATTAGTAAGATGTCTAATAGAATAAGAAGAACAATAGAGTGAAGGCAACAATCTGCAAATGTTTCCTTGAAAGATGTCTCAAGGGAGTATATGTAGGACATTAGAGGCTGGCAGTTACCTAGAGTGGGTACTAGTTTTTGGATATGGTGGACGTTGTGGGGGTTCTTGGATAGTGGTCGAGGGTTACTAACCCATGTTCTTAGATTCTGGGGAGATAGGACACTAGAGTTTGAGTGGAATTCTTTGTTTAGATACATAGGGAACCTTGTTAAGTGTTGAGGCCATTATCATCGTAGTGAGATTAGGCAGGGCTTGAGAAGCACTCTGTAAACCCCTAGAAATTTTTGTTCTAAATTAGCTAATATAATAACACGCGAGGCTATACTATAATGACTGTTTATAGATATAAAACCTTACAAACATCATATAGTGACTCTAAGATGAGCCGGTAACCCCAAAAACATATGATAGGATCCATTATTAGACCATTAATGACTTCAATACAAGGAAATATGAACCAAAACCCTAAAAACAAGATCAACACTATCATTGTAAGGTTTTTTAACCAAAAACCCCAATTTACAATCCAAACTCTAATCGTGTAACTCAAATCCTAGTATTAGCTAATCGCATAAACATGAAATCCTAAATATCAATTTTAAGAATTATCAGTGGTGATTTAGAAGTGTGAGAGGATATATACAAATATGTCTTTGATTAATTAATTAATTAATTTTTCCTCCAATCCATAAACATTTAATAGATAATAAAACCATTCGTCACGTATACATTATAGGAACTCTAATATTACTTAAAGAAGAAATGAAACTCTTCCTTGTCTTTCCAATACCATGGACCCTATAGAAGTACCTCAATCACCTTTCAATTTTTCTAAAATGAGGAAAATCAAATTTGAATCCAAGTTTCAATGCACAAGTACAAAAGCACTATGACACGAACCATCACTCATTTTCTTCCATCATGAAGCCACCTAGGATAAGGAAAAAGGACTAAAATGCTACTTTTCCTTAAATGCTAAATCCTTCCCCATATCATAAGAGAAATTTTGGAAATCCAAACAATTAAGACTTTATCACATCAACTTAAACTTGCAAGCCTCTCTCTCATCTCTTTCTCCCCCTCTCTCTTTCTTTTCTTCTGAAACTATGAGCCCTCTCCCACTCTTTTCTTTCCCACAAAACCAAAGACAAGAATAACACAACTCACATTCCAACTCATACCATTTTCTAGCAAACATTCAAGGATATAGAGGAGTTAGCACATCAAAACTCCATAAACCCTCAAGGTAGCGAACATTAACTTCTTTTTTTAGTTCCTTTTCCATTGTATTAAGGTAGTTTCTAAGCCTACACTCTCTTGTTCTTCCTCATAGGTTTAGATTCTTCAAGCAAAGGGGGAACGATACTAAATCACTCCTCAAATCTTAAAGATAGAGCTCTAAATTCTAGTCTAACTGGTAGATATAAGCATGAAACAAAGGGATTTGGTTGTAATCAAGGCTAGGGTTTGGTTTTCCTCAAAAAGAGAATAATCACACTAGTTTTCCTTACAACCTCAGCTCGAAAACTTTAAATAAGCATTTAAGAAGCTTAGAATAACAAAAATCCACCCATGACCCTGAACTTTGGTCATGATACACCATAGCCCCTAAATATCCAAATTTAAGTTTCATTTTCAACTTACTTTTGTTAGTTTTATTGAGGAAAAATGACGTCGTACACCATGATTTGAGATTTAACAGTTAAATGGAACAAAATTCCACCTATAGATACTATATAAGTCACGACATTTTCGGAAGAAGAAGATCCATCTTTATATTTTCTTTTTCCTTTGCAACATATCATAAAAGGATCATTTAGAGAACTTTATAAATACAAATCCACCAAGTCAATACATGGATGTCATGTGGGATTAATTTTTTGGGTTATGTTGTTCAAAATTACTTTACCCACTTTAAATTTAAGCTAATAACATGGCAAGATGATCTATAGGAAAAGAGATATAGAAGTCATGCTAGTTTTCTTGCAACTTAATGGTTATATAGCTTAAAGATTGATGCTTAAGATATTGAATGGAACAAGAACACCCTAGGACCCCCCTATGTAAGTCATGTTTAAGCCCAGGATTAAGGTTTGTAATGATTTGTCATGTTCACTTTGCATATTGCTAAAAATATAGTGATAGGAATGCTGTAAAAAGAAAGATTACAAGCAAAAGCATGGATCATTACATTGCATGTTTTGGCCCTATGATACATAAGAGGTTAATGTGAATTTTCAAATGTTATTATCTTATATGTAAGAAAATCATAAGAGAAATAAAAATGAAAACATAGCTATAGGAACCAATATGCATGGTTTAGCCTGCATGCAGAGTTTTGGGTAAAGTAAATCGAATTCATGTTTTAGGGCCATAAAGATTATAGGTCAATGAAATAAAAGTTAACATGAGGAAAGAAAATTATCATAATTAATAAGCAAACTAAAGCCCATAATATCATGAATCCTTAATCTGATTACGCATAATAGTGATAAATTATATTAGAAAGGTGAAACTAAGAATATAACATGCAATTGGGCTAAAATGGGAAAAAAGGACATATGATATGGCTAAGCTTGAGTACAAACTGACACAAGCGATAAAAAGAATAAAACTTGGAACTATGAGCCTTACAGAATCGAATATAGGCCATAATTATGCGGTTTACAAAGATTATAATTGACTGTTAGGGAATTTAGATGCTATTGAGTTCACATCTTAGTATACGTAAAGGATTATGAATAAATATGGTGTAAGAAGTAAATGAATGAATTTAAATAGTTAAACATCAGGAAAGTCCATATAGATATTAGAAATAGAGGCCCATTGGCCCATTTAGGCTAATACAAGTATATACATAACCAGTTGGGCCTAAAGATGGCAATGAGTAGATTAAGTGAATCAATAGGAAATAAAGTGCCAAACTAGAAATACATTATGTTTAGAATGGCTAGATTAGCTGTAACACCCCAAAAAATTAATTCGATTAACTAAATAACTTAAGGCCCTATCGTCACGTATAATACTCTAAAGTATTACACGATGAGACTTTCTTTAAAAGATTTTTTTTATGTTGGACATTGGTACTCATTTTTAGGTTATGAAATTATTCAGTTAGATTCTGACAACAACTGGATTTAGCAACGGAAAACAATTTATTAAAATCATTTATAAAACACTACTCTATACAGAGCTAACCAATTTTCTAAGAAACAAAACTTTAGAAAAGCACTTTACAATATACTATTAGGGGTAGATTATCATTTACAAAACATATGGGCATTAATAAGCCCCATTAAAAGAATTACAAATTTGTAAATAAATCCAATTCTCACTAAATAAATCAAAATAAAAGAAAATATAGATATTCAACAGCCCTAGCCCACTTCACTTATTCTCACGGGTCTTCTGGATCGCCTCAAAACCCGAAACAAGCATTATCATCAACTACAACATCAACATCAAGGTCAACCATAACAACTCAACAACATCAACATCATCCTCAACATCTCATCATCACCATCTTCATCAACAATAGCACCTGTAAAAAGAACAACAATAACAATAATGAGCCGAAGCTCAGTACACAATAATACAATCACACATAAAATGGCACACGGGCATCAATAACGAATTATTATCATCTCTTTAAAGTAGCAAATAGCACGGGAGTATTCAAACTCTGGACAATAAGGATAACGCGGGAACCTGAGTAATGATCACGACGCTCAGGGGGTTGATATAAGCAGCCCGGATTCTTATATCTCCTAGATGATATATTCGAAAATGAGAAATAATAGTCTCATCTAAGGTTCTTTGCCATTACCCGATTCTACTTAAACTCAGTCTACAACATGAGTATAGTTCATCGTTCCCATAAACATTGAACTAAACCATGGGATTTCCCTCCAAGTTTAAGTAAATGTCACGCCGATACCAAAACCCCATCGACTATCTATCGTACCACTTATGAAAGTCATATCTCAATGGTAGGGTGGCTTAAGCGCCTAAAACTACCGTGCTCCCAATTTGAGCAAAGTGCCGCTCCTCGGACCGGATACTGAACTGCCATCTCAGGTTAGAAATGGATTTAAACGGCGGAATAGACAACCAATTCAAGCAATTATTAGGCCGAGTTTAAGTTTTTGGTCCATTTAAGATGCCTATCCTAACAATCACCATGCAAGTTACTACATACCTTGAATATGAGATCCAAACATAGCCTCAGAAGGAATTTGAGAAGATAATCTAGAAGATAAATTAGATATCCACTTCTGTTAAGGAAAGAACTCGTATAAGAAACTAAACTAAGCTAATCATCTACTTCATCAAACTCATATAAGAACTTAAGTTATTTATCTATTCATCTCAAACTTTTTTATTATAACCCTAATTGATCAGACACTAACTTGGAACTCCGCTATGGTTGCGAAGATCGCCCCGCTAAATACAGAAAGTTCTCATTTGTCTGTTAAAGTATTTCCTTTTCTCTTTGTTTATATTGTTGTATTACAAAAGTATCAACAGAGAAGTCATAAACCAAAAACATTCATTTTTCCAGGTAAACACACATTTGAAACAACATATTCACCATGTTAATCTAAGGTTATCCTATCTTATTAACTTAAACCAATTATTAACCATTAACTCCTTTTAACTAAATCCTAGCAAAATTGATTAGATTTATTCATTTAAGTCATTTACTAAGTCAAGTTGATTAAAGTTAGACAATCTAACTCATTTTAGCTTAGTGAAGTTCAGTAAGCCAAGTTGGACTTAGATTAATTACTAATTCATTATATATCTAAGATTCATGTTAATTAATCCTAAATTAGTTTAAAGCTAGCCAAATTCATCAAAGTTAAACAATCTAACCATTTTAATTCATTCAAGTTCATTTAGTAAAGTTGGACCTAGGTTTGTTAACTAAGTTCATTTTATAACTAACTTCTAGATTTAATCCAATTATTTGTTAAATCTATAAATCCACTTAATTCATGCTTAATTACATGAATTAAATCACATAACACATCCAATATCACTTATCTTTCTCATTTTAGCTCAAAAGATCTATTTCCCAAGTAAAACACATTTAACAAACAAAACATAAGTTTTTGACTTAGTTTGAAAAACACAACAGCGGGAAAGAACTAAAATTTAAGCATTGATACTTTTTGAATTTGTAGAAACTCAAAATATGAGATTTTAGATCTATTTATAAGCTTTCCAATGCAACTTAAATCACTTCAATCGGAGTTCAGATAAAAAAGTTATGGCTAATTTACAAAACAGTGTCGCAACAAGGAAGAAATCAGAAATTGCAACACCCTTGGCAATGGGGTCGTTTGGGAGGCCGTTTCAACTTAGGAAAAATGAGATTTTTGAGCCAAGAGTGCAACACTCCTCCCAACGGGGCGGTTGCCAAGGCCGTTTGACAGAGTTTTTTTTATAGTTTTTGCATACCCCTTGTTTTGAACTTGAATTTTTTACAACTTTAACACTTTTCACACATTTTACTTCCATCAAAACATCATCTAAACATCACACAAACTAGTTTTCATGTTTTTAACACTTTTATATTCATTCAACAACATCAAACACCATCAATTCCTTCATCAAACCCCATAACTACTATTCATCATCTTCTTTACACACCTACCCTATATCAACATTAAACCAACATATTCATCAACTTCATCATAATTTCTACTTAAATCTAACATCAATTCATCATATATAAACAAAAACAAGAATCAAAACAACATTAAACAAATATACTTAGCTTTTAGGCAAGAACATGAAATTGAATTCTCTTTCTGTCTACTTCATCATCTTCTTCTCCTTGTTCTATTTGATTTCCTCTTCCTATCTTCATCTTCTAACCTTGATTTCTCTTTTTGTCTTCTTGAATTTGACATTTAGAGAGATGAATTTAAGCGATGAAAGAGAGAAAGGAAGAGGAAGAATAGAGAAAGAAAAGAGAGAAAGAGAGAGACGGTAATGGGAAAGAAAAACCAAGGCAGGGAAAAAATAGAAAAGTAAAGGGATAAGGATATAATTAAAATATTACGGAATATGGGTACTAGATTTAGAACTATCATATTAATATCTATAGTTTCATAAGTATTTAGAAGATAATTTTAGAACCGATAGGTTAGAAATTAAGAACTCTATATGAGAACTTAATTTAGAGATTTATTTTAGATATAATGATATTTAATTTGGGTTCGGGTTTAAGAACTGATGTTTTTATACAAGCAAATAAACTCAAATTTTGTAAAAATTTAGGAATTAGTGTTTAGGCTAAGAATCAAGAGTTTAGGAATCCTCTAAACATTTTGAAAACATGTTTGGGAGATTTAGGAATCCAAAACCTCAATTTCAACTTAATTAATTACTAATTTAATTATATCAACTTGTCTTATTATTTCCTATACTTCAATCGATTCATTTTAATCAATCTAAACTCAATTTCTAATATAGGTGAAGGTTTGAGGTATTTCATTAGCTATGTAGATAAATCAAATGAAAGACCTATACAACAAGATTAGTTTTCGATTACCTAAATAGAGTATGTATAAAGACCGAATATAACCAAAAGATGATCATAATGAGTAATGACGAAAAACCTTAACTTAATGGACTATTTACATTAAAGGGTATACTTTCTTAGCATTGATAAACTTTATCATTTTTATAGGTGAGCTAAAGTACCTTTTTGATAGCCTCGAGGACTACTACGATGCTTGATTGTGGATGCGGACAGGTGAGTAAATTTGGCTCTATTCACATTGCATGCCTATGTAGTTTAGTTGCACCTGAATAAAGAATAATTAAATGGTTTGTGTAAGGATTAGGATCATGATTGTTGTGCTGTTATTGGAATGGCAAATTATCTTCACAAAAGTGAAAATCCAAATGTGTGATATTATTGTTTAGTTGCTAGAATTTAAGGAGTGTTTGAAACTTGATTGATCACTCAAACTGAACTTATTATATGAGGCGAATAATTTAAAATGGTCATGCATAGCACGATTGCATAAGCATTGCATGTTTGTAGTCATTATTGCCACGTATTACATTTAGAGCTTATGGTATGATTAGGGTATCCAATGAGTGAATGTTGATTAAGCCTATTATATCACGACACTTGTGGGATCCATGGGAACTACTTGGTAAAGTAAGGAATGATGCCTGTTGTTTCACTTAAAATAAGTAATACCTAAGGATTTTTTTAGAATACATGTAAATAAATGACTTTTTAAAAACTAATTTTGTAATTAGGTATTACCTTATATTATGTGATTTTCCATGGCATTAGTAGTGAGTGTCAAGTTCCTTAACCCTAGTGAGAAGGCATAAATTTCCACCTTATTTGGATTTTGGTCATTTAAACTTGTATGTGTGAAATCATATATTTGAGTGTTGCATTGTATGTGTCAGTTAATAAAACTTGCTATGTTGAATAATGATATGTATTTATTGTATGGTTATTTTACTAAATTATGGTTTCGCTCATGTTCTCATAGAATTCACGGGTTTAGAAGTAGTCCTTGGCTCATATTAACGAGAGACTTTACCTCGGTACACGCTAGAACCCTTGAGGTAAGAATGGGCAAGTGAGACACCCAAGAGCTTAAGGAGTTATATAATGTGTTATGATTAAGATATTTTCTAGTTTGAATCTATATAAGACTTATGTGATAAGTTTAATTGAGACTGGTCTATGGCATGCAAAGATTTAAGTAATTTCTATCTCTTGATGGTATTATGTATATATATACTTTACTTTTTTTTTTCTATACGACCTTGATCTTGTATGTAAATGTCACACTCCTTTGAGGAGCTTGATCGCATCATACACTTGTGCCTTTCTAAAGCCTCAAATACGATATTTAAGAAACCAAGCTGCAGTTAATTATAAGGCAAGATGATACATTTAGGGTACTCTTTGGGACATGATAACTTTACCTAAATTTGTCCATCAACATTATAAATATCAATTAGAATAGGATTACCTATGTTTATAAAATCCTAGGAACTATTTTTGTAATTAAATATGTAGTTTCTTTATATATGTGTGTGTATGTATACATATAATCATAGCCATTTGGCATATATTAGATCTACTTGTTTAGAAATTAGGGTATAACACTTATCTACTAATTCTATGAATAAAATTACATCAATACAAATCATACAAAAATAATTACATATATGCCATCACAAAAATGGCATCTAAGAGATGCAGTTTAGTATTGATAGCCTATTTCTTCCATGTCAAGAAACATAATAAATAGTGTTAGTAAAGTAGTAAAAATAGTTATGATAACTTTGATTAAGTATTAAATTAATTATTTTAAAATTAAAATATTAAATTGAATTTTTACTCAAAGATCAAACATCAAATTTGATATTTTTCCAAGTAAAATTTATACGTGTAAATAAGAACGTAATTGATCAGCAATATAATGTGAACACTTCCAACGAACAAGGGACGGAATTCCCGCTTTGAAATGGAGTAAAGCGCTTGGAAAATAAATAAATAAACAAAAAAAAAAAAAAAAAGAAAGCAATGCGTGTGGGTGTTGCATTGGCAGTTTATCCTGGATACAGAAGACAAGACAACCGAGTACAATCCGAAAAGAGCGTCGAAAGGAAAGGAGAAGGACTCGTTCCCAACACAACACTACTTATTTAGTGGCCCCTCTCTCGACTCTCCTCTGACCGATTAATGACGATGCAAACCAAATTAAAACCAAACCCATACCATACGTATGTATAATTAACTCTCTTTTATTCAAATCTAATTTTTTATATTGATGAAAATTTACTCATATAATATATATATTTTTTAATATTCAAAATACAAATGATACAGAATATAATTTTTCATCCACCTAGCTAGATATAACAGAACATATATAATATTATATATATATATATATATATATATTCTCTATGTTATTATTAGATGAAATGAAATATATATGTGTGTGTGTGTGTGTGGGGAATAAGATCATGGAAGTAGCCGACCTAAACAAATCTTATCCCCTATCCTATTCCCATCTTATTTATATTTAATTTAAAAGTCACTTCCATATTAATTGGGTCCCCTATGTGACTATGCTTTAAGATACTCTATTCTTCAATATAGTTCATGTATTCACATTCTAATTAACTTTAATTTCCAAGCATCAGAACAACAACGTACACACATACATATACACGTGCGAGAAAACATTTATATCATCCACTGCATCATATAAATTAATTAGTGATATATAAATATTAATAAAAATTCATGTATAATTTTAAAAAGAATTATATATATTTGTATCATTTATGTTCACTTAGATATATAGCATACCATGAGATAAAAAATTATTATTCTCAGTTTTTTGTTCATTTTGTATTCTAGTGAATATATATCTAACAGTTGTTATGAAATATATATATTTTTTAAATTTTAGAAACGTTTTAATTTTTTAATTTATTTAATACGTATTAAATATTTATTTACAAGGACAACAGAACAGTGTTTTTGCATACCATGGGATACCAGGTTGGTCGAAAGTCTTTCTTTCCACACGAAGACACACATTCACATAAATTATATACACAAGCTCTCTCTCTCTCTCTCTCTCTCTTTCTCTCTTTTTAATTTTTCTCACTCACACTCACAACACAAGGTGTCTCATTCATTCAATTCACCTTCTACGTCTCCTTTTAACGTCCCATCATCACCGGTCCTCTCGTCTCATCCTCCCTCATTTCTCCCTTAGCTAAACACAAAAAAAAAAAAAAAAAAAAAAAAATTATCAAAATTAAAATTTAGAAAACACAACCCTGCCCTGATCTCATCTCAGTTATCCAGTACTACAGAGTGGATTGATTTTGTTTTTGAGTTTTGATTGCTGTGCTTGAGGAGTTCAATATGGTATATTGAATTGTTATTCAACAAGTTTTGTTAATTTCTCTTTTGAGTTTTATTTTTGCTCTCACTATCATTCCATAATACATGGATGCTCCGGAGCGCAGTAACATAACTGGGGAGGGTCCAGGGTCAGCTGGCGGTTCGTCAGCACCACCTGGAGGTGGTGGTGAGCCTTCGTCGTCACCGTCGGCGGCAGTTGTTGCTACTGCACCTCCATCATCAGCCGCTGCTGCAGCTTCTAGCAGTAGTAGTGGAAGCAGCAGATACGAATCGCAAAAGCGGAGAGACTGGAACACCTTCTTGCAGTACCTGAAGAACCACAAGCCTCCACTGACGCTGGCAAGGTGCAGTGGAGCACACGTGATCGAGTTCCTCAAGTACTTGGATCAGTTCGGAAAGACTAAGGTACATATAACGGGGTGCTCTTACTTTGGAAACCCTAACCCTCCTGCGCCATGCGCATGCCCGCTGAGGCAGGCCTGGGGCAGCTTGGATGCCCTCATAGGACGCCTTAGAGCTGCCTACGAGGAGAACGGAGGACGCCCGGAGTCTAACCCCTTTGGGGCTAAGGCTGTAAGAATTTACTTGAGGGAAGTTAGGGAAGTCCAAGCTAAAGCAAGAGGGATTCCTTATGAGAAGAAGAAGAAGAAACGTAAAAAGCCCGGTTCGCCTCCAAAAGTTGCTACTGCCGCTGGTGGTGGTGGTAGTAGTGGTATAAGTATTGTTGGTGATACTGATGCACCACCTCAAACCGCTAGTGCTCATCACGATGCTGCACTTGATGGTGGTGGTGGTGGTGGTGGTGGTGAGGGTTGTGTTGGTCCTACGTCCACATCCACATCCACATCCACTGCATCTGCTCCTGCTGTCACTACTATTTCCTTCCCTACTAGAACTGTATAGTTAGTGTTTACATTACACTCCTCCCATCTGCTATTTTCAATTTTTTTTTGTTAATTTTAATTTTAAATTGTTGATATCTTTGCGTTTTGTTTCGTAATTTGCTATGATTTGGCTAATTGTAACTATATATGAGTTATTTGCTACATATTTATTTATTTTAAAAATGCTACTGTGTGTATATAGATTGTTATATATCCTCTCTATTAACACTAATAATACTAGGATGATTATTCCAGTTAATTAATTGAAGTTATGGTTGTCTTAATACAAGTCAGGCTGCAGCGATTTCAAATTAAAGATACGTAGGTAAATATATATATTATAATTAGCATGAAGGCTGAATTTTAGATTTGATTTACATATTTAGAACTCAATTTGGGTGTATGCAAATGCCAAAATTATAGATATAGATATATGTATGTTTGTTGCTGTAGCAGTTGCAGTTGTAATGGCAGTACTGTTTGTTTTATCATTCTGATATCATTTTAGTATCGTTTTTAAATTGATGTTTATCAAAAAAATTAATATCGTAAAAAAAAAAAAAACAGATAATTTACTTATAAACTGATCATACTAAACTGATATCGATACGATATAAACAAGTTGCAAATTTGATCGAATTAAATATGATGTCGATAAAATTCTCACAACTTAAACATTATACCAACTATTATCTTATCATATCCCAAATATGCGTATGCATATACTTCAAAGCCAAGTCAAGCTAATAATGAGCACAGCAGCGAAAGAACGAAAGAAAGAAAAGGGGGGTGTCTACTACTGTCTTCCCAGTCCTGGTACCTGGTCTGGTGTGGTCTGGTCTGGTCCCGGATTCTGTCCATCTCTCCCTAAAAGTCCTCCTAAGTCCTGCCAATAACCTTGACCAGGGTTGAATTGAATTATGACATGTTTTTTTCAGGCACACGTGCCCTTATACTAGTCTTGCTGATCAATCCCATGTCCTTGCGGGTTGGGGTTGTGGCATCAAATAGCAATTCATCACCAGGTAAATTAAATTGTTACTGGATTGCAATTTTTCTTTTTTTTTTTTTTTGGAGATTTCGTTTTCCGCCCTTTTTAGCCTCATCATTTTTTAACACCTTCCGGTTGTTGGAGGACCTGTCTAGTCTCTAGTCTACTCTAGGTAACTCCTTTTTTATTTTTTATTTTTCCCCTTTGCAATATCTCTCCGGCTGGCACCTAATGCAGGAAAAATGATTGAATGATGTTATTGTAAATCCGAATGTTTTCTCGGATTTTCTGGACAACTGCAAAAATAATGTACATATTTTATAAAATTATTTATTTATTATAATTTTACAGTATTTAATATTTATATGTTTCTAATCAATTTACATAATGTATTAATACTATTGAAGCCTTTCTCTCGATAATACATCCATTTAATCACAATACACTACACACAATGCATAGTTAATATATATAATATATATATATATATATAAGGGCATAACCTCAGATAAAATTTATTTTCAAACTAGTTAAGTGGTTCGTGTATAACGGATTAACTCTATTATTATTTTAAATAATTATAATATTAACTTAAAATGTTCATTTTGATGTTTTTAGTACATTTATCTTTCTTTTAATCTTATATATTTTATAAAAAAAAAAACCTTCATGGTACACGGATCGTAAATATTTTTTCTACTAATATGCATAATTATTCATACACTTAAACAAATGTTCTATATAGATTACCTCATTATTAGAATTTTTTGAATGGTAAAGCCAAAACTAGCTTTCGTATTCACTTAGTAAAGCATCACTTGTTTATTCTTGGGGGTGATTATAAACATATGGGCATCGTGTAAATTTTTATAATAAAGGAAGAAATAATTAAAACAGTGCCATTATTTGTGTGATTGATGTCTCGTTTTTTATAATTTAAATGAGGAATACAGCAGCTCAGTTTGAAAATGACCAGTAGCCTAACCTATTCGAATATCTTTTTATATTATTTCATCTCCGCGCATCATATCTTAATTTATATCTATAAAATCTACCCTATTATAATCAGTCATGGAGTCTGGTCCCACCACCCACTTTCAGACAAAATCGCAATCTTTTTTTTTTTCCCCTCTTTCCTTTCCAAATAAATTCAACAATTATATAATAGCAGTAGTAGCCCACATCCATTGGTCTTCCTATAATGATCCCTTTTAGCTCTATTTGGTTATCCTTCTATAGGCTATTGATTCTTTTGATTATTTTATACCAAATTGAAAAGGGAAAAAAAATAAATAAATAAAAAGATGAGAATCTCTCGCCTCTTTCTTTTCCTTTGTGCTTTTATATTGAACAAATTAAAATTTTTATTTTATTTCTAATCTCTGCTTATTGCATTATTTTTCATTTATTTGTTGTAATGTTGGCTCTCAGGAATTAATTAAGCAAAAGAAACAATAAAAGTGAGTGTGACGACTGATAATGACATCAAGATATGTGTTCTAGAAGGATGGTCTCCGCTCCCCATCATTAAAAAGGGTAGGGAAATATATTGTTTGAATGATTTCTTTGTATTTTATACATATCGATTATGTATGTTCATTTATGCTTCTTGTTAATGTGATATTTGAAAAATTGTTTGCCCTACAGCAGATGGGTCTTGATCTTAAGCCTAACTTTTCAGTTATGTTATTGTTGCTGCCTGCATCATAGAGGAAATGGATTAATCATATAGAGAAGATGGCTATTAGAAAATAGATTTTTGTGTATCATCCAAATAATCGGTCTCCAAACAATTTTTTTTCTTTTTCCTTCCGATGGAAATCTTCAAACAAGTATTGCTCTCTTGTATGAAAAACTTGGTGTATAAAAGTTCTACTTTTTATTGAAATTTCTTAGTGTGTTTTGTTTTTTCGGTAAGGCACATGTATATTTACACATTTTTTTGACAAAATATGTAATTATCTAAACTTTAAAATCAATCAATTTAATACTTAAATTTTCAAATCAATCAATTTAATATCAGAAAAACTTTTCATATACACCAACAGTAACTTCATCAAGTTCTTTTAGGTATTAAATTGATTAATTTTAAAGTTTTTCAAATACTAAATTAAGCAATTTCAAAGTTCATGTAACTGATTGTATATTTTGCTAAAGTTTAAGTACCATTCGTGACATTATCCCCATTTTCTCTAGGTAATTAATTACCACTAAGTGGAGTTGTTGGTGAGCATCATACATATACTTATGAAAGCCATTAGAGTCATTTCACAATATTTTCAGATAATTACAACATTATGGGTAAATGTGATAAATGTTATCTGAATTTTGATAAAATATGCAATTAAGTATCTGAGATTGATCAATATGGTAATTGATAACTAAAAAAAACTTTTGTGTACGCTAATTAATATCATTAGAGTACGTTAATATGCACGAAAAATTCTTTTAGGTACTAAATTAATTAATTTTCAAAGTTCAAGTTTTTACTTATATATTTTACCAAAGTTTAGGTATTATTTGTAAGGTTAACCCCAATATTATTTAACAATAATAAAATGGTAATTATGAGGATACTTGGAGCGAAATTTTTCCATAAAGCAAACACACCTAAGCGTTTTACAAATTCTTTATTTATATGCATATTTTACATTTTTACTTTACTTCACATACTTGAGCTTTCACAATTTCACTCTCGACAAATCTGTCCTTCCACTTTTAACACTTTGCATATTTGTATGTTATGTTTATGAGTCGCAAAGTAACAAGAGAACACGTCATGGTTTTATTGGTTAATAATAACCAATTAAATTAAATAATTTTTTGGCCGAATAATTAAATAATATTATTAAATATATTTAATTAAATAACTTAATAAAAATAATTAAAAATAGAAAACTAGAAAAAAAATGCTTAAAAACCAAAAAAAAAAAAAATATAACCTTAGCTCTGAATCACAATGGCTAGATTTGATTAATTAGGCACAACCCACCCATGCAACATATGGTGGCTGGTGGCAATCCACCATCTTTAATTTTCAAAAAGGAGAAACTTTTACAAAATGATGATGCAAATTGTTGAAGGGTAAGGAATCATAAATATAAACAAAAAAATATAAGAGATTGTATAAAAATATTACATTGCTTTTTTTTTTTTTTTTGTTGTAAACATAGAATATTAAGTTATTCACTTGCATATAAATAGAGTAAAGAATTATATTAAAGGGAAATCAAGAAAATATATAATGCCCTTGCTATAATAGTAATATTATTCCATTTTTTTTTTTTTATAGTGGACGTGTAAAGTCTAGTGATGTTGTGTTTTTAAGGCAAGGGTCTTCAAAAAAAAAAAAAAAAAAACAAACTATTGAATAATAACTTCATATGGAATGAAAGTGGAATTGAATAGTAATTGCCTTCTCTTCACCAAATGCCATAGGGTCATAATAGCATTACTACTCATTGAGAATCAAATAATGTTATAATAAGGGTGAATGTCACATTGTCAGACCCCCACTGTAGCAGGTGATGTGATGGCCAATACCTCTCATGCGTACCACAGGCCCTCGACCGTAGCCGACACAAATCGATATTATTTTTTACCCGTAGCATTTGAGTTGAAGCTGTAGCCTTGCAGACTCGAACCCTGAACGTAGCCTTTTGTTCCTCCTGCAGGAGAATGCCTTCACCAGCTGAGCTCCAGGGTACTAGCGTGGCTTTTGGGGCTAACAAAACCCCTATGTCCTAGGTTCAAACTTGTGAGGTTGCAGCGACCTTAACTCGAAGCCTGAAGTAGGGGATAACACTGATTTGTGCCTTGAAGTAGTTGCCTGAAGGGACTATGGATAGGGACCGGTGTCCTTGGCATCACATCGCCTGCCCAAGATGGCCTAAGGGCCTAGGAGCGCCCCTACAATGCAGTGTGCCTGGGGTAGGGCGTGACATAAAGAAGATATTTTTTTTTATATCATACCCCCATCGTAGCAGGTGATGTGATGGCCATTACCCTGCAAGCGTGGCCTTTGAGGCAAAGAAAACCCTTTTGTCATGGATTTGAGCGCATGGGGCTGCAACGACCTTAACTCGAAGCTTGGGGTAGGGGACAATACTTAATTGTGCCTTGAAAGGGTTGCATGAGGGGGCTGTGGATGCGGGCAAGTGTCCCTAACATCACATCGCCTACCCAGGGTGGCTTGAGAGAGGGGCGTCCCCATATTGTAGTGTGCTTGGGATGGTATGAGTGACATATATTTAGTAGATTTCAATTTATGCAGTTAAAAACTTAGAGATTAAAAGTGTCAATTTATTATCTAAGTTTTACCCATTTTTACAACTAGTTACTTGAATTTTGCTACATTTTATAATTAGCTACTTGAGCTTTATTTGCTTTTACAATTAGCAACCCCCATCTAGGTACAATAAATGAACTCAAAAAGGTTCATAGGTGGTATCAATACCTTTAAATTTCAAGTAGTTAATTGTATAAATTAGCAAAATTCATGTACCAAATGTGACATTTACTCTTATAATAACATTGTTACACTATTTAATTCAACAATATGCATTCAAATGGTAGATACGTAGACATTTCAAATAATGATATTTTTTTATCATCTTCCACCTTTATTTGTGTCTTCCTTTCTCTCTCATCCAATCTCTTTCCTACTTTATGTTATAGTCCCTCTTTTCATATTGTCTCTCTCTAGCATACTCTCTCCTTTCTCTCTTATCCAATCTCTTTCCTACTCCATGTTATAGTCTCTTTTTTCATATTGTCTCTCTCTAGCATACTCTCTCCGTCCCTCCCTCCCTCCCAGCCAATCCTTATGTGTCATTGTGTGGGTCTATGGGTAGGTGGTGTTGGGTACATAGGTAATTGTGCTTTGGTGGTTACTACTTTGTTGTGAGGAATGGTGGATAGTTAATGGAAGTAAGGAAGCAAGATTTTTCACCTAGTTTATGTCTCTTTGTTAAGTGAAATGAATGAATAATAAGTACTTATTCACTTTGCTATAATAGCAATATTTCTCTCTCTCTCTCTTCTCTCTCTCTCTCTCTCTCTTATTTTTGGTCATTTATAATAATAATATCATTATAACCTTATTTCTTATGCAAAGTTATTACGGCATTTCATTAACCGAAATTCCATAAGGAATCTCTATTAAAATGAAATTAAAAAAAAAAAACTAATAACAATATTGAATTGTTATTCATTACTCAAATTTATGAATAGCAATTCAATGTTAAAATAAGTTTTTCCTAAAATATACTTATTTAAATAAAAACTAATAAATGAAAATCCTGTTAGAACTTTATTTCATTATTTAAAAATCACAATTTCATCTATGCTTATTCATGCGACCAAGTGAATAACAGTAAATGTTTGTTGATGGTACAATGGAAACACAAAAATGAAAAGGTTTAATCACATTCTTGTTATATGATTGTTCTATCTTGTATTTTATGTAATTAAAGTAGAGATGATTAGAAAGTTAATGTAAAAAATGTTAGGTCACCTTATTTATTGATAAATAGGTGTCATGTTAGTATTGTAAAGAACTTTTTTTTTTTAATAAACTCTCCACTTTATCATGAGGTCTTTTAAAAAGATTTTAAGATGTATTTATATTATTTATGGAACTCATTATGCAAAAATTAACACAAAAAAAGGGTCGAAAAACAAGATAAATATTAAAAAAAAAACTAAACATAAATAGGTAAAGGACTTGAATTTATGGGTCAAGGCATCTGTCATTTGGCCTAGGGATGGGATAAAAATCTCCAATAATTGTGCCCTTAGAAGGTTATTGGCAAACTATATTTAGCCGTAGATTTCAATGGCCACCTCAAGTCTCATATAGACATAACCCTTTTTTTTTTTCCCCTCTGTTTTTCCTTTAATGTCTAATACTGATTTTTCATCTCTTAAAGTTAGCCATCATATAGAATTATCATCATACCTAGGATATTAAATCTAATGAAATTTTACTATTCTAGTATATATAGGAGTTTAAGTCTTCAAGATGCCGATAGAGAGTGGAGGAGAAGAGAGTAAATGAAAAAGGCTCCATAAAGTAACTATTCTATTAATCAAATAAATTAAAAAGTTTTATTTACTATTATTGCAGTAAAAGACACAACGTATTCACTCATGATCATCTTAGTTGGGCTACGTAGAGTTATTAGAAGTTAAGGAAGACAGAAATGTTTCTTGTATTTCCCAGAAAGAAGTGTAATACACTTGAGTTCATGAAAATTATAGCTAAATTCACCTTTAAGTCATCCACTAACATTCTAAATGAAAGCTCCTCTTAAAAGAATCTCTTTTAATTGCCTAGCTAATTGTTACTCCCCAGGTTAGAGAAATTGTTGACTTTTTGACCTACAATTAAACAGGAAAGTGGGGATATACATACATACATACATATTAAAAAATTGAAAATAAAATTAAAGAATTGTTTGATGAGCTAAGAGTCCTGGCGCCATTTAGATTTACTTCCTCCTTAATGAAAAGAAATCTCAACCTTTGTCTATATGCAAAACACCTAATGATGCGAGTCTATTTAGATGGTCTGTTTTTCATCTATATGCGTATCTTTTTTAAAATAATATATATAAATATATCTAATTTATATTTATATTTTATCTATATTTAATCTTTTTATGAGAATTATCAACTTTTTTTTTATCTGTATCTAATTTTTTATAAATAATTTGTTAGAAAAAAAAGTTTGAAAAAAAGTGTCTGTATCTTTAATCTACCAATAAACAAATAGACCCATAGAGTCTGAGTTTTATTATTTTTTTTTTCTCTTTTGCAAAGAAAACACTATGAACTTGAGTTCAACAAAGCCCATTGAAGAATCCATTATATTAAAATTCAAAAGGAGTTACAAATATATTTATATGGTTTATCTTATTCAGCAAGATCAAATGATGAAAAAAATTGATGTTATAAACGATCTATCTAATTAGTTGATTTCTAAAGTCTCCCAATAGTTAAAAATGAGATTCGGAATTTATAAATAAAGTTCTTTCATCCTTATTTGAGATATTCCAAAGATTTAAAGAAACATTATTATGCTACTAAAATCTCTTCAGTGGAAATCAAAACAACAATACGATAAAAGAACAATCAAAGGATGATTAAGTATGCTCTAAAATGATTTTTACCACACATGCTCCTAATTATTTATGATCATTCATTCCTCCTCCCATGCTTCTTTATAGGCTTACTCCTTTGCATGTCATTAGATCGAAACTTCTCAAGGTTATCCAATATGTGACATGCATGAATCCATCTGATTATAGCTACGCACTGCCTTGATCACATGCACATATTTACTTCATGTTTGATTTGTTGAAAGGAAATAAATGAAAATAGAACTCCATTTATTAAGTAATAAAATAGAAAAATTGTAACTATTCAATATAGTTTCTTTGAAATTTTATGGCAAAGATGAACATGTTGGTAGGAATCAATTTTTAAACCATTTATTAGGTTCAAAGTAAGGAAATCCTAGGATTAAGAAAAAGAATTCTTGATAACAATTAAGCTATAAATGAACTGTGCTTTATTAAGAGTTATTTTGAACATATTAGGAGCTTAGTGTTGAGTGTGATTATGTTCTAAAAGAAGTTCTACACAATGATTCAAGCAATAAAAATGTTAAGAAATTAATAATGCAGAAGAGGCATTTTTTATGGAAAGCATGGAGAAGAACATGGGGCAAGCACCTTAGCTGTGCACCCCATAAAATAAAATGTCATTTAGCAAAAAGAAGTATAGCTTCAAAACACAAGGGTGTTTCTCAACCACTAGCAATTCTCATTAATATTTTCATCTTGTTGTCATAAATTTTATTTTATAATTATTTATGGTCATATTTTTAGTATTTGCACTAATGTCCCTAATTTTAGTTCATTAACTTGTGACAAGACATTCGTCATTGTTATTGTTAGTTGAATGTAATATTTCTTTGTTTCTCTTGAGAGAAAAACCCCATTCTTATCTCTCTTAAGTAACACTGATATCATATATGTTATCAATGTTGTCCATAACCTTTTTCTTTTAAAACTCTAAACACAAAAACATAAAAAGCATAAAAAAATGAATGTTTTAATTTGCTAATGTGACAACAGAGCGATTTGAATGAATCAGGACCACATCACATGTACTATTAAGGAACTTTAATTTCTTACCAATTTTATAAAATAATAATTTTATCAACCAAATTTACAATAGATCCGTAGGAAACGAATAATTATATAATACCGCTTCCCTTTCCAAAATTAAAAAAAAAAAAATTTGGGGTAATGGTCATGGTTTGGGTTTGTAAATCCTCTCAAAAGAAATCGCTAGCTTGCATCGACCTTTGATGAAGTAAGAATAGCAACATTTCAAATGCTTACTATTGGAAACATTTGAGAACGTTTATCAACACAAGCTTACCAACATTATAATAAAACATACGTTTCAGCTAATGCTTATGAATTGAATAAATTGCGCGTCATGCAATCGCTCCTAAGCTGTGTGTTTAGATTGATTTTTTCTAAAGCACCGGGACATTTGTTGGGTTAAATATGGTGTTAAAATTGCGCTGTGAAATCTAGACTACTTTTATAATGACATATACATCTGCTGTATATATTATAAAAAATTGTATGTTTGGACTAAGATTTAATGAAGTCATCTTATGATTCTAGTAAGTTACTTAACTACTCTATGTTTGGGTCCATTCATCAAACCCAAAGTCATTCCATTACCATTTTTTCTCGATAATTTTGAAAAACATAGACATATGACATGACAAGTAGATGTTATCATGGTTTGGTTTGGTGTAGGAACCAAATCAGATCCATTGTTTCTTAGTTTTAAAATTGAGGAAATGAAATTGTAGGAATCAATCTGATTCTTAGTTCTGGAGAATTGCTAGATTCCATAATTTGATTCTGATTCCTTAGAACCGAGAGCTATGATATTAAAATAAATAAAAAAGAAATAATTAATTTCACATAATTTAATTGAAAAAATGAAAAGCAAAATTTTAATTTGGAATAAATTTAGGCCTAACAAATATTGATTTTAACCTATTAGTTAAAAGTAATTCTTAGATTTGTGCATTTATTTATAAACAAATACTTTCACCATTAGTTTTAATGTTACAGATATAGGGCTACATAAGTATTCAAGATACAAAAAAATCTTCAAACTTAACAACATGATTTCAAATATAATTGTTGCATCATAAATAAAAATAAATTTCTATTATTTGCATGAAAGTAGTTTAAACATTTGTTTCTTATTTATAATTATTTTTTTTAACTTTCCTTTCCATTTTTTTTTTTATGGCGTGAAACCACCTAAATGACCGGATGAACTAGTTCTTAAACTTGCTATGGAATTGTGGATTCCTAAATTGTCGGGTTAGGTGATTTAGAGGATGCTGAACCAATGATTCATTGGCTACTTCAGAGTTCAGAGTTCAGACTCCCCTTCCCTTACCCAATTCTCGGTTCGGGACTAATCCGTAATAATGTCTATCAACATGGGATGAAGTTAGAAACATGCAACTGGGGCGGCAGGGACTGGATTTACCTTATTTAATTCGATATTACAATTTGTAATATCTACATATTATTTTAATACGATTTACTTTCTAAAATTTAATTTGATATAATTTAAATTACTTTAAGGATGATTGAGGATGTTCGTTACACTTTATAAGAGATTAAATGAATAGACGTCATATATTTTTATTTTTTGCATATTTATTAATTAAAACTTCACTATTAATTTATAAAGAAATGTATATATTTTGTTTAAAAAAAATTATAATAAAAAAAATATAGTCATACCGGGAAAAATCAAAGTTTTAGGATAAATCAAAGTGGAAGATCAATATTTTAAGCTGTTAAAAAAAAAAAAAAACGAATCAATGTTATATATGGTAGTGCAAACAGGAAATTAATGCTTAAGTAATTTGAAAAATGAATCAATATTGTTTTTCTTTTTCTTTTAGTATTACAAATAGACAATGATATGGTTTTACTGAATTTGCCACGTCAACATATTTCTCAACAACATATTTGACGGATCTCTTATTTATACCATTTACAATCATATCCGATCATCTTTTAAATATTCAAAATTTTAATTCCTTAATTTGATCTTATCTACATATATTGATCCATTCCGTGTGCTTTAACCCAAAAAAGAAAAAAAAAATTCATATGATTGGTATTATTTTACTGATACTTCATATGATAAGGCAAACCTTCATAGTATAGATAATATAATCATTATTAATGTATTTATGGCCTACTATTAAGTATTTATTAATATTTATCGTGTGCTACTAATAAATTGACAGAACCTGAGAGAATTATTTAGTCAAATGTAATTTTGTAATGATTAGGACATCGGAGACACTTTTAAAATTGCCAATTCATTCATAGTGAATATGTATTACATATATATATATATATATTTTTTAAGTTAAGACTTAATCGAGTAGATTTTAGTAACAAATAATATATTTGAGGCACTTCTAATATTTGCAATATAGAAAACCATACAAAATATTTTTTTCCATTGTTGTATTCCTAATACTTATAAATCGCTATTAACTAGTGGTGATTAAGAATTGGAAAAGGTATTGGAAATATTACGGTTGCACATTTGTTTTATGGCAATTTTCTTATTATACTGCAAAACTTTAACATGTTACTGATGTGATATTTATTGTTATCATATGAAAAAAGAAAGTATTTTCCAAAAGTAGACTAATAAATTATTATTATTATTATTAGTTGTCAACTTTAGCAATTATTCATAAGCTGTCCATAATTTATGATCGCAATTTTTTTCCCTTTTCTCCATTGTAATGAGTTTACATCTAAAAATGTTTGATGGATTTTTTAATGTAACTAGAGTTTTGTTCAACCAAATATATGGTATTACGTAGGGATGCAAGCGAGGTGGATCGTTATAGGGTACCCGACCGCCCAATCCTTTAAAAACCCTATAGGGTCAAACCCTATAGAGTTTTGGGATGAGCTTTGAGATTAAAAAAAACCCGATAAGTTATAGGGTCGGTTTATTACGTAATCCGTTGGAAAAACCCGATCCGGTATAAATTCAAAATATTAAAAAATTAAATATATTAAGTTATTAAAGTAAGGATTCCATTTATATTATATGTATGTGAAAGTAAGTGGAAATGAAGTGTTTGTATCATTTTATATGATACTATTGTCTAAAATTCATTCTTTCTTTTGATTTTTTTTAAAGACAAAAATTTAAAATCTTGGAGTTGGGTTAGATCGGGTTATATGTTCCTTAAATCCTAGCAGGTCGGGTTTTGAGATTGACAAAAAAAACCCGATAAGGTTTTTCTCGGGTTCTGGGATACCCATTAAGGACTCAAGTCGAGTTCGCATTTCAAAAAACCCGTCCTGAACCTGCCCCGGTTGCATCCCTAGTATTACGATAAAACATTGAGTTAAGGAGTCGAGGCAATATCTAAAATAATGTTTGGATCAATAAAAGTATTGTATGTGTTTATAGTGAAATTTAATTAAATCATTTAGTTTTCAAATTAGGAACCAATGTCAAGGACTTTAGATGAAGCATGCTTTTATATTTATTCTATATTTGGGGACATGCACCAAACAAGTTCTTCCATTACTATTATACTTTACAACATTGACAACATTGGTAGAGGTCATTGTGTTGACAATTTTGACACCATATACTCACATGGTATTAATTAATTAATTAATTAAACTTGTAAATCTGTTTATGATCAAGGGATCTAGTTAATGTGGTCTCGTGCATAGTTGAGCTTAGTTTTGGTTTGAATAGTTGTTTAATTATTGAAAGCAAAAATCCTATAATAAAATACTATCTTTTTAATTGCTTGAAAAAGTATTAATGAGGAGGTATTATTGGTTGTTAATAAATTATTGATTGGATGATATACATCGGATTTCCTTAGTGATTGATGAATGAGGTCGAACTTATTTATACTAGCTCGATAATATCAACACGGGACAAAGGTCTATAGACTTTTTTATTGAGTGCATAACCTCCTTAATAGAATGTAATAATGAAAACTTGTTCTAATCAAGTTACATTCATGTGTTTTGAACTGTCCCAGCTGAATTATTGGTCTTATTCATCTGGCTAAGATCGGCATTGGGATAAGGATTGCACAAATAATAGCAAGATTTTTGAAAGGAAAAGGAAAAAAAGGAAGAAGGGCCCAAGGGTTTAGACTTGAAGAAAAAGTAGTGGGTCGGGCTGTAACGTCCGAGGTTTGATTTTCAAAAAAGGGCCAGGGGAGGAAAAGGCCAGTGCTTTCACATCTGCTGCTCTCGGTGGTCGTCGTTTAGTTTTGGTTTTGGGCATTGAAATTGAAAGAACCCCAGTTGATTGGACAACTTAGACGAGGACACGGCCCACCGTGTCCCTCAATCCCATCTGAATCATCTGATCGTGACCCAGGAACCATCTTTATCTTTCAACCGCATTCTAAGTTCTAACACCGGAATCTTTTACCTTTTCCCCTTTCCTTCCCTTTTCCTCTATACGGCTAGTAAGAACTTTTTTTTTTTTTCAAGGGTTGAGAGGAAAAAATCGTGTATTTTCACATTAAATTATGAACGTATGATTGAATCGAAAATAATTTTGAGATATAGATAAGTTGAATATGTCTTTTGAAGAACTAAGTTTAAGTTGTATAAAATTCGTTTCTTTAAGAGGAGAATTCATTAGAGTTATCTTGAATTTGTCTTCTTAAAAAAATAATTTAACAAATGGATTAACTTCTTAGTTAGGAAACAAGTTTATTATAATTCAAACTTTTTTTTATGAAAAAATAAATTTAATTAGCTTTTTTTTTAATTATTTTCTATTACGATCTGTTTGGATTTTAAAATTTTTATTTATATCGTATCTTCATCTAATTTGCATCTGTAACTTATCTGTATCATATTTGTCTGGTCTGTTTATGAGTAAAATTGTTAATTTTTTATCAGTATTTATTTCTTAACAAATATTTGTGTAAAAATGATAAAAATATGAATAAAAATTACCAGAATATGATGAAATAAACAAACTAATGACAATTTTACAAATTTTTATCTTAATATTTTTTCCTTATTTATTTTTTCACATTATCTTTTTATAAAAAAAGAAAAAAATTATATGAGAATAAAAGGCTTTAAAATGAGCATAGTTATTATTTTTATGTTTCATTTAGTTTTATCCCATAATTAATAATGGGTATACGGTATACCAATGGTCTTTCAATTTTTTTTTTTAAATGAGATAGATTAAAAAAAAAAGGAGCATGATATTGTATTTATTAAATTCATGATACTGCTATTATTTCAATAACTAAAACAATAATTACCTTGTGTGCCCAAATGTATAATTTTTGGCATTTTCCTTCTGTTCTTTCCTTAATCAACGGCAGGTGATTGTGTGTTTATGTGTATGTTTTTACACTTTTGTGGGGTTTTTGTTCTTTTGAATGAGTTGAAAAATGTTGGCTAAAGAATGAAATGAATGTACATGGACAAAAGTAATCAATAACTTTTTTTTTTTTTTCCTTCTTCTTCTTTTTTTTTTTTTCTTTTATATTTGTTGATTAGGGCACATGGAAGACCCACCCTCTTAATTACCAACACCTACCATCAATCCCCCATCGCATCAAAAAATGCAAAACATGCCCTCAAATCTATACTACGACGACATCTCACATCCAAATCAAGACATCACGCAATCCCTTTCCCTACGCAATGCAACTTTGTCCTGAAAGATAATGCATATAACTTTCATTATGTAAATATATATTGTAATGACGGGGCAGCTTCAATAATATCCAGGTAGCTAGCAACACTCTTCTCGCCGGATAGATAAATCATCTTAAAGCATGGTATTAGAATAGTCCTTCTATGCCTCAGGCTAGACGTTTTTATTTGGCATAATATAAGTAATGCTTGCTCCATATATTACAACTTTGCATAAAGACAAATTATCCTGTCATAATAATATAAGTTAAGGATAAACGGATCATATCTTGCTATGTTATCCATGGATAATCCTTGTAAAACTTGCTAATCCAAAACAGCCCATTAGTGCACCGTTTAGACTGATAAGATACCTAAAAGTATTTACATTCAAAGTCCTTGACACTGATTTTTAGACAAAAGATTTTACTTTTTTAGGTTCTCACAAATGTAAATTATTTTTCCGACTTTTTGAGATTATCTATGAAGACCCAAAAATGAGTTCATTTAGAATATTTTATTATTGTTAGGTAAAAGTAAGATATTACGTGAAAATAAATGGAATTCATAAAAATATAAAATGAAATAAAGAAACTCATGTGAAAAATGTTACGGATA
The DNA here is from genome assembly GCA_024138025.1 of Combretum micranthum. Lineage (NCBI taxonomy): Eukaryota > Viridiplantae > Streptophyta > Magnoliopsida > Myrtales > Combretaceae > Combretum > Combretum micranthum. Next base: position 418,033 of record JAMXBD010000122.1, on the reverse strand, counting down.
AGGTAGTGAAGTGCTTTAGTACGAAAGTTTCTTAAGGTGCCGATGTGATATTTTAAGGATTTTATGAATGAATTTTTGGATGTGCACATTCTAAGGCTTACTTTATATGCAATTTTAATCTTTAAGTTCTTTTATCAAACATTTTAAAATAAAAAAATTCTTCAAATAGCTAAACAATATCTAACACGTAATAACTATCATATAATCATACACCACGGCTATGTTACACCACATTGGCCTTAATGCATAAGTCTAATTATTACTCTCATGATCAATTAATTATATAAATTGTGCTAACAACATAAGCTAAAATCATTTTGGAACATGCCCCAAATCCCAATTCTCTAGATTCATATAGGAACTCATAGCACATTCTCTTACCAAAACTTTTACCAAAATAGGAACTATATGCTTGGCACTATAACACGGAAATAGGGATTCCATCTCAAAATACTAAAACGGCTAAAGACACTAATTGTACAAGTTCCAAACTTTAACAAAACAACACAAGTTAGCTCGAGATTCCGAGGAAACCTTATAAGACGAACATTGCTTATGTATTCCCATGTTTTTGTAAATAACTTTCGTAATAACATAATCAATAAGATTATAACTCCTCATAAATCCATTGATTGGTTTCTCTCACTAAATGTAGAAGCTCAAAATAATAAGCAAATAGAAGTCACTTTGTTTGTTTAAGATTCATCATCCTAGATCCTACGTGATTTTTATCATTGTATTGGAAATTTTGAATTCATGTTACTCATCTTGATGTTTTTGTTCCATGTTTTTTGATAATTATTTGTCTTTTATTACTATTACAAATTGCTAGAATGGGCAATTATAGTTGAAAAAGAAAGCTGAAGACTTTTTGTTATTCTCTCTGTCCTTTCTCCTTTTCAAATTGCAGCAACACAAATCTTGTTGGAGTGATTTGTGGGAGAATGAAAGACTCTTATTTTTATGTCATAGGATGTCTAATATAATTTTCTTTTTTACTTAATCCTACTTTTAGTTTCTTTTTCTTTTCTTACTTCCTTTTATATCTCTTCTTGTAAGTTACTTACCTTATTTGTAATATTTACATTTATTCATAATTATTTTTCTAAATTTATTTATTACTCCTTCCTTATTTATCTCTAAATATCTTTAATAATATATCTGTTTAGCATTTTTCATTATAACTTATGAGTTTATTTTTCTTCAATAAGTCATGGCTTAACTGCAATTATAATTTGTTTGTTAAATGACTTTCTTCAATAATAAATCTCATCATTTATATTTTCTTTCACTAAATGTTTCATGTTATTTTTATAATAACTTGCTAAATGGTAACAACTTTACTTCATAATATCGATATATATATATACATATGTATATATTCTTATAAAATCTTTTTTAAATAATAAATTTATCTATTTATATGTAAAGTATTATTTTACTAGGTGTTGTTTACTTTCCATAATGAGGCCCAACTAAGATCCTATTTTTGATATTATTTGTGTGTGTATATAATGGAACTTATCTTACTTAGTGTCATCTTTATCATCAATCAAATAACATATATATATATATATATATATTCTTTTTTAATAAAGGTTATGTATTCTCCTTAATAAGTTGATAAAAGGCTATTGTATTTTATTTATTATTTACATATCAAATAGAATTGTGGTGTTTCAAAAGTTGAGAAGTTTGCTATAATAGGGATAAAAATAGACATGGGAAGTATTACAGCTTTTGATGATCGACCTATGTTTTGTTTAGAGCAATATGATGAAGGGAAAAGATAAGCATGAGTTACTTACTAAATTGGTGGTGATAATGTGCATCATTTAGAAGAGAAGATGTTATGTGACTTTTTAACTTTGGATTCCTAGATGTGCTCCATTTAGATGATTCCTATAGATACTTATTGATGGATCTAGAGTCTTTTGGGAAGAGTGATGTTTCAAAAGTTGATTGATATTGGGAGCAAAAAGTGCTTGTGGTTGAAACTAAAGGAAGATTTTATGAATTTAAATGTTGATGACTCCTTCGATATGGAATTAAGTCAATTGCAATAAGTGTAATGGCATAAAACCAATATTTTTCCATGTGTGGAGGCTATGACAGCATTAGACATGTTAAATCAACAAAAGAAACTAAAGTTGTTGCAGTTTTAGATAAATTTCTTTTAGTTGTGATAAAAGATGTAGACAGATTGAATTGCAGCTTAGTAATAGCATAGTAATTAATGTCATCACTTCCTCTTATCTTGTAGTTTATCATTTTAAAGATTATGTTGCTGATTTTAACATGATGAGATTGCATTTTGAGACTATCTTCTTCTGATCGATTGGTTGTCAAGCAAATAGAGTGGCATAATGGATCATGGTCGCCCTTTAGATGGGATGTAAATCTCTAATTCAATTGATATTCTTATACATGATGCTAGTAATTCATCTTATTTTGATGTTACATGTGTTGTATTTTATATATTCGATACTTTTGAATATATGAATTTCACTAATTGATAATAATAATGATGACAAAAGATCTCATAAGCATTTGTACATAGTTTAGTAAGTTTTTAAGTAAGCTCTATGGATGCCATAAGCACATTCTAATTAGAACTAATGAACAATTTTGTTGAGATATGATAGGATTGTAAGAGGGTCGAGAAGAGTTAATAAGAGACCCCAAGTACTTAGAAGATTATATAGTGTCATGAAGAAAACAACAACATGATATTTGTAACTATATTAATATAAATTTAATAGAGCAACTGAGTTTAACTCAACTATTCAACTAATAACTGAACTTCAATAGGGGCAAATATAAAAGGCAAGAGGGAGCTTATGAGAGGGCTCACCTTGGTTCTTGTTTTTCTTAACTTGATAGTAGGAGTAACTGGCACTCAAAGTCTTGTAAGTGTTCTTCCATTACCTCGCAAATTTCGCCACAAAAAAAAAAAAAAAACCTAGATTAGTTTTACGATTCAAAACATACACACTTTCCTATTCACAATCAAATACTTATCTTGTAGGGTTGGAGCACAAGACTTGAAATAAGTTGATGAAGCATTTGATGTTTGTACATGAACATCTATTCTTGATTTGAGTTAACTATGAGTTAGGGCTTGAGTTAGGACAAAGATTAGGTTTTTCTATAAGAGAGTATTCAAGAGACTTTCATAGTACATTTGTGGACTAATTGGTGTTGTTTTGCTTTTGTACGATAAACCTATTTTCCTTATCTTGTAGTTTGATCATTAATAAAAGTGGGTTGAGCATTTTCTTTGTTTCTTGGGCAGATTACAATAGTAATCTTAATAGATTATCGTTTGCTTTTATCTTTCAAACTTAAACTAATTAAAATTATTTTATAATTGCCTTATGGTTTGATTTAAACATTAATAGTTAGTCTATGACATTATCATATACCCTCTATTTGGCTCAAGATGCTCAAAGTGATCACTTCTCTATGATTTCTGGCATATAGCCTATTCATTATCGGCCTCTCTTGAAAACTAGTTACAACCATTGCAATTGCATTTGACAATTAGTTCCTAAGACACATAATTAAATGCCAAATATATATTAACTTCATTTTACACGTATGGAAATACATCGAAAATTACATAGTCAAGAGGACTTTAGCTACTCAACAAGAAATGATGAAGTCACTATTGAAGTGTTAAACCATGTTATGTTACTCGTTACACATCTTAACTATAATCAAATACTTATTTTCGAATGAAAGGATATAAACTAAACCTTCACTATAGATTTTACTTGAGAAAATTGTCGAATTTGAACAACTAAACTTAAGGTTTTGATCAATCGAAGGAAATTTGGTAAGTAGTATATGGTCATATCTAATGGATTAAACTTATAATTAATTGCTAAACTATAGTTGTATTGACAAAAACACCTTCTAAACTTTAGGGGTAGCATTGACTCCATGAACTTTGAAAGTATGGTTTTTGACCCTATGACCTATAAAAAAAATTTGTAAATAAAGACATTCATCCTTCTTGTTTTTTTGTCCTTTGTTCATATATATTTTCTTGTACAAATCACCGTACAAAAAGTATATTTGGAACAGTAAATTTTTTGTATTTTTTTTACATATTAGAACAAAAATGACCTTATTTGCACATTATTTATAATTTAGAGAGTAAAAAACCACACTTCTAAGTTCAAGGGGTTAATTCAAGCCATCCTAAAATTTAGAAGGAGTTTTTGCATTTTACCCTTTTTTTTTCCTTTAATTGGTATTTCTTTATTCAGTTTCCTAATTAGATTTAGTTATGTTGTTAATTTATTTGAACCTTATTTAAAAAAAAAAAAACTCATCTATTTAAACACCTAAGGTGATTAGCTTGTCAAAATTTCCATTCTTATTCAAAAAATGGCCATGCTTTGGTAATAATAAAAGTAATCAAAGATAACAATATGTTTATCAAGTGTAAAAATTATTTAAAATTTGATTTAAAGGGCTGTTGATTATCGGAAAAATAACATGTGTTGAGTTTGTTAAGTTAGAAAATGAGGAAGAAAGTCCTTTAAGCTATTTAATAACATGTAACATTTATTTCTAACTTGGTATTTAGTATGTTTATTCAAACCCAATTAACTTCCATTAATCCAATCCACTTGATTAAACTAGAGTCATGGTTTTAAATGAGCTTAACAAGTAGTTTTAATAGAACTTATTTAACTACAAATGATTCAAGTTGAAATTGGACTGGATGATTTTATTAAAGCCAGCATCTCTTTCACCAGCAATAATAGTACGATACGAGGTTTAATTTAAAGTAGACTCTTGCCTAGGGAAAGAAATAGTTTCACTTTTTTTCTTCTACTTATCAACTACTACTAATACTATACTATCAAATGGGCAAATAAATAATGGAAGCCGGCCACAACATTAAATTATTGGAGAAAAGAAAAGAAAAGAAAAGAAAAGTAGAAAACTGATTGGGTTGGGTCCATGCACATGAGATGAGTATCACAAGGGGGAGAAGGCTAATATTTAAGATAATTGAAATAAAAATAAAATGAAATATAACAAGAAGGGTTGAAAAAAAAAAAAAAAAAACCAAACTTTCTTAGTTACGTCCCCATCATAAATTCATCAAACAAAACAACATCAATTTTTTTTTTTAAAAAAACATATTTATTTACTAAAAGGAAAAGGAAAAACACCGCCCCCTTTCACTTTCAGTTCAGTTTCTTTCTTCTCCCTAACCTTTCGCATTAGTCATTGCCCAATTCATGCAACTCCACCAATTAACTTAACACAGCACTGATCTTCACATTACATTCTTACTTGTTTTCTTTTTTTTTTTTTTTTGCCCCACTAATATTACAAACAAATCTATCCACTCTCACACATTAAAAAAAAAAAAAAAAAGCCAAGTGACTTGCAAACTCCATATTAGCCATGGCTGCGGCACTGGAGTGCTGGTCAAGCCGAGCCAGCAGCGCCGACGAGGACATGGTGGAGCAAGTCCTCATGCGTTCCACCCACCGTTCCGAGGCGAGGCATCGGGTTCCGGCTCTCCTCTCCCTTCCTCTTCCAACGGATCCAAATCCGGATCGGGACCCACTAAGGACAACCACTGTAACACTAACAATACCTCTACTAATGCAATGCAGAAGCGGCTTCAGAGACTGAGCCGTAACGTCTCCGAGGCTCTGGCCTCCCTCAAGAACACCTTGAATTTGGAGTCTTCCTCGTCCTCGGGTGGAGGAGGAGGTGGTGGTGGTGGTGTTGGTGTTGGAGGTGGTCCTCCATCATCGACTTCAACTTCAACTTCAACTTCACAGCAGTCGAAGGTGGAGAGCGGTGGCTTTTCAAAGAGGGTGGTGTGGGCCAGTGTCATCCGGAGCTTGACCCAGCTGTACCCGGGTAGCCAGTTACCCGATAAGCTCGTCTCCAATATCCGCAAGCATTACGATTCACTCCCTCTCAGGTTTTGTTTTGTTTTGTTTTGTTTGGTTTCATATTCATTATAATCCCTAAAGTTAATGGCTTTTTATATATTTATATTATTAAAAATATAAACAAAATTAAAAAAAAAAAAAGACTACTAATGGACAAGATGTTTCATTCTTTTGAAAATGGAAACCGGTTTCTTCGTTGTCATGAAGTATAACTTCTGCAAATGGTCCACACCAACGCCTTCTATTGATGGCTGCTAACTCTGCTTTCCGCTAGAAGCTGCAGGTGACCTTGGCCTATTAGATCATGGTGAAGGATGCAAAATTTTTGTTATAATTGAAATTTTGCAATTTTCAATTATTGCATCGATTAGTGGCTTTAAACCGGAGTGGTGGGGGAAAGGTAATAGTAGGAAAGAGATTTTCCATCCCCCGTATTCATCATTTAACATTTTCTATAGAGATGAAACACCATCACCATCACTGCCCATCTTCTCTGCTTTTGCCTCCTCCATTACCTGCTAAAAGCAACTAGTAGGTGCAACCTGAGATATTATGAGATCACTACCATAATATTTGAAAACTTTAAAACTGTCTTAAAAAAAAAGTCCTGAAGATGTTTTTTTGTGAGACAAGTGCGCCCTAAAGCTCACTCCTTTTTGTACTTTTATGTGTTGCACAGCTACGCACAGGCAGGTTTCGACATGAAGGAGGTTTTTTTACACATAAAGTTGATGGAGCAAGCTTCTGGGGATGACCAACCGGCCATTGTGATTCAAGAGGCATCTAATGAGCTGGTTCAAGAAGGCTCCCTTCTCAAGCTAACTTTTGCATGCAATTCCTCCATTTCCTGGGCAGCTGTATCGGCTGCTCTTGATTCTGCATCCATTTGTCCCAAGAAAATTCAGATATTCGAGAAAAAGGGCTTCACTTTGGGGATTGTTCTTTTTCTGGTCCACCCTGAGCGTGAGAAGATGTTCCGGCTGCGCATTGAAACTGCTCTTAAGTCTGCCATGAAGAAGAGCAGGCCAAATGTGGTCAAGCTTCCTTTTGGCCTCTGTGGCTGCCAGGAAGAGACTGCCAATGCCAGGGATATGTTGCTGCCTGAAGAGGATTGCAGTGAGTTGCATAACCGTAGGAATGGCTTTGACAGTTCCTACCAAAGGCCTCAACTTGAGTTGCCTTTGCCCACTTCGTCCTATGTTGTGTCTGTGGACGAGTGGCAGACATCCGGGCAGGTGGCAATGAGATTGAAAAGTGGCTTCTCAACTCTGATAATCTTGAATTTGTTGATCAGACTGGACCCTGTTCCTTCAAAGGTGTTTATAAGGGAAGACGGGTGGGGATTGAGAAGCTCAAGGGTTGTGATAAGGGTAATTCTTATGACTTTGAGCTCCGGAAAGACCTTTTGGAGCTAATGACTTGTGGACACAGAAACATTCTGCAATTTATTGGTGTTTGTATTGATGAAAGCCATGGTCTTTGTATTGTCACCAAGTTGATGGAAGGTGGATCTGTTCATGACTTGTTGCTCAAAAACAAGAAGTTACAAGCCAAAGAAATTATCAGGATAGCTATTGATGTTGTGGAAGGGATCAAATTCATGAATGATCATGGTGTTCCCTATAGGGATCTTAACACGCAGAGAATTCTTTTTGATCGTCATGGGAATGCTTGCTTAGGGGACATGGGTATTGTCATTGCTTGCAAGAGTGTTGGTGAAGCAATGGAGTATGAAACTGATGGTTATCGCTGGTTGGCTCCTGAGGTTTGTATGCTTTCATAACCGGCTCTAGTTGTTTCAATCAGTTTTCAGCTCTTTTTGTCTGTCTCCGTAGTTATGTGGCATTTCAAGCTGCTAGCATGACATTCCGTGAAGTATAATATCCATAAAAATGTCACTTTATGGTTACAAACCAACACATAATATGTACTTATAAGATCACTCTACTTTCTTATATGTGTTAAGCCAATCTACAGTGCATTGATGGATGAACTTCACTGCACAAGGAGAAAGATTACTAAGAATGGATCCATTCCGATCAATGTGTCTTTTTGGTTTAATGAAATTTTGTTCATGTGTAATCACCTTCCACCTTCCATGTTGTATACTCTGATGAACAACTTCGAGTTTTATTAATGATTTTTGGATTCTGCTTGTGCCAACCTGTCTAATCACTGCTTCTTGAGTGTTTATAAAAGTTCCCATAGATTTTCAACTGACTGAAAAATTAAGAGTTTTTTCACAGAGTCTTTAAATTGCCTCGTACCTTCTCTTAGTCTGTAATTGGAATGTGCATCTGATTTTCATTGCCTAAAATGGGGAAAAAGATATATCTTAGTGGTAACTGCCCCTGTTCAATATCATGCTGATCATGGGATATGCATAATTATTGAATTATAAAGAGAATTTCTCTCCCATTTTTATTCCATCATGTCATGTTTCATGCCTTCCTTTTAGGTTGTATGTGACACGTTTATCCACTTTTCCTAGGCTAAAATAATTCTGTGTCAGTGTGTGATTTGCCCAGGCAAGTGACTGTTAGACAGCATGCTTACAATGGACCAACTGCAATTATTTTATTGACCATGATAAATTGCATGCACTGAGCTAACTATTTCTTGATTGTTTAATCTGCCTTCCCTAAAGAAGCATATGTCACTTATCATGGCATTATTCATTGAGCATGCATTCCTCCTATAATTGCTTTTGCCTTTTCACTCATTACATTGTATAGTACCTTAGCATCTTTATTGATTACATTGATGTTATTAACTTCTGGCCATGCCCTTATTGTAGTGGCCACCTCTACCCATAAATCATTCAATTAGTGGAGCCCCTATGATAGTTCTGCTCAAAACTGCATTGGTTTGTAATGTCTCATAGACCCTTTTGTGGATAACGGAGTATATGATGACACCATCTATCATTCATAGATAGCCACTACATGATACCCACTAAATTTCCTAGGTTTCTTTTTCCTCTCTTTTAACTTGGCTGTTATAATTACAAGCAAATCTTTAGCCTATATAATGTGATTTTTATGTCAACAATTTTAAGAGAAATTAAAAAAATGTACGAGGACATATATTTCAAGCAAGTTTCAGGGCTATCTTTTGGTAAGGTCTAACGTGGATAAATAGACAATAATTTGATTATTCTATACATGTTGCAGCCTTTCTATGATTTTTTAATAGATAACAAAACATGAATCAAGTTATTTCAAAATGTGGGATCTATTGCTCCGTCATAAGTTTTGCTATTGCTTGACTTGGTTAAATACTTATCTAAAGTTATTTTCTTCATTGGACAGATAATCGCTGGTGACCCGGAGACAGTGACAGAGACATGGATGAGTAATATATACAGTTTTGGGATGGTGCTATGGGAGATGGTGACAGGGGAGACTGCTTATTCTGCATATTCACCTGTGCAGGCAGCTGTAGGGATCGCAGCTTGTGGGCTTAGGCCAGATATACCAAAGGACTGCCCACAAATACTGAAATCTCTAATGTTGAAATGCTGGAACAATTGCCCTTCTAAGCGTCCACAGTTGTCAGACATCCTGTCCACATTGCTTCAGCCTAACAATAACAGGTGATTCATCTTTTGTATCGCCATGAACCTCATTCTGCCTTTCCTGCAACTCCTGTGTAAAGGTACTCTATTTGGAGGATGAGTGCTGTTACGAAAATTTTAGATGCCTAAAGGAGTCATAAGTCTTTGACTTCCGTTGTTTTAGATCCCTTTTCCATCCTACACCAAGTGGAGGAAGATTATATTTCTTCATTCCATTAAAAATAATATTATAATCTCCTTGTTACACCAACTTTACTTACATGAATTGCAAATATCTGGAAAAGCTCTATTGCTATTTCCTGAGGCAATCTACCTAATTGTTGATATGCATATGGATCCATTATGTGCCTCTGCATCTAGCAATGGGTAAACTATCCAAGCTTTACTGTATCTTTTGTTATTTCACGTGTTGGTCTGCACGTGATGGTTCAATGAATCATAGTATGATGAAAGGAAACATGCTTCCCTCATGTGCTGGGGTGAATGGCTGGTGATCACACCGTGGTGGAATGGAGGCATGATAAATTGATTAAAGAAAGTTGGGAAAAGCAGAAGACATAGTAATGGATTGCTGTGTAACATGGTCCTACTGGTGTTATACCAAATGGGGGAATATCTTATACCTTTTTGTGCTATTGTGTTTGATTTGTGGGTGTTTTGAGGGGGTCCCTGTTGTTTGCATGTCTCCTGGGCGGTGAATGCTGTCAACCTTAATCATTTTCCTGTAATGTTTGTGAAATTGGGTAAATTTATCTTCTTCTTTTTTTTTTAAATAATTATAGCTTTTGTTTAGTTGATAGGACTAGGACCTTATGTAATACGACATAAAAAAAGGAGTATTATTGCTAAAAGTGACTTTTCTTTTCCTTTTTGGCAAAGTAGTTGTCATATTAGGCCTTTGTGCGCCCCCACTTTTATGTTGTGCATGCATGGTTCCCCTTCTTAAAAGGCTCCAGTACCAGTGGGTAATATCATCACAACAGCTAACTAACATATGCCGTGCCGAGTTTTACAGCGAGTTGCATGAACATGGCGTGATGGTGGATAAAAGTAAATTATTTCCTAGCACATGACGGTATTTGGAAAATATACTTGGTCTGAAACAAATTTGTTATTATTATTTTTTATTTTTTAGAAATTAAATTTCAATTATTCATGATACAATAAAATTCTTTGTTCCAAAATCCAAATAATTGATATAGCATGTGCACTAGCTTATGAATTCAAGGACACATGTAATTCTATGTAGTGTTATTATCACTATAAAAATAGAATTTTTCTAGATAGATGACGTAATTAATAATGTGTCCGATCAATAAATATATATCCGCAAGATGTCTAATAGACTACTGCTTTTTTTTTTTTACTATTATTATTAATATAATTTGGTTGAATTGTAAATGATATGCCTAACCTTAATCCTTATATTTAAAATAGTGTTGAAACCTGTTATGAAGAGGACAAAGAAATTACTTTATTAGTACAACCATTTTGTGTCAAAATAAACCTTATAGAAATTATTGTCTTAGCTGACAACTGTAACGGAAATAGTTATCGGTTTATAATGACAAACTAGGGTAACAAAATAATAGACCGATGTATCTATTAGCTAAGACATTGTCGATCGGAATTATAAATACAAATTAAAGAGTACAAAAGGGTATGGGTATCCATCTTACCTATGCCAAATACTGTTTCTTAGAGCCTTGGCTTGTAGTGTACGCTGAAGAGTGGGCTTGTTGTCGTAGATAGTAACAAACAACAAAACCCTTGAGAGAGGGGGGAAAAAAAAAGGGTCTTTTAATTCATGCAATGCAATAAACGGATTAATTACATTGGGGGTGGAGCCAGTGGAAGGGTATACATAGCATATCACGTGTTACACGTCAGCATAGCATGCGCACAACGATTGGTCGTTAGAGCAATTAAAACGGTCAAAGGACATCCTTAACTGGCAAAGGGCAAAAAAAATAAAAAAAAAAAAATAATAAAAAATAAAAAATCAAGGACAGCCTCTGCTCTGGTCTATTCTAATTTAATTTTTGTTTCTATAGGTCTATAATATATAATCCATATCTATATCTATATAATAATAAGAATTATATTATAAATAGGCTAAAACTGATTGGGATTCTGCTCAAGACAACAACGTAACATAACCTTAATAGGTCAGGTCTAACCTAGAAGGCTCGATGATTAAAATAAAATAACGAATGGGGTTGGACTTGGATTATTAACTTCTTAGATCGGAATTTTTCACCATTGTATATATAATATATATATATATATATATTGCAACTTTGGAAATGGACGTGGAGTGGGCTGGACTGACCACTTCCCAAGCTTAGTTGAAATGGAAGGGACCCCAAATGGGCTGAATAACGAGGTTTGTGAAGCCCAATCCCATTGGACTTTGAGAGCACACATGCACATACGTGCCTTTTATTAGGATTGGATTGGTTTGAAGCTAGCAAAGCAATAATAAACATGATAAACTGTCTGGACACGGGATTCTTTTGTGTAGGCCTTGCTCACCACCCAACACTATTCAGGTCATCCCAGCCTCAGAAAAGTCACCTACTGATACTTGATAGTTTATATAGTCAATGGAGCAACCATTCAAACCTATTACTACTTTTCATCATCTGTAACATGGGGGTCCGCAATCATTAAGACCAAAAAAAAAAAAAAAAAAAAAAATAATATAAAATTTAAACTTTAATTTCATGCAAAGAAAATTGTTCACAAATCTCTTCTTATCAATACTAATGTTGTGCCAATAACATTATAGCCTACACACATTATTATGGTTTTCCAAATATACGGTTTTAGGTTCAAATCCTCCTCTCAGTATTTTAATCATCATCTTAATCATTTTTAAGATTTTTCCTCATTTATACTAAGCTTTTGTTTTTCTATGAAATTTTGAAAAAGGTTTTAATGCAGGATCACTGTTTCAATAATTTTGTTTCTTTTCTTGGTTTTCTTCCAATGATTGGTAGAATCTAGAATTTGTGATTGTTCAATATAATGATGGTAATTAGTCAGTGGTCAAAGGCAGTAGCCAATTGTGATGATAGCTGATGTCCAAAAGAGATCAAGCAGTTATTTAATTTCGTTATAAACTCTTCTTTGATGAAATCTAAAAAAGTACATTTTTTCTAACCTATCTATCTTCACTGTTCAAATTTTTCGAATTCAAATCATATTCGTTTGATTGTTTATGAGTAAAACTATAAGCATTTTATCGGTATCTGATTCCTGATAAACATCTGTTTGAAAAAAAAAAAATATATATTATATATAATAATGATATAAATATAACCAAAAAATATTGCCAACTTGATATAATTATGTAAATTTACTTAATCATCCACTATCTTATAAAATTCCATTCTATCCTTTCTTTTTTTTCCTTTGTCTTCCCTACACTACACTACATGTGGTCGATAAACAAAGTGGGAGAGGAGTAGATGAGATGAGAGCTCTTCTTTTGTTTCAGTTTCTTTTTGGAAATTAACTTGAAAGATGAAAAGAGGGAAGCTACATAAGGCATCATTCTCTCTAAAAATCTTTATGCAAAAGTGCAGTGTCCATTAAGCAGAGGATGTGGGGTTTCTTCAATCTCAATCCTTTCCCATGGAATCAAAGTGGGTGTGAAGTTAAACATGTGAAACTTTTCAGAACCACTTACAATGTCTTTTTGTTGTGCTGTAACTTTAGTTAACCACACCACACTCACTCCACACATGCACCACTTGTGATGCGAATACCTGATATTATTACTATACCTGGCTGATGGCCCTGCCTCTGCCAATTACTAATCATATCAAGCTGCGGTCCCAGATCCTTTGGTTTTTACTTTTTCTTTTTCTCTCTATGGATCTCCGATACCGCAAATATTTTCTACCATTGCAATAATGAATTGGTGATTTGTGTAAATAGATATACAATTTTAGTTGTTTTGTAAGCTGTAATCAATCGATTTGAGTGTTTTCTTGATTGAGTTAATATTTTTTCAGTTAAGACGGAGCTAATAGGGTAGTAAATCAATTTTAAAGATGATAGAGACGATTTTTATGGCATGGCATCGCATTTAATAAAAAATTTTGTTGAGTCAATATTCCTTTTTTGAAGTGGTAGGAGTTAAGTATTTTAAACAATTGAAGAGTTATGATAGATTTTAGGAGTTCTCATGGAAGACGCAGCCTATACACCTTTTGCCTGTCATAGTGAAATTTCAGCCTTTTTTTTTTTTTTAAATTTTTTTCCTCTTTCTGTCCTAATTGGAGATCTTCATAAAGAGAGCAACATAATGAGAGCTTTATTAAGTAATATGAATGGTGTTTGGTAAAACCTATCTTATTTGATGATGTGTCCATGTGGGGGGACCATTAAATTAAAGCACCACCTAATTCTCATTCAATCCACGGGTCTGCAAGTACCATGTTCTTTTCACGTTTTTCGCGAATCAGGAAAAACAAAAAGAGTAATTAATTTTTTGAAAATTATCCTCCCACTGGGTTTGCTTGGATTGCCGAATTTAATCATATTTGTATTAGATTTGTATCATATTATATTTGTATCGTATCTATTTAATTAATTTATGAATAAAATTATCAGTTTTTCATTAATATCTGTTTCTTAATAAACGTTGGTCTAAAAATGATAAAAATATTATGCCAAAATAATCATATAATGGAACAAACACGCCCATATCCATAAATAATTTGCCTTAAAAACGAAATAATAGATCTGCTATACCAGTAGGTGGACACTCATTTATTAATTTAACATATTTTATACCCGTTTAATTGATAAGAAATTCCAATGCCTATTATAGATAATACACACACCATATGTGTTTTAAATTTATTTCAAAAGAAAAAAAAAATAAAAAAGAAATATTAACTTGTTATATATTCTTATTCTACCCACTAATTAAGTTGGGTATTATCCATACCCTTTTATTTAATTATCTAGAAAAGAGTAATGGGTGTCAGTATTATGCAAATAAAACAAAAATCTGTTATTTCTGATTTTTTTTTTTTTTATTTTATTTTATTTCATATTGGGTGTTGAGCTTCAAGATGTGGACCTATCGTTTTGATTACATAATTACTAAGTTGTAACTACAACTGCAACATAAAGTTTATACATCTCTTTCCCTCTTTCTTTCTTTCTTTCTTTCTTTTTTTCTATTGTGTGACTCTGTGTGTGTGTGTGTTTTTGTGAGAGATTTGTATGTCTTTTTTTTACAACTACCTTAACCGACCAACCGAAGTGCCCTGTTTGTTTCCAAAGTAATTAAATAAAAGACAACCCGCATTTGCAGCTCCTCCTCACTCTATAATTCTTTTTAAGTTCCAACCAAATTTACAATATATATATATATATATATATATCAATTTCTATAATTTCTATGTATCAGGTTCTCTTCATTTACCATTCATCATCTTCTTCTTTTCTTCTTTTTCATTCCATTCTCACCTTATGACTCTTCCTCCCACTTCTCCTCCTCATTATCATAATCTTCTTCTTTTTCTTCTTATTTGGTCTACTTATCTTCATTGGAGCCTCGCCCTCAATGTGGCGATCGTGGTCCATCTCTAAATCTTCCGTTAAAGTCCACCGCATCCCTTCCGGTTCTTCTCTCAAAGATATTCAATACCTTTGCAGTTCCACCTCCAACGACAACAACAGCAATAACAACCACCTTAATACCAAACACCAACAAACGCTTTTTCAACGACCCCTTGTTGCTTCCTCATCCTCTCTTCTCCGCACCCTCTCCTCATCCTCATCTCTTCCTTCCTATCCATCTTCACCACCAGAACAAGAACTAGAATCGAACCAGAACCAAAACAGCACGATCAGGATCAGGAACAGGTACAGGAACAGCCTGTTCCCTGCTCCTCCAAGACCGACTCAACCCCGCATCCCATCCCCAACGCTAACAACCGCATCGTGGTGTATTTCACAAGCCTGCGGGTTGTGAGGTCCACATTTGAGGACTGCAGGGCAATCCAGTCCATCCTGCGGGGATTACGCAGGAGGACGGAGGAACGTGATGTCTCGATGGATTCCACCTTCACAACAGAGCTCCAGGCCTCTGGGATTCCAGGAAAATCGAGCCTGCCCCAGGTTTTCATTGATGGAAGGTACATTGGTGGTGCAGAGGAGATAAAACGCCTCAATGAGATTGGAGAACTCAAAAAGATGGTGGAAGGCCTCCCTGAAGCCGAACCCGGTGTCTGCCCCACCTGTGGTGGCTATGCTTTTATCTTGTGTAGCCAATGTGATGGAAGCCACAAGTTTTATGTGGAGAAGAGCGGGTTCCGCAGCTGCACGGCTTGCAATGAGAACGGCCTCATCAGATGCCCCTCTTGTTCTTCCTCTTCCATTGAGTAGGAAAGAATACATCAAAGGTTCTGCCTTAGCTGTTTATCCTCTTCTTTGCTGGTGGAAATTTTCCTTACTTTTTTTTTTTTTTCTCCGTGAGTTTTTGTTTTATATATGATTTGTCTGATAATTTTGGAAGTTGGGAGAGGGGAGAGTTTTGTAATTGTTAAGCTTCTCTCCCACTAGGCTTCCCCTTGCACAGCTAACAATTCTGTTGTTGCATTTCTATTTACCTTTCCATGTTTTGCATTGACTTACTGACAGAAGATAATACTATGCTATATATTATACTTCTATAATGCTATTTGCTCTCGTCTGAGAATTCCAGGTTGTGGTTGACAGAAGATAATACTATGCTATATATTATGCTGACAGAATTGTTACAGTACATTGCTAAATATAAAATCATATACCTACAAACATAAGCCTTTGATCTACTTATTGTGCATTTAGACTGGGCAAAATCTCAAATCACAAAGTCCTAAGTTTTTTGAATCGTTAATGAGTTGCCCGTTTGATGAGTTTCACTCAAACTAACAGCTCACAAGAAAGGAAAAATACCAAGTAATAAATATAAGAAGCATACGCCATAGCTACATGATTAAAATCTTAGATCAGCTGGGTAACAAAAAAGTTTAAGTAAATGTTTGATCCAATATAAATTTCATGAAGTAAAAGTTCTCTGTCATAATCCTTTAATCCTGTCAACTGTAGGTATATACAAGAAGAGAAAATAATTATACCACTCACAAAATGCTTTTAAGCACCATTCAGATTGAGAAACTCCAATCGAATAACCTAAGGGAACAGGATTTTGCCCTAAAGGGGGCTGATTGGGAAGGGAGGAAAGAAATAAAGGAAAACATACTAAATCTGCAAACTTACGATTACTCATTTTCAGTCTTAGATCCTTTGGGGTCGATATCTTTTCATCGCTGATGCTTACCTTCCCAAGTCCCTAATAATGATGAGGAAAATGGTTGATTTCATGAAAGGCCTTCTTCACTTATCTGACCACAAATGAAAAGAATGACAGAAATGGTGATTCCACCTTGTTGACCATGATCATAAATTCCAGTTCCCTTGAATTATGTTCTTGTTTTCACATCCAACCTAACATTAGGATCTCATTTTGAAAAATGAGATGTTGGCAAGAGATCGACTTGTGGTTGAGCTCCACTAGCAGAAGGCATGCTTACTTTGTTCTCATACTTGTCATAAAGCCCCTTGCTGTGAAAACAAGCAGGTTGTGGTTTCAGATGAACACCTTTATGTTCAACTCCCAGAGAACTTTCCATTATGGAATATGCCAATTGGTTTGCCACATAATGATGCATTTAAAACACCAGATTCACTTGTTTTATTGAGTTGCTTTGTCATGTGATCGGCTATACAAGTCAAGTGTGTCTGCATGGGTTGGATCCAAGCAGAGAGCTGCAGCACAATCTTTGATAGAAGCAGCATAATCACCCATCGATTCAAAAAATGCTGCTCGAAGGTGAAGCATTTGTAAATCTGGCCTAAACTCTATGGCCTTTGTAAGCTCTTCAACAGCTTCTGCTTCCTTTTGGTCATCCATCAGCACTGCCAACATAATAAATATGCAGAGACATTAGAAGCTTTGAAGTAAAAGATAGTCGTGATATAATTAATTGAAGAAGAGAGAGAAAGCATGTTGTTTAGCTAAAATATCACAGGGATTGTAATTTTGAAACTTTAAAATGGAATAAATTTATGCTTCAAGGTTCAAGAATAAATCTAAGTTTATATCTAGTTGTTAAAGATAAGCTGCTCTCAATATAATTTTTGTTGGACATTTCCTTCTTTTTTTTTTTTTTTTTTTCTTTTCACTATCAAAGTTGGAAATCATGTTCTCTGATAAGGCCTTTAGTGAATCTGTCCTAGGATAGTGAGTTATGATAAATGTAAATCTATATATGTTTCAAGCAAGCAATTTGTCTAGTTGGATGGGGGTGATAAGTTGAGAGTTATGAATCTAATTTGCACTTTGTTGGCCAGAAATGAATTCTCCATGGGCAAACATGCGGGGATATGGAAAATACCTGCTGCCTTATATCTATAAGGGTAGGTCCTTAGTGGATCTAATTGTGTCGCCATATTAAGATCACTCTGTGTCTTTTCACGATCATCACAATATTCAGACCTTTTCTCATATGCTGATGCCTTGTACTTTGCCTTCTCTATGAGCTTGGTCATCTCATCATATGCAGCTTTCCTTTCATTTTCTAGATAATGTACCCTTGCAAGACCTTGATGTGCTCTTGTATGCTTGATTTCTAGTGCGTTCATATAGCAAGTTGAAGCCAGTTCTAGTTGTTCACAATCCACATAAATGCTTGCTAAATTGTTTAAAGCCTGCAAAAGCCTCACCCTTGTTATCATATTACGTTATATTAATTCAAAAGGAGAGCTGAGCTAATAGATAATGCAGAATTGAATCAATGGTTCCACTTGCCTGTCCTTTTCTTAAACCATCCGAAGGACAGCTAAGAGCTTCCTTTAGGATTTTGATTACACAAGAAACAGATTCAGGGTCCAAACTTGCATCTGCCAGGACATATGCTTTAAGGAAGAAGCCTTCAAATGACCTTTGAATAGCAATAGATTTGTCAGCTGCAGAAAGGGCTTCTTCCCGATCCCCCAAGTCGTATAAGATCCATCCATCATAGACCAGCCTTTCATGCTCAGAATCTGCAAGATCGCGAGCCAACCACAAGCACCTCATGGCAGCCTTTTGATGGTTCAACCTAGAATGTTACCAAAATGATAAATTTTTTTTTTCTTTTTACGTCCCATGTTGTTAAGAAATTCTATTACTTTTTGATAGAAGACACTGGATGTATGTGGTTCAACTTCACTACCATCCTATGTTGCAACAAAAACTACAAAGACAAGTGAACAGAAAGTTGGAGATTGCACATGCGAGGACATAAAAAGGTCATAATTACCCAAGAAGAATCTATCATTTGACAGATGATTATTAATGTGATGTTATCTAGTAGAGCTCCAGGTAACATGCCTTGTAAAATACATTAAATTATGTTAACTAGCATAAATTCATGTGCTGGCAAAAGGGTCTGATATGTGTTAAATAGTGAGAAAAGGAGAGGAAACTCGCAGATGCATTCAGCAATAGGAATTGCTTTTACCAGTTCTCTTCAATTTCAACACTACTTCACGATGATTCTATCTCATGCAAGGTCAAGTTATAAAGCAATTAAGGTAGTCTAGGGCCACAAACCTTAGGAGGAGTAGAGATTTTCGGAACCACAGAAGGCTCTTTTTGGGTTCATTAGCAAGCATTTGATGTATTACGGCAAGAGATCCAATGTCATCCACGGAAGACCATGTTTCGTAAAGTTGCATCCAGCAATCAGCCTGACTAAGAGGTTGAATCTGATGGCTGAGGAGCTCTACTAGCTTATTCCCACTGACCATCCCACCAAACATCATGTAGTTAGGTTCTAAACTTAGTAAAGCCTTAGTGTCTCTTGAAGCACTTTGATAATCTGCGAGGGCTATCAAAAGCCAGGCACGTAATTCAAGGCAGTCGGTTGAGAGCTTAAACCCAATGATTTTGTCCATCTCAGATACAGCTGCCTTAATTTGCTTCTGTGAAGCCTTTGCAACAGCTCGATACTTATATGGATATGGAAGTGCTGGATCCAGGTCAGTTGCAGCATTCACGTCTGAAATTTTCTTACCCCCGATGCTGTATAAAGATCTTTCCTGATACATCCACCCAACTGGCTTGTGCTTTGACATGAGAGAGTCAATTATTTGATAAGCTGAATGATGTCGGCCCTGCTTGTACTTGGCTCTTGCAACACCAGCCATTGAGTAAACTTGTCCTAACTTTGCTGCTGACTCAAAATAACATTCAGCACTTAGAAAGTCCTCTCTATGAAGCATTACACAACCCAACTGGTGAAGCGCAAGAACCCTCTGCCACATTTCTGTTCCACACTCCCTCAGCCTCTCTAGTAACATCAACGTTGTATCAGAAAACATGCTGTTCTCCATTGCTGCTTGGCTCAAGAAATAATACAACAGGAACGAATCATGCCCTGCTGCAGCCAGTCTCCCCCTAGCCTCCGAGCTAGAAAAGATCTTCATTACCTCGGGCTGGTAGAGCGAATTTGGGAAGCCTCTCAAAATCACCTGCAAGCAAGATGCTACAAGAAGATGTGCAGTCTCCTCCAAAGCATAATCAATTATAACCAATGCGTCCTCAATGCTGCGGACTAAGGAAGCTAAAAAGGCATCACAAGAAGATTTCATGTCCTCACAACAGAATTTATTAGCAAACGACAAGAGCTTTAGAACAATCTCTGGATCCAATGAGGCTACACTCTTGGTCCGGCTGTAAACTTCAACTGCTCTCATTTCTTCCACAGAGATTCCATTATATGTGAAATCTATCCTTTCCCTCTCTGCTTCCATAAAATTACCATATAACATTGCTGCAAATGGAGGTGATAATGCAGCCATTTTGCTCTTAATGCAGGCAACCTCCTCTTCACCAATGCAAAAGCTGACTCGGCTCCCTTCCTCGTGACTCACACTCTCCTTTATATCTTTCAGCTGGACTACATGTCGATAAATTTTGGATTCACAACCATTTGTTATGTTTCCGTATCTATTGGTTAACGCATCTAGGGATGGCAGTACCTGATGACCTTGGTGGTTCCCAGGAATCAAACAATCGACTTTTTTACATTTATTGCCAGCTTTGGACGTAGAAAAGCCAACGAGGTCATCCTCCCTGGTTTCGAGTTCCAACCATGCGGAAAGCACAACCTTGGCATGCGAATCAAGGGAGTGGTGGTGAGCAGACCGAAGGCAGCGAAGAAGCAGCTTGGGATCCCCAGAACTGCGAAGGGTAGCATGCTGCTGGATGTAAAGAGAGACCCTGTCTGATGGAGGGCATGTCTGAAGGCGGAAATGGATGTCAGCCAAGGTTTGTACCAAGTCCAATGGTTTAAGGTAAGGTTCTATGGGGGGTTCGATAATGGATGGCCAAGGAAGACCATATGCGTGAAGGAGGGATTGAGATAGGGATGCAGATTTCGACTTGGACCTGACATGAACATATTTCAGTATTATGTTGCTGCTGAATTTACTACTGGAAGTGGAAGGAGTGCTGGTTGTGCTGTCAGATTGAGATGCAGATACAGACGAAGTAACAGCATGTACTTGGGTGCTTTTCAAGCCGAAACCATCTAACAGCTTCATTAATGGCATATTTTTATGATTGCTGTGTTGGGGATGCAGATAGATCACAAATAACATGCAACAGTCAACAGTAAAAGAATAACAGCAAGGATATGTGCCAACACCTTTAACAGTAGAAACCAGATGTTGTTGTAGTTGGAGTCATAGTTGTAGGAGGACCATATGATTGATATAAATAGGTGAAGTGACTTACCGGAAGGCTGAACTGCTGAAGATGTAAGTGTGTAAAAGCTGAAATTAGCAAAAACAGGACAGGCAACCTTGTTTTGATCGGGGCAGGGAGGGGTTGAGGATTCTTGTTGGTGTCTGAGACTGAGGTTATGTTAAAAAAGGGGGTGCTGTTGTTTATGGCTGTTTGAGTGTATGATTGAATTGGAAGAATTTGATTGGTTGGCTAGTTCCACTTAATCGTTTTAGTTATCAGAAGGATGGTCAACTACTTTGCTTTCATTTGCTTTTTTTTTTTTTCCTCTTTTAAAATGAATTATCTTCTTCTTCCTGGATTCCTTCTTTCGAAGTGTTTGCTAACTTGCTTTGTTTTATTCGTTCTGGTAGTATCAATATTGGGTGTTAAGTAAAGGCATAATGTGGATTAGATTTATAATCCCCTTCTTTTTTTTTCTTTTTTTATTATTTAGTTTCTGCTCCTTCTACACCATGAAGGAAACAGGTGGAAATAGACTCTCAAATGAGTGAAGACTGAAGACATATAATTTTTAATTTTTATAATTATCATTAATTTATGTTTGGGAATATGGTAGAAAAATGGGTAATCAAAATCATATTTTTTTTATAGGTTTTTTATAATTCAATGGTATTAATACTTGCCATTCAATTAGAAGGAACTGAGATCCGAAGAAGTCATATAATAATAAAAATCATCAAAATCTAAAAATTAAAAGAAAGAACAATAATAAAATCCATATTTTAATAAAGTTACATTTAATTTGTTCCACTAACTATTACAAAAGTATGTTAAAAAAAAACTATTACAAAAGTGGTGTCATTTTTTTTTCCCCCAAATTCCTTAAAGCTCCACTTGTATACATTCTTTAACTTTAGCTTGAAATAATGAAATGATTTGCATTGATTTCCACGCATGCATTGCATCTGCAATCTAATGCCAATCCAAGCATAATAGTAATTAATATTTAAAAATGGGTCCGAATAAATCGGCTCATGATATGAGCATGAGTTCAGCTGTCTTATCAGACATAATGTGCTGGAACGTGAATCTGTAGCCTTCCCCATTTTTTATATATTCCAATTTTCTTATAGTGGACCCCTTCCAACTTGTTCTGACTCCTTTTCTTTCCTAACCTCCGTTCCCTCCAACTAAAGTTACACCCTCTGGCCTCTACGAACCTTTGGAATAATTCTAACTTTAAAAAAGATTTACTGAGAGAAATCATACACCATACGAAATCAACGGTAGCAGTAGATTTTCAGTAAAATTTTTGAGGGAAAAAATTCTACCAACGCTTAAAAATAGGAAAAAATGGTATAGCATATACAAGCTACACTACAATAATTTGCATATATACATATTTTTTATATGTGATATATCAGTATAGTTCAATAAAGTTATAAGAAAAAGTGATATTGCATGTTATTTATGTGATACAGGTTTGAATCAATATGCAATAAAAAAAAAAAAAAACCATGCGTATTGTATTTGTAATTATTAACACTTGATACATAAAAAACCCATATGTATCGCATTTATAATTATTAACATGTGATACAAAAAAAAAAAAAAAGGAAACCCAACACGCGATAGAACTTTGATATTTATGTAATATTTTCCATCTAAATTGTGTATATATGTATGTATATTTTAATTTAATATAATACAAATAAATTACAAATATAGATATGATACAAATAAAAATCCTACAATGCAAACGAACCTAAATACATATGTGTATATATATATATATATATATTTAACTTTTAGACCTGTGGTGTTGTTGTCCTGTCTTATCATTGAAACCAGTTGGTTAGAGCATCAATTTTAGCACAGCATATGAAGGTTTATTTCAATTTGGTTGTCATGTATTTATTTATCTATTTTATTTCAAATCTAATTCAGTGAAATATTAAATGCTCGAAATTTACCGAAAGCAAAAACCCTGGAATCCTAGTACCATAAAATTTAGTGATCATAGACATCATCACGGGACAGTTCCGAACCGGGAACCGCCCCGAACCGTCACCGGAGGTTCCTGACCCGGGAACCGCCCCGTCGGTGACGGTTCCGAACCGTCTAAGGACCCGCCGGAATCGACGGGTCCTAGCGGTTCGCGTGATGGAACCGGCGGTTCCAACGGGTCCAGAACCGCCATATATTTTATTTTTAAAAAAAAAAAAAAGAAAATGAAGACATGCAGGTTGTTTCTGGGCGTGGGGATTGCTGTTGGGGGGGTAGGGGGTAAGGTTTTGATTTTTTTCATATTTTTCACCAGAAAAAAAAAAAAAAAAGGTTCATGGAACCGGAACCGGAACCGCCAGAACCGGCGGTTCCTTGGAACCGTGAACCGCCCCGGCTGTGGCGGTTCCGGTTCCGGTTCGGTTCCGGTTCGGGTCCGAACCGTGCCGACCTCTAAGTGATCAGATTCTGTTATTCTTTCTTTTAATTATCATAATAGTAGTTGAAAAGGAAAAAAGAAACCAACAAAAAAAAAATTACACCGACAAATTTTGTTACATCATGGATACAGACATGCTACTAAGAGACAGAAGTTCAGGTTCTTAATTAATGGGATTTTGTCTTGATTAATGATTATAAGCAGGTGCTCAATCATTAGTGCTAGGTATTTGGCATTGCTAATTTTGCCCACAACTAATGTTAAAAACAAACACTAGAGAAAGCCATGTTGCAGGGTAACCACTCACCCAGCACATCTCAATCTCATATCTCAAATCTCATGATGATTCTTTGACAGTTTTTACATGAGAGAGAGAGAGAGAGAGAGAGAGAGGGAAAGCCATATAAAAACAACATCTCACAAGTCTATCAGCAAGAAAGAAAGAAAGAAAGAAAGAAAGAAAGAAAGAAAAGGGAAAATGAACAGCAAAACACAGAAAGTTTCTGACAAGACATCTATTGGCTATGTTTGCTTGTAATGTAATGTAATTGTTTTCTTCTTTGAAATTATGTCCCACCTGCCCTACCCTACTTATCCAGTTTTGCTGCAAAAATTGGCCATACCTCTCGCTAACCGTTCTTTTTTTTTTTTTTTTTTCTCTTTCATATTATCTGAATGGTAATTTAATGGTTCAAATTTATAGTTACTATATTGCACTATTGTAATATATTAATGGTCAAATGATTTCTTGAAAGGCTGTTCATATATTTGTCTGGGGATATCTAGAGTCGGAAGGTTAGGTTTGACACTTGGACTCGATGAAATATTATAGGGTTGAGAAATGGGAATGGGTTGCATTCCATATTGAGCCAGCAGGAGAGCCATAAATTGAGGCTTGGACTGAAGCCCAATGGTCCAAGTCCCAAAGGAATCTAGCCGCAGTAGTTGTATCCATGTGGCTCAAGATCACTAAAAAAAAAAAAAAAAAAATTGAAAATTGAAAATATACTTTTAGTTATCCACGTTTATCCACCTTTTTTATTTAAATCCTCAACCATTTCTATTTAGGTTTTCAAAATTTTCAAACCCTTATAAAAGTATCACTTTCATTCAATCAATTAATTTCCAAATGCATACGTAATACTTATTGAGTTTGAGATTAGTTTACGACTATTAGTTTAATAAAATAACAATAATAAATATATTTATAATAAAAAATAATAAATACAAAAATAATTAAAAATATGAAAGATTGTTGGAAAAAGAAACTATGCCTATCCTAACTATCTTGCCATATTAGCCTAAGCTGAAATAAAGGTCAATACAAGCCAAGATGGATGGAAATTTTGATATATTTAATAGAAATCTTTTGTTTTTTTTATCGCTTTTTGCGAGATTTGAAAAATGTTAAGGACTTAAATAAAAGTAAAAAAAAAAAAAAAATAAAGAAGGTTAGGAATTCATATAGAAAAATAAGTGAATCATAAAAAAATAGCACATATTACTTGTTAGCATGGGATCATTACATTTACACCATCGTAATGCTATAAAAAAAATCAATAATTAAGCAAAAACTTTGCATTCAAAGCATTTGCTATGTTATAATTTTTCTTGCACCAAAATTATAATAACTATGAAATAAAATCATAGTCATGCTTTAACAGTATTGATGCTACTTATGGTTATCAAAATTGGGGTTTTATTGAAAATCACGCCGAAGTGATTGTAGATTGGAAAATTGAATCACAGAATTGTAAGATTCTAAAACCCATGTAAACTAACTTTAAAAATCATAATATACTTATAATAGTCAAACAAATATTGAAATACTTCATAGAAATAATAAAATGTATCATAAATTCAAGTCATCATTTAAGTTCAATACAAATAATCAAGTATAAATCCATAAAACAATGAGGACTTGCGGCATTGTTGTTGTATTGTAATGAGCCCTCCGATTTCATTGAAGTCATATTAGGAGTAGAAGAGAGTTAAAAAAAAAAAATCTTGTTATTGTATCTTGAAATGGAAAAAGATGAGAAAGATAATGAAAGAGGAAGGAGTGGCTTTATTTCATGATTTACTACAGGAAGTAGAGTTATAAGAATGATGGAATTTGGGTTAGTGTAAAAACCCACTAGCTAGAGTATTAGATCCAAAACGACCAAAATTATAAAATTTGTGGAATCGCTAGAATTGTAAATAAAATAGGAAAATTATTTTAAGGTTTTAATTAGGGATCTTACTTGATTTCATGAAAAAAAAAATCTCTATATGGGTTTTAACAAGGAAACGTCTTGTAAAATTGAAAAAATGCAGGATAATAGAAGTTCAAATCTAGAATTTGACAATAATGGAGCCACTAATTGGTTGCCATGGCTAAGACACATGAATACCAATAGAAGGAAACAACCATATTAACAATTCTAAAGGAATAAACAAAGGGGAAAAAAAAAGAGTGATGAATTAGAACTTTTGTTTAAGCCCTACAACGATAATGAGGGATTTTAAACCAATAAGGTATAACACTAATTAACCTAAATCATCAATTGCAAAAATCATTTTGAGGTTTTTTAATTCTTCATCAATTTACATTTAGAGAGTTAGAGATAGGAGACTTTTTTATCAAGTAGAGAATTAGAAGCCCCCCAACATTATTGAATTCCAACTGAAGTCCACTAAGTTAGAATTCCCTTGAAAACTTAGCTTTATAAGATCTAGCACTCCTTTGAATTGGAAACTATGCCTAAACAATACAAGGTAATTGCAATACATTTAGAGAATATAACTTAAAGATGATTTTATAATTTAGTAAAAATAATACAATAGCACCTATGCCTATTACTTAAGAAGAACTAGTTAGAGGCTTGTAAAGTTGTTTTGGCGCTCAAATTTTGTAAAGTTACAAAGAGATGAAGGGAGGAATATTTTTAGCATTCTTGACTTGAAAGGTATGTTGTGTGGTAGAAACTACCATCGAGTTTAATAAAGATACATGATGTCTTCCACATATCTATTATATGAAACTTTGCACAACACTTATATCATGTGTTTTCCTTAGAACCATTGGATGTTTAGCTCAACTTGACTATGCATGCCATAGTGCGATATTAGTATGTGGCTAGGTTAATTAAATTGTAAATGAGCTTACTTGAGATGATATAGTGCTAAGTTTGAGCTCAAGTGTACTCAAACTTGAAATTTCTAAGATCGACCCAAGATCAATTATAAATAAGTCTAGAATTTGGAACTCAAGTTCAACTCAAAACAACATTGGGTAAACTTGAACTTGGTCATGAAGTGGTAAGTGGTAGTCGCAGAGCCATGAGCAATCGAGTGGTTGTGACGAAGTGATTCGAGCGATAGCTGATGAGCGACCAACAGGGACTGGGATTGGTAGCAGTAGTGACGGATTGACAGTGACAATGGCGGGTGGCAGCTTCGAAAATGAGAAGTGTGATTTTCAAGGGTTTTTGAAAACTTCAAAAATGAAAAGTTATATTAATGCATTCACTATTTTGGAAAGAGTTAGGACTTAGTATTTTTAAATTGAATTTTCTTATATTATTTTACTATATTAAATTGTACATAATTTAATAGGTTTGGATTACCCATTAGGTCTTTTCATTAACTCGAATCTACCCTGAAACCCTATAGGGTTAACTATTGTTTCCCAACCTTGACCCGCAACCATATAGGGTTTTTAACAGGTAGGTGGATTAGGTAACCTGTAATGACCCGACTTGATTGCATTCCTAGTGATAGCCTGCTACATATTAGTATTTTGGTTCTCTGGTAATACTTGGTTTTTCTAGATGAAATGTTCCTAGTTCTACGTAAGATTATCTTTGTTCCTTCAGCTCTATGAGAACTAACTGGTAATTGAAGAACATCGCCTATGATATCGATTTAAAGGACTAACATTTAGTGGAGTTTCTAAGACTTGAAACAGGAAATGACGTTGAAAGTTAAGACGTGTAAGATAAAGTGAGTGCTGTTGCCTTTTCTGTATGCTTAGTTTCTCTTAAGCAGATGGGTTATTGAGACTAGGTTCCTTCAATCCTGATGAAAGGGCGTAAATCTCCATCTTGTTTGGATTTTTGGTTATCCAAGCTTGTATTTGGACATATAATTGATTGATACATAGCATTTGATTATTACTAATCTAATTGATAACTTATTTGATGTGTGATAAATTTTAGTTATTTATTAAGCCTGTGGTTTATGCTCATACCCTATAGTTTTTATTCTTAACTGGCTGTTAATATGTTATATATATGAACAAAGTATGTACCATGATGTTTTCGATACGTTTTCGGGCCCCCGGCAATTTTGGGGAAAAACACGACCACTTTGAAAAAAGGACGACCTGGTGGCGGGCTATATGCCTAATATTGACAACAGGAGGTAAGCGAATGCGAATATGGCCCATGTATTGCCATTGCTAATACAGTTATGGAACCGGCATGGTTAATATTTTGATGCCATAATCATATACACAACACAAGTTAAACAAACCGATCATGAGATACTGGTAGGTTAAGGTTGTCTCAAATTAGTCACATGCATGTGATGAATAGTGATGAGAGGAAGCATGATTGGTCGTATATGTTACATAGTAGGAGTTGATGGAGGATCATAAAATGATTATTGATTAATTCATGAACATGACAAGGTGAGCAACAACTTGGTGATAATAATCATGATGAAAAAAAAAAAATTAAAGGAACATACATACTCTCATTAATTATTCTGGAATAACAATGGTCCATTTGTCCATCATACTGTTTTTTTACGTATTATATATATTATTTATGTAAATATATATATATATATATATATGCAATATTGAAACTATCACCATAATATAGTATTAGTGGTAATAAAAACCTTTTTCAAAAAAATGAATATGGGGTTGACTTTTATCAGCAAACCCTCAAGTCTCGATGATAAACAAACAAAACTTATTTGGATTATTGTGATATGTGTTCACATGGCTAGGTTGACAATAGACAGACACTTTGAATGACTTCATGAAATGTCCCCAGAGCCAGTCTCTAGAATCTCGGCTAACCCCGGCCCGCGTATGACTATTCATCATGTGGAATTACTAATTCCCATTTAGGTGATAATGAGATGGTGACCAATAAACTTTATTATAACGTAACAGTTAACACCAACCGTCGACATGGATATGATTTTAATTTTATTTTAATTTCACAAAGTCCCAATCATGGAAGACCTCCCCTCCCCGGAGTGTTCCCCTTTGTAATACTGTAGTGTGTAGTTTGTAGTCCCGGCTTCTTACATAGCCTTCCTTGTTTTCTTGCCAACTACCTCAATTAGTATTTAGACTAAATGGAGAACACTGTTTTGTAGGAATCTTATTAAGGTGACGCAATTAATTAAATTAACTTTAGAAGGCGAAATGCTTGTAGGGGCTTTAATTTATTGCATGTTCACTTAGGTAAATATTTAGGCGAAAAGTTGTCAAATTCTCGTCACTATTTATGTAAAGTTGTTATTATAATGTTGAATTGCATTTTATAGGTTTGAAAATAATGAATAATAATACATACCCTCTAACCCTTATAAATTACTTTGTCTAATGATAAAGATTTTGCTATTACAATAAAAAAAAAGACATTTTACTTTTATATTAATAATTTTATTTATAACTTAACTAAACAAGGTAATAATCATGCAATAACTATTACATCTCATTGAGTTACAGTTGAATATCCCTCTTAGAATGAGCTATTGGAGTTTTAAATGACCCATTGTTTCCACATTTTGGCATCTCTTATTACATTATTTGCTTAAAAATAATAGGAAGTTATAAGTTAAAAAAAAAAAAAAAAGAGAATTTTTAAATCAATTATTGTGATTGTCTAGATTTCTAAAATATGATGCAATATTATTGTAACATCATATTTTTTTTTTTTTAATATATAATATTAACAATTAATTACATGTGGCACTACATAGGGGTAAGTAATTTAAAAGACCTTAAAAAAAAAAAAAGGTAATTTTAGAGGATCCATCTCCTCCAAATCCAAATATTTATAGTCAACACTAAGTCCATCTTCACCTTCAAATGAGACAAGTGCATTGCTAGTATTCTTCTTTAAGACAGACCAACAAATTATTGGATTGAATCACATTAACTTTGAGTTTAAGCTTGAACTGAGCTCTTAAAGAAAAACTTAAGTTATGACTTTAGGTTTGTGAGTTAGAGATTAGTTTGATGAGTTATTCAGATAGTCCAATTAGTTTTTAACAAACTTAACTTAATTTTTGCTTTTACCATTAAGCTTAACTTAATTATAATTTGCATTAACACACGAATTGAACCTCAATATTCAAATTGCAACAACCGCATCCATGGAATTTAGCTTGGTTGGAAAATGCATCCGACATGGGTTCTGACAAGCACAGGCTGGAGTAGGGCCAGTCTCTAGCAGAAGCTAGTTAAGTTATAATTTATAATGCTGAGAGCTCCGAACAGATAGACATCGATTAATAATAGTTAATGACCACTGCCCAATGGAGAAATTTCGACATACATTATTTAGGAATTAGCTATAAATATTTCCTTAAGGACAATGCGTGATGCTGAGGAGCCAGCGAGAGCGACACATCATCCCAAGATGTGTTTAAGATTCCTTTCTTCACTATTCATAAATCAGATGACACAATTTTAATCCATATATCGCGCAACGATGGACAGCATGGCACTCACTCTCGATCAGCAGAATCATGTTCGGCCTTACCTGAAACTGAATTCATAATATGATAAAGTTATATTTCCTATACGAGATTGGGATATACAATTGGTCGTAAACTAATAACTTGGTGTTTGCAATGACCTAAATATCATTATTAAAAATTTAAAACCACAAAATTGTTGCTAAAAGGAGCATAAATAACAATAATTTTAGGGCTTTACGAATGATTTTGATTGTATATACACATATTAAAGGCTATAGTCAAGAATCCAGTATTATTGTTTTCATATATATTTGCAAAATATTTATAATGAAACTACATTAAAAACTATTATAACAATTGCAAAGATAGTATTTTAATTTTTAGGTTAAATGTATGTACAAGTCTGATAAAAAAACAATAGTTCAAAAATCCAGTAATTGATTCGGATTTCAATTGAATATGTGGCTATGTTAAATAAAAACTAGTGAGATGATTGTTCGGAGGGGTTAATTCATAATTCTTGTAACTAAATCAGACATAAATTGATTTGCACATCTAGTTTAGTTTTTATTAGCAATATTTAGTGGTTTTACACAAATACATATGAAATATACTATTTTTTTTTATTCACAATGTTAGTGATTAGAATGTATAAGGAAATCAAAAGTTTAGATAGAGTCCTACTCTTACTAGAATTAGAATCAAAGTGAAAAGAATGATAATTAGAAGGAAAAATTTGTTAGTTAACGAAGGTGCTTAGAAGAGAGGCTATAAATGCGGGCACTAGGGAAAAAATTTGATGCATGTAAAAACAATAAATATTAAGCTCGCTTTTGAGACACTTACTTATATAACTGTTAACAAATTACTTGACAATGCACAATTAAATTGGTCATACTATTGGATTTTATTTATTTATTATTTTTTTTGGGCCAGGTGGGTAGGATATGGGCCAGATTATTTCATTTGGATTTAACTCTCTAGGTTAAGGTGAAAAGGCTTAGAGAGTTAGGTATGGTTATTTGAAATGATCATAGGAGAATTGACATGGTAAACTTGGCATAGGATTTGTTGAAATTGGCTAGTTAACTCAAACTCACACACTACAAAGGCCAATTTCAACATTTCTTAAATGAGCTCACATACCACAAATAAATGTCTTAATGGGCCTAGGTCCATAAAGGGGATCACTTCTATATCTATTATGAGGGACTTATCTTAACCGTTGATCATTCATCTCATATGATGAACAACATCAATAGTTAAATTCTCTATAAATACCATTCACCCCAACTTTATTTGGATAAGTGAAATCTGGGTCAAACGATGTCATGTTGTTGGATTTTCATCTTGTTGAATCAAACACTTGTCTTAATCAAGAGGAGTTATCGATTCATCATACCTAGCGAGGTTGATGTTTTCTAACTCCCTCATTACATATGTGTTAAAGCCTATAAGTCTACCCACTCCTCCTCTCTATACAATTTTCTCTTGATCATCCCTATATGATCTATTTATCTAGGCCACATGTAGCACGATAGTCACGCAACACACACATGATCGTTGTAATCAAATTCTTTCCGACATAGTATATATAATCAGAATAGTCTTATTTCTTCTATAACAAGTTTCAATCTTAAGGACTTATTGTACACCTTATACTTGAACAATCCCCTTAAATAATAACTAATTTAGATTGAGTTTTGTATTTTTCATAGAGTAAGACTCTAGTTTTTAGCATAGAATATTGAAATATAGCAAATTATATCTTGTAACCTACATTTTGATTTTTTTTTATTTTACCTTTTATAATTCATGTTATTTTTCTCACCAATCACATTATTTGAGCAATTCTTTATCTTAAAAATGTCACCCATTTTGTTCAACATGACAATTTAATGTACAACTCATTAAATCTTTAAAAGTATACCTGCATTTTCATTGGTTATTTTATTTCTTTATCATTCCATGTGAAGTTGCTAATATAGTATTTGATTACATTTTAAATACTAAATAACAATCATGAATTTTTATTACTTAAAATTATAAATAGCCATTTATATTCCCATCTCATTAAGTGATATCCAATGGTTTATTTTACCATTGTTTCATAATTACCTCTACCTACCTTTACCTTGAAAAATGCGTACTATTATTTATCTATAATAAATGCAATAAGTATTTTACTTTTATACCAACATAAATTCTTTATTTTTTATTTTTTTTTCAATGTCAACTAAACATAATAATAATTGTCATTTAATAATTACTATACTTTATTATATTTTCATTATGTTACAATTTAAAGTGAAACTAGGGTTTTGTTTTGAAGAGAGAAAGGGAGGGGGGAAGGCGGTCGACACGGAATGAGGGTCTATGCCAGATTCACGTACAAAAATAAAAAGTTCAATGAGGACTTAGCATTGTGACGTGACATGAGTTGAAAAAACAATACCTATTATGAAAGTAAAGAAAAATGTTGACAAAAATATTATGCTATTATATGCATGTTTATCCACTTGACACTCCCACATTTTTGTTGAAAGAGTATCATGGTATCTACGGATTATGCTCTCCAGCAATTAGAAATAATTTTCATTTTAGAACTCTTATAAAAATTAATTACTTATTTAAGGTCAATATAAAAATAATTATCAATATATCACTTCTAAATCGCGATTTAAAAACAGGATATATAAAAGTTATATTACCGTATCTATATCGCAAAAAGAAGAAACGATATACGTATTATTTTCATATGTATATCATGTTTGGTAATCGTGATATACATGCTATATCGTGATTTATTTAAGCGATATACGTGTATCATTTTTTACACACGCGATATAACGATGGTAGTGAAACATTATATCGCGTTTGTATATCGCGATTTACATATTAAAAAACATATCATGTTTATCAAACGGGACTGTGATGTGATATATTGATAATTAATTTCATTAGAGTTGTATATTGATAATATTTTTCTACAAAAAAATCTTTAGATATGTATTAAACTCCCGGCAATTGAGACATTTATTGTCTTAAGAAGGAATTTATGTTAGATGATAAGGAATTTCCTGGACAAATGGATGTTGGTATATATTAAAGACAAGCCATGTATACAAGCAAGTGTTTGTTCCCATCTTTAATTTTATGTAGAAAATGAAGATTACCGAAGATCAAGAAATTAAATAATGAGAAATGGTCAAACATAAAAGCAGCATCGAATCTAGTGAAGAATCTTTGAGAAGGCAACAAGAATAGATAAATAAATACATTTTGTTGTTATTAGGACTAGGAGGCGCGTGAGTAAAATATATATATATATAGAGAATGTAGACGCGCAAGAAGTTATGGTAGATGTAGACGCGCAAGAAATTATGGTCTTTAATCTTCCCAACGTATTATCAATTTGCCTCTCTTTGTTCATTAATATTTGTAGGATATGCTACTGTTAATACATATACATTATATATATGTCCCTTATAAATATATATATATATAATATTCTCTCATGTACCACTCAGACACACCATTTTAATGAACCATATGATTATATGCCACATCCATACCTATTTATTTTGCGCCGGTTACCTACTTTATGCCCCTACCCATTAGGTCGACTTATTTGGGGCAATATCTGGAAATGTTTGACCTTTCAGCATCTCATGAAATTGATATTATTTAATGAGTCTTAATGTGAAAGTTTGACTATGAAATATAATTTGGTCGTATATAAAATGTAAGATTTTATTTAAAATTTTATATAAATGTTTTAAGGATCTTTTTACTTTATTTAAAAATACTTAAATACTATATCAACTTATTCTTTATTCATTGTAATACTTTAATATTTTTATGTATTATAATAAATAAAAAGAAATTCATGTTAAAAATAAGAGCAAAGTGGAAAAGTAACACATTAAAAAACTTGGACATTTTCAAAAAAAATAAATAAATAAATAACGTTCTTGAATCCTGTCCATTAGATGTTATCTAGTATGGTTATATACTAATTTAAAATCTTTAATCGTGAATGGATATAGCCTCAAATTTCTTATAAGAACATAGATGAACTGAATCATTTCATAATATTCAAAAACCTTTACTCTCATTAAAGGAATTATCTACATTATTTCACAAAATTGATTAAGATTATCCATAAGCACTCATTTAATTTTTTTTTTTTGTTTGCTCATATTTAACACAAGTATTACATTGGTAAATTATCAAACTTTTTGAATACTTTGCTAGTGAAACAACATATAGATAAAAATTTAATTTAACACAGCATGCCTCTATATGTATAAAACATTTACTTGTATGCACACACAATTGTGTACCTAAACCGACGAAAATGATTTCATTTAATATATTAATATAAACGTAGATATATCTCCCGTACGTATTGCACAACCACTACATATATATGACCAGGTCTGCCGCTTTGAAAAGGCGTCTGCCTTGGCCAGACCACAACTACGACGTTTCCTATTTTCTCTTTGTTAATTTCCATCTCCATGACATTTCCATACTCCATAGCTAGTGTCTAACGGAAGATTAGAATAGGAAAACTGAAACTTGTAAGGAAACTTTACAATTCTTACATGAAATAGTGACGTACATACATAGCTAGTAGTGTAGTTAGGGGGCTTTGCCTTTGATCCAATATGAACCTGCAAAACGCAGATGAAGCTTTAAGGAAGATGAAGA
This sequence comes from Combretum micranthum, assembly GCA_024138025.1. Taxonomy (NCBI): domain Eukaryota; kingdom Viridiplantae; phylum Streptophyta; class Magnoliopsida; order Myrtales; family Combretaceae; genus Combretum; species Combretum micranthum. Next base: position 382,850 of record JAMXBD010000122.1, on the reverse strand, counting down.
CGACAATGATGGCAGACGTACCTCCTTTGACGTTGTCGAAAGAGAAGGAAGATGAAGAAGAAGAAGATGGGGGAAATATTATTAGTAAGACGGGAAACAGTGGAAGCTCAAGCAGTGATAGCGTATTGGTTTATGCTGTTGTTGAACATCAGGAGATGAGTGAGAGTGAGAAGATGAAGAGAGGCTCCATCCCCACTAATGGTAGTAGTGTGAGGCGATATTTTCGATCAAGAGCGCCCCGACTTCAATGGACTCCGGAGCTTCATCGGCGTTTTGTTCAGGCTGTCCACCGACTTGGGGGTCAACAAAGTGCGTGGATTTTACTAATTATCATTCTTTACTCTCTATTTTTAGTCTCTAACTCTCCATATATACCTCTTAATTCGTTAACTTTATTTCTCTATATCAGATCAATTGGATATAAAAAAAAAAAAAATTATGAATACAAGGCGAGTGTGTCCTGAGATTCTTCTGAAATGGATGGGCATGGGGACCTATATATACCTAAACATACATAAATATTTGACGACTATATGTTAATTTGTAGCAACAACTTCATTTATCGTTTTAAGTGGAGATATATATATATATATATATAGCATCATTACGATGGATTTGGGTCATTAGGAGGTTTATTAAATTAAATTCTTGGCTTTCATTTTCAAAACTGTCAGGGGCCACGCCTAAATTGGTTTTGCAATTGATGAACGTCAAGGGGCTGAGCATTGCTCATGTAAAGAGCCATTTACAGGTACTTTCTTTTATATATTTGACTAGGCAAGTTATATTAAAATCTTCTCCAATTCATACCTTTGAATTATTGTTTGACACAAACAGATGTATCGGAGCAAGAAGATCGATGACCGAGGTGAAGGTTTGTATAGTTACAATAACTAAGAATTTAACTCCACCTTAATTTTTTTTTTTTTAAATTTCCTAAGATATATATTATATTTGTAACTTTTCTTATGGACTGTAAAAATTGACAGTGATAAACTCGATGGTGAATCTTATGTCAAATGCTTCAGCAAATGGCTTTACTCCTGATGATTTTTGGCCTCGATCTATGTTTCAAAATATATATCATCAAAGCAATCGTAGTTTCAGGTATACATAGTCTATATAGACATATATTAACTTTAATTCACCCAACTTTTTTGACAAGGTTAATTAATCAATTGATTAATAAGGGATATGCTTACATTAATGCTTAATTATATGCTTGCCATCATGCAGTGACATATGGTGGAACGATAGTCATGAAAAAAGGGTTGGATCACATCATGAAGAACACGAGAGATGGAAACAGATCGGAGCCATTATTATTCATGATGAACGACGATGACGACGACGACAACAACAACAGCGGCTTCTTGTCGGAACATGATGGAGTGATAATCGATGGCCACCAAATTACAAGGCAGCAACACCCTTCCTTCCCAGTTTATTGGTCGTCTGGTCATCAATACATCAAAACAAACTCAGACTCAGCCCTAGAAAATCCTTTTGCTTATAATATATTAATGGAAGAAAGTGATGGCTACTCCATGAAAGGCAAGACTAGGATCGAACTCGATGACCAAGATTATGACGACGACGACGTTAATTTGGATCTTTCGTTAAACGTGAAACCATGCGATAAGAAGGAAGTGGAAGGAAAATGTGGCATGACAAAGACACGGATAGCCATTTGTCGCTATCGTCCTCGAGTCATCAGTTTCCTTCCAAGTCAGAACATGGGCATTTGTGGAATATGGATGTGAGCAGCAGCAATATTTCTAGCATGTCTAGAGAAAACGTTGGAGTTGTGAATCCTATATATAAGTATCCCAATGTAGGGAGTACCCTGATCTGACTATGAATTAGGGGATATTCTTGTGAGATCTTGCTGGTACTTGTACAAGGCGATACCATCGAACCTAAGTTATATTAATGTATGACTCCGATAGAGTAGTACGGCTAGCCCGCACCTACTTGTAATTTCATTCCAACTTTTATTATACTATATATTTAGGGTTAATGTAACGAATAATGTCTAAAATTTAAAAAATATATATAATTAAATGTTTGAACTTTGAAATTGATCAATTTAATATTTAAATTATGAAATTGATAAATTTAATATTTAAAAGAACTTTTTGTATGTAGTTCTTTTCGGTACTAAATTGATCAATTTAAAAATTCAAAAACTTAATTGTATATTTTACAAAAATTTAGGTAATGTTTATGAAATTATCCTTATCTATAATATCAAGTGGATATGTCATGTCTAATTTTTAAGTTTTACTTGATTTTTTTATAGGAGTTTATCCCTTTGCCCATGGTTTACACCTAGTTTTGTTTTTATTTATTGTACTCATTGAAAACTTGAAACCTCAATGGGTTATGCTAGCGATCAATTTAGATCCAATTTGTTTTGAGAAAAAGTATTTATTAATAAAAAATGGCTTTCCTCACAAAAGATCTCCTAAAAAGTCATATATTTAAAAATAATGTTTGGCTAATTTAAGAAAATAGTTTTACTCTATTTGTATAACTTCAAGATAACTTATATGTTTTAAGTACAAAAAATAAAAGAAAAATACATATATTATAATGAGAAATAAATCTATCTAAAGGAAAAATATTTAAAAAATTAATAATAAATGTCTTTGGAAGTAAAGATTTCATAGATGAGCTCGTGAATTAATGAAAAAATAACTTACACTTTTTATACCTCGTAAGTTGTCTTCCCAAAATAATATATTTGAATGTCTTGTAAACAAATAATCACCAAAAGATATTTCTATAATTTACATAAAAAATAGCATTTATTAAAAATTCGTGTGCAAGAAAATTGCATAAGAGGTGTGTCGAGCCTGGAATTTTCATTTCTGATTCAATTTCCTTTAATTTAATTTATATCAAACCTAACCCATTTGATATAACCCATTGACTAAGAATTGAAAGACATAATTTTTTTTAACTTTTTCAGTCGCTACTCGACTAGAGTAAGGAAAAATCTAAGTTGCCATCCAATTGACTTGGAAAAACTAATCAACAACGGTAGAAAGTCGGATGGAATCATCCCACAGCTTTTGAGGCTCTATTTAACTCAGGGATTCTAATATTCAATAAAGATTAAAAACGGAAAGTTTAAACGGGTTGTGCCCTTAATTCGAGGAAGAGCATCCCTCTTTCCATTAATGGGGCTTGTAGTAGTTGTGCATATTCTTCCAACATAGGGGATATGTTTAATTCTTCAAAGACAAAGACAAGCAAGTTACGATCCCAAAAATGAGCTAGAGCCTTAACTAAACTCCATTCTAGTTGGACGTCCATGAGGGCTAGAATAGGTCTGACTCTCTGTAGGGTGACTTCTTGAGGCTTTTCATTGAAATAACTGAACCATCTATAAGTATTTTTTTTTTAAATGAGTGCCAAGTATAAATGAAAATCTTACATTGAAAGATGGGCTTTTGGTTTAAAATTTTCTACATCGCTTCAAAGGAAAAAAAAAAAGGTTAGTACAAACCATTTTCAAATAATAATAATAATAATAATAATAAGTATCACATACAAAATGATGAATCAACGGTGGTTACAATCTTATTTTGATGAGAAAATATATTGTACAAATACTCTTCAACATAGATAAACTACATTTAATAAGCAAAACTTGTTTTTGATATGTTCAAGCTTTAATGTGATATATGTATTTATAGTTTTATGTGTGTTGTTCTTTTTAGATTGTGCAAGAACAAATTTATATATGCACAGTCTTGGTCGAGGGTCACATCGAAGGCTCAACGAATTAATTAGTTAGGGCGCGACAAGCTTAAAACAAACACTCGATAAGTTCAAATATAAACAGCTCTGGTTGAGGGTCAAAATCGAGACGCGATGAATATAGGACTCAATAAGTTTGAATTCAAGAATCGATGGAGTCTATGTAAGCAAAAACTTGGTCGAGGGCTAAAACGAGGGCGCAACACTTTATGGCGCAACAGGATTTACGGCGCGACAGTTTAAAAAATAACTTTGCAGACTTTCAAATTCAACAATTGGAGGTTCTTTTGAGACTGAACGACTATGTTTTTAAAGATGATATATATATAATGCTTTGGAGTGTTTTTTTAATAAGAGAGAAAAAAAAAGTAAAGCTTAACTTGCATAGATAATATAAAAATACTCACTGTTTGTGTTTGTTTCTATTAAATGAATAATGCCATTCGTGATATTAGTGAGCTAATATTGTAAGACACTATTCACATGTTTTGTATGAGTGTTTTAGTGAAGTCCTCTTATGTTTAAGGCAATAGATGAAGTTCTCATGTGTGAGGCAATGTGAGCCAACAATTGGTGAGGCATTGTTGTGAAGTTCTCTTTGTGAGGTACTTATTTTGAATGAAGTGTGAAGTCCTCCTTGAATGAGGCAATTGTGGACCGTGGACACTAATGAGTGAGCTGAACTCCATGTTAAATCTAATATAATCTTCTTGTTTCGTTGTCTCTTTATTATCATTGTTGTAACTGTGCATAAAAGCTTAAAAAAGATAATGGTTGGTTAAATGAGCTTAAAATCGATTTTAAAAACCCGCCTTATAGCTTTCGCTTCTGCTTCTGCTTCTGCTTCCGCATGTATGTGTGAATAAGCCTCGGTGTGCTTTAATTTCTTTTGACAATTGGTATTAACGTAGGTCTCTAAGGGTGATGCTTAAGCGTATGTTAGAGAAAAGTTTTTGTGATTTTTGAAAACATTGGGCTTGTGTGTTTTTGTGTGCTAAAAAATGATTTGTTTAATAAATATAGTTTAACTCTTTTAGTTGAGCATCATATCTTTACAAATGAGCTTTTACCCATAACGCTTAATTGAGGGAGTTAAGCTGCATTTAATAAGTTGTATTACATATAGATTGGAAACCTTTAATTGAGCATCACATCTTTTACGAGTGAGCTTTTAATTAAATGCTTAATTGAGGGGGAGCAATGTTGTGCAATAATTGTTCTCATAAAAATGGGGAGATTAATGAACCAATGGTGGTTACAATCTTATTTTGCTGAGAAAATGTATTGCACAAATGCTCTTCAACTTAGTTAAACTACATTTAATAAAAAAAACTTGTTTTTGATATGTTTAAGCTTTAATGTGTATATATGTGTTTGTATTTGTATGCGTGTTGTTCTCTATAGATTGTGCAGGAACAAATTTATATATGTACAGTCTTGGTCGAGGGTCATATCGAGAGCTCGACGTGTTAATTAGTCATACTGCAACAAGCTTAAGACTAATACTCGACAAGCTCAAACATATGTAGCTCTGGTCGAGGGTCAAAACCAAGATGTGATGAATGTAAGGCGTGACAAGTCTGAGACGTATCAAGTTTGAATTCAAGACTCGATGGAGTCCACATGAGCAAAGACTTAGCTGAGGGCAAAAAATGAGGGTATGACACTTTGTGACGCGACAAGATTTAGGACGCGACAATTTGAAAAATAGTTGTTACAGACTTTTAAATTCGAACATTGGAGGTTCTTTTGAGGGTGAACAGTTATATTTTTTAAGTTGATATATATAGAACGTTTTGGGGTATTTTTTTTTTTCATAGAGAGAGAAGAAAGTAGAGCTTAACTTGCATAGATTATATAAAAATACTCTTTATTTATGTTTGTTTTCTATTAAGTGAATAGTACCATTAGTCAGATTAGTGAGTCAGTATTGTAAGACATTATTCACATGTTTTATATAAATGTTTTAGTGAAGTCCTCTTGTGTTTGAGATAATAGGTGAAGTCCTCATATGTTGAAGCACTTATGTGAAGTTCTGTGTGAGGCAATGCGAAGTCCTCAATTGTGAGACATTTGTGTAAAGTCCTACGTGTGTATAGGCAATTAGTGAAGTCCTCTGTGTTGAGGTATTTGTGAAGTCCCCGTGTTGAAGCAATATGAAATCCTCTATTGATGAAGCATTGTTGTGAAGTCCTCTTTATGAGGCAATTGTTTTAAATGAAGTATGAAGTCATCCTTGAATGAGGTAATTGTGGACCATGGAGACTAGGGGGCAGGCCGAACTCTACGTTAAATTTGATGTAATCTTCTCCTTCCCTTATCACTTTATCGTTATTGCTGTAATTGTGCGTAAAAGCTTAAAAGAGATAATGGTTAGTTAAGTGAGCTTAGAATCGGTTTTAAAAACCCACATGGTAGCTTCTGCTTCTACATGTATGTGTAAACAAGTCTAACTGTGCTTTAATTCCTTTTAACACAATATATATACAATTAATAATCAAACAAAGGAGCAATTTTTAATTAAAGAGTTTATTAGGTAGCTAGCCCTATTATGAACAAACGTCCCCAGTAGAGGTGCCAATCTGTGGAGTTTGGATTTTTCATTTCTAGTTTAATTTTTTTTTAATTCGATTTATATCAAACTCAAACTCTTTTGATATAAACCTTTGACTAAGAATTAAAAGAAATAAAATTTTAAAACTTTTGGCGTTGCCACCTAACTAAAGTTAGGAAAAATTTGTAAGTTAGGATCAGTAGTTGGTTGATCCTAATTTAGTTACTTAGTATGGGATAAAAATTTATTTAAAACCAATCTTAATTACATTAGAGATTCTTTAGATTTGGAGACTATCCTATTAAAACCATATGGTTATTCTTTAATTAAATACTATTCCTTTGATGTTTTAAGATTTGTTAATACGTGAAATATTTGCAAGGCATGACATTTACAGAAACACTCAATTATTATATACATTTTTGTGATATTTACAAGAAAAATGAATCAAATAAATATTTACAAAAACTAAGGAAATAAAAAAAAAAAAAAACTTTTTTTCATTTTTTAAGTCGCCCCATAGGTGTCTATGTATTCACTACTCAGGATCAAATGTCACGTATCTTTTAGAAAAGTTTTAATGAGTTGGTTTAATTTAAAATTTTAAAATCTTTTCACATGAAGTTAAAATTTTTTGGAGTTTGAATAAAATATTGAATTTTGTTGTGAATCCTAAAGGACTACCATATTCTCTTTTTTATTTTTAAAAAATAAAGATCCATGATGCTTACTTTCCTAATCTTTTCAATCCGATTTGGTGACTTAGGCACTATGAGCTCAAAAATAAAAGGCATTTTATGCCTTCATCAACACTCAAACCTAAGACCTTTTGATTCCATAAGTGTGTGTTTTTCCAATAGACCATTGACATTTTTCTTGATTTGTCTTACAAGCAAAATACCCTTAAAGCTTTTTGTCTTAGCCGACTTAAATGGGACAGCCTATTGTGGCCCATTTAATTGGGTCTATGATTAAAATTTATATTATATTAAACCTGAAATTAACCTTTTATTATCATAAACTCTTTTTTTTCCTTATTGTAAGTTCTATTAATTTAATAATCTCTCTTTATTTATTTATATATATATACACTTTTTTTTACTCTTTTTTTATTTATGAGCTTAATATAATATTCACTTTATTCATGTTAAAAGCCTTATCGGGCAAAAGTGGGGTGTCTTTCTACAAGGTGTAACATCCTAAGACATGAACCTCACAAACTCTGCTTTACATGCATGTTGAAACATACATGTATAAGACTATTAAAAACATGAAACCACATAATCACATCTAAAATACTTATACTATGTCAATCCTCAGGTGGTATTGTATGATTATTCAAATAGGAAATTTAACATTATTAAACCAGCATCACAAATAGTCTTACAAATCCAACAACTCCCAACACTCACCAATTACAAACATAAAAGTCTATCTTTAATAATTTATGAATAATGTCACTTGCATAGCTGTTACAAGTCCACCATTAATAGAAAAGATCATCGTTAATAATTAATATTACTGTAGGGATCATCACCCATCATCCACATAACCTTAAAAAGAAGAGCGAGTGGGAAATAGATGGTACATACCACTATATATACATATGTACAATGCCATACCACATGCTTATAATAACTAATGCAACAGACAAATCAAATGAACTCGTTTGCACCAAACTAAAATTCTTTGTCACAAACGATGGATCTAAAGATCTCAATACGTCTTCGCTATGCCATGCTCGACAAAGTAAATGATCTGAAGAACTCTTTGGTTATGCCTATTCCCAAAACGTCATGCATATTCCCTAGCCAACAAAAAATGTTATTTAATCCGATAATACTAAATCTAACACACACAAATAGAAAGCAATAATAATCATGTATTTAGTGTCTGCATAAACTTTAAAATACAACTCCTAGATAACACAATTTAAGTATCTATCATCATCATCATCATTATCAATCTTTGTAGATAACTTTCAAATTAGAAAGTCTAGCTGGGAAATAGCTAACCAGGGACAATCGGTCAGTCTAATTTAGTCATCTTTAGCCTTGTTTCTTCCTAGATCTGTCTAGGGTGCTTCCGACACTAATCCGACCTATTGTCAAAGTGTTATAATCCATTATTTTTATTAAAACCCAATATCTAATCTCTTTATCATGCAATTCATTTCAAACTCATTTTTTTATCAATTTTTAATCAAACATCAACTATCAACTTAGATTAATCTCCTGGAAGCGACGAGACCGTCCAGTTAACCATCTAATCATTAAAATAAATATAGTAATTAGAATATTAACTATTTTAATTATTCGATTATGGTTGGATATAGTGTGAGTCGTTGGATAGTGACGGACCGATCCTATCAAAATTAATTACGGGATTATAGAATTTTTCTAATCTTCTAATTCTATCTAGTTTCTCCTCGTATTATGTTCAAGTTTCCAGTAATTCAATCATTTATTATTGTCACATTTTGATCATCAAATAATAAGGAGAGAATGGGAAAATGTGGTAGGAGTTTATATAGGGATAAAAATGAGTAGGCTTTTCTTAGGAAATAGATTTTCTTTTAAAGGATGATGGAGACATTATAAATAAGAGAAATAAGAGTTTGGGCAAACAATTATTTTACCCATGTTTATGACAAAACTTTGAGGGATATGTATACTTTTTTACTCGAGGCATTACTTAATAAACTTGAATTTTTCTTGGTTGAAATCAGTTGGAAATTAAAGGTATTCTTCTACAAGTGCTCCCATTTCTTTTAGAGGCATTTACCTCTTTTTTTTTTTCCCTTATCCTTTGCTAATAAAAATTCTAATATCTCATTTTACTAATTAAGAAGTTCAATCTCTAGCTTACAAAAAAAAAAAAAATAAATAAATAAAGTTCAAGTTTGAATGATTTTAAATTTTTTAATTTGAGCTTAACTTAAGGCATTACTTAATAAACTCAAATTTTTCTCGATTAAAATCATTTGGAAAGGCAAAAGGTTTTATTGATAGTCCCACCAAAAGCTTCTTGCTCTAAATTTTTTTAAATGTTTATAACTTTTGTTTAAGCTAATACAATGTTCAAACTAGATTTAAATTTGGTAACATTTGATATTTTCTTAAGCTCAATCTGACTTCGTAAAATTCACAGACTCATTACATATAGCAATGTATGACTGATAGGAAAATGCATTTGTAGGAACTTCATGTGGAAAAAAGGAATGTTGGTCAATAATAGGCATACCTTATGATTACTTTTTATTGTAAATATAAGACTAGTTCAAGTTGGGGCACATTTAGGTGTAAACAAGCTTTTAAGCTTGGACTCGGGCTCATTATGGGTAAACCACTTTTGAGCTCGGGCTCGGGCTCGTTTAGATGTAAATAAACTTCCAAGCCAAAGCTCGAGCTTCAAAAACCTTAATAGGTTTGAGCTTGAGCTTCTAAAATCTTAACAAGCTTAAGTTAAAGCATATAGTTTTTTATGTTGGTTATAGCTCAGCTCGATTTGAGCTCAATAATTTCTCAAACGAGCCAAGCCTTAGTATTTGAAAGATTGGCCATACTTATTACACTTATTCTTAGGCTGAGTGTATCAATTGATTGCTAACCAATGACCATACCTTAATCATCCTACATGATGGATCATTTTCGGTCTGACTAGCCTTTGATTCGGAAACCGCTACAAAGGAAATTTTAAAGATATTTTTCTTGGATGCCACTTACAGCTAGTTGGCGAAAAAGGAAAAGAAAAAAAAATCATGCTATGTGCCTGAAGTCATTTGATGGATTATTTAAAAAAAAAAATGAAAAAGTGTGGAAAAAACGCGCTAGAATGGCCTGAGTGTTTTATTTCTTCAAAAATAAATAAATAAAACCCTGCAATAGAGAACTTAAATATTTTTTAAAAAGAATTTAATAAAACACTATATATCCTAATGACATTTAGAATTACCTATTTAACTCATTTATATAACTTTAAAGCTTGAATAGAAAAATAAAAATGTAAATCATAAAACAAAAAGTTATAAAATCTAAGTGGTTTTTTTTTTGGTTATGTATATTTCCCTAGAAATAATATAGCATATAAACATTTATAGATAATATACAAACTAATACCTAAAAATGCCAAAGATTATAAGACTTACTGTGAGGGGTCCGCTCGTTTTTTTGGGAAACAACTAAACTACATCCAACGTTACTCATATGCCACGTGCCATGGATGAGTACAAAGTGCAACTTAGCAATTTGCCATCTCTTTATAGTAATATGTAGCTATATATAGTAAATATGCAAAATACGGTGGGCCGACCATATTCCAAAATTTTGCTGTAATCCTTAAAATTGCTGCAGATTATATACCATTGTGAATTTCAGTGAAGCAACTAAGCTCTTGCAGATAAATTCATTTCAATATTCAAATTTTAAAATAATTAATTTAATAACTAATAAAACTTTTCATAACTATATTTTTCATAAAAAAAACAACTTATTGCCTTATTGATATCAGTGCTAGATAGTGTTAGAAGAAATAGCATATCTCTTCTAAACCAATAAACAAAAAATAAAATAATAAACAAAATAAGTAAATGTTGCTAAGGAGGTTGTAAAAATAGCCACAAAAAGTTTGATTAGTATTAACTTGAACATTTTAAAATTTAGCTTACCTTGTAAAGTTTGTATACTAAATTTGATATTTATCCCATCCTAAAAATTGGTATTAAAATTGTAACCACACACATGTATAGAGAGAGAGAGGAAGAGAGCTTTCAAATACGCAATCATATTATTACGGTAGAAAATCCCAACTAAAAGGTCTTACAGACAGGAAAAACAAACTATAAAAGATAACAAAAAATAATGAAGGTCATTAACTATTACATAAAAGATATGGAGAGGGTCCAGCAACTGCAGGTTGGAATGGCTGGTGGCCAGGGTAACTAATTATTATTAATATTAATATTAGCATTGTTATGAGAGGGCCCAGTGAAATTGTCAAAGGTGTTGAAGTTGTTAGGAGCAGTGCTGCCGGTGGCGCTGCTCGTGCTGTTGCTGTTTTTGGTAGTAATGTGGATGTTGCGAATGTTGTGGTAGATGTCACTGAATTTCAAAGATGAGTTGACATGATGAGTATTCCTATTTATCTCCATAGGTGTTGAGAGCAGCCTGTCTTGTTGCTGTTGCTGTTGCTGCTGAGGATGATAGGCTTGGTGGAACTGCTTCAGCATGTCTCTTTCCATTCTCAGTTTCTCACATTCAGCTAATCATACATTGTTGATTAGAAGAAGACGTCATTATTAGTCATCTAGATATATACATATATGCATAGAAAGGGAGAGACAGAGAGAGTGGACCTTCTTTTGAAAGGAGAACATCAGTGTATGAGGAAATCCGAAGCTTTATGGAAGTGTTCTCCAATCCTAACATCAACACACTATGGTCAGCTTGCTTGATCTTTGGATTGACTGCATTTATATGGGCCTGCATTAATTGAATATGATCAAAACCCACTATTAGGACACGGGCATATTAATACCAATGATTTTTTTAATTTTTTTTTTTTTAAATTAGATGGCTGTTCTTTTTCATGAAAAAATGGAAAAAAGATTAGCAGCCTAGTAACTAGTCATATTCCTAACCTCAAGAGATTTTAGCTGCCTTTGGAGTTCCAATGTGTTTTGAAGTTGCTTGTGGCGGTAGTTTTGCGAATACTGTCTGCTTGCAAGAATGCTGGACCATAAAACAAACAGGATTATTGTCGCACATCATAATTTATACATACATCCTTATCGTGTCCAAGAAAAAACTTTCCAAATTATACCGATACCCTTAATTATTTTAAAAGGTAAAACTAGGTGAATCTATCATAAATATATGCAAATCAACAAAGACTAGGAGTCGTTGATGTCATCGTATATTCAACATGTAATAAAAATTATTGTCGAGATCATGAATTGAAACGTTAAAGCACACGTCGGTCGGAACTTTTAAAAGATAAAATCAAGTAAATTCATTGGAAAAATTGTATGTGTATGAAAGTCAATAATCATACATGATGTGCAAATCAATGAACATAATTATAAATATGACTATTAGCATATATTCTATATGTAACAAAAATTGCACTTAAGATCATCAATCACGTTATATGTACATTCAATATACCAATAATAATATGGTGAAATCACAAATTCAATAATATATTAAAACACACATCGGTTGAAATTTCTAAAAGTAAAATCATATGAACCAATCAAGGATTTGGCTCTTATTATAAAATGACACGAGCACAAGTCCACTAATATTCTTAATGTGAAAGTCAAGAACCATAAATAATCCGTAAGTCAACAAACAAACATAATTAATCATTAATGTTGTATGCTCTACATCTAACACAATGACAACCGTTTAAGCCTGTTGGTGTGGATTTCATGGTCCGATGGAGGAAGAGGAGGGGAATGAGTAGAGAGCCGATTTGAAGCATTCCCCATTGCCATTTGGACAAGATTTTGAGAAGATGGGGTGATTGTGTGGTTATTCACGTTCTCCTGAGCCTGGACCTGGACCTGGACCTGACCTGATAAGGTTGTTGATCCCATGCCACCAATACCAATCCCATCGAAGCTCTGCATACCTTGAGTTATTTTATCAATATCCTGCCTCTCCCTACAATTCAATAACATCACAACAACAGCAAGAAAATTTTAAAAACTGGATGCCAAATTAATTAAAAGAGAGAAGAATGTGGGAAAGGGAAACATAATTATAGGAGTCCATGGAAATTCTAATCAAGTTGAAATGCTACTGTAAACCTGTGAAGTGGTAAGCCAGGTATTGGTATTAATAATGGTAATGCCTTTTTATTTATAGTAAAAAAATCCAGTATATGATTCTTTAAATTCTACATACTTTGATGAATAACCATTAATTATGTTCAAACACAATATTATAATAATAATAATAATAATAAAATAATAATAATAATACCATTCATGTTTCATAGTATACCTTTTTTTTCATTTTATATTTCTTTATTTTTGGCCATCTCTTGTGTGAGTTGTTATTTCCTTATATTTCAAAAGACAACTTTCCATCCAATTTCCCACATTGCCCTTCCAAAACAGAATATGGCAATTTATATTAGAAATTAGAATACTCATTAAGAGATTTTTCATGTTTGGTTTTTTTTTTTTCCCCCATTTTTTTTATTTGGATTGTGTAATCAATTTCTTTTTTTTTTTTTTTTATTTATCTATTTAGCATTTGGCAAGTTCTGTTTAATTCTTGAGCAAGACCTTTCAATATATTCATATTTATTATATTTCTTTCCATTAAAAATCTTAGAATATATTAACCATAATTTATTATCACAATTCTCATCTAGAATTAAAAACACATAAATTTCCCAGAAAGGAGTTCTCTTTACCCGCTAGCAGCTGCAGATTATATGCAGCCAAGTGCCAAACGTAGCATAGAGAAAAGCAAAATTTGATGTTTATCATCAACATTTCTCATATATGGCAACATGCTAGCAATAAGGACATGAATCAGGACTTTCATTTTTTTCTTTTTTTGAGATTAACAGCAAAGAATTATCATATTCGTTGTCAAATATTATTCTTTTTCAAAAGTCTAATGAAAAATAATGCGTATCCTGATTCCTTTAGTATATAACTTTAACTTTATGAACAGTTAAAAAAGGGGGGAAAATTAATATCTAGGTTATAAGGTTATATATTGAACTGACTAGGATATTTTCCAGCCATATATTATCATATAATAACAAAAAAAAAAAAATGCAAAGTGGGGTATTTATTAAATATGAAAAAGATGCCCGTTTTCATTTAACTCCCTCATATAAAATTTTGAAAATGGGCCAAACATATATCTCTCAAGTACTTCATCAAATGTTTGTTAAAAAACCGGCAGATGTCAGCTCTTCATTGGCTCATAAGTCATAATAGTTAATTCAACTCACTATTTATAAACTATCATTATCTTATAATTGAACATATATAATTAAATTATATAATGAAAAAACAAATTTCCAAAAAATAGAAGAAGAAATTTCAAAGGAATTAATTTAAGATATCCTATTTGGGTCTAGGTAGTAATGTTACTGGGTGGTGACAACCTATTTCTTGTCCTTGAGATGGTTGTGCCACTAGTTACAAACTTGTGGGTTGTGCAATTTAGTCATGGACTTCACAGATTAAATAAGAAAAGGAAAAATGATTGATATATCTCCCTTTGATTATATTTGGATCTCATGGTTCCTATACTCATAGTCCGATTTATTTTTCATTTTTAGCTAATTCATGATCCATCCTTTAAGGTATGTCATACCATGCACCAACAAATGTTAGTAATCACGCGTTATTGTTGTTTTTTATTGCAATATACAAATTTCTTAATTAGTAGCACCAAAAAAAAAAAAACTCAATCACTCCTAATAGTGAGTAACTATGAGCTAATTTTTTATATGTTTATATATCCTCCAACCATATATTTCGTTTAATGAAAAATAGCAAAAAAGATGGTGTCCATATTAACTATTATTCATATATATCAACATTGAATGGATGGAAATAATTAGTTGCAATACCATTTAGGGCTAGAATTTAATCCATAAATTAAAATTTTGGTTATGTATAAACAATAAAACAATTTCCTTTGATAATCGTTTACCATTCAACATTCAAATTTTAGCTAAGGTGCCGAATATAATCATACTATTTTATTTTTTTTTTTTGTTACATTAAATAACGTAAAGAAAATAATTATAATTTTTAAGGAATGGAAAATAGATAATAAAGATGTAATAATTATTATTTTACTTTGTTGCATTCAAATGACACAATTAGTTGAACCCATTGGCCCTTAATCTTAACCAAACCCTAACCTTCCAATTACTAACCTCTTCAAGAGCACCCCATAAATTATACGTGAGTTTATAGTGGAAAACCTCTCTTTTCATCTTAATTAATTAATAATTTAACTGCCACTTAACCTTATTCATCTGATCTATGTATTTCATTTTCCTTGTTTAATACCCCTTCGTTGCAGTTTCAGTTTCTACTTCCACGCCAGGACTTCATTATAGATTAATTCGAGCTAGAGTAAAATAATATAGATGTATCATAGCAAAAGCAAGTACTAAAGTGAGGAATAAAGATAGAATAATTATTGTATGTTATCCAATATACACCGTGAGTTAACTAAATATACCGTGAGAGTTTTATTGCACTCGAAAAAGCTTTCGAGCATATCAATGCAATCTTTGCCGCTTTCAAAATTTTAGCAAAATACGATGCATCATACTTACTGCCCCTTTTATATTTTACCCCTTTTTATTTACTTGCTCATTATGGTGTAGAGAGTCATTTCAGTAATTGGGCTTTTAGCCCAATTTAATGCCATAGACCGGTCTTCTAGGCTAATGACAGGTCTTAGAAAATTGAGTCCAATAAGGGATGTCGTAGAAATATTTGACTTGGTAGACTCGGAATAAAGATAGTTGGACTGATTCATTTAGGTCTCGGTCTAATTCGATTTTCTTGTGTGTAAAAAGTAGACTCTAAAAATATCTTTTTTGGTTAATTTAGCCATCTTTTGGTTAAATTAGGGTTTATGTATAGTAAAATTAGTCCTAAGCCAATTTTAAATATAAAATGGGTTGTTTTAATAATAATGAGCTTCTCTTTATAATACAAATAAAGCCCTCTAACACATTCACAAAGCCTAACCTAGCTTAGTCCACCATTAAAGAAAAGAAAGCTTCAATAACAGCCATCAGATTGTTTCGATATGATGTAATGGTGATTAGCCATGCTTAATCTTGTGCGTCCAATCAGGCATTATCTAATGGCTGACATTAGCTTCCACCATCTATAAATAAGTGGCTTCTCTTCTCTTTTGGGATCATTCCGCGTATGTCTAAAGTTGAGAGCATTGTAGAAACTCTATCGAAATAACTCCAGAAAGAATTAAAGCAACTAACTCACAAAAAATGAGTCAAGAATGATCAAATCCATTTGATTTGATCTTCTATCACACTTGCGTACTTGAGAAACCAAGTTTTTCTGTTCCTTCCCATATGTCTCTTTCTACAACATCCATATATGTGTCATCAGTTCAAGACTTCTCTCTAGTCGATGCTATGCTTATTGCACGTAATCGGCTAACTACAGCAATCCTACCATACAATTAGAAAAAAAAAATAGTAAATTAGAAGGAAACCCTCTTATTTTTATTAATTTTGCACTTAAGTCCCTAAATCTTTTTAATAGATAAATTTAATACTTTGAAATTGTGCAGTCTTTTTCCTTATTTTCCATAAAAATTGTGTAGCCTTTTTATACCAATCAAACTGACAATGAAACTTTAACGGTACTATTGATATTTATTAATTTGTTAACCTCATATTAATAAATATTATCATACTTAATTTTTTGTTATATGACTTTTCTAAAATAGTATGGGGATTGCATATATAATTATATGTTATGGAGTACACAACTTACAATATATATTTTAAAAAGACATAATCAAAAGTATCTAAATATGTATATAATAAATCTATGTTGTTTTTATAAATAACTTATATATGTTATAAACTAATTCTATTGTGATATGTAACAAATTCATTATATAATGTAAATAATAGTTCTTGCATCAGAATCTAACCACCTACCTTAACTTAATCATATTAAAGGTATAACTAATATTATTTACAACAGAGATTATTATATATCTGAACTAAAGTATAATAGTACGTTACAGAATTGATAACAAAAATAACTATAGAAGAACGTAAAAACTCTTCATAAAAAAAATATAACAAAACGTTATATAGAAGTTATTGTGGATTCTAATTATATACAATCTTTTGATATTAGGATCTAAGGTTGACATTTGGCTGTGTTGTAAAGCCTTTTTCAAGTACGTGTATACTATTCTTGCTGGTTATACTTGTCTAGGATAGTGAATAAAATGTAGAGCAAATTGAATATACAATCTAATGATTGTTTATTAGATGTGAATGGCTGTTCCTATTCAGGTAGGGAGTACTACGTATACTACTAATGCAGCGTCTCGATTATCTATAGGTGGATTGGATTTACAGACTCATGAATATTGAAAAATACCCAACATCATATATGTATTATACATATGTATAGTAGGATATTAAGTTGTTCTTTTGATACTTTATTGGTTTAAAAGTTAAAGAGAATAAATTTGTTGTCTATCGCATTAAACATATATAGATACATATGATTGATTGATTGATTGTCTATACATGCACATATGTTTGTGGTATATACATATTGAAATTTGGCTCAACCTTTCAGCTAAACCTGACAATGATGGATCATGAAACGAATTACAAATGGACTATAAGGTTACACTACACAAGTGACTGGAAATATTATGTAGACAAGTAACTCCATAAGTTTCAATGTGTTGTTTGAAGAATTACATACATTGATTATTTCCAATATGTAATCTATAATTAGCTGAATTTGATTCCGTTGAGTATTCTATTATATATAAGAACCATATAAGTACCTTGACCTCCTTTTATTGATATGATTTTATCCATGGAGTGTCTAAATTGATCTTCTATATTATAGATATAAATGTGTGTGTATATAATATATATATAATGATCAGAGTTTAGGTGAAATTACAATTATTTGTGGTTGGTAACAGATTGAGCTTATATATACCTTATATCGAGGGCGTTGTATAGGAACAGCATTATCAATATCACATTGACAATACCCATCGGCATACACCATCTTGTCGCTCCTTAATAGTTTTTTTTTTTTTTTAAAAAAAAAGGAATGAAATTCCAAGGAGTTTTAACCTTGAAGCCATGTGGTTCTTTATTTATTTATTCCTAAATCGAGAGGATCCTTTTCCGTCCACAAATACTCTCTCTATAATTATACTATAAAATAACCGTTGGAAATTGGAAGGCACAAATTTATAATCTATTGCAAACCAAATGAGACTTGGCGCCGCAGGGCTGGATTTTGAAGGATTAATATAATGTTGTGTGAGCGTTGAAAATACAAACAAAGATCCACGCCATCTTCACAGATCCTCATGATAGGTCATAATGGACAACGGACTAGGCTATCCAAAAGCAAATTACACGACCACATTTCAAAATGGCAATTATTGAAGATTGGCTATCTTTAAATTAGAGAAAATGGTACATTCTTGCCAATGTTACATCTGGCCAACTATGTCTGGGATTACAAAGAATGCAAATAAGACTATCCTGCATAAAAACTAATCCATGAGCTTATATCTTTTCTCTTGGACTCCAGTGACTCCCATTTGTATCTCTATAATGGTATGAAGGGGCACCTGAAATGAAAATGATTGCCAATTTACTATTAGCTAAACATAGGTTCAAATCATCGATGCTACCAGTTGGTAATACTAATCTGAATATTTTCCCATTACCATGTCTATACCTCAGGCTACTTAATAAACCTAACAGTCTGGCCTTTTGCTGGTTTAGTATAACAAACCAGATAAATGCAGCTAACTACTTCCACGTACCAATTCAAAACAATACTCCGTAATTTTCCAGCCTTACCTCTATATGTGGAATCTCTTTCAAGGGTCTGTCGGCAAAATATGCGTACAATGCACGGAGCACTGCCTGCATAGAGAAAGTAATGAACTTTCTTACCAAGCCCACGCTTAATATATTAAACTGCAAACCACCAACTTTTATTTATCGAATCTAACCTGATGTGAGACCACGACAACAGGTGCCCTCTGTCGTTCAAGCTCAATTATTACAGGCTCTAGCCTGCATAAAATAGAAAACTCAACAGGTGCCCTCATCGTTTCTTAACAGTGATCACATGTTTGTAAACAATACAATAGCAGAATACCAACCTTTGGATAACATCAAGATATGATTCTCCTCGAGGATATCTGTACCTCAGTTTGTCCTTCTTACGTGCCCTGCAATGGAGAAAAAAGAGTGAGTTGCGCCTTCACTAGTTATAATGTAACTTGTTCATAAAAACCAGCATAATCTTTACATGGTAGATTGCACAGCAGTTATATAAAAAATTAATTCAATTAAATTATCTTATTCTATTACAATAACGGGACGTACTCATACTCCTCAGGCATATTCTTCTTTATCTCTTCATAAGTCATTCCATCACAAACTCCTGCATTAATCTCATCCAGTGAACGCCATTGGATCTAGAAGTTGAGATGACAATAGAATATCTGTCAGCAAAACTAAGATGTAATTACCCACTGATATGGGAAATTGGATTGGCAAATGAAATCACCAACCTTGGGAAATCCAACAATGGGACTGGCTGTTATAATTGATCTTTGCAGTGTGCTTGTCCATATCTAGAGATAGTAAGCCACAGAAAATAGCTATTTCAGATACTAATTACAAGACTTGTGTGTTGAACTGAAAAATTACAGAACACTGGATCTTTCTTGTGAAATTAATGACATAATCCTACATCTATATGAGATGCATTGCCCCAAAAACAAAAAAGGTTTGATCCTGTAAAGAAAAGGATAAACTGCAATACAGGAATCTTTATATAAGAGTTGTGAAGCTCACAGAAGCAGCTCGTTCAGATTTTAGTCTCTTCTCAACAAAGTTGGCAAGTTTCTTCGCATAGAGCTGGCCAGCATCACTGTCATTAAATGATAAAATCACCATTCACGAGGTGTACAACAAAGGCTGGAGAATTTATGTGCTTAAATTAATATGTATATAACATTATTATAAAAAAAAATCCAACAGTCAAACTTCATTAAGGAAGAGTTTCAACTTAATCCATAATACCAAATAGAAATAGACAAATTCCATAGCAAAAAGACTAACAATGGAAGCAAACCAAATCATGCCAACTGAAAAAGGTGTCTTGGATGTCTATATCATGTACATGTCAAAGAAATTGAACAATTCAGGTCTATTTTCGCATGGTTTCCTGATAAATATTAGCAAACCGATTTTTGCATTCAGAACCATATGATGATAACTCATTTGTCAAATTCAAACAAGAAAGCATAATTTCAATTACTAGATGACCAGATTTGAGATGCTTCCCCCTTTCTATGATATGTTTTCTGTTGCACTGCACTGCCAATACATTCCATGGAAATAATCTTCATTTTAATTGTATTTGCAGGAACTTTGCACGGTAAGTTCTTTGGAAATGTGGACAAAGAACTTACCTAAACAATGCAAGGAAGCTTTCTTGTACAATTTTCAAGCCCTACTCCTACTAGGTGATATCTGTCATAAAAAAGTTTTCCTATTATCTTCAAAATCAGGAAAGCCTCCCATAACGAAGCAAAATCTCTATACCACTAGGAGAAAATATTTGTTTTTATTCAACAGAAAAATGCTGTATGAATAAGATATGGAGCCTTTCTATGCAGGTGAATTGGTAAAAAGCAATGAAATTAGTTTTCTCAAATGCCCCTTATTTTTTGTTGCGACAAGTGATAGATACTAAAATCATGCTGGAACATTTAAACTACTCAAAAACGTTCTTTTGTCCTCACTCTCTTTCCTTATGCTCATAGGAGATGATTAAAGCGTGTGTATATATACATATATATACATATATATATATCGAGAGACAGAGAGATGACATGTTGCATCATTCCTCAATTCACTTAGACACACATGCGAAGTTTTGGAATTATTTGTTATTGCTGAAAAGCTTTTACAAGAGAAGAAACACATTATATATCTGTATGTCCATATGCAACCGAAGGAAAAGATTTGCATAGCTTCCTAAGACATCAAGCTGAATTCCAGGCTCTTAAAATGATGGTCCCAGAAATATAGACTAAATCTTATTTTTTTCTATTGTCAGCACAAAGTATAAATGTTCAACTTCATATTACAAGCATTAGAAATACTTACCTCAATACAGTGTCACCACCTATTCTTCCTCTAACATTATCCATACTTTCTCCATGCCTGGTGAGCAGAATAGGGCGAGGCGTGAGATGTGTATTTACCTGAAAAAGAGCAGTCATGGTTCTGCTTTGTCAATATGAGCAACCAAGCTCTTATAAGGAAAAGCCTCATAGATGTAAGCACAGAGATGCCATTTTAATTGAAAATGGAAGACACCTATACAACATGCAAGAAACTGCATTTATATCACCACTCTCCTACAGCTTTAAGTTATCTTATTTTTCCCCAGATAAATTTCTAGTTTAAGCTGTTTAAATTGGCAGTCCTGGTGCATAATCCTAAGGCATCCAGCGTCCTCTCTCAAATTGCAACAAAAAGCAAAAAAATTAATGCAAAAAGACCCCATAATCAATTTACTAACAACTCTAGAAACCATAACTTGCACCAAGAGTACATAGAATTAAAATTAGGACTATCAATCAGCAATATACATATTATGATGAAACAGCACAAACCACAAAGAAGGCAAAACTTAACAGGGTAACCAGAAAATCTGAACCACATTGTTAGTTTCTCCATGTGGATTAACATACCACTTAAAAAAAAAAAAATACACACAGATAAAAGGAAAGGAACATACCAGGAAAAAGACAATCCGGCCAGGCAGATAACCACTAATATTGTTCACCTGAATCACAGAAAAGATTATTATTTCCACTGATCATAAGCAGCTGACTCCATAGGGAAACACTTGTGTGATCACTTGTCCAACAGCCTATTAAGATTGAAGCACTGGCAGAATGTTTTCATTTTTTGCTAATTGAAAAACTTTTTCATAAGAAAACAAAAAACTATTCACCAATGTCAGGATTTGAATTGCAATCCATTCCCTACCAAAGTTACTTTTAAGGCAACCTTTATCTTCTTTTTTTTTTTTTCCTTGGGTGCGTTTTTTTTCCCTTAAGACTTTTAAGTAAACCTTGCCAAGTGCTAACCAATTAAAGCTCTATAGAATATTGAAAACGGTAAAATACCAAATGGATTCATATATATACATTGTTGCATTTGACTAAATATATGACTCATGCCACCAATTTTTTGACATCAAATTGCACCCCTACTAATTCAGGGTAATGAGTTCCTCAACATGAAGAACTATTTTAGAACTTTATTGCACATAGTGGCTTAAAATATGTTCAAATTCAGAATTTTAGGGATTTGGACTATTGAAACTAATCTATCTACCAAATAAATCAAGTCAAAACTTCCAGAGGTTGGGAAGATCCACTTACTTGTATTTGTCCACCATGACCACTGACCATATCAATCATTTTAATATAAGATCCTTCTTCCACTGGCTCATAAACCTAGTAGAAAGGCATCATAGCATATTATATTCCAAATAATACAGACTTCTAAAATCGAACCCCAAATCATGGGAGTGATGCTCAGTAAGCTACTTTTTCGTAATTTGCTAGTCGATTTTTGAAATCCTCTAGTCCAGCTGCAAAATCTGGCCTGCAAAGTGGATGACCAGTCAATGATCAGAATGCCCCAGAATTACCTTTTATAAGAGTACCATGATGACAACAGAATGCACACATACTCTTCGGCATAATCGGGGCTTTGTTGAATTTTAAGACGGATGTTTCTTTCAATAATGCCTCGGTCATTGCATAGAGTTTCTAAAAAGATAATCTGGCACCAAGGAAACAGAACATGCATGTTAGAATTGCAACACTTCTATATGCCACAACAAGAAAGCAAGACATTTTGATGTACTTGAGCAAGACATTTGATAAGAATATAAAAGGTTGATTTGAAAAGCTCTCATAAAGGAATTTCTTTTTTCCTTCTTATTTTTTTCCCACTAAGAAGAATTGAAGGTCCACGCTGATATTTTATATGCCAATACCCGCTAAGAAGATCCATCTCTTCTTCACTTACTCTTGAATTTTTTTGTCTTTCTAATGAGAGATAAGGGACGTAGAGATGTTCACGAAGTCTTTTTCACAAGAATGAACTAAAAGGTCCAATCACTTTGTCATTAACTGACCATAGACATGGACCAATTATCCTTCCTTTCATTTGGGAATATATTATGCACACATAATTCTTAAAGTCTTAAACTTCACTTTACTCTTTTTAAGAAACATGTCAGAAACCAGTCACTCCATTCAATTGAACCCTCAAAGTCAAAACCTTGATAATGATATATCTACATTATTCGCATTCAGAATAAAACCAAACTGAATTATCTGGTCTCCTTTTGGAAAATTTATGTTTTTGTTTGGTTTGGGTGAAAATTTTTAAAACCAAAAACTTGGTTTGGTCAGTTAAAAACATCAATATCAAATCAAACCAACCAACTCCAACCCTGCTTGAGCTCATTAATAAACTTACTAATTACCAAAAATCACTATATGCCTATATTTTTTATTAGCAATTACTAGGAAGACCATAAAACAAACTACACAGAAAGAACACTAGTTATTCTATCTTATCTACTAAAGTTCCCGAACAGCCTGGCTAGAAAAATCTAAAATTTAGAAATAGAAAAGAACATGTTTTAGGGGATACTATTTATTAGTCACAGCTATCAAGGAAAGGCCCTTCACTTTTCATGCTGAAATTGCAGCAATCTGCATTTAGATTAGGAATCATTATAACTTCAAAACTGACTGACAATGCAACATATTTTCAGAGGACACAGGCATAGCCATTCATATTGTTCTTTTCTAAGACATGAAAAAAGAAAAGTTCATTCGAAGTACAAGCTCATTGATTTGAAGAAGTTGTGAGGGCAGTGCTCAAAATATGTAACCACAATACCTTGCATTTACCTTCAGCCATTTTCATCAGCATGTTCCTCCTTTTTCTAGTACTGTTTGTTGCATCAAATATGCCAACCTAAGAAAGATGAAATGAAGTGAGAAGAGATCAGAAGCAGGATACCTGCAGGCAGCATCATCCTGAGTTAATAAACTGACCTGTCCTCCTTCTTGCATCCATGATATCATATCTTCCATTGCCAGTGCTGCTACCTAAATGCATGCAATAAATTAAATTTTAAAGAAGAAAATTGCTGCACTATCAATGACAGATCCAGGAAATCCCAAATTCAGAGCATAAAAGAATCATTTTTACTTGAAGGCAAAAGAATAAGTCCCTCTAATGTTTCATTACGTAAAAGAATAGGATAGCATTTGGTCACAAAAACTAAATAGGTTAAGAAGAACTAAATAGCACATTGGAATACTAGGCAATATAATTTTCTTTTGCCATATTTTGTTTACATGATATTAATAATTGAACAAGATTGTTGTACTATTCATAGTTTGGTATACACAAATATAACACAAAATGTTATATTTTGACAATTATAGCCTCATACTATCATACACAAATATTATAGTTAGTGGCAATGGTAATGATTTAGTGATAATTTTGTAAAAGTATTGGTGGTAGCAATAGCGATGGCGGTGGCAGCAGTGGTTGTGGTGGTATTAGTGGTAGTACGGTCAAAGTGGTAAAAATAAGATAAAAGTGATTGTATTAGTTTGGTGTCATTATTAACAAATTTTATTTTTTTTCTAATTCCAATATTTTTTTACCATCAAATATAAGAGACAAACAGTTTAGGTTTTCTCAAGAACCAAGAAAGTTTTATCTAGTCCCAAATACATTTTATAAACCACATATGATATAAATTACCTTTATCTAATCTAGTATCATGAAAAATTATGCAACCAAACACTTCCTAAACTCCTTGTACAAAGAATGGCATCTATGCAATCTTTGTAGAGTTGAATCATCAGCAACTGATGAGATCATCAACCACTGATCGTTTGTAGAGTATCATTTTCTTCTTTTTGGGAAGAAGTGGGAGTGGGTGAGCACATACCTCATTCCGTGCCTCTACTCCTTCCGGATTATCAGCTCGGAAAAAATCAGCAGACTGCATTAACGGAAGTATTGTCAAGCAAGGACTAATGAATGATCATGACAGCAAGCTGTCACCATGACTGCTTCGGGCAGAGCTGCTTAATTTTCATGAATAACATAAAGATTATGTGCATAAGTGATTCCAACTGAAACAACTCTGACAGATACTTGATATTTCCTTAAAAGGTTATTGTTTATGACATAGTATAGCATGGCACTGAATCTAGTTGTTTTGATTGCGCGTCATTGTAGAACAGCCAACAAGTGGGGCGGCAATTCAGCGAAGTCACCCGAAAACTGACTTTGATGCAAATTTTCGTGACTCTAGGCATAGTATCTAGTCAGTAGGTAATATTCATTTATAATCTGATACTAACTTGCCCTTTCTTTTTTATTCTTTTTGCCCTCGTTGGTGTTTATTCCTGTTTCTATCTTTCTTATAAGAAAAATAAAAGAGAACCCTGAAGCATTGATAAATCCATACTTACTGTTTTCCTTTATTCCATGGCATACACATACAGGCCTCAAACCCAAGGGCTCCTAAAACAATCAATGCAATTAAAAACTTAAGATAATGACTGCTACGAATTGCATACCCACTTGACAATCAACATATATGCAAAAAATATCCTAATAAAAGACAAGGAAAATCCTGGCTCCACAATCAAAGATGCCAGCTAAAGCATCCACATCATGAGGTCGCTAGTTTGCTAGTAGATCAATTGCAATATACAGCTCAAATTTCTGTGCTGTTACAAGGAGTGCGCGCAAGCATTTGTAGGTGGATATCCAAGATATGATTAGTGCAGTTTTATCAGTATTTTATGGTAGGAGAAAAACTGTCAAATCTAAGTGCCATGGAGAGGACAGAATAATCTTCTAATCATGATGATATATAATAGGTAAGTCAAAGGAACCTAGACAAAGTGCCAGACCCAAAGCATACCTGATTAGCTCCGTGCTTGAGTCGTCGATACTGTCACCAAAGAAAAACTATGACTACATTTGTGTTGAATTTTGAAGGGAAGACAACTGGAGCAAGAAAGAATTTGACCTTTCCAACATTGAAGTGCTTAGTGTCATGACCCAACCAGCGAAGGTATCTTGTAAGTTTGGCTGCAGTAAAAGTTTTACCTCGAGCAGGTAAACCAACCTAGGGCAAGAAGAATCCGTTTAAGTCTCTCTCTTTCTCTTTCCGTTGCAAAATGTGAAATTTCAGCTACCAACATTAAAAAAATGAAGTATCCATTCGCTAAAGCAGTAAATTCCATTATATCTGTTGTTCTCACAGATAGACCACTTCAGCCCCATAGTACACAATTATGCTTTCATGAATACAATGTCAAGGGAGAAGGTTAGGAAAAAGTACCAGGACTATGGCTAAATGACTGTCTTCCTTGGGCCCAAGCATCTGATCAGCCACGGCTGCAGCCGCCACAGCTCCAGAAGCTGCTGGCATAGGATTCTAAGCAGAAGAGTTAATGAGAAATTAATGGGAGAATTGCAAATCTTGCAATACGCTTCATAAAGGAATAGAATTTACTGTAGTATAGACCTTCTTCTCCAAGTATTTAAGATCTATAGAGAATGTGGTGGAGCTTGCAGACTTTACGAGTCTAGGTGAACCAACACCCCTATCTACAAAGAGCCCCCGATGAGTATCTTGCTTTTGCAAAGGTGAAAAGGTTCCAACAGACTTAGACTCGACCATGCCGGAACTAGGATACATTTTGGATGGATCTGGAACTATAATCTCCATCTCCTAGATCATCATCATCATCAGGGTATTA
Organism: Combretum micranthum; assembly: GCA_024138025.1. Lineage (NCBI taxonomy): Eukaryota > Viridiplantae > Streptophyta > Magnoliopsida > Myrtales > Combretaceae > Combretum > Combretum micranthum. The sequence continues at coordinate 355,856 of JAMXBD010000122.1, read as the reverse complement.
TTAGTTGAAGTCGTGCAAAATGAGCAATGACACAACGATGAGTCTACAAATGATACAAAAATATGAAAGAGATATGCAGCACCAGCACAAACCTTAACAATAGTGGGTCGATCAGCAGAATCACTGTTGGACAGGAGGCCACGGGCTAATGACCTAGGAGTTTCAGTCATATTGGCAGCATAGACCAAAGCCGAGTTGGCAGAGGTAGAAGGAGCAGGGACAACATAGCGTTCGAGATCAAGGTCAAGCTCAAGGTTAGTGGAAGAGGCATTCTGCAGATAAAACAAAAAACAAAGATGGTGCTGATGTTGAATTGTTTTATGCTGGAAAAAAAGAAAACTATTTTTGGTATGCTCTAATATCGATAATACACTGCACTGCAGCCAAGGAGTGAAAAAAAATTCTCTTTTTAGGCATATTAACAAGTATTTGATTTACCAATGAACAATTCCTTAACCATATAAATCATAAAGAAGTTGTTGATGATGATGTAATAGTATATACCTCAGTTGTGGAGTCAGAATCAGGAACAGAATTGATAGAAACATCAGGAATGCCACGGACGGTGGAAGGTTGAAGATTGTCAAGATAGGCTCTCCAGCTGGCAGCAAGGTCAAAGGGGGACACTCTATCCGCTTTGATTACAACAGGGAACCCCATAACATTAACATCATTATCAGCAGCAGCAGCAGCATTGGGGCGAAAGATGGCAAGCCTCGCATCTCCCTGCAAATGGCCACCACTAAGGACCCTATTGGGACCTTCCTCCACTATACAGGGTGTGTTCCCGTACTTTGGTTTCAGCAAGAACTTGAAATCCAATGTCTCTGTGTTGTTGTTATTGTTGTTGTTGTTGTTGTGTTTTTTTTTTTTAATAATTAATAATTTATGTCAAAAATTCAATCATAAGGAAAGGAATATGATGGATAGGTATAGGAATTACGTACGGTGATTGGGAGGGACAACGAAACTCAAGAGCCAAGCAGAAGTGGATTCGCGCTCCATGGAAAGGGATTTGGAAGGATCCCAAGAGCCAACAAGAGGGACGGAGCCGTAGACGTGAGGGATGAGGTCGTTGAGCTGGAGTTTGCTGCACTTATCCATCTTTAAGGAGACGTAGAGGAGGTCTTCCTCTTCCCTATCCTCCTCTTCCTCCTGACAGCTTCCATCGTTGTTGTTGTTCTTCGACACTCGTGTTCCCATTGATATTGGCTATTGGCTATGCTATCACCTACCTTAACCTAGCCCAAGTTAGCAGTTTGCAGGCAGCAGCTGAAAAATCCCTATAATTTCAAGAATCGGAAATAGGAATTAAATTAATGCAATATGCATGAACAGATTATTCTTTCAATTTTTCCCTTTTTTTATAGAGAAATTGAAAGGAGAATGGGAATTATCGTTGTGAATGAATGTGAATGTGAATGTGAATGTGAATTGAAATTGAGAATAGAATGGAATGGGATTCTCATATTATCCAGTATAAAAAATTGAAAAATTAAAGTAGGGGGAGTAGAGTTGTGGATAAAATGTTGGGAACTTTGGATGAGAGATGGATATTGAGGTTATACAAAAAAGAAAGCCGGAAAAGGTTAAATTGAAATTTTGTTTGTTTGTTTGTTTGTGTAGTGGTGAATATGGAATGAGAATGAGACTAGAGAAACAGCCAGCCATCCACCCACCCACCCAGCGATATCACCAACAACAACAAACATGATAAAGTGAATAGTGGATAACAACAAGAACAACAACAACAACAAAAACAGTAGTAAGGATTAAGGAAGCATAAAGTTTTCTTAAATCTTTGTTCAAGGCCCAAGCTGCACTTCCACCCACTTGTAATTGCATTTTCATTCGACTGCCCTTTTGCGTTCGGCTTTAAATCCCACGCCCAGCCCATGGGTTGCTCCTTCTTTGAACTTTTGGTCGTGGCCTTTATTAATTTATTTTTGACAAAAAAAAATAAAAATAAAAACCCTTATCACTTTTCACTATTTTTAAATAATCGTTTATCCCTCGTGTCATTTTTCGTTTCTTTGCAAACTAAGAGGCTTCTGACCCATCTCATCTCATTTGAAAATAGTAAAGGCGCATTGTATTGATCAAAATACCAATCATAAAAAAAATTAAAATCAATTGAAGTCACATAGGTTCTTAAGCAAATAAGTCTTTCTAAATTTTCAATTTTACTCTAAACCAAGAACCTAAATTCTTGAAAATTCAAAAACAATTTAGAAATATCGAAATGAAATAAACTAAGTTTTAAAAATGCTTTCAGAGAAAAATCCAAAACAATGCAATTCAAAACGTTTTTTTTTATAAAATTATGGTTTTACTCCTAATTGAGAACTTATGCAAATTAAAATTTAATAATTGGCTAAAACAAATAAATAAGGCTTATTTGAACTATTTAAATGACTATTCGCCCATAAGATTAACCAAAAACTCTAGACTAATTAAAACTAGCCAAGGTCTCTATGCATGTAAAATTGAACGCCTAGGATCAAGCCATGTGACAATGTGATCAAAGGTATCACTTACTTTTCTAAAACCCTCATGCCCTACCCTATTTCCTTCCACATACATATATACATATGTATTTGTATATGTACACTTCTTGCTTCTACCCCAATTCCTCTTCTAGCAATCTTCTCAATGATTAGGTTGCGTTTGGTTGCAAGGATAGGATAGAACAAGAGAAACTGGACAGTACAGTACAAGAAACACTAGACAGAACAATTTTCTTGTCCCACGATTTGAATGTATGGTACTGGATAATAATTTTTGTGGTGTCCAGTGTTTAGTATGTACTAGTATAGGACAAGACGTTATACATTTACCATTATACCCTTATGTTGTAATATATTTATTTTTAATTTTTATTATTATTAATAATACAATTTAAAAAGATTAATTTATATATACAATTAAATTAATTACATATTATATTAAATAAAAAGCCAATTAACTTTTTGGCAAAAATTTGCTACTAATTGAAATATTAAATATTAATATAATAAATTAATTAGCTTAATATTTAATAAATACAAAATTAATTAAATTAATAATATCTATATTAAGCTAATTAATTACATAATAATATAATTATATCTAGATCAATATTAATTATTACATTAGTAGTGAATATTAATATTCAATAATAATTAATTTTGAACAATATTAACTAATATTAAATTAATAGTAAATCATTAAAAATAATATACATTTACGATAACCATCATAATCCAATTTGCAATGTCAAGCAATTACATAAAATAATAATAAAAAAAAAAGAACACTTTGTTCTTCTTAAAGAAATATGCATAACACATCAAGTTTAAATTGTCTACTATTCCAATTGTATTAATACCATTTTCCATAAGATAACATAATACTATAAATAAATGCAACCTTTTTAATTTACATGCAATGGCTTTGTTAAGATCAAAATCTTATGTTAAATTAATTATCTAAACATATCATTATAATTCTTGCATGAGAAGCTCCAAACGGTTATGTATAAAAACTCAAGACAAAAACACATTTCATTTGTGTTATGAAAGCAAGAATTTCATAAATGTCCATTCCAAAAATTAAGCTACATTCACAATCAAAGAGACACCATAAAATGATTGAAATTGAAATGATGCACACAAATTCAATAATGTATCATAAGCGTATGAAACAAGTCAGGCTTAACTAGAATTTCATTTCCAAATTGTAGCTACACGCTTTGTCTCAATCCATAAGCAACTAACATAACATCTAATAATATTAACAATTCCTCTACTAGAGCTTCTCTAGTTCAAATATCCATCAACTACCCAACTCAACTAATTAGTCTCCTAACAAATACTACCATTTGTTGTAAGGACCCACTATCCTCCTATAATTAAAATAGGTGATAACAGTTCCCCAACTATATATAACCTGTAGAATTATATGTAAGGTTGTCCAAAATGAAGTGTTTGAGTAATTGTTTACCTAATTCTATAAGGATCAACATATATCAAATAATAGGTTTTTAAGACTCTAGCAAAACATAACTTCACTACTAATATATACAAGAGATACAACCCAAGTCATACATAGTTAAGTACATAAATATATTACAATCAAAAGCTTTTTACAAGCCTTAACAAAATCACAAAACATAACTCAAATTGAAACTTAAATTACATCAACAACAAAAGAGTTCACATCTAGTCTATTACAAAGGCAGGGTTCCATCAAGTCCATGGTTATCTCTAATCCTCCAAGTCATCAAGAAGATCTTCAAAGTCAGTTCCATACTTCATACTTGCATAAAACTCATCAGAGTCATATCCTGAAATGGTTAAAATATGAGGCAAAGGCCCAGTAAACAAGTAACGAATACAAATGCAAAGTGAGTCACACGTTCTTAAGCTAAATGCAAAATGCAATAACCAATTATTTGTTATTCAATCTTTAATTAGCCATACAACAAGGGAGTATTCAAACTCCAGATAATAGGGATCTCGTGGGAACCTGAGTAACAACCTTGATACCCAGGGGGTTGATATAAGTAGCTCGGATACTCATACCATCTTAGATAAATTTACCATAATGATTAAGTAATCTCATCTAGGGGTTTTAGCCGTTACACAACTCTACTTAGACTCAGTCCATAATATGAATCTAGTTCACCGTTCCCATAAACGTTGAACTAAACCATGATACTGCCCCCCAAGTTTAAGCAAATGTTACACAGATACCAAATTCCCCATCGATTACCCGCTGAACCACTTATGAAAGTCATATTAGAATGACAAGGGTGGTCCAAGCACCTAAACTACCATGCCCCCAATCTGAGCAAGGTGCCGCTCTCCGAACCAGATTCTATGGCGTAATAGAAAATTCAACAAATAATTATTAAGTCTTTATCAATATAGAGGAGCTTTAAAGTAATGCCTATCTTAGCAAGGAAACAAGCAAGCTACTGCATGCTTGTATTAGCTCGGGAATTAATGGGGGTGACCGAGCAGGGATCAATCATTGTTTAAAGAGATTATCACAATATCGCACTTAGTTCAAGCTCAATATCAACTAATCTCATACTTAACCATTCAAAGAAATTCAAATAAGTTATCACAAGATCTTAAAACAGGCAAAGGAAATCATATATACAATATAACTATTATAGCTTAACACTCATAGAAAATCAATAATTTGTTAAATCTATAAATATACTTAAATCATGCTTAATTATATCACTTAATCATCATTAAATATCAAATATCATTAATCTATCTCATTTTAGTTCAAAAAGATCCATTTGCCAAAGCAAATACACATAAAACAAATAAAAATAAGTTTTTAACTTTGCTTGGAAAATGCAATAGTTGGAAAGAATTGAAATTTAAGCATTGATAATTTTAGAATTTGGAAAAACTCAAAACATAAAAATTGTAGATCTCTTTTTAATATTTCCAAGCAACTTGAATTACCTCAATCGGAGATTGAATAAAAAAGTTACGGCCAAAATACGAAAACACGTCAAGCTGCAGGGGAGATTGCACGCCCCATTGGTCACCCATGATTTTTGAAAAACACACCATCAGAGCATACCACGCCTCTTTGGTCGCCTGTGACTTATCCCCTGTTGCTAGACGCAAATTTTCTTTGTTTTTCATGTAAAGCTTACACTTCCAAAACTTCTTTAAAATCATCCAATGTTTTTCCTAAGCTTGTTATATGATCAATACATCATTCAACCCACATAAAATCCACTCAAAACATTAAACACTTCACCATCATCATTATTCACAAATCATACTTCAAACCCCAAGTCCATAACACCCAACATTTAGTCATCAACCATTTGCATTTCTCAACACTTCTAATCTCATATACTACATATATAACTAACTTCACTAGTCCCCATAACACTTCTTATACTATTAATACAACATATAAATCGTCAAACACAAGTTTAAGCTCAAACCTAATGTCAAGAAACTACATATATTCATATATTCAAGATAGGAAAAACATATTTACCAAGCAAACTTTGTACTCTTGATTTGTAGCCCTAAAGTAAGCTTTTGATGGTCAAATTTATAAGAGATGAAGGGCTTAATAGCATAGGGCCATGAGGAAGCTTTTGAACTGCAAAAATGGAGTTTATAAGCCTTTGAGTAGGTGTTTGTGTTGTCTAGAAAATTTGGACGAATTTTGCACTTTTATGGGTTGATGTTATCCTTTTGTTTGACTTTCATGGCTGCCACTAATAAGGCATTTAATGGCTTAACTTGTTTTAATTAATGGGCTTGATTTGGTTAATTAAATGTGGGTTTATAGGCTTTATTTTTTACTGAAATTCTGCAATTTTGAGAATTATGTGCATGCTTTATCTAACTTATTGTAAGCATATTTAATACATTCTACTGAAATTAAAATTTTATGAATTCAATATTTAATTAATTCTAATACATTTAAATATTTTTAGCACAACTACACAACATATAATTCGTCATAAATATAAATCACATTTAACACATATCAAAAGCATGTATAACATCAACAACACACATATAAAATGTGAACTAGGAATTTATGGCTATTTCATTTGTTCTCCTTGAAGCCTCCAGAAAAATTTTTTGTCCTGTGGATTTGAAGCCATTTTCATAACTACATCCAACTCTTCATTTTCAGTCAAACCTAAAGTTTTTAATTCTTCTATTATGTCATCTCTTGGAGGATTTGCTATTTTCTCTGCGAGTGTGGCAAAATCATTTCTAACATCTCTAATACTCTTCTCAAATACAAAATAAACTCAGCTACATATTCCACCTTACGATACTTGCTGAGGCACTCCAGATGAATGGCAAGAGCCATGACTGAAGGTTTTAGGAGATTGAACTGATTCCGCATCTTCTTCAATATTTACCCCATCAGTTTGCATTTCTCTCACTGCATCTGCTGGTGTCTCAGCCCTTTACCATGAGCCCTATCTTTCCAAAAATCTCTTGTAACCTTTCAAATTCCTTGAATTCTTTATTGGCATGATTGCCAATTTTTGGGTGTTTCTGCATATAAAAAAAATACTTTAGTGACAACATTCCTTTACATGGTAAACAATACTGATATTATGTTTCCAAAAATGGAGTAAATGACAGGTGTAGTCACCGTTTTCATAACTAAAAGCAACATAGAACAAAGCTAAACCAGAATAACAAAACAAATAAACCAGATTTCATTGATGAAAAACAACTTCAACATACCTCCATGAATTCAGCAAGGACTTGGTCACTATCCACTATGACGCACTTTCTAGTGTCATCCCATCAAAATCCACTAGTATCCATCATATCAACTACCTCTGATAACTTAATCGATCATCTCTTCATCTTGTTAGTAATTTGCTTCACATTAAGATTAGTTCTGGAATACATTGTTTCATCCTCAGTCCCGCATTTGAAAGTTCCATTCTCTCCTTTATAACCTTTAGCAACCAACTCTTCTAACACCAAAAGCAATGTTTCTTCTTCAATCTCGCTCCAATTACGCCTACATTTCTTATCCTTACTATCCATGCCGTAAATTCACCAAGATATTAAAACATTAAAGAGAGTCACACACACAAAATAAAGATAACAGTAAATAAAATCGTAAAAGTAACCCCAATATAGTATATTGTTAAGGAACCAACGGCTTTAGTCAAGTAAAATCCATATATGATGCGTTGGAATCAAATCCATGCTTTTGTAAAAGCAAGTCAAGAATATTTTACTCAGTCTCCTTTTTCAAACTTTTGCAATGTGAAGGCTATTTAACTAATAGAATGCCAAAGAAGCGACAATAGTATACAATTAGATTAGTTTAGAAATGTTAAGGAACTTCTAATGACAGTGTACAGGTGCCTTGTACGAAGATATCCACATACTTGTGGATGAGCACATGATCAACATTTAGGACTAGCTCAAGTGTCTCGAGGGAATGATTCATTATTTCTTCCTGCAATATAGTTACAAAGATGCCACAACAATATTACTATGTCATTGCGATGCCCTACCTTAGTTTCTAGGAAACCGGATTCAAGTTATGGCTAGGATAGTATTCATACTCAGTTTATCCTCATAAGATGTGTGGTTAAGGAATCCAAGTCCTAACTGTGGTGCGTTGTGGTGCCTCTCAAGCCATACGGGAGTCGCTAGTACTTGCCATAAGCAATCTCCTACCAATAACGTTAATGGGGTTCACTATACATCCTATATATTAGAAGGTATTTCAATAATTTTATCTTGATGTAATAAATAAAAAACAAAACACCTTTTCTCTAGAGGAGCCAAAGTGTCAAAATTCACGTTCACCCTCTTTCTTCCTTAAGATGGCTAAAAAATTTCAAAGAAACACTTAGCATATTTTGCCCAACAGGGTAGCGTCATGCATGATGACTTGCTACAACTATGTAATTGTTCATCAGTCATAAGTATGATTGATATGTGAGATGATGCCCAAACAGAGCTGCAATTCTATCCATAAAATTTTGGTTGTTTACCTCAACAGCAGTTAATGTATACTAGGAAACAATATGAATCCAATCCAGTGGAATAGTAGAACAATTAATCATATGATCATAAAACAGAATTAATAAGAATAACTATGGTTTCATTAAACAAGATTCATAAGCCCTTTGTGGCTATATCCAGTATGATGCCTAACAAGAAACTAATTTCCAATTGTATGTTTGACTTCTCTCTTTATTCCTTTATCGTTACTGAAGTAATGAATACTAATCAATTTTCTACTATTTTTTTTACACTAATGTAGAGAAGAGAGGGACAGAGCATCCTTAATCCTCAGTCTTAAACTTAATCCAATATGTGCATTTACAAGAACAAAGTTAACTTTCTGTCTAAATTTTATGGAAGATCACAAAACTAACATAGCAAAAAAGAGATGTTTTTAAAACAGAACATTAGCTAACACAATAAAAACTAAAAGCCTTCTTCACTAACTACCTAATGAATTATGAAGATCAACTTCATCTTTACTATTTGGTCAGACAATGAGCTTTTACTGACCGATCATAAAATTTCACCACAAAGTTCTTCAATTCTTCCTTTCTTTGACAGTTTTCTAACTTATCATGCTTTCCAAATTTGGACAATCAAATATACAAGTGATTAGTAGTAAACCTTTTTTATCAAATTTAAAAAGCTTCCTATAAAATTTACAATAACCCCCAATTATGCAGTAGATATAAATAGTAGAAATATAGAAGAAGCATTAGATATGTATTGGAGATTAAAAGGAATAAAATTTCAAGAAGGAACAAAAGTATTTACTATAATAGGAAAAATATTATATATATTAAGCAATTACCATTATGTACATATAAATAAGAAAATAGAAAATATATTTGTAAATGATTTCCACTTAACAAAAAGTTGAAATTTTTTTCTGCAACCCTTCATTGCAGTCAATACAAACATCAAAACTATTAACCACCAATGACCACTACCACCTAATCCGATTGCCTTTTGTCATTATATGTTGCAAGTTAATGATATATTCACTTTAGTACTACTGTCTTTATGTCATCGTTCATGCTTAATTAAAAAAAAATACTGTGATGGTTTTGATATTTGTAGATCAAGGATGTTCGTGGAATTGTTTATTTGTACAAAATGTAACACCAACAAACCCTTTTGTTATTTTTTATGAATACCCATTAACAAGACCTACACATAAAAGAAAAAATGCCCAGATTATCCAAATCAATCAACACTAGAAGGAAGAACAAAAGTTCACTGATAATTTGTCAAGCTTAAAGCGCAAAAATTTCAAATTCCAATAGTTCATGCAATACCCTTTCACTTCAAATCGAAACATAAACAAGAATTATTGCATGAGGGATTGTGAATTACGTGCTAATAGGGTTAGATTTGATCAAAATTAAAAATAATTAGCATTTCATATTACATTTACTAATGAGACGAGAGAGAGAGCAAGAAAAGGAAGACCTACCCAAACTTGGGTTTCAAGTGAAGTAGAAGAATGGAGTAGAAGATGCAAACTATCAAAAACACAAGCAAAGAGATCACCAGAGTGAGAGAGAGAGAGAGACTCATTGCTAGGGCTAGATTTGTGGAACAAAGAAAGAAGGATATTACCAGTGGCAGAAGGAGAGAGGACATGAGTAGGATATTTTTGTAATTTCAAAAATTGAAATCCCTTGTCCTATGAGCAGGCTTTTTTGCACCATGGTACGTATAGGATAATTTTTTTTTTAAATTTGTCCTGTCCTTAGCACCCTTTTTGGCCAGTCCCATTGTCAATTAAAAAAAAAAAACAAATAAGAGACTAGAACATTTGTCCTGTCCAATGATTTATTGGCAACCAAACGAAACCTTAATGTAAGGACCTTTAAAACCTAATGAGCCTTTTAATACTAATTAAGCTAGATTAATGAGAGATTAGCACTAATTAGCTTCTAATATATGTTTACAGAGGGGAATATGGAGATTGAAGAAGTATTAGAAGAAGAGGAAGACTTTCAAGCTCAATAAATCTCATAATAAGGTAAGACCTTGGATTTAAAGGGTATTTTTCATAGTTTTATAACTTTTTAAGATTAGAAAATGACTTAAGTACATAGATATATATTTGAAGTACCTAAATTTCGAGTTTTAGAAGATTTTGGAGGCATTTATTTGGGTTTAAAGCTGGAACAAAAACCAAAGGTGGAAAATTAAATAAAGTAAGCCGCTAAACTACTTAATAGTGATGAAATTTGTTGTGGGTATGGTTATATCTTAAATAGCATGGGCTAAAGTATTTTGATGATCGGTACTGAAAATATTGATTCTCTTTATGAATTTGATAATTTATATGTTATATGCTTGGACTCTTAAAAAGATATAAGGATGTAGGTTGAATCGTGTTGAATCATGTTGTTAGTTGATAATTGGAAATTGAAAATTTGATGAAGTTGATGTAACATGTTTGTGTTTTGAGGCGTGAAGTATATGAGAAGGGAAAATGGGGTTTAAATTCTAAAAAAAAATTATTAATAATGAAAGATTAGATATTTAGATGATAAATTATAAGGTTATGAACCAGTAAGGTTGGTCTATGGGTAATTGGACATGTAGAAATGGTGCTAGTTAACAAATTATGTGAAAGTGTCGAACTTGATTGAAAAGATCTAAGTTGAATGGGCTAGTATATAGACCAAAATGACGTTGGATTGGTAGATCATATTGTAATAAGTTCAAGAAAAATAGCCCTTAAAAAAGAAATAGAGAAATTGATGATTTTTAAATAATTGGTTAATTTGGTGAATTGAGGAAACCTAGATTGATTTATTTGGTTTATGGATTATTCTGAATCTTGTTAAATGAGAATTTAATGATTTGATAATTATTCACATGAAGAAGAAATTAATCTAGGCATATGACCTATTATGTAGAATTGTGGCCCATGATAAGTAATTGTCAAAATCACGAACTTGGAGACTAAATTATTCATGAGTTATTGTATGGTTGAATATCTAATATTGAATATGAATTTGGTGGAATGAGAAGTGAGATGATTAGTTGTATGATAATTGATGATAACACTTTCGAGTACACGCTAAATTTTAAAAGAAAGACTATGTGAATTAACTTTATATAAGAAGGGAATTTAGACTACATTTGATGTACTATGATAGTTAGTTGTAAAATTTTAGTACTTAATTTGGTTAAATTTTGATTTTGGAAGTTTGAAAGGAAATTTAAGCTTTAAGAGAGGATTTAATCAAGTTTAACAAAGTTTAAGAAGAAAATAAAAAAAAAAACTGAAAAAAGAAAACGAAGAATATGGGCTAGTGTTTTTCTCATGTATATCTTGTGTTCATGAATAAGAAGATCAACGGTCAAAGAAGTAGTCGTGCATGTAGTATTGAAGATCGAAGAGTTACACCACGAGTAACAATATCCCATGTTTTTCTAGAAAATGTTGATGGAAGAGATCAAAGAGGTTACGGTCACTTATAATTGGTTGTGTATAAATTGTGTTCCTACCTATTTGAATTACTTTTAAGAAGTTAAAGAGAAACACAGTGAGATGAGAGTTGTCATGTATTGGCCATGTTTTTAGGATATCATACGAATCTTATTGAAACTTTTTGATATCTTTCCTGATTTCTTCACATCCGAGATTTCAAGATTGGATAGAACTTTTATGTATATAAATAGATTGTTGGAGATAAAACATAGACTTTTTCATTATTTTATTTTATTTTTTTGGGTTTTGAGAGAGATAAAGCAAGTCATATAAGGTTTCTTATAGAGAGAATATTACAAGATCACATCTTTTTAAGGGGTTTTCATTCTTTATTCTATTGCTCTTTTTAATCTCTATTGTACATATTAGTTATATGATAATAGAGTAGATAAAGTAGTCTAGATATTAAGAACTCTAGGAATTGCTATGTAATTCATGATTAATTGTTATTAAATGAAATTATTCTTTTTCTTAATTATAAAGATGTGTTCTTGATTGTTTCTTAAGTTAATAATTCTAAAGTACTAATAACTGATTGATTTTATATCGGTTAATTGAAAGATTGCTTTTATAAATAGATTTAGTGTAATTAGAGAGACTTGATTGCAACACTAGATAAAGGATGATATAAATCTTCCATATTAGATTGAAGTAGAGTTTAGACTAATAACGAATTCAAAGATCATTAATACAATTTTTGGATAGATAGATTTAAGAATTAGGAATTGATAATCTTGAAAGCGACATCAATTTATTATAGGAATTCTGCTGACCATAAATTGCCATTGAATTATATTTAAAATATAGTAATTCTTAGTGGTGGCTTAATAGCTAGATGATTTAAATCATCTTATGATTGATGTTTAATTAATTGGACTTGTTATTGCGATTGAATTAATAATTAGATTAGAATTAACAATAGGATTGGTAGTTGATTATATTGTTTTGATTATTACATTAGATAGTAGAGAAGAAGTAATTACTAATACTTCAAGGTCCTCGTGGAAACGATACCCGTACTTTAAATTGCTATGCCTAAAAAGTAATCATAGGATAAATTATAATTTTTTAATTTTACTGAGTGATTACAATCATATCAAAGGTGCATGATGGAATGTTCATTATCAAGTTATAATTGTGTATGAATTCTTAATGATAAGTGTAATGTTGTAGGAATGATACTTAGTTAGAGGAATGTTTATTGAATATGGAGTATTATGTTGAGTAATTTAATTATCCATGATTAATTTTGCAGTGGGAAACATAAGATATATTAGTGAGTTATGTGTATGCAAATAAGGCATGTATTGTAACTACTAACTAAATTTTACTTACATATATTTTGGAACAATTTTTTATTTTGTTGTACAAAGTAACTACTCACGAGGTAGACATAAGTAGACTTACCAAAGTGGGTCTAATCTTGTTCTTTTTGTTCCTTGGAACTCTTAAGTTTGTAAAAAACCCTTTTCCTTCGAATTTTAAAACCATGGAAGATTTATCAAAAATCTAAAAGTGACAAGTTGAAGGAATTTTTAGAAGTAATTTCAACAAGAGTACCTTACATGGTTGTATACTCTAAAAACTACCTTTTGTGTTCGACATGACCTTTAGCACAAGTCATGTATTCACCCATATACTCTAAAAACCACCTTCTATGTTCAATATAAGTCATGTAATAGGTCATGTACTTTGAAAACCATAATATAACTCATCTAATCCACATTAGATGAGAGAGTTTTACTCCTACAAACAAGCTTTTGCACTAAATGCTTCATATTCTTCTTCTTCTTCTTTCTTCTTCTTCTTCTTCTTTTTTGGAAGTATAACATTAGTCTAATCTAGACCTAAGCAAAGGTCAGGCTTGAACAAGAGCTGACCTTGCCCAGTCACGTCAAGTTGGCAACCTGCCTCAAACCTATGAATATGAATCTTTTGATGGTTCAAGACCTAATGGGTAACCAAGTCCTTGTGGATCAAATGCCTTGACTTCTTAGACTTGAGTCCTTCATAGATAATTAAAAAAAAAAAAATTCACAATTATGGCATGACGTGATGTTTACCATAGTAGACTTCATATGCATGGGATCCTTGGAAAAAAAAATTGGGGAAGAGAGAGTATTATCATCAACTTTACCTAAAAAACATGTGAGTAGCAAACTTTATTAAAGCCTATGATTTTTCAAATTAACCTTTGTTGAAATTGGAACACATTCTCAAATAGAAACTTTGAACGACCTCAAATTTTTGAAGCATTTCATTAAATTATAAACAGAGGAGGATTCTTACATTTGTCTCTAGTAGCAGTCATTGCTTGCTATCACTCGCTTTGATCTTGCACCTAATGTTTTCTCAACATATACATTTAACTTACATATTACAAAAGAAAATATTAATGTTAAGTTGCAGAGCTTAATTCTTTTTATTAGACTAATCATTCAATTGATTATATTATTATCCATTTCTTTTCTCTAGTAATCACAATCATGTCGAGCATACAAAGTGACATCCTTTTCCTGTAGTAGATGAAACTCAAAAAAGAATTCATGCAATGAGATAGACAAGGGAAAATTTTTTTCCTATTCTTTATGTTGTTATCAAACAATTATTAAACTCTAGCACCAATTATTATGGTGGAATAAGTCTTCAGTAAGATGGATACATATTAAATCCCAATAGTATATGTTATCCTGCACCATGGTAAGTAACTCGAGGAGATATTTACATTACAATTATCAAGTGAGAGAGAAATTTACATTACAAGTATCACATGGAAAACACCTAATAACAAATGACGATGTTCGAGACAACATCATCAAAAAAAGCTTCTAACATAGGAGAGGAGAAATAATGAATCAAAATAGCGAAAGGACCACTAGCTTTGGAATGTTAGGGGATATCATTATTTCCGAAGCTAATGCAAACCTCTAATAGCTTTACATTCTTGAAATCTTATTGACATTCTTCATATTCTAATTATCGCATTTGCACCTTTAGGAAAATCTTAAATATTAGGAAAAATAATTTCCTCCCTTTTATTTTCCTTTTTTATCCGAATAGGGTTTCATGTAAATAAGGGTAGGGTTTCATGCCCCACTATATGTTTTACTAAATGTAATATTATTAAATAAGAAGATATACCTTTTTTTTTTTCATGTGTTCAAATTTCTCTATACATTTTCAAATTTATGCAACCTTGTATCAATTTATTTAATATCACATTTTTTATTTTTTATTTAAATTTTCAAAGGAAATAGAAAAAAATTGCTAGCCTCAACGTGAGAATGGTTCTATGACCTTCATTTTTTAACCTTCCACCTATTGGGTTGGTTTTTAAGTTTAAACTATTAGGATAGCTTAATTTAAACTAACCATCTTTAAACACTTATGGCCTGTTCACTACGCTAAATAGAATAAGAGGGGATGGAATTCCAATTCAAAAGGAATGTAATAGTATTGTAATGACTATTACAATGTTCACTTGGTGTAAAAAGTGAAACAAGTAATTATTAGAATAAAAGGTAAAATATCTATAATGCCCTTATATTTATTACAGAGAAATGATAATTCTATATGTGTTATTTTTAAGATAAGGATATTTATGATAAAATTTAAAAATACGTGGAGATATGACTTGTTATTCATCATTTTAAGTAATAGCAATTCATTATGAATTGTCATTCTTTTCAAGTGAACATCATAATATCAATTTTATGTCGATGACTATTATATTTCTTTACTTTGATTTAAACACTTATGATGAGACTAATTGAGATTAGAATTAAATTCTTCAGTTATATGATACTCCTTACATGTGGTAGGACAACCCCATTTCATTAAATCTAGTTAAGTTAATCAAAATAAAAAGAGAATCTTCAAGGATGAGAATAAACATCTAATTTTGAAACTTAAAAATTAATTAAAGGATAACTCCCAAAATTTAAGAATAATTTAAAATTGTTTTGTTCATAAATCTAATTTTAATGAGACTTATTCATAATGAGATCTTCACCAATGTAATAAGAATATTAAAATAAAACAAGGTCTTTGAAGATTGAAATAGTTATAAACTAGATCGATCTTACTTAAAACAATGTAACCTAACTTGCTAGTTGGCCATATATTATTAATGGTAAAACTATCTATCTTTGACAATATCATGTATGGAGGTCAACAAACAATCCCATTTTTCCATGTAACACACCCTCATGTAGGATCTTACCAAAGATAGATAGGTAGGTCATTTAATCACAATTAGCCTTCTCCATCCATGTCCTCACATGATGCTACCCTTCCCCTCTCCCTAAAACCCTAGAGCCACCATTCCTTTTTTTTTTTTTTTATATATATATCTTGAAAAAATCAAGGTAAAATTATAAGATCCTAACCTTTTCAAAATCTAAACCTTTATATCTCTTAAGAAAACCACAAATGCAAATCATTTTGGATAATCGAGGGGTTATTAGACATATTGTCCTAAATGCTCAAACATTTACTTAATTCCATGATGATATCATATTTCATTTAGCATTAGAAGCCAAATATACCTTTAAACCTCGTGTCCAACTCAAAAATTACTTTTACTACCAATCTTCTTTTCATAAGTTTAAATAAATAAATAAAAACATAAAAATAAAAAATCATCAAGGCATAATAAGCGGGTTTTGTATGAAACTAACCCTATTTTTAAAAATTAATCCCAAAATAACTCACATTGGAAAATTATTCCGAATTTAGCCAATCAAAAACGCATACAGTACGTACGCACAAAATCTAAGCTTATTAGCGCAATTATCACATGCACATGGAAGGGGAATATTTTTTTGGTCTCGATGGACATTCACGGCATGCCTTCGAAAAATTTTCCCAAATTTGCAAAATGTTTATGGTATTCAAATACGTGTCGTATATGCGTCTGCTTGCCTGCTTATCTCTCTCTCGCTCGCTCGCCCGCTCATCTCTCTATCGCTCGGTCGCATGCGTGCTTGCTCGCCCGCTCGTCTCTATCTCTCGCTCAGTCGATTGATGCTGTTTGTGGACGCATTGTCTGCATGCGTTTGGTTGGGATGCATTGCCTAAAATGATTTCGAGCACATACCCTATATGCGTTTGAATCCCACAGACAATATTTTGAGCCAACATTCAAAACACACTTCAAATGCGTGTTTTATTGGATAATTCTGGAATATTTTTTCGAAAAAGGATATGTGGGGATTTATTTTCAAAAATTAAGATATATCCGTACAAACCCCCATAATAAGCATCATAAAACAGACACTACCTAACCATGCGGGCATATAATAAATAAAATGATAGTATCGGTAAATTAGGCAGAAGTAGTGGATTGTATAAAATCTTAGGCTGTGTTATTACTTCAGGATCCAGGAACGTGAGTTGAAAGTTATGTAGACATTGACATCATGCTTTTTGATATGACACTTCCATTTTATAAATTCAAATTTGGAGTACACTTCCCACTTCCAGTTTGGGGATTCATAATAATGAGGAAATGGGTTTTCATCCCATGCATACCTGTTAGCTGTCTCTGCATTTATCTCATCAACTGGTTATAGAAAGGCAATCTGCCAGTCAAATAAATTTGCATTAAGGAAGTTTTGTGCGTAATGATTACTTATTTTGTCATAGAATTGAATTGAGACATCCCATGCTCTGCTTCTACATGTTCGAGAGCCATCACACCCACTTGCACAGATGTTTCCCAATAAATATAAAACAACACCAAAACTAACAGAAAGTTGAAACACGAGACGAGGGACGCTCATGTTTTCTTTTCTCAGACAATTTACTCCCATCTGGAATCATAATTAATCGGATCCAGATATATGTGTATATGTACAAGATTCTAAATCTTTCTACCGAAATACGTTTTTGCTAATAGTCTGATTTCATATGCAAAATTTAATCAGATCAGACTCATCACGTCTCATCTCTCAACATATATCTGCAGATGAACACTGGCGATACGACAAATAAGCCTTCTTCAGTTCTTCAAATGATTCTATAGCCATGCCATCAAAACCACCTGCAAACTGAATTTTCCGAGAGTCACTTCCAGATCCATTTAGTGGCTTTTGTTTTGTCTATATTATATATATATATATATGTATGTGTGTGTATGTGCTTGTTTGTATTACCTGATGTACACGGAAAGCAAATCTAACTCCTTGAAACAACAGATTGTCTTCCTCAGTGCACTCACTAGACTGTAGTTCTGTCACGATCCTGTTCATGTATTCCTTTGCCAGCCTCAAACAACTTAATTTCAGCTGCAAAGTAATCAGTAACTAGTTATTTATCTCAAAGATTTATGAGTAATCTATTCACTTTAAATCAGTAAATCTTAGTTTCCATCATAAAGGATGCTGAGAAAGACATCACAATAGAACATAGCAATCAGATATTTCCCTTCCTCATCATTTCCGCAAACTACTGATTAAAAGCTATGACTACTATGCAGATATCTGAAATTTCTTTATTTTTTAGTCTAGTATTTGAATATATGGTGTCGAGACTAAGATGTTTAGGGGGGGGTTGGTGTTGTGGGGTGGGGGGGTTCGTTGGTGAAGACATGAGCTTGCAAGATCGTAAAGTTTCAACGCTAAACTGCAGAAACATGAAATTCCAGGCACACGGAATGTATATATTCCACAAACTAGAACATAGATGGCTTAAGCAACTTTAGGCGCTTCAATATAGTTTGCTGAAACTCCGGTTCTCATCTCAGCAATGTTATTGTCGCCTGAAGAGGCTCATGATTAAAAGTAAAACCTACTGACCAATAAGTCCAGTGTCCAGCATCCACTGCCAAGGAATCTGGAAATCTCTATATTTCTTGCTTGTGCTTTCCCTGGTCCGCTCTACATTACTGATACTCCGCTCCAGCCTGCAGATTTCAACATTGCATTGCATAACTACAACGATACTGCAAAAATTTTTGCACTTATTATCTAATTAAAGTTTATACTTGCTCGCCTGTCCTGCAAAGTTTGCATTCGCCTTAGTGCATGCGTCACAGGCATCTTTGGGTTGTCCTTGAATGACAAAACTTCAGATTCGAGATTCCTGAGTTCTCTGTAGCTGCAGGCTGCCTCTCTCATTGTGTCTGCTTTTCGCTCCGGCCACCGTGGAAAATGCTTCAGCACTGCCCTTTCATCAACCAGGGAAGACAATTCCTCATCCAGCCATTCTATAAAAGCCTCTACTTCGGAGATATCTTTGAATGTTGCACACTCAACTTCTTTGATCAAGTAATTGATGAATTGTCCCTGCCTTTCTACTTCGGACTTGATCTATTCACAATCATGAGGATATCTGTCAGCAAGGATTTGTGCTACATCGAATGAGACAAAATTTTGATGACTAGTTTATAGTGCTTACCGCAGAAATATATGTAGAACGGTTTTCAATCTCTCCAATCATATTTTTAGTGAATGCCACAACTGGAGTTCCTGTTACGCAGGTTTTGTTTCCTACATGCACATCTTTCCTTGTGAGTGAACGATATAACTCCACCACCTCTGGCACGCGGCGGATTGCTCTTGTAACACCTAACGGTTTTGATGATGGTGGAGGAGGTGGTACTGGAGCTGGTGGCAACTGCTTTCCATTCATCTCCTTAGGCAATGGTGGGAGAGGAACAGGCTTGGGGGGTGGCTTTGGTACCTTATCAGCCTTTTCATCTTTAGCTGCGGAATCTGGTCTCGATCGCAAGTTGCCTACTCCTGGCTTCTGCTCCCCCAAGTTAGTAAGAGAGGGTGGTTTCTGTTGAGATGCACTGGAGTAGTCATGATCAATGGAGTTTTGTATCTTCTTCCACAGGATCGACTTCCTCTCGTTATCATGTGCTTTTAGGGAGGTTACTTGTGCTTTTAGACGGATTACTTCTTGTCTCAGTTCCTGGTTTTCTTTCTCCAAAGAAGCATTCCTGGCCTGAGCTGCTTCAACTTCTTTCTTGAGGAAGGCGATTTCCGCACTATTATCTTCTTGAAGCATTTTGATCCCTCCTCCCCTATCTTTCGTGTGTATTATGTGTAATATGCAGGGGTGATGAAACTAAAATTAATAAATTTTTTTTTCCTGTATTGTCTAATAGCCTTGTTTCTTAAGCAAGGTATATATATATATATATATATATATATATATGTTTCACCTAAGCCTTGAAAGTAATTTTGATTACTAGGTTGACCTTGTTTTACTAGGTAGTGTAGGTAAAGTATGTTGGTTCTGCCACAGTGCAACTCATAGGTGCACTTGTCGCTATGAAGCCATGGTAGGTGTACCATTTAATTCTATGTTTTGAAATTTTATAATTGATTGAAAGTGTGCCACTGCCATATTTCACACGGTGTTCATAGTTGATAGTCCTATATATATTATATAAAATAAAGGGATTCGTGGTCCAAATGTTGGATCCAGAGTGTAATTTTTCTAATGTTTGAATGGCCCTTTTGGTTGAATCATCACCATGTCGTTGTGGGTTGATATTGATGTGGGTAGTGGGCTTTCCTCATGCTTCTTTGGCTGATTTTTGATTCAGTAAGCAAAAGCAAAAAGAATGCAGTACATGGTATGGAAGTGAAGACTAGAATGGTGACGGTGGAAGAATTAAAGAAAAAGGAAAAGCTAGGATTGGTACTGCCTACCAGAATGGTTTTTTGACACTTTCACCTTTGTGCCCCTTGTCTCTTCTACAACTTCCTAGTTCAATTAATTTTAGTTAAATTAAAAGTTAAACTTTTGAGGAGTCCCTTTTTAATAATGTTTTTATAATCCTTAATAAGGAAATGAAGACCACAAACCTTGGTTTAAGGTGACATTATTGTGTAAGAGAGCTTTGTCTTCTGGATGGAGAAGTAGAAGAAGAAATGGAAATGTAATGAATGCTATGATTCTGTTGAAGTTTTAGGGCCCATGGGAATGGAAACATATTTATTGAGCAAGAAGTGCCTCTTGAGTCATGTGAATTCCCCATTCCACAAGGAAGATGCACTGGCAAGCAAATTATAACTTGATGATGACTAATGTAAGGTAAGTGAAAAATAAGAGTTGGTTGGGACTTTGCACCTAATTAATGCATCACATATGACAAATAATGATTTTCAAGCATGCCACGTTGCTTTTTTTAATATTATTTATCTAGTGTGGGAAATTTTGGTGCACCATAACATCAACACACTAAACCAAAAGAATAAAAAGATTGTTTATTAGGTTTCTTGAGGAGTTCATCCATTTCTTAAGTTTATACTTAATGGAGAAGTGTATAAGTATAATCTCCAAGAGCACTAATTGCATATTCCAAAATTAGTAAATAAAAAAAATGGTGCATTAAAATTGTATTTTCTTGTTTAAGTAATACACATGGTGAATAAATATCGATCATTTTTTAACATGCATAATAATTATTTTTCCGATCATATAATTAACCGTTACCCACCACATACAGATACAACTAATATTTATTACCTTTCTCACGTGCTGCAAGATTTCTTTCTAAGACCAAAAAAAAAAAAAAAAAAAAAAAAAGTGCAAATTGCAAAAGTTGAGGTCCACGTTAGATGAAATCCGATCTAATAATTGACTAGTCTTCCTTTCCATTGATTACTTTCAGTGCAGTCTATCTCTATGCTAATGAACTCTAGTCAGAAGTTGCAAACATTTATTGAGGCAGTTGGTCTTCCCTTCCTTCCTTCCTAAAGCTCTTGGTGATCTGCTCCACCATGACACTCTAGTGCTTTCTTGGCCGTAGGTTAGTCTAGTTTTTGGTCCATAAATGTCAAAAGTTAATATAAAATAAGCTGTTTTGGGTGGGGGGTCCATCACAACTTGTCAATTATTTACCTCCCAAGCAGTCCATTCACAAGGACTGGAGCCAAGCTATTCTGACAGGTTTCTCAAGTACAATTGACAGAGGATGAGAAAAGGAACATCATCATCCAGGAAGGAGAGCCCAAATTGTGCGGGTGTCTCAACATATTTTTCCTAATGGATGAGCATTTGGTTGCTTGGTGTCTTTCGATCCCCCGCCCTCATCCAGTTGATGACTTTGCGAGAAGAAATCCGGGTAAAAACCCAGGACAAGGCTATACAGATTTGGAATATCAACTTCAAAAAACTAAATGTGCACCTGCTGGCTGCTTTCTGGACGTGACCACAAGTTTAGACATTATTGTAAATTATTGTCTTTGGATGACCTGCTACTGAGAGTACAATGGTCTTTTGATTTTTACACAAACTTTAATCTTCCTGTAATAATAACTATTTGTTGATCACATTAACGAATTGTCGTATGTAAAGGAAAAAGATAATGCATGAATATTATCTATACTTTTTAAAAATATTTAATTTACTATCTCAACTTTTAAACTACAAAATTCGGTATCTAATCGATACTTTTCGAGTTGTCATTCATACCTCAATTAAATCACATATAACTACCGTTTTTATATAATCATACATGGTACATAATTTTTATATATAATCTAGCATGGAATGTAACGATTAAATGAAATGAGAAAAACAAAATAGAAAAAAATTAATGAAATAGAAAATCTTTTTTTCTTCATAAAAGAATATAAAAACATTTTCTGTTTCATATTCCATCATCTCTTTCATCTATAAAAACCCTAGAGAAAAGCTTCAATTTTGAAAAAAACTCTATAACCACCATGGGCAAACTCATGTATCCTAATGCTAACCATGCTTAAATGCTTAGCTTTCCATCTAAATAATTTTGTTTAGATTTCCTCTAAAATTGCATGTAAGTCTCCTTTCTCGAGGTTACTTTTATTAATAATAGGAAATACTAGATACTTCTCACGGAAATCCTGTAATCTCACAAATATCATTTTTGAGTTAGGTGTAGATGTTAGCAAAGAAAATGATTCGAAATTTATCTACATGCTATTCAATTAGACAACTTTCCAGAACATAATAAGAGCAATTTCAACAATACCTTCTCCAAGCAAGTGTAGGTTTAGACATCATCATGGATCGGTTCCAAACTGGGAATCGACTTGACCTATCACGAGTGTTTCCTGAATTAGAAACCGGACCAGGGATGTCTGGTCCAAACTGAAAAAGGATCCGTTGGTTCTGACGGGTCTTGCTGTTCCACACCAAAAACTACCTAACTCTGGTTTTGGAACCATCGGTTCAAGAACCAGCTAGAGAACCGACAGAATTGGAGATTCCTGCAATTCTAACCCACAAAAAAAAAAAGAAAGGAAGAAAAATAAAAGAAAATTATAAAAAATTGCAATTGAAAAATAAATATTTAAAACTATTTTCGCATGAAGAGTAAAAAGATTATTTCTTATTCATGGCATTTATTGTGTTGTTATTAATAACACAAGTAAGAAATATATTAAAAATTTGTGTTATTAAATTTATGTAAACTTATAACCAAAGTGGACTTTTCTTTCCTAGCTCTATGCAAAGAATGAGGATTTACAACTTGGAAGGTCGATGGACACGGAAGAAGATGGACGATGAAGGTGTGGAGTTAGCAGTCCTTGAGATGAGGATGATTACAACTACGACCCGATCACAGGTTGGCTGAAACCTTAATCTAGTACTTTCTTTGTTTCCATATAAGTATAAGGATATAATAAAATAATGATTAGATGGTTAAGTGAAACATTTGAAAAATGGAAATAAGACCCCATACATATCAAACATAGAATGTGTCTGCGAATAGTTAACTAAACCCTTTTTGACATAGGAGTTATCCATCATTGATAGTTTAGACAAAAAAAATCGGGTTAACCATAGTTACGACAACGTCCAGCTTTAAAACAAAGACCCCTGTAGATGGTGTCATGATGAGAGATTTTGAAAAGATCATTCCCTCAAAATTTTAAGGATGTCCCTCTATGGCAAAACTTATAAGTTAGAAATAAGTAAATAGGAAATAGTCATTAGAACGAGTCAGTTATTTTCTATTAAGGCTACCATTGATTGCTGAAGTAAGATAGTGGAGCTTACAGACAAAATGAAAGGAAAGAGACATTTGTTGGTGAATTCAGGAGTTCCAGAAGACAGAAGCTAAGTTTGTATGAGTTGACAAAGGAAGTTGATGAGGGAATTGAAAGTTATGTTAGTAGTACAAAGGATGAGAAGGAGAAACCCGTTTTAGAAAATATCCCCATCATAAACAAGTTTCCAATGTTTTCCAAAGGAATGGCCTAGATTGCCATCAAAGTAGGAAATCGATTTTGAGATTAACTTGGTAAGGAATACCAAGTCTATATATCAAAAGCACCATATCATACGATACTAGTTGAATTGAAAGAATCAAACAAGCAGCTACAAAATTGTTGGACCAAGGATTTATCAGGTCAAACATTTCACCTTGGGGAGCCCAGCGCTCTTCGTAACGGAAAAAGATGGAACAAAGAGATTAGAAGAACACCATGAGACTGAAAAAAAATATCCGTTGCCATAGATCAATGATCTCATCAATCAACTCTAAGGAGAAAGTATGTTTCATGCATCAATTTGCATTATAGAAATCACCAATCAAAGGCTGAGCCAAAATGTGTGCAATGGACCGCTTTTTGAGTACACTACAACACAACGAGTTCTTGGAGGTACCTTATGGAATGACGAATGCACCCATCACCTTAATGGATTTGAGGAATCAAGTGTACAATCCGTTGTTAAACAAAAGTGCAATAGACTTCATTGATGACATCCTTGCCTATTCAAGGACACATAAACAACATAAAAAGTATCCATAAATGGCGTTACAAAAGTTGAGAGGACATAAGTTATATGCCAAGTGTGATCTCTGGTTAAACCAAATTTCCTTATTAAGTCATTTTGTTTCAAATAAAAACATAGCAATGAATCCTGAAGAAGATAACAGTAATGGTAGTACAGAAACTGCCCGAAACGATAACAAAAGTGAGAAGTTATATGGTTGGACAAAAGAGAACGGAGTTTCTAAGAACTAAAGTGACGACTTATGTATTTACCAATTGTGATGTTACCAAATCAAAAGGAGTTCTATACAGTGCATAGGGACGCATCGAGAAATGGTCTCGATGTGTGCTAACGTAAGATGGAAAAAGCGATTGCTTACGCTTTTCGATAGTTGAGGCCGCAATAATAGAATTATCTGACACATAATCTAGAACCTTAAGTGCTTGTTCAAGCAAAAGGAGCTAAACCTGAGATAGAAGAGATAGTTAGAGTTCATAAAGAATTATGATCTTGGAATAAACTATTATCCAAATAAAGTGAATAACCAATGCTCTATGCCAAAAGAATGGAAGAGCCTAAGGCCGATAGAAGAAGTTGGATGGATCAGAAGCGATAAGTTCTTGAGTTTAAAGTTGAGAATCATGTGAACTTCAAGGAAAATTCTATTGGAGGAATATTGGATCCTTTGAAGTGCTCGAGTTTGTTTAATGAATTAAGTACATGAGCCAAATTTTGAGGACAAAACTTTCCTTAACGGGGGGTAGGTTGTAAATCCCTCAATTTCTAGGGTAAAATTGGAATAAACCCTAATTCTAGTCAAACCAGAATTTCAAAAGTCAATTATGATTAAGGCAAACTAGCAGTTTTAATTCCGGTAATCCCACGCTCGAAATCTAAGGACAATAGAAATGAGCTAATGGTAGATTATAGTTCGAATGATATGAGAAAGCCTAAAAGGATCAGATTCGCCCAAAAATCATTCGTTTTGGACCCGAATGAGATCAATTCCTGAAAAATGTGCCCTGGTGCCTAGAATAGTAAAAATATTCCAATAATACTATTAGATTCGTAATTATATAAGGATTTTAAAAATATCGGTTTCATAATTTTTTTGTAACTAAAAATATCAATATAGCTTGTTTATGGGTATTTTCTTTACTATAGTATCTTATTTGTCTAATCTACTATTCATTGTATAATTCTACTATTTATCTATCTCTACTTTATCTTACAACCTATACATCTTCTTCTTATAATTTTCATTTCCAATACAACTTTTTACTAAACTTCTCTTACACTTCATTACATTTCTTTATCAAATTAAATTTTTTTAACTCACTCTCTCTCTTCCCTTCCTTAGAACCAGTGCCACTCCCCTCTTCTTTCCCTCAATTTTATTTCTTTTTCAATTTATTTTATTACATCTAAAATCCATCCACATTTATCTATAAAGACTCCCTCTCCCTCCATTTCTTTCTCATATTTTCATTTTACTTAACAAAACTCTACCCAATTTTCCTCTCAAACTTTTCTCTCCAAAATTCTCTTCCAAACTCTCTCTACTTTTCATAAAACTATCATCCACGTACAACTACCATTAATTCATTTCTTCTTCAACCACAATTAATCTTAGGTAAAAATTCCCAAAACTATCTTCATGTTCATGTTAACATAACATAACCATAGTGTATGTTTCTTAAACAAATGGGTATTATGGAAGCAACATTATGTTCATGCCTTATTTAACAACGTTCAAGTATTATTATTATTGTTATATTATTATGCTTTGTTATTACTCTTAATCTAACTTTTATATATTACTAAGTATATTTATGTATATATGTTCTTAGAGCCTATAAGCTCACTAACATAACTTTTATTTACTCATGCTTTTATATTTCTTGCAATTTATTATTTATTTCATGCAATTTTATTAAGACTAGTCATTCTAGTCTTAGACTTGTCATCATCAAGTCAAAACGTTTTATTTTGCTTCCTTTTTGACTTGTCTTTAATCTAAATCCAGAGAGCCTTGACATAAATATAAGACTTTCATGTTTTTCTTATTATTTTCTTGCTTTTCTTTTGGAACTAATCCATTCCAAGTTCCGGGAAGCTTGATGGAAGCTAAGACTTCCCAATACTTGATTTTACTTATATTCTTATTTAATTTTCTATATGTGTTATTCTTTTTACATAATTACAAGTTCATATTTCATTTATGAATATAATGTTATTGTCTTGATAAAATTTATAAAGAAACAAAAGGAGTTATTTTCTCTCACTTAAAAATAAGAACTAAACTCTCTAAAAACATGATTCTAACACCTAGGAAAAAAATTTTCCAATAAAACTTAGAGTCATGATTCAATAATATTCTTTTCAAAAACTTAAATAAATTCATCAAAAAATTTTAAGTGTTGTTATTATGCAAAGATTCTTCAAAAATTAATTATGTCGTTCTCTTATTCTCTTTTCAAAATATTAAAATAAATCTTAATGTTGACAACTCTTTGTAATACAAACTTTTCTTAAGAACTTGTTTATAGGATTCATGCCCACATATTGGAAAACATTAAGAATCAATAATTTTTCCAGGGTAAATTATCTCAGTAGGTCACAAACATTTGAGGGTACATTCATTTTAGGTCACAACGTTTGGAAAAGTTCATTTTAAGTCACAAAGTTTGGGGGCTAAGTTTATCTTGGATCACAACATTTGGAAAAGTGATTCATTTTGGGTCACGGTGGACACATATCACCTTCTCTTGTTAGCACGTGTCACCCTTTTCTATTGACACGTGTCACCCTTCTTTTGTTGACACGTGTCCACTGTGACCCAAAATGAATCACTTTTCCAAACTTTGTGACAAAAATTGAACTTATCCCTCCAAACGTTGTGATCTAAAATGAACTTTTTCAAATGTTGTCACAAAATAAACTTACCCTCAAATGTTGTGAGCCACTAATATTATCCAATTTTTCCAAGTCAAGTTTAAGATCAACTCACTAGTTGAAAATCCACTTAAAAAATAAAACGAATACAACTTAGGAAAATGATTCAACTATAATCATTTCAAATCATTAAAATAAGATTATCATAAA
This sequence comes from Combretum micranthum, assembly GCA_024138025.1. Lineage (NCBI taxonomy): Eukaryota > Viridiplantae > Streptophyta > Magnoliopsida > Myrtales > Combretaceae > Combretum > Combretum micranthum. Next base: position 328,016 of record JAMXBD010000122.1, on the reverse strand, counting down.
TTTTTAATGTGATAATTCTTTACTATGCAAAATTTTCTTTAAAAAAAGTTATTTGTAAGGTTTATAGCAACACCTTGAAAAATATTAAGAATAATCAACTTTTTCTAGTTAAAGATTAAGTCAAATCACTAGCTTAACATTCACTTTGGAAAATCTAAAATTAGTAGACAACTTTAAGAAACAAGTTTTTAAATAAATAAATCCATCTTTATCAAGTTAAGAAAATATAAAAATGATAGCTTTAAATGAATAGGCATTCATTATTAGCAAACTCAAGATCTTAATTTTCTTCTAGCAACTTAAAGAAAGATTTTGAAATTTTCATTTTCCAAATTTCTAAAAGTAAATTGTTTTATGAAAAATCATTATTAAGATAACATCACTAGCATTATCCATATAATATGAGTATATATCTATATTAAAGGATTTTTCAAACTATATAAATATCTATGTGTTGTTATGGACTTTTTGGATGAAATAAGATTTTGAAAAGTTACAATTTAAGGGCTGGAATTTTCGTGCTAAATCTGTACCTACTCGTTTCGAAACCCAAATGGCTTATAATTTCAAAAATAACCTTAGAAATAGATAAATCTTTTTTTATTAGGTAGAAAACAATATCTGAGTTAAAATGAGCAGGTTTTGACCATTTTAAGTTGGAATTTCCATTCATTCGATTTTTAACGAAAATAGTGAAATAGAATTAGAAAGTTTGAGTAGAACTTTCGTGAAATTCTTTTTTTTTGGGTGTTTCTTTCATTTAGGTGACAGCGCTCTGAAAGATTCATATCAAGATGACTTTTACAAGTAAAGGATTTTTGGCAAGAATGGCCGAGTAAGTTTATCTCCTACTTTTACATACTTGTTTGTACTTTGTAGCTAGAGGTACTAAAAGTAAGAAAAGATGAAAATGGAATATGCATGATAATATTGGTTGAAGGTATACTAAGCATATCAACACATGAATTGTTGTTATATAAATTCGTGTTCTATTATTATGATGAAGTATCTGCAAATTCTATGATCAACTTTAAAATACCTTAATTACATGTCAAGAATTATATTAATTGGTTCATGCATATCACGAAGTGAGTCACATTGTATGTAGCTACTATGCCTTATGGGATGAGAATATAGTAATGAAGTAATTGCAAGAACGGTAAGCCTGCCAAGATGGGTTAATAGGAGCCAGAAAGAATTATTTCAGGATGGGTGATAGGAGCAGAAAAGAACTATAGGTTAGATGATAAAGATAGGTTTTAAGGAGCTGGAAATACCTAACCTTCAATGGAGGGCGTAAATCCTTTCAAACATATGATTTCTGGCAGATCATATGTATTACTTGCTCACTTGTTTGATGCATTTCATATACTTATTTAATAACTTGTTTAATTTATTTATATGAGTAAGCTCATTCTGGAATATTCTCACCAAGCTAGTTAAGCTTACACCCAATAGATTTTTGTTAGCGTAGGATCAATATCTTTTAAACTCGAGGCCTCTAGTTATTCAGGTAGGCTTACGCTTTTGGGGGAAATTCTTTTGAAGATCTTATAATAGATTTCCTTTAAAATCTTTGTAGTTATAGTTGTTATTATATAAGACTCAGACTATCTTTTGAGTATTGGAGATTTAAGGAGGGAATGCCCTTAAGATGATATAAAGACTATATTTTTATGATTTTAAAGATAATGTTTATTTAGACTCTTGTATGCTATATTACTTTCTCAAACTACACTTCCTACTTGTGTCTTTTATTGCTATGATAAATGCCTTACATATGATATCAAAGCTTTTGCGTGACTTCAAGAAGTCATTCTTAAGCTTTAATACTATATGTGGTGGACCGTCATGTTTAATGTACCCTTTGGGGCGTAACAGCATAGCTATAGATTTTTTTTTAACTAATGGGCTATAAATAAATTATTGTTAGGCTCAATGTTATTTTAAATTAAAAGTTTATTTTGTAATTATTTTCTTAAATGATCACGGTTTCTGGTTCCAGAATCGAATCGTAGGAACCAAGCCGACTCCCATGGGTTTGGTTCCGATTTTGAACCCGAACCAAACCATGACGATGTCTATGTAGATTGTTAGCAAAAATCAAATGAGAAATGTCCACATCACAACTTCTAATTTTAATTAGTTTCCACATACCAATATCCACCATATGCACAATCCACCGGCTAATCATTTCCATTGCTAGAATAAATAATTATGGTAATATAAGATCTCTTTGGTGCAATCCTCTTCAAGAAGAAAAGGCCGAAGGATAGCCTTTAATATAAATAGCACACTAAGCTAAAGAAAGGCATAAACCAATAACTTCAATCCACCAATTTGGTATTAAGAAGGTCTTTATAATAAAATCCTATTCAATTCTATGTTTTTTCAAATCCAATTTATATATCATCAATCCTATTTCCCTTTCTTAAAACTAAAGGACTTCATGAACTCTTGAAACACCAAAGCATTATCCCTTGCATATTGTCCAGGGATAAAAATAGCTTATGCTAGTTGAATAAGATCATCCAAATAAGGCTTTAGTTTATGCACCAGAATTTTGATGAATAACATGCTTACCTAATGTAATTAAAATAAAAAAAAAAACCAAAATGTTAATCAAATAAAATATTTATAAAATGCAAAATCGCATTTATAACACAGGATACAAGTTTTTTTTTTTTTAATTACATATATCATGCATATAACACATGATACAAAGTTATTATATCGTTGCTAGATCACGTTTATAAGTCTAGATATACATACATACATACATACATACATACATACATACAACATACATACATATATATATATATATATTGTGGTTCTTCTTTGTGATATAGCTTTTATAAGGTGTTTTTATTTTCCTTAAAAACTTATTAGGGCACCTCACATCTATTGGGGCGATGTTAAGCGCTCTAAAGAATAGCCCAAAATGCATACTACACTACAAGTGATATACAAACAGTGTATGAAAAATTTGATATCTCAATCAAAATCACAATTTTAGTGTTACGTATTGGTAATTATTTTTAATTTGACATTATTTAAGCAATTATTATCACCAAGAGTCCTAAACAAAAAATAATTACCCAAAAATTTTTGTAATAATTTTGTAGATAATACAACATAAACCAATTAGTCTAAAATAATCCTTAAGAGGAATAACAATAACCTCACATCACCACCAAATTCATTTGATAATGGCCTCATATCACCATTCAATCCGATAGCCTCATACTACATAGTTTTTAAATTGAATCACAATATTATTAATAATTATTATATAAAAAAAAAGCATCACACCAATTCTAAGAACAAAGAATAAAACTATTCAATCGATATCTCATTTACTCTTCAACATCTAAATCCGTCACAAGTTTTACCTATTTATAGATAAAATAAATTCTACTATTCTGAAAAAACCAAAAGGATTTGATGTGTACTAATAAATTCTAATATTGTAAACGACAAGACTAAAGGGATATGATATCTTCAAATAGATATCAGTCCATTTTTTCCCCCTTAATCCACAATCATTTGGTCTTTGCACCAGGATTATCCCTAGCTTTTAATATCTCCACTCGTTTGTTTTTTCTTCCACGGTCAATTTGTCAAAAAGTGCAGCAGCAGCACCACCATTTTTTTGTCTCTTCTTTTAGATTTTTGCAATTTCTGTATTGTTTCGATAAAGTGTTACGAGGTTAAATCTTATGGAGGAAGACAAAACTAAACTAGGGTTTGAGGAGGACAAGGGCAGTACAGTACGAGGAAAGAAAGGGAAAATAAGGAGTGGAAGAGGACAGGCGTTGAGAGAGCAGGGACCACCGCTGCTAGCAAAGTCTACTGCAGCCCACGAAGGGGCTGGGCTGAACATCAGAAAGGCCGGAGGTCCAGGAGCAGAAGAGAAGGACTGAGGTTAGCAGTCTGAGGCTTGGGCCGAAAATGCAACTATCCAGCTGGAAATGGAATAATAACAGAATCCATATTTTAGGATATTATAGTAGAATATTCTGGTTGTTATAACCATATTTTGTTAAGCACACTTTTTCATATTCAGTTAGAAAATAGCTATAAATAGTTATACTGTGTAATGGGAAGGCATGAAATTATTACAAATATTCAGCTACAATACTTGTATCCGAGTATTGCATTTATCCAATATACTACTTTTGGCTTGTATTCGAGCCGAAATTGTCCTAAATTCTCGATATAATGTCTTCCCTGCTGCAATTGGTATCAGAGTTAGAGGAGGAATGGCTGAAGGAACCAGAGAGTTCAAACGCATGGAGGAGGCCTTCAAGGCAATGATGAAGGAACAACTGGACAAACAGGATAGTTGGGTTCGGATGTTTTCGGATACCCTGCAGAAACAGCAAACAGTATTAGATCAGCAATCACAATCAATAGAAGAACTAAGAATCAACTTAAAGGTAAGGGCACTATGCTAGCGCTCCTACAAGTTTTCATATACTAATGGAGACTCAATCTCAGTAGAAAAAGATGCTAGTAATGCCTTAGCTAACAACAGTAATGTTAGTGGATATCAAATGCCTTTACGTAGCACCAAGATAGAATTTCCGGTTTTCAGTGGAGTAGGGTTACAAATGTGGATTTCAAAGGCAGAACAGTTTTTCTTATTGGATGAGACACCAGAATCTCTTAAGGTTCAGGTGGCAGTTATGCATTTGGAAGGAAAACCATATGAATGGTATTCCTCTTACTCCAAACTCAGAAGTGGAACAGCACCTATTACATGGGAGGAACTAACTAAGTCTCTGATGGCACGTTTCAATGAAAGAATCTTTGAAGATCCAATGGCGGAGCTCAAGGAGCTTCAACAACTTGACGCCCTGCAGGACTATTTGGATCAATTTATGCATCTCTCAGCTCAAAACCAACTCACCGAATCACAACTCATAAGCTGTTTTCTCAGGGCTTAAACCTGAAATTCAATATCCCATCCGTATGTTTCAACCCAACACCCTGAACCAAGCCATTACACTAGCCAAACTTCAAGAAGCAACCTTAACTCAGGCAAATCAGTTTCCAGATCCATCAAAACTTCCACCTATCCTAATGCACAACCCAGTTATCTAACCAAATACCCTACATTAATCCATAACCAAACACTTTCCCAAACACTCACCGAGCCAATACACTACAGCCAAACACATCACCAAATAATCAACCCAAACACTCAAGCCATTCCAATCAAACAGCAGAAACACCCGTAGGATGACCCCTGAAGAGTTGGAAGAAAAAAGACGCAAGAAGCAATGCTTCTGGTGTGATGAGCCATTTGGACCTGGTCATAGATGTAAAAATCGGAGGCTCAATATGTTGGTTGTTGACAACCAAGGGGAAGAAATGGAAAATGTGGAGATGGAAAATGAGGTATTAAATGAAGTGGAGGTACTGGAAGGTGATTTGGCGTCACTCACTCTCTGTGCATTGGATGATAATGGTAACAATGTGGAACATAGTATGTGTGTTAAGGGTTACTTTAAAAAAAAGAGGTTGAATATCTTGATTGATACGGGCAGTTCATCTAATTTTATAGATGAAGAGTTGGTTAAAGGACTGAATTGTAACATGACCCCTATAGAGCCCATTACTGTAAATTTGGCTAATGGAGTCAAAATTTACAGTTATTACACAGTCCAACATTTCAGTTGGAAAATGGAGGGAGCAGATTTCCAATCTGACTTTTATGCACTACCCATGACGGCTTATGATCTCATCTTGGGAATGCCCTGGTTGGTGTCATTGGGAACAGTACAATGGAACTTCCGCTTGTTGAAAATGGAGTTTCCATGGAAGGGGTCAGTTTGCACCTTGAGAGGACACAATGAGGTAATTTCTTCCATTTCTGATACAAAATTATCTTCCATGTTGTCCACTCAACACTCTGCACTCAATGTACAATGTTGGGTTGTGAGTAATTCTTTGGTAGTGGCTGAGGGGGAGAGTGAGCATTCGGTGCATGCACATTTACTTAAATTGTTGGAAGAATTTGAGGAACTATTTGAGGAACCTCATTCATTACCCCCAACACGATCCTGCAACCATAGGATTCATCTACAGGATAATTCCATTCCTGTTAATCTTCGCCCATATCGCTATTCCACAATTCAAAAGACTGTACTAGAAGACATGGTGAGGGAAATGTTATTAAGTGGAGTAATTCGCCCTAGTAACAGTCCTTTTGCATCCCCTGTGGTGCTAGTGAAAAAGAAAGATAACACATGGCGAATGTGTGGATTATAGGAACCTTAACCAGCAGACGGTAAAGGATAGGTACCCCATACCTATGAGGATTTATTTGATGAATTATATGGATCATGCTACTTTAGTAAGCTGGATCTAAGATCAGGATATCATCAAATTCTGATGCATCCGAATGATGTATACAAAACAGCGTTTCGCACACATGATGGGCATTACAAATTTTTAGTCATGCCCTTCGGCTTGACTAATGCACCATCTACATTCCAGGGTCTCATGAATGATTTATTTCGACCCTATTTGCGGAAGTTTGTTTTGGTCTTCTTTGATGATATATTGGTATATAGCACCAACCTGGACAACATGAGCTACACTTAAGGCAGGTGCTAACAGTACTGAGGAAGGAAAAGCTGTATCTTAAGCGTAGTAAGTGTGTATTTGGAGTAACCCAAATTGATTATTTGGGGCACATCATCAATAAGCAAGGAGTTGAACTGATCCTAAGAAAATAGAAGCAATTATGGAATGGCCATCTCCTACTAATATTAAGCAATTGCGTGGTTTCTTGGGGCTCGCAGGGTATTACAGAAGGTTCATTCAAGGTTTTGGAGTTATTGCTAAACCTCTCACTAATTTACTGCGGAAGGACCAGTTCATGTGGTCTGAAGAAGCCCAAAAAGCCTTTGTCAGCTTAAAGGAAGCTCTAATGAAAGCCCCTGTGCTTAAACTACCAGACTACACTAAGAAATTCATTGTGGAGACAGATGCCTATCATGATGGGATCGGGGCAGTCCTTATGCAAGATCACCATCCAATTGCATACATCAGCAAGTCTATTGCTCCTAAACATAAAGGCATGTCAGTGTATGAAAAGGAGCTCTTGGCACTTGTGTATGCAATAGAGAAGTGGCGTCACTACTTAATCGGGAGGCCTTTTGTAATTAAGACTGATCACCAAAGTCTTAAATACTTGCTGGAACAACGGTTGGTAACTTCTAGCCAACAAAAGTGGCTAACCAAGCTACTTGGAATGGATTACTCCATTGAATATAAAAGTGGAGTAACCAATACTGCAGCTGATGCCCTCTCCAGACGAGAAGAATCACATCTGAATCATCTCTCAATCCAAGTCATAGCACCCGAACTATTGGATGCAATTAAGGGTAGCTGGGAGTTACCCCAAGGATACAGCAGCATAATAGAAAAACTAAAGAAAGGGGAACAAGTCAAGCATTTCAGCTATAACCAAGGGGTATTGAGGAGGAAAGGAAAGGTAGTAGTGGGACCTTCTCTGGAATTAAGACAAAAAATCCTACAGATGTACCATGGTGGAGTTCTTGGTGGACATTCTGGGGCACATGCCACCTATAAGAAAATTGCATCGTTTTCTATTGGCCTAAGCTAGAGCGGCTCGTGCGACAATTTGTCAGGACTTGTGACACTTGCCAAAAGTTTAAATTTGAGATGTGGCCACTCCAGGGTTATTACAACCTTGCCCATTCCAAATGAATGTTGGCAGGATTTACTATGGATTTCATAGAGGGGTTGCCCAAATCCAATGGGAAGGATGTCATATTTGTGGTGGTGGATAGATTGAGCAAATATGCTCATTTTTGGCATTAGCTCACCCTTATTCGGCACTACAAGTGGCCCAACTGTACTTGGAACAGGTTTTCAATTACATGGGATGCCCGAAACTATCACCAGTGATAGGGATCCCATCTTTGTCAGCAATTTTGGAGAGAATTCCTTGGTTTACAAGGAATATCTTAATTTATCTACTTCGTACCATCCACAAACGCCTGGTCAGACCGAAGTAGTAAATAAGTGTTTGGAAACCTACCTCCGATGCAATGACCGGAGAATATCCTAAGAGGTGGAGTTACTTTCTTCCCTTGGCAGAATACTGGTATTAATACTAACTATCATACAAGTTCCAAGTTCTCCCCATTTCAAATTTTATATGGATATCCCCCACCCCTACATGTACCATATGTTCCAGGTGATTCGCGCAATGCCATGGTTGACACTATGCTAACTACTCGAGACGACATGCTTCGCATGTTGAAATTTCACCTTAAACGCGCTCAACAGAGAATGAAATTAACATGCGATAAGAACAGGAGTGAGCGCGTATTCAAAATTGGGGATTGGGTGCTATTGAAATTACAGCCCTATCGGCAAGGTTCACTCAAGCATACTAAGATTCAGAAGTTTGCTCAGAAATACTATGGACCATATCAAGTGAAAGATAGAGTGGGAATGGTGGCTTACCGTCTAGATCTACCCACGGATGCAGCTGTACACTCCACCTTCCACGTGTCGCAATTGAAACCCTACCATGGGCCGTTGCCAAAGGAGATGACTCCACCACCTGCAATACACGAAGAGCACGGTTTAGAACCGCATGCAATCCTAGAACGGAAAATGCTAAAAAGGAAGAATGTAGCGGACACCATGTTACTTATCTGTTGGAAGCAGCTATCTCCGTCAGAAGCCACCTGGGAGTATGCGAGCGAGATGCGACTCCGTTTCCCTAACAACCCCTTGTGGGCAAGAGGTTTCGAAGAAGGGGAGAATGTTACGAGGTTAAATCTTATGGAGGAAGACAAAACTAAACTAGGGTTTGAGGAGGACAAGGGCAGTACAGTACGAGGAAAGAAAGGAAAATAAGGAGTGGAAGAGGACAGGCGTTGAGAGAGCAGGGACCACCGCTGCTAGCAAAGTCTACTGCAGCCCACGAAGGGGCTGGGCTGAACATCAGAAAGGCCGGAGGTCCAGGAGCAGAAGAGAAGGACTGAGGTTAGCAGTCTGAGGCTTGGGCCGAAAATGCAACTAATCCAGCTGAAAGGGAATAATAACAGAATCCATATTTTAGGATATTATAGTAGAATATTCTGGTTGTTATAACCATATTTTGTTAAGCACACTTTTTCATATTCAGTTAGAAAATAGCTATAAATAGTTATACTGTGTAATGGGAAGGCATGAAAAAATTATTACAAAGATTCAGCTACAATACTTGTATCCGAGTATTGCATTTATCCAATATACTACTTTTGGCTTGTATTCGAGCCGAAATTGTCCCTAAATTCTCGATATAATTTGTCTTCCCTGCTGCATAAAGCAGTTGCGACCTAATTAACAGAGGAAAACCAAAATTAGTCATCAAATAGTTGAAAGAATATATAAAGATCGAGCATCCCGCGACACTAGCACTAGCACTATTATAGCATCTAATGGAATTAGGGTACCTTATCATCTCTAACATCCCTGTTTTTGAGGATAAAAAGCATTCTGGATCGGTGGCGGTGACCAAGAATATGAATAATAGTGATATATAACCGTTTCCTTAATTCTTAACATTATTGTATCATATATGATCGTTTGTGAAATAAATGGTTGTATCAAGATTCGAGACAAACATGTCAAAACCAAATCAGATATAGATAGAACAACAACGTAATCCAACTGTGAATGTGAATGCTTTAATTAGCAATATACTGACATTGTTAGACAAGAGATATAATCATCAAATTAATTATCAAATAATGCTTACCAGTGACCATGTAATTTACATATATGTATATATATATATATATTGTTAGGAGAAGACACCCTAATTCCTAATCACGATAACAAACAAAAACTTGATTAATCAAACAATATTAATCAACTTATGATTAGAGAATAGATCTCCTCTTACCAAATGCAATAAATAATAAACAATGCGCAAATATAAAACAAATAATACTATGATACAACATGGAAACCCCAATACAGGAAGAACCATGGGAACAATAACACACAATTTCTTCCACTATTAAAAATAATGAGATTATAAGTTTGTTCTTCATTAGATCTGTTTAGTGGATCATTCAATCATCACCACAAATGATGGATCTCTATTTCATCACCATGACGGTGGATTTATGTTTCTTCATCAAACCGGTGGATCTCACAAAGCTTCACCACAAATGGAGGATTACAAAACAGGTGTAAACCATCAAATTTTTTGTAACTCTTACAAAATAATCCTGGAATTAAAATACCAAATTGAAACCTTAAAAGCCGACCCAAGTTAAAACCAAACCCTAAACAATATCAAATACGAAATTTCATGGCTTTAAGAAAAGAGAAACTTCAAAAACAAAAATAGAAATTCAATAATCATTCGACTCAAAACCCGAACATGAGACAATTCATTTATCTGATCCCTAACACATAAATGGAGATGGAATATCCAAATAATATTCAACAACAAAATTATAGAACCTTAAGCCTTTCGATTAATTCTGAAATTAAAAAAAAATCTAAATTAATACCGAAAGTCAAACTGAGTCAATCATGCAACCCTAGACTCGATTAAACAATCCCAGTAACTGAAAAATATTAAATAAATCATAAAGATAAAGTAAAATTTAAATTTTGAACGGAAAATATAACAAGACCAAAAACCCCAAAATTTTATGATCTTACGAATAAATCAAAAAATCGGAAGTCAAATCGCAACCCTAAAAGTCAACAAAGTCTACAACAAACCTTAGTGGTTAAATTTGACAATCCCGCGCTCTTAAACCCTAAACAACATAATCAAGATAATTGTGGATAATAGTTTGTAATAATATAGGGAAGCTTAAAAATATCATATTCGCTAATTTTTAGTTTATTTCGGATCCAAACGGGATCAGTCTTCGAAAATCATGCCTTAGTATATCGGATGGTAAAAATATTTCAATAACACTGCTAGACTCATAATAATGTAAAGAATCCAAAAATATCAGTTTCATAATTTTTCGGTGACTAAAAATATCAGATATTGCATTTATATGTGTATTTTCTTTACTATCGGTATTTTATTTGTCAAGTCTACTATTCATAGTACTATTTCTACTATTCATTACTGTTCATCTATTTCTACTTTTTCTTCCTACCTACTCTTACTGCCTATATATCTATTTTCTTACAATTTACATTTCCAATACTATTTATGTCTTTCATATCTTACATATTATTAAATTTTATTACAAAACAAAACAAAGTATACTCTCTCTCCTCCCTATGTGTACCGTCGACCACCATCCTCTCTCTCTCTTAATTTCTTTTTCTTTTTTAATTTATTTTATTACATCAAAATTTCCTCCACATTTATCTATAAATACCCCATTTTCCCTCCACTTCTTTCATACATTCATTTACCATAACAAAACTCTCCCAAAATCACTTCTCAAATCCTCTCTCCAAAAATCTCTTTTCACTTTTCTAAATTTCCCACTTTTCATCCACTCATACTACAAATACATCTCTTTAACTACTACCTACATATTACTATAACCATCTCTTTCTTCAACAAAATACATTACTTTAGGTAAAACCTATCATATTTATTTTTCATGTCATATAACTTAACATGACCTTAGTGTGTGTTTCCTAAAACTTATAAGGTTATGGAAGCAACAATATGTTCATATTTTGTTCTCGTTCATGCCTAAAGTTCCTTTATGTTGTTATTGTTATTATGCTGCTATATTGATATTGTTGTCATTACTCCTAATCTAACTTTATATATTATTATTTATATGTATATTTATATTTCTTAGAGCCTAAATGCTCACTAACTTTTACTAACTTGCTTTTATCATTATTATTGCTTTTTTTTTTTTCTTTTGGGACTAGTCTATTTTTAGTCACGGGTTGCTTTGATGAAGCTAAGGCTCCCAATACTTGATCAGGTTACCTTGATGAAGCTAAGTTTCTTAATACTTGATCTTATTATTTTGCTTATTTTTGCTTCTTATAATCTTTCCAATATTATTATGTGATATTTTCATCTTTCCGTACTACATAATTATGTGCATGCATCATTATAATGATATTATCTCAACAAATTAAAGTGGAATTCTCTTTAATAAAGGAAAATGGAACCAAACTCTTTTATTATCTAACTTTGAACTTAAATAAAGATTTTATCATAAAAAACATGAAAAGTAATTTTTATAAATTCTTTAAAAATTTAGACAAACCCATCGTAAATTTCATTCAATGACAATAACAATGATTTTCACCAAATAAATTAACTAAGAAAATAAATACTATCTTTTTATGATGAGTAACATAAAATTTATTAAAACTTAGTGTTAATAACTCTTTGATATTCAATTTTTTCATAAAAACTTAATTATAGGATTTTTTTCTAACTTTATAATAAAAACCAAGAAATAGGCTAGTTTTCAAAGTTAAGATAAAATCAACTCACTAAGTTAAAATCTACTTAGAAGTAAAATCGGTATACAACTCAAGAAACCAAGTTTTACGAAGCGACATCCATTTTTTTTTTTAGGGAATTAAGGAAATACAAATAACATTTATAATGACTAGACACCCCTTATAACAAACTAAAATTTTTCAAATGAAGGTCCATGTATGGAAAAATCATGAATTAATAAAGAAATATGTAAGCATAAAGATTTAGAATAAGTCACTTACAAAGTTTTCTTATATCCTAAAACTTGAAACCTCTTTATACAACTTGAAATGGTTTTTCCTCATAACCACATAAAGGTTCATATTTTTAAAAACAATTAGTTAAAATAGTTTAATATGAAAATAAAACATTCATGGGCTCAAAATAAATATGAAATTATGATTTTCTTTAATCAAGTTTCATACTTACAAAATCTAAAAATTAGAATTTTGTTTAAAGAGTCAAAATTAGAAACTTCTTTAAAAAGAAATACAATTGAGTTTTTATATCACAAATAGGGAAAACAATGTTTTATAAAAATAAATTGTTGAATGTGAATTTGTGAACAATATAAAACCTATAAGGATTTTAAAAATATATATATTGAATTATGACATTCTTGTTACTAAGTCACAAATTTACAAAATAACAAATTAATCACAAGTCAAGAATGACCCTTCCCAAAACTCTATCTTCACAAAATTATTTACAAACTTTATTTGAGGCAACATCACTAAAATCATCAATATAATATGAGTTTATATATATATATATATATACATATATTCAAATGATTTTTCAATCATATAAATATTTATATTTTTGCTTAAGGATTTTTTGGATAAAGAAAAGTTTGACAAAATCGTGTTTTGAGGAATTGGAAATTCATAATGATTATGTACCCTACCATTTCCCAACCCAAATGGTTTTTTTATGATAAAAATAACCTTAGAAATGGATAGATCATTTCAAGTAGGTAGAAACAACATATAATATGCCAAATTCCGAGTTAAAATGAGCAAGTTATGACCATTTTATGTCGGAATTTCATTCTATGCGATTTTGATGAATATAGTGAAATAGAATTAGAAAGTTTAATTAGAACTTTCGTGAAATACTCATCTTGGTTTTTTTTTTTTTTTTTTGTCTACGTGACGAGAAATACGGGATTTCCCTACATGAGGATTGCTACGACTAAGAAGATTGCGACATAGACGAGTGAGTTTCTCTTACGTTTTATATATTCTCGTATGTGCTTGTAAAATAAAGCACTAGATGTTAGGAAAAGATAAAAATTGATATGCATGCGGTTATCATGGGAGCTATGTATATGATTCCTTATGTGTGATGATTAAACGATAAGTATATTGGAGTTCAATTGGTTGATTGATATAAATTGTCTTCATGTATATTGTCGTGTGTGCAAATATTGATTGATCGCCTTAAATGAATTAATGTCAGATTGGAAATCCCTTAAACTAATTGCTTATGCATATCACTTAGAATATCATTTCGCATTTTGCTACTACTCCTCAGCGTGGGATCGGAAAGGTAAGCTGCTTAACTACATCTTGAGAAATTAGGACGTTTGGGGAATACTGCCTCAAGGTGTAGCTGAGCCCGATCGATCACTCTAGGTAAGGAAAGTCTGAGGACTAGTAGCACAGTTCATTATAACCCTAAGACGCGTGCAAAATTTCAAGGAGGTTGTTAATGACCCATTCAAATCATTCCCCAACTACCGAATGGAGGAGTAAATCCATTCTACATACGAAACCGAATAATTGTATGTATTGTTCGATCATATGGTTGTTGCATAGCATATGCTTACTTAATGAACTTGTTTGATTGCTTTGTTATGAGTACATTTTTGTGTAAGGAATATCTCACTAAGCTAGTTATACTTATTCCCCTAATAGATTTATGATGTTGCACGGTTATTGTTTTTGTACTTGAGACTACCATGACCGTCTGGGTAGAACCTAATTTTTAGGGAGCTTTTGGAGAATTATTTGAAGATTTTAGATTAGATTTCCTTCATAAATCTTTTAGTTTTAGTTATTTGATTTATTAAGAGTATGTTATTATGGGGGTTTATTAGGGGAATGCCCTGTAGAAGTTGCAAAACCTTATATTTTGATGAATCATAATAGTATTGCTTTGATTGTTCCACTACCATTATCATAAAATGCATAACTCCACGACCTTCCTTTGTTGTGAATGTACCCTTGTACCAATATGAAAGCTTTCGAGTGACTAAGGTAGTCATTCTCAAGTTTTAATATTATGTACGGTAGGCTGTTACGTTTAGGATACCCGTTGGGGCATAACAACAGGAAGAAGTTATCTTCCTCCAGAGTTTCTCTCTCTAGGATTCCTCTCTTTTCTCTCTCTAAAATTTCCTTCTAGGCCTGAGAAGAGACACACATTCATTCCCTACAAACCTTAGGACAAATAAGAAGAATATATATACAACACAAAGGGAAAACCAACAGACACACATAAGCTAGCTTGTGTAAATTCAAAGCTGGTGGTGTAGGGGTGGTGTAGAAAATTCGGCGCTGTAAACCCCTAAATTTTTTCGATACTCTTAAAGTTACATACTGAAACTAAAACCTAAAAAGCGACCAAAGTTAAAACCAAGTTCTAAATAAGATCAAATACGGAATTTATTAACCTTAAGAATGAGAGGACCTTCAAAAACAAAATGGGAAATCCAATAATCGTTCGATTTAAAATCCATTAGTGAAACAATTCCTCTATCTGATCCCTAACACGTAAATCGAGACGATATATCCAAATAACACTCAATGAAAAAAACTAAAACTTTAGACCCTTTGGTGAATTTTAGAATAAAAAAAATTCAATGACCACCAAAAGTCAAACAAAGTCAACCCATAACCCTAAAATTGATTAAACAATTTCGAGAATTGTTAAATACTAAATAAATCATAAAAATAAAGTAAAAACTTAAATTTTGAATAAAAAATATGAAACAATCATAAATCCTATAATCTTGCGAATAAAACTTAAAAGTTGGAAGTCAACAGAAACCATAAAGTCAACAAGTCTATAACAAACCCTGATGGATTTAGATCCAGCAATCCCGCGCTCTAAATCTTAGAATAATAAAATTGAGATAATCGTAGACTATATTCCACAATTATATAATAAAGCCTAAAAAGATTAGATTAGTAAAAACTTTTATCGTTCTAAACCCGAACAGATCAGTTTTGGAAAAACGTGTCCTAGGCTTAGGATAGTAAAAATATTATGATAACACCGCTAGACTCATAATAATATGACGATTGCAAAAATATCAATTTTAGAAATTTTCGATAACTAAAAATACCAGATATAGAATTTTTAAGCTTATTTTTTTTACTATCGCTAATTTATTTGTCTTGTTTACTATTCAATGTACTATTTTTACTATTCACATATCTCTACGTAATCGTACTACCTATTCTTACAACCTATAAACCTATTTTTTATATTTACTTTTCCAATATTATTTTTTACTTAGCTTTTCTTACACTTTACTTATTTTTTTTTACTAAAATTAATTTTTTATCACATCTTCTCTCTCTCCCCCCTCCCTTTGCTGTCCACATTCTCTCTCTCTTCCCTCAATTTCTTTTTTTTTTAATTTATTTAATTAACTCATAATTCCCTCCACATTTATCTATAAATACTCATTCCCTCCTTCATTCCTTACACACTTTTCTTTTACCATAACAAAACCCTACCAAAATCATTTCTCAACTTCTCTCTCTAATTTTTCTCTTCCAAAATTTTCTTCCCAACTCTCTTTTCTCTCTCTAATTTGATTAGCCATTGTCTCCTATGCATAGGAATTATATCTAGCGTTAAGCTACTTTTCCATTTCTTTTATCTTTTAATTGTGTCGTCAACATAACTAGAGGTTGACGTCCTATTTCCTTTTCATCCTGAAGTGTCTATCTGTTCTAGTACATTCATCATTCTTAATGGTTCCCTATCTTCAAGGTTTGATTAAAGTTTTCTAACACATTATCCTCATCACCCGTGGATCTTGGTCTATCATCATAAGATATAAATCTCACTGAATATGTGACATCTGGGTTTGGGTACATCAAACTTCTTATAGGAACTCTTTGCGTTTCACTTGATGTTCTTGATTACATTCCATTCTTCTCCTTCTAAAGAAGAAGAATCTATTTCCATTAGCTCTATCATTTTTATTCTTTTTGTTGCCATTGCATCTATAATTCCTTTTATATCAAACTTATAAGATATTTTATTATTATTTGTTGTTTTACAAATAAAGCCAATATCTATAAGTAATTTTTCACTTATGTGATCCTCATATTCTTTGCTTTGAAGTCTTATTTTAATATTATTAAGATTGTTTATGGATACCATAAAATTAAGTACACAATAAAACAGTCATTTTTCACTGTTGAAATCTATTTCTATGGTTGCAAATATAGCCTTTCTTTTATCACAATTCCATGATTTATCCATTAACATTAACAAAACCTTTCCTCCTATCTTTTCTCTTGTTAATCCTCTAATTCCTATAACTATTAACCTAAGATGGACTAAAGTTTTGCCTGACTTTTTCAACTGCTTAAAGATTTCTTTGTGACTAATCTTATATTTAATGGTCTTGTTGTGACTAAAATCTTTTATTTCCTATTTGACCTAAACAATCCTATTCTCTAACTTAATATTCCTGTTTAGTATAATCTTCTGGGATTTAAAAGAGTAATAACATGATTTGAATAAATCTCTACATCCCTATCTATCTCTACTACTTCTTCCAAATGTATCAAATGATCTCCCTGTCTTCTCCTTCTAATGTTTATTATATCTAATATTCCTACTCTAGAGGTTGTTTCCATAGAACTTGTACTAGGTCTTGGAGATTGTAAAATATGAGATTCTCTAGAAAATGGTCGGAATCTATCTAAAAGCCTTGTATTATCTTGCTTGTCATACCTATCACTTTGCATGCTATTTTTTTCTTCACTTTTTTCTATAACCCAAGTTTCTTGTGGTTCTTGAAACATGTTCATTTTGAAACAGACTTCCACTCTCCTTTCATAAAATAAGCCTCGGGTTTATTTATTTTTCTTTCAAACCATACCCTTTCTAGTCTACCTATTATTTCGTCTAACTCCTTTTGGTAACTATTTCCTTCTATGCTTTCTCCTTTCAAAGCTTCTTTCTTTAATTTTTCTAGGTTATAACTTAAATTGTTGACCTTTTGGTGAAGATTAATCGATAATGCTATAATTGTATTATTTTGTCTAATTATTGTCCTTATAATATCATTTACTGATTCTATATTTCCAGAAAACCCTTTATGTGGTTGTGCAAATTGCTTTTATCTTCTAAGGCAAATATGTAGCCTTCATTTGCATCTAAGCCCCTATGATTGGTCATTCTAAGAATATCTTCTTTATTTCTTGTACCATTCCTTCTGTACATTTTCCTAATTCAACTAAACTTTTAGCTTCTTTCTTTAATTCCTTTATCACTAGTTGTTTGTTATTTCTTACTTTGCCTTTTGTGTCTGCCTAATAGCCTTTATATGTTCTAACTGCCTTAATTTCTTTTCTATATCATCCATGTTTGCTTTATATAATCTATCTTTTCTATTATCTCCATTACTTGTTTATCTTTCCTTGTCATCCATTTTCCTAAAAAGTTGTGAGCCTTATACCAAGTGTCTAAATCCTTTGAATAGTTGTACTAAAAGATATAATTAAGTCTATGATTTTATTTAATTTCTCGTGATGTAAATGCAACAAATGCAATGAATGCTTAAAATAAAAAAGATGAGAAAACTATTATCTCCTACTTATCCTATTATGCTCTTAATTTCCAAATTTTGCCAATCAAGTTTCTTAATCATGAAGTTTTGTTCTTGGTAATATGCAAGGATCTATTAACCTAACTTGGTTTAGCTGCTTTCTAATCTATTTATATCTTCCTTGTCCTTTAAATCCATGAGGTACTTTTCAAAACCTTCTTTGAGATGAACATGCAACCTATCATTTGCTAGAAACCTGTGGATATGTACAATTTCCTCACCTACTTCTTTAACTTTTCATTTAAATGTGTGAGATTAATTTCTATTTCTAAACCTAATTCTTTGATATAACCTTCAACCTTTTGCAGATTTAAAATTCCAAATTATCTACTGCCTGTAGGAAATCATAAAGCTTTTTAACATAATTGCTGCTTCTTATGACTCTATCAAAACTTGTGCTCATACTGTCATACTTGTTACCAAGCCTTCATGATAGTTTATCCTTTGCTTACACTTCCTATATCCTTTTTTATTTGGCTTATTAATTGAAGAGTTGTTTTGCGGCTTTTTTAAATATCCCTTTGCTTCTGATTCTGTTTGGAATTTTGCCTTTTCTAATATCCTTTCAATTCTTTTTATATCTCATTTCTAATGATCTAAATCTCTTATACTATAATTTATATAATTTTTTAACCTTTTATTCTTAGGTGATTATCTTTTATATAGTTAACATAACCATGCATTGTACCATCATACTAATCATTAACCCTTCATAATATTCTATTAATCCTTCATAATAAATCATTTCTCTATTCCTTGTAATGATTACTCCTCTATGTGCGTGTGTCTTATTTGTTCAGAACTTTGAAGTCATGTGGGTATATAGTCCTTTTTGGTTGTATTTTTAGCCTTTTCTTTTCCTTTTCCAACCTTTCTACGTCTCTTGTTACATATTCTACAAATCTTTTATATCCTTTAACTATTGTCTTATATCTTTTGATGTACTCTATGTATCTAAATGTCATAATCTTCAATCATTAAATGTTGTCAAGGATTTATTACCAAATCTATTATATCAACTATGATATCTAATATTTCAGCTGTAAACCCGTCAATTTTAGGGCAAAAATTAGAGTAATATAACCCTACTCAAATCAAACCTCAAAAGTCAATAATAATTAAGACATACTAGTTGTTTTAACTCCAGCAATCCCGCACTTGAAACTTAAGAATAATAGAAATGAGATAATAGTGGATTATAGTTCAAAATAATATAGAATAGCCGAAAAAGATCAGATGCGTCAAAAATTTGATTGTTTCGGGTCTAAATAGGATCAGTTCTTGAAAATTGTGTCTCGATTCTCAGATAGTAAAAATATTATAGAAATCAATATAGATTCGTAATTTCATAAGGATTCCTAAAATATCAGTTTCGTAATTTTTCAGTATCTAAAAATATAAGATATAGCGTTTTTACGCATATTTTCTTTACTACCGATATTTTATTTGTCTTATCTACTATTTATTTACTATTCACTACTATTCATTACTATTCTTCTATCTCTACTTTTTCTTACAACCTATACACTCATCTCTTACATTTTCTTTTCTCATAAAACTTTATACGTAACTTCTCTTACACTTTAATTGCTTTTCATTATAAAAATATAATTTTTAATCAACACCCTCTCTTTCTTTCTCAGTCACTTCAACCTCCCTCTCTCTACATCTATATTTTTTTCTTTTTAATTAATTTTATTACATTTAATTTCCCTCCATATTTCTCTACAAATATCACCTCTCCCCATTTCTTTCACACCTCTCATTTACAGAACAATATTCTCTCAAAATCTCTCCATAAATCTCTCTAACAGTTCTCTCTCAAAACTCTCTTCTTTTCTTTCTAGAAAAGAAATTCACCTACTTGTTCTTCCATCAAGTTTAGGTAAAAGTCTTAAACCCTCTCCTATCTTTCATGAAACATAACATAAACACTTTGTGTGTTATGATTTCTAAAACCTCATGAGCATTATGCAAGGGGAGAAATCATCGAAACAACAACTTATTCATATCATTGCTCAAAACTGTGATTGCCTATGTTGTTATTATGTTCATATTTTGTTTATACTCTAATCTAACTTCCTATATGTATTATGTAAAGTATATGTATATTTATGTTTTTAGAGCCTAAAAGCTCACTAACATAACATCTTATTATACTTTTATTATTATGCTCTTACTATTCTTATTCTTGGTTATTGCTCATAATAATAAGACCAGTCATCTTTTAATCTTAGAGTTATCCTCATCAAGTCAAAACATGTTTCGAGACTTATTCATAATCTACGTCTCGGTAACCTTGTACATGATTTAAGACTCTAATTTTTTTTCTTTTTCTTTCTTTTTCTTATTTGCTATATTTTATGTGTAATAGCCATGCTTTTATTCCCAATATCATATTATATATATAAGTGATTATAGTTGCTTATTAAAATAGATAAATAAAATGTATATATTTTAGTAGTGTAGAATAATTATGCTTGCATTAGTATAATAAATACTTAATATTAATTTACATATTGATGTTATATATGGAATGAGTAATATTAGATATATATATATATATATATATATTTCAAATAGTGTAGCAGATTTTTTTTTAGGAAACCAAAAGCTAAGCAAATGCTTTTATTTTACTTAAATTAATAACATTAATTAACTTTAATTAAAAGCTACTTTATGACTGTTTTTGGGCTACCTTAAAAGTCAATTTTTGGATAAATATTAAGCCAAAAATACCCCAATTTTCGTCCAAAATCAAACCACCCTCAAAACAACCTTCCAAACAAGCACAAAACCCATTATTTTCTCTTCCAAAGCCACCCCAACTTCAAGACCAAAGTGCACATCCAAATTCTTGCAAGTTGGCCACCAAAAGATCATTCTAAAGCCTTGAAAACCAAGCCCAAATATTTGAGGTAAGTTTGAGTTATTTTTTATGCAAGTTTCATAGTGTAGAGTTTGTTAAATGTGAATTTGATATGTATATATGTGTTGGTGATGTGTTGATGAAGGTTTGGTCTACCAAATGAAGTATAATATATGCATGTGTAGTAGTTGAAGTGTGAGAATGAAAATGGAATAATGTATGAGTGGTGTAGTAAGGGTAAAGTGAAGTTGAGCTTGTTGAAAGTTGTGTTGATTTGGGGGTGGAGATTAAAGTGAAATGATGTTGTTTAATGAGTTGGAAATGTATAATAGATGATGTGGAGTTCATATATCAAGTTATAGAGAGCTAAGAAAGTGTTTTGGTTGAAGTTAAAAATGTTAAAGTTGAAAAAAATTTTGTAAAACTGTCAAACACCTACAAACGGCCCCATTTGGGGGGGGTGTTTGTCGCAAACGGCCTCGCAAACGGCCCCGTTTGTAAGGGTGTTGCGCTCACGGATCAAAACTTCATTTTCCCTAAGAGCAAACGGCCTCCCAAACGGCCCCATTTGCAAGGGCGTTGCGGTCTCGAATCAAAATTTCATTTTCCTTGAGTGCAAACGGTCTCCCAAACCGCCCCGTTTGCTAGGGCGTTTCGCTCTCGGATATTTTTCCCTGTTGCGATGCTGTTTTGTAAATTAGTCATAACTTTTTCATCCGACCTCCGATTGATGTGATTCAAATTGCGTTGGAAAGATTAAAAAGAATCTACAAATGTTTTAAGTTTTCACAAATTTTAAGAGTAACAATGCTTAAATTTTAGTTGTTTTTAATTGATACACTTTTCAAACAAGATTTAAAACATCTTTTTGGTTGTTAAAAGTTCTCCCAAGCTTGATAATTGATCATTTAAGTATTTGTTGAGTATTGTAATAATATGATGATCTAAATACTATGTGATGATGTTGTAATGATTTATTTGAATTTCTTTGGATGATTATACTTGAGATTTGATGAATACATATACTTGAACTAAGTGTGAGTTTGTAATTACTTCTTTTTACAGTGAGTGATCCCCTTTCGGTTATTCCCATTGATTCTCGAGCTAGTACAGGTATGCAGTAACTTGTTTGTTCTTTGCTTAGGATAGGCATATCTTTAATAAATTTTAATATAGAAAAACTTAAATCTTTGTTTGAATTGGATGTCTCTTACGCTATTTAAATCCGTGTCTAGCCTAGATGGCAGATCGGTATCCGGTTCGGGGAGTAGCACCTTGCTTAGATTGGGGGCACGGTAGATTAGGCGCTTAGGCCACCCCTGTCTTTTGATAAGACTTTCCTAAGTGGTATGACGGGTAACTGATGGGAAAATGGTATCGGTGTAACGTTTGCTTAAGCTTAGAATGAAATAATATGATTTAGTTCAAATGTTTATGGGAACAGTTGGACTAAGTGATGTTATGGACTAAGATAAGGGAAGTTGTGTAACAGCTGTTAACCCCAGATGAAGTTATTTTCTCTTTTATGGATATATCATCAAGGAGATATAAGTATCCGAGCTGCTTATATCAACCCCCTGAGCGTCGTGATTGTTACTCAGGACCCCCAAATATCCTTATTGTTCGGAGTTTGAATACTCCAGTGATATTTGATTAATTAAAGATTATCTAATGTATGATTGTCACATTGCATTATAGTTTAAGATCATGTGAGCCATTACGCATTTGTTTTTGTTACTTGTGTACTGGGCCTCTAGCTCATATTTTATCCTTTTCAGGTATGGATGACGAATTCTATACGAGTATGGGATTTGGATCGGATTTTGAGGAGTTCTTAGATGATTGGGAGGAGTAGAGACGACCTTGACGTTGTTGGAACCCTTATGTAATAGAATAGTTATATGTACATATATGCTTTGAAAACTCATGTATTAGTTAATAGGATTTTTATTATCTTTTGATGTATTTTGTAAATGGCTTGTTTACGAGCCTTGTTTGTAATGTATGTATGTATGTATGTATGTATGTATGTATGGTTGTATTATATACTATTAGTAATAAAGTTTATTCTTATAAGATATTGAGGCAAATAACTATCCAAATTGATCATGGATTACAACCTTACATATAATACTGCAGATTATATGTGGTTGGGGAACTGGGTTTGCCTATTTTTAAATATAGAGGTAAATCCGGGGCCTTACATTATGAGACTGGATGAATTACAAGTCTTGGGAAGCATTGAATAAAAATCTAAGACTTCTACAATTTCTTTCTTTTTCTTTTCTTTAAGCTTTCTTATGCTTTTCTTTTCTCTTTATGAAACTTGTCTATTCTAAGTTCAAGGAAGCCTTGATGCAACTAAGACTTCCTAATACTTGATTTACATATACATTTATTTAATTATATGTCTTTTATCCTCTGTATGAATTATTTCATCATACCACATAGCTACAAGTTCATGTTTATGTATAATCATAATGTTTTTGTCTTAATATAATTTTCAAAAGAATAAAAAGTAATTCTTTTCTTTTATAAACAGTAAGAGTAAACTCTCTATAAAAATAATTCTTAACACTTAGAAGAAAACTTCTATTAAAACTTAGGATCATGATTCAACAACATCCTTTTCAAAATATTAATAGGTTCATTCTAAATTTTAATAACTCATTATTATGCAAGTTCTCTAAAACTGATGATGTTGGTTCAATTTCAATCATTTCAAAATGTTAAATAATTTGTTGTTAAATTTAATGTTGATAATTCTTTTTTATGCAAATTTTCTTAAAAACTTATTTAGATGGTTATACCAACACTTGATAGACACTAAGAATAGAATAAATTTTTCAAGACAAGTTAAAATCAACTCATTAGTTTAAAGACGCACTTAGAAAATAAAAATTTTCCAACAACCTAAAGAATCAAGCTTTTAAATTTTAAGATTATTTCATGAAGTTATGAAAATATAGTTATAGAAAACACTTAAAATATTAGTTCCTTCTAACAACTTAAAAAAAAACTTTGTAAAACTTCATTTTTCCAACTTCTAGAATAAAGTGTTTTGTGAAAAATCTTTATTGAGATAATATCACTAATATCATGCATATAATATGAGTCTATGTATATATATTTTAAAGGATTTTTCAACTATACAAATATCTTTGTGTTTGCTATGGAATTTTTGGAGGAAATAGAACTTAGAAAATAATGCTTTGAAGGTTGGAATTTTCATGCCAAATTTGTACTAAACCGTTTTTCAACCCAAAGGGCTTTAAATGTCAAAAATAATATTAGAAATAGATAGATACTTTTGAGTAGGTAGAAAACAACTTCTTATATGCGAACCTTTGAGTTAAAATGAGTAAGTTATGACTATTTTAAATTAGAATTTCTACAAGTTTGATTTTTACCGCAACTAGAAAATAGTTAGCAAATTTAAGTAGAAATTCTATAGAATACTCATTTTTGTTATTGCTTTTGTATAGGTAAAGAGGAGGACGATACTTTCTATTCAGAAGGCTACTTTGACTACGCGAGCTACCACTAAGACATGACTAAGTAAGTTTACTTCATCTATTTTTTATACTCATGATTGTGCTTGTAGTTTAATGACACTAGATGTAGAGAAAGATAAAATTGGGAAGTGCATGTGAATTATAATTTTGATGAATTTATACTAAGCATATCGAGTCTTAGATTGCCTATAATCAAATGGGTGCTTTATTAGCATGTTAGAGTATTTGAAATTGTATGATCACCCTTAAGACATTACAATTATATGCCAAAAGCCTAATAAATTAATTCATTCACTTTGCATGGTTCGTCTCGTTGCATTTGCTATTAAACATTTGGTGGGATAAGTATATAATAGTGGTGGTTGACATAACTGGTAGTATCTGCATGTAGTGAGTAGTAGTCAAGATGATCTATAAGTGGCGAGTACTAACCGATATCATCTACATGTTTTAGTGGCGAGTAATAGCTCGTAAGAACTATAAAATCCATTTACGAAAGTTTTGGCCGTGATTGGCAGGCATACCTAACCCTGAATAAATGACATAAATTCATTCAACATATGGTTCCCAAAAAACCATATGTCTTATTTGCTTATGTGTTTGATGCATATCATATGTTTGTTTAATTATAATTTGTTTGACGTTTGGTTCGAGTATGATAACCCAAGAATATTCTTACTAAGCTAGTGAAGCTTATACCCCTACAGACTTTTGTTTTCACAGGAATATCTTTTACTCTACCTAAGGTCACCTTATATTCAGGTAAGACCATGCATTTGTGAAGCTTTTTGGGGAAATTCGATTGAAGGCTTTAGATAGAAATTCCCTTAAAATCTTTTGACTATAGAAATTTATGTATATAAGAATTAAGTTGTATTGTGGATCCTTGGCAAATA
Organism: Combretum micranthum; assembly: GCA_024138025.1. NCBI lineage: Eukaryota > Viridiplantae > Streptophyta > Magnoliopsida > Myrtales > Combretaceae > Combretum > Combretum micranthum. Next base: position 302,395 of record JAMXBD010000122.1, on the reverse strand, counting down.
TATTGGGGGAATGCCCCTAAGTTTATGTAAATACCTTATTATGATTAATCTGGTGGATGTATGTTATTTAGTTCTTGTATGTTTTATATTATTGCTTAAACTACATATCCCATTAGTGTCTCCTATGATGTGTTAGACGCCTTACATATAATATCGAGTTTTTCACATGACTAAGGTAGTTATTCTTTAGTCTTAATATTGTATGTGGTAGACCGGTACCTTTTAGGGTTTGACATGAGCAACTATATTTATTATAAAAAGATATTAAATAAACATAACATTTAATGCCATATTATCCCTATGAACCTTATTATATTATTCTTGTAAACCTTTATTTTTCTCTTTGTTTTTTTCATAGTTACTAAGAAAATCACTATACATCCTTGTCCTTTATGGAATACTTATAAAGTTCCTGTTCCTTAGAGTTGGATCTTCGAAATGTAATTTTAAATACTTTCTAGCTGTTCTATGTAGCGTTGTGTTCTTCTTATAATATTTCTTAACCTTTTAACTTTCTTTCCTTGTTTTTTTATGTATTCTTTAATAAACAACATTCATAAAAACCATTCATAATCAAACATATTATTTAAGATTTCCTCAACAAAATATGTTTCTTCTATTACAAATACATATATATATATATATATATATGCATAAAAGTCTTAAGATATAAGCTGGATAATCATAATAAGTTACCATAAGTAACCTAAATCTCTACATTCAAAACATATACAGTCATGTATCTCATAAATATTTATTATAACTTTTCTCTTTATGTTTTATACTAATATCTTCGTAACATATTTGAACATGTACATTTTAAACCCATATTCTTTATAATAATATATTAAACTGGATAAATAGATGATAATAATAACAAGGTAAAGAAAACTTATATTAAATGGCAAGATAAATAGGACATCAAAGAAAACTTATTTCTTTTATCTTCTTAATTGTGTCATCAACACAATTAGAGGTTAAAGTCCTATTTCCTTTCCATTCTAAAGTGTCTATCGGTTCTAGCACATTCATCTTGTTTTCCTGACATCTGTCTAGCTCAATTAACTGCAATTTCAATATTATTGAAACCTCTCAATGAAGGATTTAGGTAGTCTGTAATTTGATTTTGAACATCATTCCAATAGTAAAAGTCCCCTCATAAGTGTCCTTAAGCAACTCTATACAGTTGATATTTACTTTTAATTTCTCCTTGTGTTCCTTGTGACAATTCATATTCCTGGGCCTTTTCATATAACATGTTTCCTGTGTACCTTTGACACTGTGTTTCTATTTGGTTAAAGTATCTAGCTAGAGCACAACAAATTACATATTTAAATTTTTCCTAACTAGTAAAAAAACCATGCACCATCTATTAGAGCAATATGTGTTTCTTCCTTAACAATAATTGTGGGGGTGCAACTTAGATTGAAAAGTATATAGTTATTACTATTAAATTAAAACTTGAATTAGGAAAGAAAATATTCATCATTATTGAATTGCCAAGAAAAACTTAATAAATATATGTATATATAATATATATCTATTTATAAGTATACAATCAATAAAAATATTCTATAGAGACTAATGATTATGATTAACGTAAAATATATAAATAAGTTTAAACTACTAAAAAAATGAATATAATAAACTTTGAAAATTTGTTTTACTTAAAAATTATAAAAAAAATTCAAAATCTTAAGTATCTAATATTGCAAAGATTTTTTTTTTAAAATGTTTCAAAATCATGTCTTTACCAATATGATAGTTACTTAAAACAAGGTTTAATAAAACTAAAATAAATATTTCTACATTATTATTATTAGTACTACTACTACTAGTAGACAACATCAATGTTTAGTTTTTATAGAAATAATAATATATCAAATAGGAAAAAAAAGTTGATTGAATAAAAGATAAAAATTATAATTATAAAATACTTAGTTATCTATCATTATAGTTAAAATACTTAATTATTGAAGGCATTAGTCTTGCAGCCTCTTGCTTCATCTTCCCTTGTTTCACCGTTGGCCATATTGCCAACATTTTTCCACATATTTACTTCCTTTATTTTTTGCTTAGAAAATAAAATTAAGATGTCGCCAAAAATAAAGCCCATATGAAATTGTTTTGCACCTAATGTAATCATATCATAATATTTTGTAAGTTGTATGATTTATGTAAGATGGATATTAACATTATAATTAATAAAAATAGGTAGATTCATAGATGAGAGAGAGAAAGATTTTGTGCGAGGAAATTATATGATTACCGATCCCCAAAAAGAAATTACATAAATAAATATTATATAAAATTAATTATCAAAATACCAATACAAAATCATGTGTGGTAGAAGCGATTTATGTGTTTTGATAATTTACACATGAATCGTCATTATGACATACGATTCATGTGTACATACAAATTGTAGAGGCGATTTACATATAATATACATGAGCTCCAATTCCTAAGGGCAATTCTCGTACAAGATGTGATTCACGGAATCCAAAACTTTAAAAGTGTACTTGTAGCTAAATCACATCCCTTAAAAGCCATTCACTTAAATTATACATAAATTACCTATTGTAGGTGCGATTTAGTACTGTACAACTTTTAGCTAAATTGCATCTACAACGAGCGATCGTGTATAAGAAAGTGAATCGCATGTTTTACATAAGATTTTGCATCAATATTTATGTAATTTTTTATCTATAATTTTCTAGAAGATCGGTATACATGTGTTTCACCCGAGTTTATGCAGTAACAATCTTATTAAAAAGTGTAATTTGTATTATTGGAATTGAAGTCCTAAATAATATGTGATAAAAAATTATGGAATTTTTCACAGAGTCGAATAACTATCTTAATTACATCTAGGTTGTTAGACTTTTCCTAACTTAATTACATCTAGTTTGTAAGACTTGAATAAACTATAACCCAAAAAGCTTTGAATCAAACGGTCAAATTAGAATTTTTTTTTTATAACATCATTTATATTTTAGAGGCATGTGTGTAAAATATTGAATTCAACTGATTTATACATATACTCAAATAAATTTAAACTTAAACCATTAACTAGCAAACACATACCGACGTTGCATATGCAACATTATGAACATGGTCAAAGTAAAATGTCCAAATTGATTAAAGAAAGAAAAAACTGAAAACAAATACAAATAATATATTAATAATCTAAAAAATACTTTAAAAAATGAAATTGTAATAATACATTGTAAATATATTTGTTAAATACATTAAAAAAAGAAGAAATTTGCTAATCATATTTGCTTTGCTTCATCCAATAAATCCTATAAAAATTAAATAACGAATATATTAATTAGAGATTTGTACACATAAAAGTAAAACGTTTTACCATAAAACATGGTTAATCTAGTCATGCAGGTGTGTGAAAATTGAGTTCAACAAAGTAAAATGCTTAATTGAAAAATGAAAAAAAGAAGTAGCAAATATGTACCTAGGCTGAATGTATGTTGAAAATTAATATAAATCGTCACTAGTTATGGAATGAGAGAAGTGTGAAAATAGATTATCAATTATGCAATCTATAATGTAGATCTTGTACTTGAAATAAAAAAAAAGAATGAAATAAAATTATAGTGTTCATGACAAGTACGCTAGTGATTTTACTGTCGTACACCTAATTTTATTTCAACAGTTATTTTTAAAAGATTGCAACTTTTGATGAATTTCTTAAAGGGTTTTATTTGTTTAGATTGCATCCATTCATGACAATGATTCAGTTAATTAATAACTAATCAATTTTAAACTCAAAGGATGTGACCCATGTCTAAACAATATGATTGTGGTTTGATACTTGAATATTTGCTAATCAAGTATCAAGAATTAGTTATATCCTGAGAGAATTCTGCATTCAAATCCCACAGCAAACTTAGTGTGAGACGTAAATTCTCTAAGGAAAGCGATTTCGTTCGTGCCTCTAAGTCTATCTTTATTTGTAGTTTCATCAAACCAAATTTACAATCTCCTACGAATTATTTATTTTCACTAACCATACTTTTTCTTAACAAGAACACACACATATATACTTAAATGGTTATATGTCTAATGACTTATATTAATTTGTCATTCATATCAAGTCGAATTTCATCTTAAAGTTGCTTCCAAAAATAATTCTCTGACGCTACATTTTTATGTTTGTTCTAGAATAGTTGCTTCTGATACATATTTCTCTTACAATTGCTACAATATTCATCCTCACAGTCTTCTCCTCTTCTATTAGTCATTCTGATCTCAACATCTCAAATCTCATTTTTCAATTTTTTTTTAGCCATACTCTATCTTGAATTTTGATGCATATTATTTTATCGAAACTTATATATCTGTTTGGATTGTATGTTTTTCATCTGTATCTGTATCTGTATCTTTTTTAAAATGATATGTGTAAATATATCCAATTTACATCTAAATTTTATCTATATTTGTTCTATTTGATCTTTTGATGAGAACTGTCAACTTTTTTTTATTTATATCTATTTCTTGATAAATAATTTGTTAGCAAAAAGTTTGAAAAAGTGTCTGTATCTGCCGGAAAAAAAGCCAAAACAAACAGACCCTAAGTTATTGTTCTCACCTTATATCAAGTCAAGTAAGGAAAAAATGGATCCTTTTGTTCATAATTGTGCTTATTCTGAATATCCATCATCATTTTTTTTTTTTTTGCTAAACATTTACACACAAAGAAAATATAAAAAATATATATCCATTTTTTAAAGTAAGGTCTATATAATAATGAGTAATATATATATACATATATATATATATAATATTCACCATTAACAATTTAACATGACAAAGGATATACCGCATAGCATGTGATTATGATGTAGACTTAAGTAAATGCTAAACCTTGATTTTACTATGCATCCATGCAAACATTTTTAAAAAGAGAAAACACACTATATACAGATGAAATAAAAGTGTTAAAGAATAATTCTCTTATTTATCAGGTTTTTATTTATTTTTTTGTCAAAGCTTATTTATCAGGTTTGACTTTAGTCTATTTTACTCTAGAATTATTTGGCAAGTCATTTTCCTATTAGGCTATAAATCATTACCAAATTAATAAACTCATTTGCAGGTTCTTATAAAAGTGTTAATATTGAAGTTACTTATTATTGAAAAAATAATAAATTATAGTATTGGATTATTTAATACGGGAATTTTTTTTAACTTTATACTATTTAATGATAAGAAAGGTTATGGAAACTTAAACAGTCTAAAATACCGAAAAATGTAGCTAAAATACATTCATTGTTAAAAAGAACATATGTCTAAGGAATCCTAAATTTTGAAAAGCACCTAACTGCCTTTTGGCATTCGAAAACATCCATCTCATGCTTCTATAGTTGAAGTTCCCATCCTATACCATTACCTCATGAGAATACCTTGTTAGAGAAACACAAATCTTTAAAATAAGAAATTATAAATTAAATTAGGTAATGACATCACAAAATAACATAAGCAAATTCTCTTTTGATAACGAACATTTTGAGCCAGAAACCATAATCAAACAACTATATCAACTACTCGTAATTAATTTGGGTAATATTGTTACTAGCAATGGCATTGATGGTGGGGAAAATGGACGAATAACATTGATTTAAAACATGTTTTCCTATTTTCAAAACCATGATCCCTGTTGTTGGAATACTAAAATTGCATAAATCAACAAATCTCTTCAAGAAAAACCTAGAAATTATTTATTATGTTTTCAGAGGAATACTTTAAAAAATTAAAAAGAAGTGTAAATCAGTGACATCATCCTAATAGTAAAATTTATAAAGAAAATGAAAATAATGAAAACAAATATACAATACATACCTTTTTCATGTTGAGTGCCAGAACCGCATCACACTTTCAAAACTCTAGTACTTTAGCAATTGTAGCAAGAACATAAAAAATTAGCAATAAAAAGAAACCCTAAACATGATAATAGCAAGTGATGGTTTAATATTGCAATTAATACCTTTAAAATTTTGGTAAATTATATCATAGGGTCACAAAGTTTGAGGGCGGCGGTCAAGATTTATATGATCATTCCATATATCCTAATAGTCTATTAATTTCAAGGTTTATATGATCATTCCATATATCATAAATAGCAATTGATGGTTACTATTGAAATTAAGACCTTTAAAATTTGGAAAATTACATCGGAATGTCATAATATTTAAGGGTAAACTCATTTAAGGTCATCAATTAAGATCACCATTGACACGTATTATAGCATGACAAATCTTCTAAGTTTTGGTTAAATTTATATCCTATTGATACGTGTCAATAGTGACCTGAATTGACTTACTTCTTTAAATATTGCTTACTCTCAAATACTATGACCTTCTAGTATAATTTAGTTTATGTATTTCAATGTTTCCAAATATACCAAACATATATTTCATAAGAAACTAAATGCATCCAATCCATGGAGGCATTAGACACGTGTTATAACATGATAGATCTTTTGAGTTTTAGTTAAATTTATCTCCTATTGATACGTGTCAATAATGACCTAAATTGACTTACTACTTTAGACGTTGTGACCTCAAATATACCACTTGAAATATTGTGACCTTAAATGAGTTTACTCTCAAATAGTGTGACCATTATGATATAATTTAGTTTATGTATTTCAATATTTCCAAATGTACAAGATATATATTTCATAAGAAACTAAGTGCATCCAATCCATGGAAGGACTAGACACTCCTCACATTATGATTATGCCCTTTATGGGATCTTCTTTATTTAAGTGGAATTCTTTGAAAGTTAAGATTCTCACATAATGATACTAAGAAGCAACTCTTTTTTTTTTTTTTAATCTTTCGTGTTGTTTTCGTTTAAAATCATATTGTAGGTTTGAAAAAAAAATATAAATAATTTATATGATCCAATATTTTCAAAAGTCAATATTTAACCACTAAAATGTTAATGTGGCTACTATGGCCACTGAAGTTTTAAATCCAACTAACATCGACATAATAAGTAAATTTATGTTAATGACACGTAATATGCTGGGTTAGTGATGGAGGAAACGATAGAATTAAGAAAATTTTAAAAAGAAAGAAGGAAAGAAAGAAAATCAAACTTGAGAATTTTTGGATATTGAAATAAGTAATTGTTTGCTTTTGGTTCTAAGGTGGTAAAGGAAGAGAAAGTGAATCAAAAGTAAGGATAATTGTCTAGGTTCTTCGTGTGATTAAGGATTGTCAAGGAGGTTTGAAGAGTATAGAAAAGGAGAGATGCAATGAAGGCATAATTTTTAGAAATAAGATCCATTCGATATTAATTATTTCATAGTATATGTTGTGTACATATTGTAAAAAATATTAACAAAGCTTTGGTTATACTCTCCTAAATATGGATGGTAATTGTTTTAAAAGTTATTATTTTCTTACCAAAATTTATATAAAATTATATTATTTCATCTTATTATAAACCAATAATCACTAATTAAAACGTTTTCTATAGGATAATAACTTAACAAGAATGTGGTCAATAGAACAGCTTTAAATGTACAAACAAAACACCTTACAATAATAACGACAATTACATCACCTTAATTCCTATCAAATGACTAGCCATGTGAACTGTGAAGTGCGAGCGGGACACATTTGCATCCTCCTCCACATCCAATACCTACACATGACAATAAATTGGAACATTAATTAGCATGGAGACTACACAAGGTACACAATTTTAATAATACTTGAACAATAATGCAACATAAAAGAGCTGGTTCCAATTATGGTAAAAAAAATGGGTGGTCATTGTACGTCTCTTTTTTTTTTTTTTTGGGGCAACACCCTCCATATAGGATTGTAGGATTATGGTGTTCCAAATATCAGAATATAATAAACATAATAACATAGCACTATGATTATTCATAGATATTTCATCTTAGATTGAATTCCCAAAATTGTTAGTGCCAAAACATGCACCACTCTAGTCATTTCCTTACTCTTCCATTGCAGCTTCACCATATTGCTTATCTACAATATTCCTTACATTTTTTAAAAGAGAAAAAAAAATGTAAAGATTCAAATGAAACATTATATTTGGTAATGCAATCAATGGCCTTCTTGGAATTAGACAATATTAAGCAATTAAGCAGGCTATTATCCTCCAGAAATTGAAGTGCCCAATAGATAATCCAAAGGTATGCTTCCAAAGGTGAGACAACATATAGGTTTAATGAAACCCCCAAATAGTAGCCATTACTGTCAATGGCAATACCGGCTTTAGCCACAACACAAATGCCATGTTCTCTTTAGTAGCTCCATCACAATAAAATGCAAAGACCATCACCTATTATAACCAGAGTTATGTTAAAGTCATTCATTGAAGCTAGTTTTCAATGTCGTCTATATGTATCCTAATATTCAAGTGCTATAGCCTTTAGCTATTGAATACAATTCAAGTTGTGTGTGAGGTGTTATTGAACATGCATTGATTTCTTTCTTTCTTTCTAGAGTTCCCATAGATAGAACAAAATATTGCATTGCCAAGGACTTCTACTATCATTATTTCTAGAAGGTGGAAAAACTGCAATCTTTTTACATCTAGTAACAAAAAAAAAGGAGGTAAAAAGAGGAAAACTTCTCAATAAAATCTATTATGATTTGTCTTTATATTGCTCTCGTCTAGTGATAGTCTAGTCCATAAATAAACGTTTGATTGTTACCTCTTCCTTCTGCACCACAAAAGACACACTTCCTTCCAATAATCATCACATGATAAACAAGGATATCTCTCATATGCAAGCATTAGCTAGACAACACCAAACAAAGTTTTTCATTTTATGGTTACACGATAACTTCCATATCTACCCTGAATTTTGTAACATTTGCGAACTTGAAAATTCCTCTTGACATGGAACCTGGTATGCAAATTTAGTGGAAAATCAATTGCTTAAGCCATGCTTCTAAGAAATGACATCCTCAGCAAAGAATGTAAGCCAAGAAGAGCAGATCCTAGCAAATTGTTAATGTGACTATCAACTGGATAGCCAATTAAGTCCTCTCTCAATTCATTTATATCAATCCAAGCATAAGCTAAAATTGTCTTATGCGCTTGTTCTCCCATAGGATCAAAAGAGTAAGATATCAAGAAACTAATTAATTGATCATAAGAAAATTTACTTTCCATTTCTTGGTCATATGATGCAATGTGACTCTAACCATTTCTCCATTTTTAATGCATGATAGATTGTGGTTGAAACAAATTTGTTCATGCCCTACATATTATATCATCTTTGCCTTTGATGTTTTAAATCAACCAAATTTACCCATACTACCTCCTTTTGTTCACAATTTCTTCACCAATCTTGCTAAATAAGCCATGTTTCTTCTTTGCAAGTCCTATATCCCCACTCCTCCCATACTCTTTGGAATAGCTGCTTGATTCTAATTCATACTGTGAAATTTTTTTTTTCCTATTAGAGAAACCTTAAAAGAAGTCCTAGATAATTTGTTCAATCTTCTGTAGCAGACCTTACAAGCAAAGATGCAGATTGCATGTAATAGCTAAGTGTACCTCCAATCACAGATTTAATTAAGATATGGAGACCAACCATGCTTAGCTTTTCAGCCAGATAATTTTTTTTAGATCTTCTATGAAATTGCATCTAGGTCTCCCTTCCCTCAAGTTTATTTTTATTAATAATAGGGAATACTAAATACTTTTTAGGGTAGACACTTTCTCGAAATCTTGTAATCTTAGAAACGTCATTTTTGAGTTGGGTTTGGACATTAGCAGAGAAAATGATTCGAGATTCATCTACATACCATTTTACTAGACAACTTTCCAAAACATGATAAGAGCATTTTAATTTTCAACAGTACCTTATCTAAACAAATGTAGGTTGTCAACAAAAAACAAATGAAATCTCCACATCACAATGTCTCATTTTAATTGGTTTCCATAAACCAATATCCACTAAACGCACAATCCACTGGTGTCACGCCCCAAAGTGTGCCCTACACGTGACAGTCCGCCACACTCAACATTTAATCTCAAGTAAGACAACCTTAGTCTCCCCATGAGTTTAAACATCGAGTGTAAGGCTCGCTCTCAACGATTATAGATCATACTTTGCTTCGTAGTAGCTTTAAGAAATATACACAGCATCAAGAATGTAAATCATAACCGTCTTACAGAGAATTATTCTATTACATGATCTAGGGGCATACCCCGATAGCGTCAGTTACCAATTCTCACATCCACACCTTTCCTTACATTAACCTTTAAATACCGGTTCGGGAAAACAGGATTAGAGTCCGTTTCTAATCTTTAGGCCCCGGCCTCATCAAAAGCTCCTTAGTATCTAAGAGCCATACCTGTGTCCACGGTCCTTGGAGAAAGCCAAAGGTACTCGTACTGCAATAGGAAAACTATAGGGTATAAGCTACACTAGCTTAGTGAGTGGAACTTCCGAATTACAATTAACACAACACATTCAACCAAGTAATTAAGCAACCAAGTGAATGCATCAACAAGTGAGTTTAGCAAACATATGACCAACCAGAAATCATATGTGGATGGACTTGCGCCCTCCATCCCGGGTTAGCAGATTAACGAATCCTGCGGTACTACGTCGTTTAAGCTCACGGTCAACTGAACATAAATTCGTTTTATGGATCACGATTAACCAACAAGTATTCGTTTTATGGATCACGATTAACCAACAAGTATTCGTTTTATGGATCACGAAAAACCAACCAATGCTAATGCTCCATCCCCATCGTGTTATGAATGAATCCAATTACAATTGAGTCAAATATTCATTAATTCAATTCTTTTAGGTGGCCAACAATTATTCGCAGACATTCAATATAACACACTAGATAATCAATCCATAGCTTAACACCCGGTTTCGATATTTCTTAAGGTTCATTTCACACATCAACAACAGACAATATATAATTCCCATATAACCCCATCATACATAATTTTCCTTTTTATCTTCACCTAACAACTAGTGCGACTATCATTACAATCACAAGTAATAATTGAAATCGGAAGAGGAACTCACTCGGCCATGGTACGCTGGTCTCTTAGTAACGATGGTCGGGTGATACGGTATTGTCGTACTCGGGTTTACCTACCAAATAAAAATAGCCTAATAAGAATCTCATCACTTTACTACTTCAAACTATGTATCTACACTACACAAAATCGGAATTCGCGCTAATTGCGGAAGTTCCAACTTAAAACGGCCATAACTTGGTCATTTTAACTCGGAATTTCGCAAATTTTATATCGATCTCTATCTACTTCAAAAGATATATCTATTTCTAGAATTATTTTCAAGTTTTGAAAGTAGTAAGGTCACGGAACAGTGGGATCAGTTCTGTTCTTCCCCTTTCTCAATTCCGAAAAATTGTTTTGCTTTTGATGAGAAATGTTCCTAGTTAATGATTCATGGATGAATGGTATAGAAATGAATTACTAACATGAATGCCATGTAATGAACTCAATATATACATGGTCATGATGATTTTTGATGATAAACCCCTAAGAACTCCTAATTGTTACAAAATTATATAAAGGTTATCTCTAACAAGGCTATTCTTCTCAACTTTACATTTCTTAGGGTTTCTTTGATTTTTATCCTTGAAATTCACTTGTTATCTAAATAAAAGTGAGTTTCTAATATCCATATAAATCATGACCTTCATTTATGCATAAAAATCCGCATTTTTCATTGAGTAAATATGTTTTTGAACAAGCTACTTGTAGAAATCCGAATTTTGTAAATTCCATTTCCTTGCATTTTCTTTATGAGAAAACTTGTTTAATGTATCAAAAATTGAAGTTCCAATATATCTATCATCTAAAGACTTCATTTAGCTCATAAAACATGCCATCTAAGCTTGGATTCTAAGTGTTCATGTAGGCACCATCCTAAATTACGAATTTTACTTCTAGTTACCATCTCAATGTTTTTCATTCTAACTTTACTACTTGTTTTACATTTTCCTCATGTCTAAACTCATCTAAACTTATGAAAATCATTCCTTCAAGATACCTATTGCACATATACCCTTCATTTTTCATATGAAATATGAGTTTAAAGATGGTTTTGGTGGTTTTTAAGGTGGAGTACTAAATCCATCCGAATTTCCAATAAATCATTTCTAACAAAACCTTTTCTTTTTCAATCTTCTTGCCTTCTACACATGGAGATCTACTATTTAACATATCTATACATAGACAAGGCTACACTTTTATGCTCATCCATGCATGAAAATCAAAATAATCATATGAACATGAATGTGGATGAAGATGTGAATGTCTAAACACTAGATCTACTAAATATCATGCATGATTCATGAGTCTCATGGTATGAACATGAATATTTATGCATGATCCCTACTTTACATGCATGAACATAACACTATCTTCAACAAAACTCATTTAAACTTTAGATCCACTTTTTGCGATGGCTTGAGATTCTTGTTTTAGTGTTTTCTCATCCCTAACATATGATCATTGGGATTAAATGTAGAAACACACAAGAATAGCTTTGCCATTGCAAGATCTAGGAAGAACAAAGCTTAAAATCATCACATTAATGGAGATTTGGAGTAGAAAAGAAGAAGATTTGAGCTTGAGTGTGGGTGGGAGAGAGGGAGGGGCTCACGGCATTATGGGAGGAGGAGGAGAGAGTTTTTCACCTTGATAAAAATTGGAAACAAGTGAAATGAAGAGAGAGAATGAACATTTAGTTTATATATTGGATGATTAGGGTTTTAGTTATTAAAATAAATGAAGAAAAGGCAAAAATGAGGGGGAAAGAAGGGGAGGGGCGCCGCCATATGGGGGGGGGGGGTGTGTGTGTGTTGAAATTTGAAAATTGTATTTTGTGTAATAAAATGTAATGTTTGTGTTAATTAATTAGGAAACAAAATTTCTTGGAAAAGAAAATTGTAATGAGTAGTTGTAAGGATGTAAGAATAGGGTATGGATAGTGTAGTGTAGGTTGTACTTGTGAATAGTAGACAAGACATCTACTTTACCGGTTGTAACGAAAACACGGGAAAAGCTATAACTGTAATTTTTATAGCTCGGAAAATTATAAAATTGATATTTTTGGAATCCTTATAAAATTACGGTTCTAATGAATATTCTAAACATTTTTCTGAATCCGTGGTCCGACACGCTTTTCCGTAAAGCTCGGAAAGCCCAAACTAAAAATTCCCGAATTTAAAACTTTCAAAGGTTTAAAAGCGCTTTAGAACAATAATTCATGTTCATTTACTTATAAAACTCCTTTCATTATGAAATCGAGGGAAAGCGGATCCAGGTTCCTAGGCTCCTTTCACTAAGCTGGAATCGGACCGATATGGGGTTTCGTTCTCCAGTTTCCAAAGTTCGTTCGATTGCTATCTGATCACTAGGAGAACTAGGGTACATCTTATAAGAAGAATAATAATAATAATAATAATAATAATAATTTAGGTGACTAATAATATTAAATTGTACTGGAAGACCTACTAACTATCGGTAGTAACGACCTACGATGAGATTTGTAAAATCAAATAATTCTAGCTATTTGAAAATCTGTAAAACTAATAACTTAGAGATCCTTTAGAAATATGAGTCTAATGGCATGGATAACATATTCTTAGCATTTCAATCCCGGAGCGCGTTTTTCGAAACTGGCACCTGATCAGATTGGAATAGGTCGGAATTTCATTGATCTCATCTTTTCAGAGTATCCTAGACTTAATACTACCCGATTACACCGTTTCCTCTCGTTCCAACTCCTGGGTTTAGGAATACGAGGTTGCTGGGTTTAGGTATGGAGCTCCTTGGGAGTTTTGGGGAATTAGGTTCCCTGGTTGACCTTCCGGTTTACCCCATTGCCAAAATAAAAACTAGTATTTTATACTTATATAGCTTGTCTGGTTGGTGAGACTTAATTTAAGGTCGATTTTGATAAGTGTTTAATATCTCACAACGTTCTCGGAATTCCTTTAGATTGAGTTTTATTCCCGAGGTTAATCACTATTCACTTCTTAACAGTTTGCTTTTAGGGCTCTGTTAAATCCGAATTTATAAGTTGGAGTTAAATAGAAAATTTGTCGTACTTAGAGGTTTCAGAGTAGAAGTATTTTAAGTTGCTATTTTATTTCTGAGACTTCTTATTTTTCTCACAATTCAAAATTTTCCGAATTCGTTCGGAGTTTGGGACTTATCAAAGTTCTGTTTTAATTCGGAGTGACTTTTAGGGTTTTATTTTCAAAGTTCCTCTTTAAAACTATTTACTGAAATTTTCCAGGGCTTACAACTGGCTAATCATTTCCGTTGCTAGAATAAATTAATGTGGTGATATAGGATCTCTTTGGTGCAATCCTCTTGAAGAATGGAAACGGCCAAAGGATAACCCTTAATCTGTTAGCACACTAACCTTAACAAAGTTTTTATAATGAAATCCCATTCAATTTCCACATCATCCAACCCTATTTCCCTTTCTTAAAGCTTAAGAATTTCATTAACTTCCAAAACACCAAAGCATTATCCCCTACACATTGTCCAGGGATAAAACTAGCTTGTGTTAGGTGAATAAGATCATCTAAATAAGGCTTTAGTTTACATACCAAAATTTTTTATAATGATCTTATAGATAGTACTTCATAAACTAATTAGTCTAAAATCATTCAAGGAATCCGAGTAGATCAATTTGATGATAACCTCACATAATTAAATTGATTTGATAATGCATCACACCACCATTGAATTTTGGAACCTCACACTTGATAGAGGCCATTTATTATACTCTATTAGGTGAAATTATGATCATTTATGCTCTACTTCCTGTTAAAATTGAAGATAATTGGTACTTAAATAGTAAACATATTCATTTCAGGCATAAATAAGGAAAACATCAACATTTGGATCAAATTTTACAAGGATTTGAAGTGAAAAATATCATCCAAGCAAGTTTACAACCATATCTAAGCAGGTCATCTTCTCTGATGTCATTAAGATGTCAAATATGGGCATAATCTACAAGAGAAGAGGAGAAAATCACACACAGAGAAGGTTATGTCCTATACTACGGCCGTACAAGAGGATGTGATCTCCTTGGGTTTATCCATCAGATCTACTATGGCCGTAAATAAAAATCTAGTTGCTGATCACTTATCAAGATTGGATAATCCACATTTGGTTGAGCTGCATGAAGAGGACATAAATGATAAGTTCCTGGACGAGATTTTGTTTTCCATATGTGTAATGAAGTACCATGGTATTCTTTGATTTGTTGACATAGCAAACTATCTAGTAGGGAAGGTCCTACCACACGACATGGACTATCATAAGAAGAAGAATTTCTTTTCGGAACTTAAGCATTATTTTTAGGAAAAACCTTTTCTATTTAAGGTTTGTGCTGACCAAGTCATAAGATGATGCATATCTCATGAGGAAAGACAAGAGATTCTGCTACATTGTCTTAGTGGTCCGACTGGAAGTCACTATATTGCACATAGAACCACTTAGAAGGTTTTAGAATCAAGCTTTTACTGGCCTATTATCTTTAAAGATTCTCACTCATTTGTTTTCTCTTATGACAGATGTCAGAGAGTGAGGAACATCTCCAAGAGGGATGAAATGCCACAAAAGTATATACTTGAATGTGAAATATTTGATGTATGCGGAATCGACTTTATGGGCCCATTTCCTAGTTTATATGGTAATAAGTATATATTGTTAGCTATGGATTACGTAAGCAAGTGGGTGGAAGCTCAAGCCTTACCCACAAATGATGTTTGGTTTGTGTCAAAATTCTTGAGAAGATTATTCTCTAGATTTAGTGCTCCCCGAGCACTCATAAGTGATCAAGGCACTCATTTTTGTAATTCCCAAATAGAAAAGGTTTTGAAGAAATATGGAGTTCATCATAGATTGGCCACCCCTTACCACACACAAACGAGTGGTCAGGTTAAAGTCTCAAACGGGGAGTTGAAATGAATATTAGAGAAAACGGTGGCCAACAATAGAAAGGATTGGAGTGATAAGTTAGATGACGCTTTATGGGCATATCGGACTGCTTTCAAAACACCATTGGAAACTACACCATATAGATTGGTGTATGGTATAGCATGCCACCTTCTAGTAGAAATAAAACATAAGGCATATTGGGTTTAAATGCTACAAATCTAGATTTTGAAGCGGCGGGTAAACATAAGCGTCTCCAATTGAATGAGTGGAGACAAATAGCATATGAAAACAACAAGATTTACAAGGAAAGAGTTAGAAAGCTTCATGATGCAAGAATCCGTCATCCAAGGCAATTCAAGGAAGGAGATTTGGTACTATTGTATAACTCTAGACTTAAACTATTTTCGAGAAAGCTCAAATCAAGATGGTCAGGTCCATTCATTGTCAAGAAAGTTTTTCCCTATGGAGCTATAGAACTGGAGCATCCAGATAAGGGAATTTTCAAGGTCAATGGAAAACGCCTTAAGCTATATTTTGGGATTCGAGAGGATTGGAAAGTGAAAGAGGAGTTCAAACTCCTAGAAGTTCAACTAACATTGTAGAATAACATCATGTCGAGCTAATAACGTTAGACAAGCACTTCATGGAAGGCAACCCATGTTTAGTTTAATTTTCCATTATTTTATTATGTTTTGTGGTGTACTTTTAAAAGACTCAGTATAATTTTTGTGTTAAGTAGAATTCAATTTATTATTTTATTTAATTTTATAGTTATATAATACATTTGGAGGAAGATCAAGGCATTATAGATCAAATGGAGGAGATAAATCAACCTATTTGTGGAGAATTTAAGTCAAAGGCATGGAAATAGAAGAAATCAGGATCAGAGAAGAATACGACCCAAATTATGCCTGTATCACATCAGCATAATAAATCAGGGAGATCCTCCTATTAGAAACGGGCATAACAAAGGTCGTATCCAGCAAAAAAAAGGCCGTAATATGGAAAAATCAAGGAATGCAAAATTCTTAGAGTATATTCCCATCTAAAAAATGGCCGTAACAAGAAAAACATAGAATATCCAAGAGGATTACGGTCCTAGTAATGGTTGTATTCCAGGTAAGTAGTTTTCCAACTTTTACGGTCCATGACACAGCCATAATAAGGGTCGTAACCCAACTCTATATAAGTGCAACACTATTTCTCTCTTCATTTTTAATTTTCCGCTCGTTTTCTCTCTAAACACTCTCTCTCACACTCTCGTTACACCCACACACATAAACTTTTCAAAATCATATTTTTAGGTATTGTTTGCATATATCCCCAATTTGGAGACATAAAGATGCACAATTTCAACACTCTATCTCTAATTTTTAAGGTTTCTTATATTTGTTGTAATATGATGGTTTTGTATGGATGTATGTTATTCTTAATGTTCGTATAGACAATCTATGTTTTCATTTTTTCATTTCACGCGAGAATTTTACCGATTGCAAAATAAACCCTAATTTTCTTTCAAATTAACGAGTGACAGATTTTAAGGCTTTTCAAAATTTCAAGTGGGGTTTTAATTTAGAGGCTAATTCATGAAGTTTGGAGATATTATATCATGTTTGAACAGGAGTTTAGTGCTCTAATAGCTTAACCCTTAATTTTTCACATAAACCCTAATTTCCAAAGAAAACCTTAGTTTTCAAAATTGGCGATTTTCAAATTTTTAGTATCTCAATGACACAAGAAACATGTGCTAAGGATTTTAATGACTCAAAAACAAGTTTTTAGAGTTACCCATTTATTTAGTCATCTTTAAGTTAATTTTTCATACATTGTGAAGGGCAATTGTGATTTTGGAGCATGTATTACTGGGTACCAAGAGTAATTAATGATTAATTTATGTAGATTTTTGTTCATTACTCGATTGTACATGTAATATACATACCATTAGAGTTTATGAGTGCTAGGTGCTATTACTCTTAAGAATTGGTTTTTAATTGACACGATATATTTTTCTTCTAGTAGATGGCACCCAAGAAGACTAGATCATAACCTAAAGGCACCAAACGATCCAGAGCAAGCGATCACCCCAGGGTATAAGGGGTGTTAGTTCTAGTAATGTGTTGAGGCCACCTACTGGAATGAATGAGAATCACCACCACCGGTTTACCCAACTGGCGAATGATAAGAAATTGGTTGGGAACATGATTATAGATGAGAAGGTTTTGAGAGATTATGGGATTTTAAATGCATTTGAAAGGCTACTTCCTGAAGGTCCTTGGCTGAATTTCTTTAGTATCAAAGAAAATATGTATAGGGAAGCTACTTTAGCATTCATGGCATCCTTTGAACTAAGGTTTTCAAGTATCCTCTTTGGTATTCATAACCATGTCACATTCTTTGCCTTTGGAAAGTATTATGACATGAGTATGATAGAATTCATTAAGGGAATGGGCATTTATATAGCTGATCAAATTAATTCCCTAGTTTCAAAGTCTTCTTGTGACCATTCCTAGAGAGGTTTCCTATGTTGAATTTTGGTATGAAGTATCTTAGGAAACTGCTTTTCAAGCTTGCAAAGCTCGGGGCTCGTCATTCAAGCTTTTAAGTCATCGTATCCTTCATTATATGCTGGTGAGGTCATTAAACCCAAGATTTGATAGCCCAAGAGTAGTGGTTGAGATGGACATCATCCCCCTCTACAACATCATAAAGTCATATCCTGTGAATGTTGGAGTTATTTTAGCATTTAGGTTTAGACACCAAGCATCTGATTCTAGCCTGACCATATATTCTGGACCACTTATCACTCGTGTTTTGAAAAATCTAAATATTTGGCCAAGGAATGAGCCAAGGGACCGCATTGGTGAGTCTTGTCCATTACCTACCACTCCTTTTAGTCAATGGAGGATCTCTAAAGTTGCAAATCCTGATATTGTTATAGAGGCACCAAGTGAGCTTAGTAGTGCACCATCCTCCAGCTCCACTTACTCTGTTGGAAATTTAGATAGATTAGAGCAAAGGATGGTCAGACAAAGAAGCCAAGAATACTTCTTTAAAAGGGAGAACAAGACAATGAAATAGCTCATTAGGGAAGGGTTCCATGCTGTATTTGAACATTTGAAGATTCCAGTCCCTTCTTGCTTCAAGGTCAGCCCAACTAGAGAGCATACCACCCCTTAGATACCCTCTAGTACTATACCTAGTGCTCGCACTGCTCCAGGGAGGATTTCTCCTCGAACATAAGAGCATAAAGTACATCCCACTCCCACTTATGAAGGAGCAAAAGAAGAAGAAGAAAGTGGGAGTGAGGAAGAGGAGAGTACTGACAACGAGGAGCCATAGCTCTAGTACCGATCCACCCATAGGAAAGAGTAGTTCCTCCACAACAGTCGACTATTGTAGCACCAGCTCCTCAGCAAACCCCAGCACAAACTTAGATTGAGTAAGAGGATAATAGCAGTGGTAGTACTAAAACGGGATCTGATGATGATGATGAGGAGAGTGAGAAAGAGACATATAAGGAAGAAAAGAAAGGGAAAGCAGAAGCTGCTAAAGAGAGTGATGATAGTGGTAGCAGTAGCAACGAGAGTGAGGGGGATCCACATAATTGATCTGGCGGATTCCATTTTCTTTTCATTTTATTTTCTTTTTGGAGCTGGTTGACCTTATGACAATTGTCAAACCTGAAGAAACTCTAATTTTTATTATATCACTATTATGTTTTTGTTGTTATTTGTTTGGTTTTATCTATGTTGTTGCAAGAAAGAAAAAAAAATGAATGATGGACAATGGAAACATGGAATAGGATATGGAAGATGTATGGAGCTTTCGAACTTCAATAGGGTAGTTTCAGTTTTCTTTTCTTTTGAATTTTAATTTTTGTTCTTTTTCCTTTTAATTTTGTCTTAAGACACTGGGGACAATGTCTATCTAAAGTGTGGGGAAGGGAACTTATATATGGAGTATGGTTGTGATCTCTTTATCAAAATTCTCCTCAGTTAAGCATGTTTTAGGAAAAACTTATATGATGTGAGGTTATTAAGAATTGTCATTCTAATATCTCTCACATTAAGTAACTATGTGGCTATTTTTTAATGTTCTAATTCTTTACTTGTTTGTACTTCCATTAATATGTTAAAGTTACATGGTAGAATTTGAATGATGTATTTTTATTTGTTATTTAACTAGGAATTTAGTATTGGATCAATATAAGGCTCTAAGTAAGGGTTAATTGGTGAATATCTTTAAACTTAACTTATTGTATAAGTCTTCATTCGATTATCTTGTAAGACCAATTCCTTCCATTAGAACAACACAATTAAACTCACTAGAGTACAATCGTTAAAAAAGAAGAAAAAGAAAAAAAGAAGTGAGTTAAGGATGTGGGGTTCGATGGGGTCCTTTTAAAACCTAGTTACCTAACGTCTTTCGGCCTGGGATAAACCAACTAAGGAAATATCCTTAACAAAATAATTAAAGTTCAGAGAGTTTCGTATCTTGAGTGATTAAGTCCGTGGGATGCCCTGAAAGGAGAATAACATCTGTTAACTTGGATAACGAACCCAAGATTATCGGCTAAAAGCTTGCTACATGGGTTATGAGATTCATCACAAAATGAACATTTAAATAAAAGGGCTAAGGGTGTATGGATTATTATTTGATATGAATTGGACTTTATGGATGATTGATGGTTTCCTATGCATTTATGTTAAGTAATTAACATTAACTAATTTTCTTTTACTTGGAGAACTTGCGTCTGACTGTTATATGTGAATTCTTATTTAAATGATGAAGGTAAAGGCTGGATTATTTAGATCAGCCTTCAAATTTTAGCAAAATTTTTGGATAGACTTGTCTTAGCAGTCAGGAAGGACAATAGTTCATATTGTAAAGTCACTTAGGTAAATTTTTTAAAGTTAATGAGAGATATATATTTATCATACAGGAATGCCTTGTATGAGTAGTTTAATATCTTTAGGTGAATTTTCTATTTATACATTTATCAGTTTGTTTGCTTGAGGGTAAGCAAAGCTTAAGTGTGGGGAAGTTTGATAGGGACCGTTTACTATACTCAATTAGGTGAAACTATGATCATTTATGCTCTATTTCCAATTTAAATTGAAGATAATTGGTACTTAAATGGTAAATATATTCATTTCAAGCATAAATAAGGCAAACATCAACATTTGAATCAAATTTTACAAGGATTTGAAGTGAAAAATATCATCCAAGCAAGTTTACAGCTATATCTAAGCAGGTGATCTTCTCTTATGTCATTAAGATGTCAAATACGGGCGTAATCTACAAGAGAAGAGGGGAAAGTCACACACAGAGAAGGTTACGTCCTACACTATTGCTGTACTATTGGATGTGATCTCCTTAGGTTTATCCATCCGATCTATTATGGCCGTAAATAAAAGAAGATGTGAGATAATAGTGGAGATTACGGCCTCCACTACGGCCGTAACATACAGGGAAGATGACAGCAACAGCCCTAGACAAAAGTAATTATGTGTAGCCACATGTAAGAAATCATTTCGAGGAAATAACAGCCTCTACTATGGCTGTAATCTACCTTGGAAAATCAATTCCGAGGGTATGAAGGCCGGTGTTACGGCTGTTATGGCAGTTATAATTTGAATATTTTCGCACCATTTCGAAATTCAAGTGTCTATTTGAAGAGGAATGAAGCCCAACTGACACCTATCTTCGTCCATCAGATGTATTGAATGGAGGCAACATATAAATAGTCGTCCTAACCAATACAATATATCAATCATTGTAATAGATAATTTTTTTTTTACCATTTTACACACATCATTGAGATTTTCTCTCTTGTAACCATCTGTAAATATTTTACCCATTATCATTGTACTCGTGTATTTTATTTTTTTGTACAAGATCTTGAAGTGTTTTCCAATCTTTAAGGGTTCTTTTCTTATTATTTCTTCTTATTTTCCCCAATATCTATTGTTTTATTTACGTTATGTGTGAATAAATTATTAGGGCTTGTGTAGCCATATGTTAAGATGCATTCCAATGAATTGAACGCCTAATATTGTAGGATTTTCTAATCTCTATAGTGCATCAATACATTCTAATTTTAAGTAGTGCATGATTTAGGATTAGATCAGATTTCCATGGATATGATTAAGAAGCCTACCCGTGGAATAGATCTAAACCATAGAGAAAGATTGCCCATGATGCCTAGAGATAGGGTTGTGGAATCTTTAGCATGTAATTGGATAATTATATTAAGATCACGTTTGTATGCAATTTTAGTCGGCTATTAACTAGGAAGAGATTCCAGTTGATGCGACTAGGATTAGAGTTCAATAGACTCAAGAGAGACATCGAATTAATAATTGAAATCCCATAGTTAGGAATGAATAAATAACTAATGAATTTGTAGTACATGTTAACTAATCGATGAAGCGAGTATGAATTGTTAATTGTTTAAGTTAAACTTAATTGTTAATTCATGTTATAACATAGCTTTAGTTGATATTTATTTAGTTATTTAAATCTTAAAATACTGATTTGATTTAATTTGCTAGATAGTAACTAAGAGAGTGAGTAATAGTACTTATCGACGACTCTGAGGGATACGACCCTGTAATCTATTCCTATACTACAATTGACAGGTGCACTTACCTAGCGTTGACCAGATTATAGAAGAAAATTATAGGTTATTAATTTATTAAATTCAGTCAAGAAATAAATGCACACCAACACTGCATAGTTTTTTTAATGGAATCACAATATTAATAACTAGCATATATCCACAATGCTACGCATGTAGGATAAAAAAGTTAGAATGGTTTTTGTTATGGAGAATAAAGAGAGAGAGGAGTAGCATTGAGATGGTAGGACTGTGGGAGAAGAGAGAGAGAGGAGAGAGAGAAAATCATACCAATTCTAAGAATAAATAAATAATACAACTATTCAATCAATATCTCATATATACTCCACATCTAAATCTTTCACAAGCTTTGCTTATTTCTACATAAAATAATTTTTGATATTCTAAAAGATTAAAAGGATTTGATATCTATAAATAAATTCTAATACTCTAAAAGACTTAAAGGATTTGGTATCTACAAGTAGATAACAATCCATTTTTTTTTCTTTTATTTTCCTTTGATCCGTGATGATTTGATCTTTGCAGTAGAGTATAGTAGCTTTGCCTGGTTGTTGTCTTTCTTCTTTTAGATTATTTCAACAACTTCTTGTACTTTTTCCATAAAGGAGTTACGATCTAAAAAAGGAAATCCAAAATCAAATCAGCCATGAATAATTTAAAGAGTAAGAGGATCCCTCAATAGTTGCTAGTAGGTACTTATCACCTACAACACCCCTATTTTTAAGGATAAACGCATTTATAGACCCAACCAAGGATATGAATAGAAACATGTAACATTTTCTTCTTAACATTATGATCTATTGTAATATAAAATGATTATATTGACAAGCATGAATAACAACCCGATTGGAATTGGTTAGCATTAGCAACATCTAACATTTTTAAACAGGATATAAAAACTCATCATGTTATCAAATAACGCTGAAACTTCAAGAAATTAACCATGTAATATATATAAATTATATATGTATAATTTTCCTTCCACCTTCATAAGCATAGAGAATATAATATACTAATATCATATCAAGCATAGAGAATATAATATACTTAACAATGTTGATATGATATTAGTATCGCTATTGATAATGAAATCCAAAATTTATGCATAATTTGATATTAGATAGAGAGGATGTAGGTTAGGTATTACTAACTTTGAATGGATGAGAAATAAATGCAGAAGAGCTTGTCCATCAATTTGCCATCAGCAACAAAGTCGGGGCATGCCATACACAGGATTTATCATTCCTAGAATATTCTTAAACATTCATGCTCCCACCAACTACCCAATAAAATACCAAAAACATTGTCGTCGTCATCATCAATCAAAATATCACAAACAAACCAAAAATGCTATGCTGAAAACTTAAAAAAAAAAAAAAAAAACCAAGGTGATTGGCATATATCTTGAAAGTTTGAGATAGTTTCATTACAAGGCGGACCTTTCTAGCATCATTATGCCTTAAGAGCTTCACTGTACCTGCTCCCCTTTCCTTTTATTGATTCCCATCCCTATCGAATTTGTACAACTTTGCTTTTCTACATTTACATTCCAAACACAAAACTCAAAACTTCTCTCACATCTAGCCACCTTTAACACTTAAACATGATTAATTAATTAATTTTTCCATAAAAATATTCACTAGTAAAAATTCGCTTCACATGCTACATCAAGGCAAGACTCACCTCATTAATAAGGCATGAGGAAAAACTTGTCTCATAAATTCAAATTATTGAGGCCAATTTTTCTTTATAGTTTTTTCTATAAATACCCAAGCCCCTCTCTCTCCTCCTTGCTCATTTCCACCCTCGCATAGGTTGTAAATTTATTTAATATTATTCTATAATATTAATTTATTTTAATATTTCTAGGTAATTTTGCATTAAGGCTATTATCGAATGTGTTTATTTATGCATTCTTGCCTATAAGGTTAGTAAGAAATTATTTATATTATTTCGTTTGCTATAAAATATGATTACTATTTTATTATGACTATTGTATAGTTGTAAATGTTTAATATGTAAATATATGTATTTAATTGTGTTTTTTTATTTGTCTAAATTATTTTACTTAGATATTAATGTTTATTATATGTCATGTATAGTTAAATAATTATTCATGAAGTTATAGTTGTATATTTTTTAATTGCTATGATCGACATATATATATTTGTATGTGAATTTTTTATACATAATATGTCATACATTTAAATGGTATTAAGTAATTATTGTCTTGTTATATTTTGTAAGTTAATTATAGTATATAGTATTAGGTGATTACTGTTTCATGCAGTAGATGCTAATAATGTAGTGAGTTATAGATTGTAATGACATATATAAAGTCACAAATGTTTATTAAATAATAATAAGGCAGATGGATTGATAAGACGTGTGATTACAACATATTAATATAGGATGCCAGAACGTACTTGGCACAAGACCTGTGATTTAACATCACCGGATTATAGAAAATGGGGTCAGGGAATTTTTACAAGCTACAATAAATCATAATAATGCGGATGGATTGACAAGATGTCCATGTAGAGACTCTCTTAACTCAGAATGGCAATCTATTCAGATTATTGAGTTCTATCTCATAACAAGGGAATGGCATAGCCATACTCAATATGGACTTTTCATGGTGAGGAGTTAGATGATGAAGACAAGGTAGCGAATGCAAATTAGAGTATTCTGAATGGAAGAGAACCTTTGAAGACCAAGCTAATTATCAAATGTTGGAGGATCTAGCCGATAATATGAGTGACCCTAAGAAAGAAGAAATCGATAGTGGAGAGCAAAGCTCTAAAAACAATGTAAATCGGTAGACAAGAATGTTCGAAAGTGAAAAAGGTCCTATGTCCAAGTTGTATGGAGTTTTCAGTGCTGTTTACTGTTCTCCAAATGTTGACTCTGAAAGTTTATGGGAAACATTACGTGAAATCCTTTAACAATTGGCTTGGTTTCATAAAGAGTTTGTTACTAAAAGGAAATTTGTTGCCATCATCATACCATAATGCTCAAAAGATGCTAAGATAGTTGGGAATGGATGCTAACACTACACATGCTTGTAAGAATGACTGTATTCTTTTTCGGAAAAAATATAAAGATCTTGACTATTGTCCAATACATGGAGAGGAAAGGTGAAACATCATTCGAAAGAGTAAAAGACTGTACTTGTTAAGGTATTCTGTCATTTCATAATAATTTCACGACTACAACAGTTGTTCATGTGTAAGAAGATGGCCCCCACAGATGAGGTGGCATAAGGAAAGTTATGTTAGTGAAGAAGGAGTGCTGAAGCATCTTGTGGACTCCGACCAGTGGAAGGGTCTAGATATCAAATACCCTTAGTTTGCTTCGGACCCTCGGAATGTAAGATTAGGACTTGTTACCGATGGTTTCAATCCTTATGCAAATATAAGTACAACATATATCATATAGCTAGTAATTTTGTTTGTTTACAATGTTCAGCTATGGAGATGCACGGATGAGCCATACTTAACGGTGTCACTTTTAATACATGGGCCTAGATCTCTGAGTAAAGATATTGATTTGTACTTGCAGCCTTTAGTGGAAGAGTTGGAAAAGTTGTGGTCGAAATGTGTAAGAACGTTGGATGTGGTAAAATGTCAGTCATTTTTTATGCATTGGGTGTTGTTGTGGACAATCAATGACCTTTCAACTTATGGTGACATTTTTGGTTAGACGACCAAAGGATATAAGGCTTGTCCTATATGTAATATAGACTGCACAAGTGACCATGCAAATCATATGTTTCATTAAATGGGTCATAAATGATTCTTGCCACTTATGTAACTCCCCAGAACTCTACCCAATGAGGCATTATCTGCTTTAATCGCACGATATACAGTTTTGTCATTAGGTGCTAGCGCTTTCCATGAAGTTATCTATCCTAAGATTATTCTGCCCAAAGCACACTTAACTTTAAAGTTTCGATGAACTATAAGTCATTACATCAAAAGGTACCCCTATAATTAGAGTTTCATCATCTATATTTGAGGAATATCACATATTCCTTCGCTTATAGAAATGACGTCTCTGTTAGTCTCATTATACCAGTCCAGAACCATACCAGGCTAGGAGGACTTCTCCACTTCCAGGTGGTAAACTACTCTGATACCACCCATAACACATCGAAACTCCGCCTATCAAGGTATTGTCTGCTTTGGCCACGTACCGCTCGGTTTGTCCGTTTTAGTGCCAACACTTCTAAGGAAATCACCTATCCTAGGATTGCTTTGCCAAAGCACGCTTAACTTTAGAGTTCCAACGAACTCTAAGCCATTACACCAAAAGACACCTCTATGATTTAAGTTCCACTATGTATATTTGAGGAGCACCATAATTTAGGCATCAATGGCACCATGACAAAAAGGCTTTTGATAGCACGGTTAAAACATGGCCACAATTGAGGGAGTCCACTAGTGAATATATATTGGCTCGGTTGAGTAAGTATAAGCATGTTTTCTTTAAGAGGACGCAAGAAAGATTTCATCAGTGGACTGAAGAAGATGGTATAAATTGGTTTAAAAAATAAGTTCTTTTCGAACTACCCTATTGGCAACAATTGCATATTCGCTACAACCTTGATATGATGCACATCAAGAAGAATATATGTGATAATTTGGTTGGGACTATTTTTGATTTGAAGGGTAAGTTAAATGATAGAGAAAAGGTGAAACTTAGCCTTTAGTAAATGGATATTCACCCAAAACTGCATCTGCAAAATCATGGCGGTCGGATTTGAAGCCACCCATTGCGTATACATAGGGGTGTACAAAAAAATTGAATGTTTAGGATAATTGAACCGAAACCGGAAAACCAATCCAAAAAAAATGCTTAATCGATCCATCTACTTCAATTTAGGATTAACGTTTTTAATTTTTTCAGTTTTCAATTTCGGTTTATAGATGCTAGAAACCGATGGTTTCAATTAACCGATCCGTATTTATATATATATATATATTTTATGTTGAAATGAATGGTTGAGATAAGAAGAAACAAATACATGTATGTTTGAAAATTGGAATGATGGTGTTTGATTGAGATTTTGTATTGAGCTCAACTGATCAAGATTGATAAGCCACAGGAGTAAAAGACTATT
Source organism: Combretum micranthum (assembly GCA_024138025.1). Classification (NCBI taxonomy): domain Eukaryota; kingdom Viridiplantae; phylum Streptophyta; class Magnoliopsida; order Myrtales; family Combretaceae; genus Combretum; species Combretum micranthum. The sequence goes on along the minus strand of JAMXBD010000122.1, from coordinate 274,652 downwards.
ATAATGATTATCTTGATGGCACAATATATGTTAACAACTCTTTCATATGTCTTATATTCATAATTTATAGTTTTTAGTATATTTATAAAAACAATACTCTAATTTTTTTTAGAACATGTTGAAAATACAGTTTAATGCAAATTTTGCATAACCATTATATTAAATAGTTAAAAACTGAAAACCGAAAAAAAAATGGTTAACCATTAAGGTGTTTATAATAGATCAGTTTAGGTTCAAGATATTAAAAAAACCAATCATTACAGTTAGGTCTTAAAAAAAGGCTACAGACCAGTTAACCGAACCGTGAACACCTCTATGTATACAATGTCATCCAGGTAAGTTAAAGACACGTGCAACTTCATTAAAGATGTAAAACTTTCAAATGGATATGCTTCCAGCATAACCTCATGTTCAGGGGCATACAAAGTAAGTTTGAGGGGTCTGAAGAGCCATGACTATCATGTCCCACTTTAATGGATTCTCCCATTGATCATTTGTAGTTTTCTTGACAAGTGAATTTGTGATGTCGTTTATGATGTCTCTCGTTTCTTCCAAGAGTTAACCATGAAAGAACTTCGTATAAATCTGTTGGAGAGTGTTGAGCCTGGATCATCCACATTAAGCCGACCCACTTAATATAAATACTTGACATAATTAAAGAAAGTTTTTTATTTTTTTAAATCACTAAAAAAAATTGACTCAGAGCCATTACCAACATAAGTTAGAAAAAAAAATCAAATTAGAGTTAGCTGGTGGGCTAACTCTAATTTAAGATACTGGTCCACGAGTTATTCTACAAAACCAATTTTTAGAAAAATTAAACCAAACGATTCTAGATTCAGGATGACTTATTACAACTATAAGGTTACCACTTTATAAGATTTTAAAAATTAAACGGGCATTAATTAAAATATATCAATATTCTATTTATAATAATAAAAATAATAGCGAGGATGAAAATTACCTTATCTTTGCTAAGGTCCTAACATCCTCAAATATGTAAAATTAGTGAAAAAAATAACTAAATTCCTGAAAAGAACAAAAAAATAGATAAAGGCGGTACAGATTAATAGAGAATAATAAATAGCATCAAATACGCAAAATAATTATATGAAATCATAATAATATATGCGTAAACCCCTCAATTTCTAGGGTAAAGTTGGAATAAACCTTAATCCTAGTCGAACCGAAATTTCAAAAGTCAACTATAATCAAGATAATATAGCAGTTTCAACTCCGACAATCCTACGCTCAGAACCTAAGGAAAATAGAAATAAGCTAATGATGGATTATAGTTTTGAAATGATATGAGGAAGCCTAAAAAGATCATATTAGCACAAAAATCATTTTTTTTTAACTCGGACGGGATCAGTTCTCGAAAAACGTGTCATGGTACTTGGAATAGTAAAAATATTTTGACGATACCGTTAAACTAGTAATTATATAATGATTTCAAAAATATCAGTTTTGTAGTTTTTTCTGTAACTAAAAATATCATATAAAGCTCGTTTACGCGTATTTTCCTTTCTATGGGTATTTTATTTGTCTAGTCTACTATTCATTGTATAATTGTACTATTAATCTATTTCTACTTTTCTACCACCTATTCTTACACTCTACCATACTGTCTCTTACAATTACCTTTCTCATATAACTTTATTTACATCATACCTTACAAATTATTACTTTTCATTACAAAAATATAAAACAAATCAACTCACTCTCTTTCAGCCTTTACATGTAGCACCTACACCCCACCACCACCACCACCCTCTTCTAACACTTTTCTTTTTCAATTTAGTTTATTACATTTGATTCTTCTCCATAATTCTCTATAAATACTACATCTCCCTCCACTTCTTTTATACTTTTTCATTTCACTTAGCAAAACTCTACCAAATTTTCCTCTCAACTTTTCTCTCTAACAATTCTCTCTCAAACACTCTCTATCATTCACCACTCTTCGAGAAAACAAAATAACAATCACACTACCCATTTGTCTCTTTTCAAATCCTCCATTAAACCTTAGGTAAAAATTCCTACCAATATTTATTTACCATGTTATGTAATTTAATATGACAATGGTATGTGTTTTCTAAACATATAAGTGTTATGGAAGCAATACTATGTTCATGTTTTGTTCTTTTTCATGAACAAATCTCATTATTATTATTATTATTATTATTATTATTATTATTATATAACTTCTATATATTAGTAACTATATTGTGTGTGTGTGTGTGTGTGTGTGTATTTTCTTAGAGCATATAAGCTCACTAACATAAGATTTATTTATGCTTTGCAATTTATTTATTTACTCATTTCATGCAATTTATTAAGACTAGTTATTATAGTCTTAGACTTGTCCTCAGCAAGTCAAAATAATTTTATTTTCTTTTTAGGACTTATCTATAATCTAAGTCCGGAGAGTCTTAACATAAATCTAAGACTTCCATGATTTTCCTTATTTCATTTTCTTACTTTTCTTTACACGACTAGTTCATTCTTAGTCTAAGAATCTTTTATTTAAGCTAAGACTTCCCAATACTTGATCTTTACTTATTTAATTTCTCATGCCTTTTATTTTTTTATGTGAGTTATTTTATAACTATATGTTCATATTCATGCATGGCCATAATGTTGTCTTAATAACATTCCATGGAAATAAGAGAAGTTATTTTCTTTAAATAAACTTTAACTAAATTTCCAATAAACGTGATTTTGTCACTTAAGAAAAGAAATTCTCATTTAAAAATTAGGATGATAAGGTTATAAAAATATTCAAGACAACAAAATAAATTATTTTCTTGCACACATAATAAGATTAGACTCCTAGAAAAAAGAAAAGTGATTTTTGAAACACTTAGAAAATTTTTCATTAAAAACTTAGGATTATGTAAATTCTCTTTAATTTAGACAAGTTCATCAAAAAATTTTAGTATTGTTATTATGATAGATTTATTCAAGATTTAATTTAATAGTTTCATTATACACTCTCTTTCCAAGCTACTAAAATAAAATTTATTATTAAGGCCTTGATATTAATAATTCCTTACTATAAAATTTTTTCTTAATCTTAAAAATAGATAGATTTTTTTGAATAGGTAGAAAACAAATATATAATACGCGAATTTCCGAGTTAAAATGAGCAAGTTATGACCATGTTAAGTTGGAATTTCCTTATATCTGAATTATAACGCAAATACTAGAATAGAATTAGAAAATTTAAGTAGAACTTTCATGAAATACTCATTCCGAGTATTTCTTTTGTTTATGTAACGAAGCTTAGGAGGATTCGTATCTAGAGAACTATTACAAGTAAAGAATTTTGATAAGGACTACCGAGTGAGTTTATCCCTACTTTTACGTACTTGTTTGTGCTTGTAGCTAGTTGCACTAGAAGTAAGAAAAAGACGAAAATGGAATATGCATGATAATATTGGTTGAAAGCATACTAAGCATATCGAGACATAAATTGATGTTGATTAAATTGTGTTTGATTATCATGATGGAGTGTCTGTAAATTATATGATCGCTTTTAAATTACCTTAATCACATATTAAGAGTTATATTAATTGATTCATGCATATCACAACGTAAGTCACATTAAATTAGCTACTGTGCTCAATGGGACAAGAGTATAGTAATGGGGTTCGCGGGAACCCGCAAGTCTGCAAGGATGGGCGAATAGGAGCCCGGAAGAACTATTTCAGGATGGAGCAAGTAGGAGCCCGCAATAAACCATATCATCGGATTTCAAAGATAAGTTTTAAAGAGCCTTAAACACCTAACCCCCAATGGAGGGTTAAATCTATTCAAACATATGATTTCCAGTAAATCATATATAATGCTTGCTCATGTGTTGGATGTATTTTCATATGTCTGTCTAATAACTTGTTTGATTTTCTTAATACAAGTATGTTAAGTCTAGGAATATTCTCACTAAGTTAGTTGAGCTTACACCCTAATATACTTTTGTTGACACAAGGCCGATATCCCTTTTGCCTGAGGACTCCAAATATCCAGGTGGAATTATGTTTTTGGGAAGTTTTTGGAGGAAATCCTTTTGACGATCTTAAAATAGATTTCCTTTAAAATTTTTTAGTTCTACTATGGTTTTCTTTTGTGTAAGACTAAGATTATATTTTTGAAGATTTATCGAGGGAATGCTCCTAAGATGTACACATCATATCCCTATAATTTTAAAGTTAAATATTTATCTAGATTTCTTGTATGGTATATTTACTCTTTCGGACTGCACATTCCACTGGTGTCTCCTACTATTGTGATAGATGCCTTACATATGATGTCATAGCTTTTATATGATTTTGAGAAGTCATTCTTGAGCTTTAATACCGTATATAACAAACTGCCACGTTTATGGTATTCTTGGGGCGTGATAATATGAAATATACTAAAAATGCAGAAAATACAATGATATAGAAAATTAAATTTTTTACATTTTTTGTGATTGTCCCATAGATGCCTACTCATCTATGATGCCGAAATCAAACTATCATAATTTGTTTGAGATTTTATAAAATTTTAGTGTGTGTATAATTTTTATTCCAAAAATTATCAAGTTTAATCTTTTTTGTCAAATTGAATTTTATTTAAGAAACACCTTAGGATACCTAAACTTGTGGGTTCAATTTTAAAACACTAAATACAAATCCTAATTTTTATGAAAATGCCAATTAAGTTCTTATATTGGTGAAAACTCCTCTAAGTGACAAAAAAAATATTCAAGTAAATATTGAAAAATATAATTTTTATGCAATGCGAGAACAGTTTCCGTAACCCCCGCAATCAGCCATATGTGGTTACCATTATAACATGAATCCTGCGAAGCAAACCTGTTAATGGCTAGCAATGAACACGTGAAAATATGCAAACATGACAAAGCAGTTAGTAACTAATTGAAATTTATTAATAACCGTGGTAATGGATCAAAGGGTTCGGATCGTCTGAACAACCGTGGATCGGACTATGGAATTCTGAACTCAGTTGTCTTCTTCAACACAGCAGACAAGAGGGCTTCTCCACAACCTGCGATGCATAGGCAGCAGTGACTTGGTCCTATCAGTTTGTTAAATTGAGTAGCAGGTACATGAACTCGGCGTGGCAGTGGTGGTTCTGGGTCCAATAGCGAGCGGCGGTTGGCGCTGGCTTGGATATGATGTTTGTTTCGAATGGGGTGGCGATGCTGTTCTTATGCAGGTGGTGGTGAGATCCGTGTGTGGTGATGGTGGTCTGTTCTGTTTTCGGCGCGTCGGCGTACTCCTTGGTAGTTTGGTGCTTGGCTTGCGGCTATGGAGTTCAGAGAAGAGGGTTATCCTAGGTTGCGGCTTTCGTATTAAGCTGGGAGGAGATGAGTTGACTCAACTATGGTGATGGATACCGCGGATATGAGGGTTCAATGGTGGAGATGATGGTGGCTCGATTGGCAATGACGAGATAGGTTCACAAGCTGGTTCGTGGATAGGTGTTGTTTGGGTATGGGTTTCGGTTGTGACTGTCGGTGACGATGGCTGTTGAATTTATAGAAAGAGAGATAAAGAGGCTTAGAGAGAGAAAGTCCTGAGGTAGAAGATGAAGATTGGGGAAGGAGATCCCACAAGGAAGAAGATGAGCTCCTCGGTGCATTAATTCCTCCAAAGAATTGGAATCCAATGTTACGGATAAATGTCAATCGAAATTGATAATTATCAGCAAATCTAAAAGGTCCGGATGTTCTTCTCAAGATTAAATTGAAAATTAGATAATAGCTGATAAGATGAGATGAGATTTTTTGGATTTATCCTCTTTTTACCATTAATTCTCATATGCTTCCTAGCAGCTTCTCCCTCTCCCTCTCCCTCTCCCTCTCCCTCTCTTTTAGATACACAGAATTTCAGCCGAAAACTGATGTCTAATCCATTTATTTCAGTAAGCCCATAAAATTACCCTATTTTATATAAAATACTCCGATACAATATATAGAGTAATACTTACAAGCTATCTTGAATTTGGCCGAATTATGAATATAACAATCTGGTGTAAATTTTAATCATAAATTTTAACAACGTAGACCATGTTCGGAAAAATTAGTTCCAAGTAAAATTTATCAATCGAGTTAATAAACTCGAATCAGTCAAATTTCACATGCGCACTAAGACTCTATTTAAGCTCTATAACCCTAAAATGATACAAAACCAACTTGCTTCTATTATTATTTTTGTATATGTATTTTTTAGTTTTGTAAATTTTTTTGGATTTTATCAATTTTCCCTTTGGGGTTTTGTATTTTTTTAATATTTTTTCTTGTATTTTTCTTGTAAACCTAACAAAAGATGAAAATGTTGGAGGAAGCCAAAAATGGAGTATCCATAGAGTGCTGATGAGAAAGCTATTGTTATAACAGTATACAAAATGGAGATGATATTTCCTCCACCTTTTTCAACATCTATGTGGTCATGTGCAGTATCATTGGATGTATCCCCTTGAATAGTACTTAGGAGTGCTTAAGGGGATATGAGGAACCAAGCTAGACTAGAGGGTTTTATCACTAAATCATATGTTGTAAAAAAAAGTATTCAATTTTGTTTACTATACTTTGAGAATATGGACACAAGAATAAATCAGCCCCATCGATTGTGGAATGATACAATAGAAAACAATTTCTCATCAACTTTTTGGATATTTGGACAACCCGTGCAACCATTAGGCATAAGCACTTGGAGCCAAAGCCTGAGTTTCACAAGATGCATTGGACTGTGTTTAACAATTGCGATGAAGTTCGACCTTATGTGAGGTACTTAAATGAGCTGATGCTACTAATGTTTGCATTTTTTTTTCTGCCTAATTAAATCCTAACCCCATTGTGTTTAGGGAGTTCAAGCAAGAACTAATTGCACGCAGAGCACGAAATGTAGAAGCAATCGCAAGCAAATATTTCTCTAAATGGTTTAAGAATAAGGTCAATCCATCGCCAAATTCCTACGAATTGTTTCATTACGCATAACCTGCTAACTATTTGCATTGCATAATTTACAGATTATATAGCTCAAGATTGTTGTTGACGAACAAGTAGTATCGGATGAATTAGAAGCTTTGACATGGGGACCAAATCTACACTACCTCTATTACAAGGCATGTATGGTGAATGGGGTCTGTTTTAATACTGAGATTAATGAGACATCCTTGAGATCTCAGAATAGTAGCATGTGCACAATAGGTGTCATCAATGAACAAAGGTTTTTTTCTTATGACACACTAACTGATATTATTCAATTATGTTATATGGTTCAGCGACATTTGTTTATATTCAAGTGTTGATGGTTTAATACCAATCGAGTCAAAATTGGAAAGTATCGATGGAGACCTCATTTCCATCAATACAACAAGGTCTTGGTATGACGATGATCCACACATTCTTGTAGACCACGTGCAATAGACATTTTACTTAAAAGATCTAAGCAAATGATCTGGCATGTGGAAGGGCTAACCCTAATGACAATGATGATGATGATGGTGTTTATGATGACTCTAATGCTATTCGTGATGATGATGAGTTACAATAATAGATTAATAATGTTATGGTAGATGTGGATTTTGATCCTAATGACCCACATACAGATGCTGCTGAGTAGGAGGAGAAAACACATGTTGCTACTTAGGAGGATGCTGATCGCCACCAAAAGTAATACATCGTGGCACGTATAGAGGAAATCTACGGAGGAAAACTTTAGATAGACTGACCAGAAAGCCCACACTAAAGATCCCTAAGGGTTATAAGGGTATAAAATGTGAGCCTCCAAGGATGTTGAGGATGGAGTTCTTACTCCATCATAGAGCTTCGACGAAGCTCTTCATTTAAGGCGCTGATAGTCACACCTAGATGGCATTACTACAATATTATTTTGATGGTATCATTAGACAAGTTATGGTAAGATTACGTTCCATCCATTATATTAACTATCTTATGCCTTATTTTTTTTCCCCATTACTAAACACCGAGAATAGGAGTGGAAGGGTTTCTGTTGATTTATATATAATGAATTAAGCCATCAGGTATATATGTTTTGTGTACGCATGAATTTACGTGAAATATCATAACAATTTAATGTAACATTGTATTTGTCATGTATTGTGTAGAATCGATCGAGAGTAAATACCAAGAATAGAAAGCAATAGAAGTTAATGCATACCAGGAGTACAAAGTCCATGATGTATTAAACACTTATAGAAATAAGTAAATAATTGTATGTTGTACTTCAAATCAGTGCACTATCTGATAGGAATCGAATCCTAATATCTATTGCCAAAGTTCGCATCAAAGGAACGCAAGGACTAACTCAAAGGATCCATGCCAAATTCACACAAAAAAAGGAGAATCACTTCATCAATTATCAGGCTTACTTCAAAAGATTAAGAAAGATGAGGATTTGGACTCATGAAGATAAGTATGATTTCCTATTTGACTTTGGGATGCCTCACACAAGTTGTCGTGGATTAAATTTTAGAAAATATGAAGGAAATGAATAGAACAAGTCAATCACGATTGTGACTTCGGCCATTTCTAAAAATGAAGGAACAGAGTAGATCACGGGCGACATCACGCCAGCGACAAGAGATAATGCCCATAATAAAGCCCATACCAGTGTTGGAAATTTTGCCTCGAAGAGATCACAACCAAAGCTACGGCCATTACAATGCCTGCTATCTCAATTATGGTCGTTTCATGCATTTTATCAACATTGGAGATTTTCGTCCGAGGAGATCACAGCCTTTGATACGATCGTGATGGGGAGTGTGATCAACGATAATGCCCGTTATCTAGGGCATGACCAGTGTTCTGTATTTTGCACGAAATTTTCTTTATTTAAGTTGCATTATTTATAAGTTCGCCATCATGTAGGGTTGGTATAAATACCCCTTTATGTTAAAAAACCCTAACAAGACATATCACATTACAACCTTTTTTGTATTGTCCTTCGTTTTGAGAGCCAAAACAAGTAGTTCTTATTAATCTATTGTAATTGTGGCGAACAACCACTCAATCTATCTTGTGAGTCATATCAACGTGAGCGAGATTAAGTGTCACACCCCAAGGGTTACTCTAAATGTAACAGTCCGCCACACTCAATATTAAAGCTTAAGTATGACAACTTTAACCATTCCCAAAAGCTTTTATATTAAGTGTAAGGCGTGCTCTCACAATTTTAGAGGACCATTCATGGAATTATAAAGCTTAAGAAGATATAATAACATATTAAGAAAAGATGATTCATAATATTCAATTTACTTGTAAGAATGATCCTTACAAATTTAGGGATATTTTCCTAATTCACTAATCTATTACAAGAATATTGGTACATCATTTCTAATACTAACTTCATCTAAAATTTCCTTTATCCAAAAAGAAATTACCTGACTGCAAGGTCCTCGTGGTCTCAACCACAGATAAGGGAACTGCAAAAGATATCTATGGGGGTATAAGCTAACAGGCTTAGTGAGAATTATTTCCATAAATAACTTCTTGTAACAAAATTTCAAACAAGTTATTTAATCAAACAAATGGAATACAACATACACGTGGGCAAACAAGGCATATAGTTTTCCGGGAACTATATGTTGAATGGATTTGCACCCTCCATTCGGGGTTTGGTGATACATAACTTCAAAACAAGTAGTTATAGTAAAAAGTTTTATGCTTTCGATCAATATCGCCAAGCATATGAAGTCTACTTGAATTAAGCCTTGCTTTCGGATCTTCCGCCAAGCATTTCCTTTTCCATAATGCCGCCAAGCAATTGCTTTCGGATACTCCGCCAAGTGTTGCTTTCGACATGAGCTTACTATCCTTCTCACCCAAGGGTAATAACCCAAATGCAATGTGACTCACTTCGTGGTATGCATGAATTCATTTATTTATGCTATCATAACATTATTATTATCCAATTTAAGGCGATCAAAGAATCTCATACAAAGCAAGTGCTATACTAAAACAAACATTTAGATCAATTCCGGCCTCGCTATTCTTAAGATTCTTTCAAGGAATTATTTTACATACATATCCATTTGTCTTTTCCTAACTCTAATGCAACTAAATTACAAGCACAATAAGTATAGTATTTAAAGGAAATAAACTCACGATGCCATGTCGACTATTCTTCTTATACGGATGAGTCGCTCACACACTCCACTTAATCGAAATAATCTTCGGGATATAGGTATCCTTCCTCGGAGTCATCTAGCCAAAGAAAATACCCACAATGAGTATTTCTTGATGATTTTCTTAAATTTTGACAAGACAATATTAAAAGAACGTTAAAGTTCATATAAGGGAAAGTTCTAATTTAAAATGGCCATAACTTGGTCATTTTAACTAGGAATCGTGCATATAATATACCGATTTACCTATTCGAAAAGATCTATTCATTTCTAAAATTATTTTTATCAAACTAAATCATTTGGCCCCCAAAACAGTGGCGATAAAATTCACTACGAACTTTCCAACTCAAAAACAACTTTGGTTCAATCAATCAAAATTTATTTGATAAAACTTAGTTATCTATATAGTTGAAAAATCCTCTTTTTATAGCTATATCGCTCATATTCATTCATGCTCAAGTGTTTATTGTCCAATTGTGTTTCTTGAGTAAGAAAATATTAATTAGAAGTTTAGAAAACTATAGTTTACAAGAAATTCATTTTGTAAATCTTTTGAAATAAGTATTTTGTTTCCTTTGTTTTCTAAGGGTGTTTTATGTTTGCTTTATTATTATTTTTAAATAACTTTTTGAAAATAAGTTTTCTTCTTTCTAAGTTCTCCATAATAGTGCTATTTTTCCTATACAATTTTCCTTGTCTATTTGTTTGCAAATATCTTTATTTGAAAATTCCTCATCCTTTTCTCATGTTATGTTTTTCATAGAAATCATTCTTGTACAAAAATTTTATTTTCTTTATAAAAACAAAGTGGGCTAATAAGTGAAAGAAGTAGTTTCTAAAATCTTAATGGGTTCCTTTTATAACTTGAAAAGAGATAACTTTATTTTTGTTTAAACCATAGATCTTATATTTTACATAAATTTATTTCTAAGTGTCAAAACCTCCTTTTTGTCAATTATTTTTAGAACTTGAAATTTGGACAACATTTTAAATGAACATGAATTATGAGAAGTAGCAAACAAAAATAACATAAATAATAAAGTCAAGTATTGGGAGTCTTAGCTTTTTCAAGGCTCCTAGGACTAAGAAGTAGACTAGTTCCAAAAAAAATAAAAATAAAATGAAAGAAAGAAAAATTGTTTTGACTTGATGAGTACAAGTCTAAGACTAGAGACTAGTATTAAAATAACAAGAAATGAATAAATAAATTGCAATGGAATAAATAAATAAATTGTGTTGTATAAAAATAAATAAATTGCAAGTGAGCTTATATGCTTTAAAGAATATGTGTATATATATATAGATAATAATACTTAGATATAGTAACAATAATATGAACAAAAATAATAACATAAACATAAATAGATTTTCATGAACAAGAACAATACATGAATATAATGTAGCTTCCATAACATTTATGGGTTGTTCACTTTAATGGAATTCTGATTCCATTACATGTCTATTACTTATTGGGCTTCTATTACATTGTTCAGTTTATTTTTAAACCCGTAATAGATATTCAGCCCTGAATCCATATTCTTCATTTCACGTAATTGGAATTCCATTTATTTACTTCAGAATCCGGATTCCATACAGCCCATACATTATCTTTTTCCAAAAATACCCCTGCCATAATCAAATAGCTCATCTTCTCTTTCTTTTTCACACCTGCTCCTTCCCTTTCCAAATCATTGTTCATTTGCTCAAACCCTAGCTCCATTGCTCTCTACTTAGCTTTGATGTGTGGTAAGAAATCTCTCTCTATCCCTTCGTTGTTTTTTTGTTCAAAGAAGATTTTGAGGTGATTGAATTTTATCGTGATGTTTGAATCGAAGATATTTTTATTTTTTTCCTGATTCTCCATTGCTCTGTTTGTTGAGTACTCTGTCGATCTTGCTGTTGAGTAACGGTAGATGTACTCTGTTGTTTTACACGTCTCTTGCATAAACGATACGCTACAAGTCCCACTACGATGACAATTTAATTTTTAAAACTTTTAAACCAAACTTCCTTCCAGTTTTGGTCATTTCTACGAAGTACGAACCTGGAAATCTAGGCTTCTGGGCATTACGAACCCTAACTAGCTCTGTTGATTGTTCAATCCGATCATATCCATTCGCAAATTTTGATCGCATGGACGATGGCGACCTACATTCACAATCTCTTCTTCAGGAATCAAAATTCAACTCCCATTTTTTTATTGTTTTACTCACGTTCTTTCTCAATGAATATTATATTGTTTTATATACTGTTCTTCGGAAGCTCAATGATGTCTTCTGTTTGCTTGCTTAGTTAATTAGTTAGTTAGTTGTGCTTGTGTTTTTGTTGCTTCATTTGTGTACTTTAGTACAGGATATGGTACTATCTTATGTTACAGTTATTAGAACATGGAGCATGGATTAGATTATTGAGTAAATTCCTTATTGAAGACTTATCTAGGAATGAATTCTATCTTGTGCCATATCCTGGTAGTAATTTTAATGTTTGCAGGATTGTCCTAACGCCAACCTGACCCTGCTATAATGTGAAAACATGTGGAGGATGTCATTTTAGTTTCTGGTAAAACAAGGGGTGGATGATTACCAGCTAATATAATAGGTTCTATTTTAGGGATGGCTAGCATGATTAATATAGATTAAGCCCCATGTATTGATAGAGAATTTAGGCTATATTAATACGATATATAGGTGAAAATCAATACGGTGGAGCGATAATGTTGTTCACTTGTTGAAATCTTTATGCCTAGATGTAGTTTCTTTAGTTCCTAATGATATGTTATGCTTCTTTGAGAATATGGATGTTTGCTTGTGTGATTTCTTCATCCGACTGAAAATTGAAATCCACCTACAAGTGAGGCTATTTTGATATGTTGATGCAAATCTGTGTTTCTGTTTCGTTAAACTATGAGACTATGACGACATAATGTCCCACAATCAAAATTGAGGAATTATGACTTGCGTGGATATATTACAGACAACAGATATATAAATAGTTGTTACATGTTACTCTTATAGTTTTTGTATTTGGTTTGAGAGAACATCACTCCTTCCTGATCTCTATCAGTTGTAGATTGTACAGTGACAAAGACAATTGTTCCATGTTCTAACAATTTATCATATATGGTATTGTTATTTTTATATTCCTATATGGCTGACTTTATTTATTTACATTTAATTGTTATATAACAATTTATCCTTTTCGCGATGATGGATCAAGTTTGTTTACATGTTGATGATCGACGGAGGAAAAAGAAAATTGCTTGTTTTCTTTAGCTTTAGGTGTGGAATATTGTAACGTTGCTTGCCACATAATTTCCTTTTTATATGCTTTGGTCTTGCATTCCTACCGACCTCGTGTACGGTCTTATAGTTTGATTCCTATCAACAGCGTGAATATATTAGGAGACTTGTTCATAGTGATAATGTGACATGTATTGAACAATTGAGATTAGATAGGCATGCTTTTTTCAAACTTTGTGAGATGTTAAAGGGCATAGGAGGGCTAAAATCAACAAGGAATATGCATGTGGATGACAAGTTGCAATGTTCTTGCATATACTTGCTCACCATGTGAAGAATAGGGTGATTAAGTATAATTTTAGGAGGTCTGGAGCAACTGTAAGTAAATATTTTCACAGTGTATTGAATGCCACTCTCCGATTGAGCAATCACCTATTGAAGAGGCCTGAACCCATTCCTGAGAACTGTATCGATGAGCGATGGAAATATTTCAAGGTAAAAAAATCCCATATTGATCATTAAATTCATAAAATTTAATGAAAAATCATTCTAAACTTTACCCATATTTTTGTCTTATCTAGAAATGCTTAGGTGCTTTGGATGGAACACATATCCCAATTAAAGTGCCAATGAAAGATAAGCCTCGATATAGAACTAGAAAAAATGAGATTGCAACTAATGTGTTGGGTGTTTGTACACCAAATATGCTTTTTGTTTATGTGTTGCCTGGGTGGGAGGGCTCTGCTGCTGATAGTAGAATACTTCGGGATGCAATCACTAGGAGAAATGGCCTTAAAGTACCACAGGGTATGATTTGCTGTAACTCACAAAATTTTGAATTTAGTTTTCTTTAAGTAGTGTCGTTGTTAAAACATTATTCACTTCTTCTTTCACTCATATAGGATGTTATTATCTGGTTGATGGAGGCTATCCCAATTGTGAGGGATTCTTGGCACCATTTAGGGGTCAAAGGTATCATTTAAATGAATGGCGCCAAGGTCATCAACCAAGATCTCCTGAGGAATTGTTTAATTTGAGGCATGCATCTGCCCGAAATGTGATTGAGAGGTGCTTCGGCTTGCTTAAAATGAGATGGAGCATTCTAAGAAGTCCGTCATTTTATCCAGCAAAAATTCATAATCGTGTGATACTTGCCTGTTGTTTACTCCACAACTTCATTAGGACAGAGATGGCCTTTGACCCTCTTGAGGATGGCATGAATTCCATAGAAGAAAACAATGTAGATAATGAAGATGAACTTATTGCAACCTTAGGGAGTAATGATGCCTGGACAACTTGGAGACAACAACTGGCAACTCAAATGTTCAATGATTGGAGTGGAGGGAATCATAATTAGAATAGATATAAGTGAAATTCTAAGCTATGTTTAATTTCATTGTACATTCTTTTTGTGTATTTTTGTTCTATATGACTTTTATGATTTGTCAATTGAAAGTATGAAATTCAAATCTTCGTATTATATTGTTTTCTTTTATTGCAATTTATTATATTGTTATTCTTATATTATCATGTTTTTTTGTGGATATCTAATTTATATTGAAGACAATGGAAGCTAAAGTAACAAAGGGTATAAAAAGAAAGTGGACAGTTATTGAAGACAATGCACTGGTTGAGTGTATGGTGGAATTGTACAACAATGGAACACATAATGCTGACACTGGCTTTAGGAGTGGATATCTCAATGAATTAGAGAGGACGCTTCTCATCAAGTTACCCAATTGTGGTTTGAAAGCAAAACCACATATTGAATCACGCATTAGAACCTTGAAGAAAGATTGGAGTATAGTTTATGACATGGTCTATGGGAAAACAACTAGTGGGTTTGGATGGGATCCGGTCCGGAAGATGGTGACTGCTGAGAAGCAAGTATGGGATGCATACTTATTGGTATGTAAACTCATTTCTCTAATATTATATTATGTAGAGATGGTGAGGATTTGATGCTGTCTTGTAATGATCTTCTTAATGTTTTTAATATTTTTTTTAATTTGCAGAGCCATAGAGATGCTGCTGTTTTTATGAATAGGAGCTTCCCTTACCTAGAAGAGCTCTCTATGATATATGGAAAAGATCGGGCCACGGGTCAAGATGCACAAACTGCTGAGGATGTCATTGAAGAGCTGAATAGAGAAGAAGCAACAATACAAGATGTTGCAGATGAGTTGCCAATGAGAGATGAAGAAGACGATCACTCATCTCATCATAGTGTTACTCATTCTAGTACAAAAAGGAAGCGAAGCTTGTTTAGAGATGGAGCAATATCTGAGCTATCATCTGTTATTAAAAGCTTTGAGACTGGCATGAGGGATATGAAGAAGAGTATTGATCGTGCTGTGAAGCGTTTGTCAGTTGATGAAGGAAGAAGGGAAGTGAAAAGATTAAACAAATTTCTTCGAACAATTGAGGGTCTAACACAACAAGAGTTGAAAGCTGCTTTGATCAAGTTGCCTAAGCAGAAGGACAATTTAGCTGTGCTTTATGAACTTGAATCAAAAGATCGTTTGGATTATGTTAGGGACATTTTGGAGTCCGCATAATGTCAATTGGATTACATTAGGTTGCTTTTGATCACCTTAGTCACATTTTAGAGTCCACATAGTGGGAACTCATGAATTGGATTATGTTGGGTTGCTTTTGGATACTTACTTTTATCGATCCTTTTTTGATATGTTGATGCTTTTGGATACATTTTATGATATGCTATAGCGAATGAAGTTGCACTATTGTATAAATCATTTTTCATCATATTATTGATGAGATTAAATTTTTAGCTTGTTGGAATTAAAATTCAGGTTTTTTTTTAATATTCTCGAGTCTTTATATTGACAACATCATTTTTAACTTTGTACTTTCCTTTGTTTCATGTAATATCTATACCATATATAATATAATATTCTATTAATATATATAGAATCTATTTTACATATAATAAATATTATATATTTATAAATATATTAATATTAATATATATTAAATATATAAATATATGTTTAATTATATATCTTGTAAAATATAAATTAATACATGTATTAAAGACAAGGGCATTTTTGGTATTTGTCTTACCAATTCATGAGCTATTCATTGTTTTAATTCAATCAAGTGAACAATGTATTAGCAATTCATTACATCCAAGTGAACAACATCATACATATTCATAACATATTACATCCTTATGCAATTCAAGGAATGGCTATTCATTACATTGCTATTCCATTCAATGAGTGAACGGCCGTTAGTCTAGGAAACTCACACTATGGTCATGTAAAGTTACATGACATGAGAAGAAGAAAAATAATAGGAAATGGTTACCTAAAGAAGACTTTGATAGTGTTATGTAGTTTTGGTTTTGTTGTAAGTAGGAGTTGTTTTGGAATTATTTTGAGAGAGTTTTGGGAAGATATTTGGAGAGAGTTTTGAGAGAAGAATTTGAGAGAGTTTTAGTAAGAAATTTGTGGGTAGTAATTGTGTGAAAGAAGTGAAAGAGGAGGGGGATATTTATAGGAAAATGTGGAGTGATTTTTGTGTGATTAAAATAAAAGAAAATTGAAACAAATTGAGGAGAGAAGGGCATTTGGGGGGGTGGTGGGGGGCGTCGGCCATAGGTAGAAAAGAGGGGGAGAGATTTTATTTTTTGTATTTTGTGGATTAAATGAAGTAATAAGTACGGTAGATGTGAAATAAAGTTATAAGAAAGGTAAAAAATAAAGGTTATAGGTTATGGTGTGTGTAAGAGTAGGTGTAAGAAAAAGTAAAGATAAAAGAATAGTGTATAATAGTAATGAATAGTGTAATGTAAAGTAGATATGACTAATAAAATACCAATAGTAAAAATACACGTATAATAGCGATATCTGTTATTTTTACTTGCCGAAAAATTTTGAAACTGATATTTTTGAAAACCTTATATTTTTACGAGTCTAACGGGATATTCGGAATATTTTTACTATTCCGGGCTCCGAACACGTTTTTCAAAACCGTGTCCGATCGGGTTCGAAACGAATTGCGGTTTTACTAATTGATCTTTTTATGCTACCTTAGATAATTACGTACTACTCTACATTCTAAACTTCTACTTATTCTCACCGAGTTTCTTATTCGGGATTGCCGGACTTAAGTTATTACGTCTAACTAGGGTTTTGTTGACCTTTAGAGCTTTGGTTGACTTCCGGTTTAGGGTTTTAAGCTTAAACCGATTCAAAATTCAAGGATTTACATTAAGAGAGTGTAGTTTAGGTTACTATTAGTATGTAATATCCAATAGTAACTCCATTCATATCTTTATTTTCATTGTAAATCCATTTTTAAGACCTATTACGTTATAATACAAGCTAAGAGCATATCATCTTTTAGTATCAAAGCTTAGGGTTATGACAAGGGTAAGTGTTGAGTAGAAAACCCTAGGTCCATTATGCCTCTTGTTGAAATTGTAGATCTAGCACTTGTAGTAGAAGATTGAGATTATATAATCTAGTGTTGTTGTTGTTGGTACCATTATATTCAAGTATTTGTGGAGTTAGGGCTTATTTATGGTGTATATTTATGTGTTAGGAAGAATGTGCACCGGGTGTTTGATGAAATGTCTCAACCAAGTTTGACTTTATTGAATTCATTGAGTAGTAATTGTTGTTCTATTGTGTTATTTGTTGTGTTAGTGAAGTATTGTGAGAACTTAGGGTTGTTGTGACATTGGAATTGCATTTGAAGTAGGAGTGACATTACGCACACCAAGTGTTTGATAAAATCTCTTTGAAGAATAAATTTAGTATTTACTCACTAGAAGTTATGGGTAGTTGACATTATCATGAGAGTAATCCTAGAATGATAGTTTTAATGGAGATAAAGATGAACATAGTTGGATTAGATGGTTTCGTGTCTCTAGGAAAGTACTTCGATTGGGAGTTTCAAGTGACTCGAGTAGTTGAAGAATTCGGAAACCCAAGCTATAAACTGGGATATGCAATTGCTAAGAAGTTTAATGGACTTAAAAGATTATGGTGGCAAAGTGTTATGCTACATCAAACATTAGGTGGCTATCAAGAGGATATCACATGAGATCATATGAAAAGATTAATGAGAAAGGACTTTGTTCCACCCTCCTACGGAGATGAGCAATATGAATATTTGCTATCTTTAAAACAGGGAAAAATGAGTGTTGAAGAATATTCAAGAGAATATAAGTTCCTTATGAGATGTTGTGAAGTAGATGAGTCTCCAATAGATATCATTACAAAATTTGTGCAAGGTCTAATTGTGACATTGCCAAGAGGATGGGTTCTCCTGAATTCCTAACTTTAGAAGGAGCTATCCAAGCCGCATTGAAGGTGGAGATGTCTATTACTGTTATTGATATGATAGAGGAATTAAAATTACTAAAATACTCCATAGCAAACGATGCTTAGAAGAGCCAAGTAGAGCAAATTGATATGGATATGGAAGCATAGCATGAGATCCTTGAAGAATGCAAAGAGCATAACGGCATAAAAGAAATGGGTGATCAAGATGGTGCAGTATGCTATGTGGAAGTTGAGCCAAATTCTTAAATGTCAAGAGGAGAATTAGATGAGTTGTAATTGAATTTTCAAGCACTTAACTTAATGCCTCTACCATTTACACCATAATTGTAGAGTTTCAAGCAAATTTGAGAACAAAATTTTACAGAAAATTAAAAACCCTAAAACATAATCCATGTGCTTTGACTTATTACAAATTAAAATGTTTCAATTTAGACAAAACTGTATGCCCAAGTTGCACTGCAAAAGATCAAAACATACATTATTATTGACAATAACATGACTTGAAGGAACAAGACTAGAACATCAAGGAACATAACCACCATCAATGTGCTTCGATAATAATACATACAATCTATTGGCTCCTTGCTTGTCCAATACATTACTTAGATCTCAGGTCTTAGAAAAAACATTGAATAGAGTCAAAAGTGATTGTTATTTAGGAGTTTTCTAATAGCTAATGAATAGAAAGGAGATTAAGTTAGAACTCAGGATCAAGTAATACTTTAGTTAAAAGGATATGGTTGTTGATTTCAACATGTCCAATAGTATAAACATGTTTAATGTGTCCATCCGGTAATTTTACCTTTATTGGTGTGTTTGGGTTTTGTTTATGAAGTACAAGGAGTTATATGATCACTTGCACCTGAATCAACAATCTAAGATCTCATTCTACTATCATGAGTAAACTTGAATCACAACTAGTTCAAGAATGCGCATGAGTACTTGTGAAATTTACAAAGGCATGGGATGGTGCAGCAACATGTTTTTCATCCTTTAACAACTTCACGACCTCTATGCAAATCCTATTCAAGAAATCAAAATATAATGATAGAGTTCTATCAACAATAGTACATTTACTCTTATCATCTAATGGCATGTCCCCTGTATGAACATTATATTTTCTATTAGTTCTAGTTTAACCAACAAATCTCTATCTCCTCTTCTGTGCTTTTGCTTATACAGTTCAGGAAACCCTATGATCTTAAAATACTGGTCAATTAAGTGTCCTGTTTTCTTGCAATGAAAGCATACTAGCTTATTTCCAATCATCCCCTCTTATCTACTAAAGCTTTATCGGTAGAGAAAGATTTGATCACTTTCTTTGTATAAAAACCCGATGCTACACTAAGTGAACCTATCACCTGTTTTTGCTTTTCTACTCGGTAAATCACATTGTAAGCTTTGTTTACATTAGGCAATGGCTCCATAGCTAAAATTTGATTTCTTACAGCTTCATATGAATCATTCAATCCTGCTAAGAATTACATCAACTTGATTATGTTATCAAGATCTTGATATACATTCAAAGCATTGCATGTACACTTAGGTATTCCACATAAATTGGACATTTCATCCCAAAGTTTCTTGAGTTGATTGTAACATATTGAAGCATTCATGTTTCCTTATCTAAAATTCATTTTTTCATGTTGCAATTTATATATCAAGGGATCATTAGTCATTCCCAATCGTTTACATATATCACTCGCAATTCCCCAACAGATTGTGCGTAGATCCTTAGACGTTAAATTTAATATCCAACATTGAATCATAGAGTCATACAAATCCATTAGTCAAGATCATACAAATTCATCATCAGGTGTTTTACACTTTCGTTCAATAAAACCTAATTTGGCTTTTACACTTAAAGCTGGCTGAACAAACCTACTCCAACTTAGGAAATTAGATCCATAGGAAAAAAAAACTATACTTTTAATAACTATTTTTGGATTATCATATCCATAAAGATAAAAAAAAAAAAACATTATTAGGAGTTTTTTCTACCATCAAGTTTTTTATTCTTCCAAAAAATAAAAGACAAACGAGAAGAATACAAACAATTTGATCTACATATCAATGGAGCAATCAAAAGTAAGGAGTGGATGGTGGCCGCTCTGATACCATGATAAAGTTAGTGATGATGAATTGATGTAAACATATGAATGTTGAAGCTTGAAGAAGAAGTTCAAAGAAAAATAGTAAGCTCAAGTGAAAAATGAATGGTGTTGTAACTTGCTATGTTTGTTACATGAGTTGTACATTTACATACAGAAGGAAACTAACACGTGTTAAAAACAAACTAACTAAGTCACGTGTGAGGAAAATAAATAAATAAAATATACTATTGTAATATTATTTTTCATTATAATATATATAATTTTTAAATTTTTATACTTAAAATATATGAGTTATCTTGAAGTTATACAAGTAAAGGAAAACTACTTTTATAAAATTAGCTAGCCATTTAAAATTATGTTACATTTTAGGAAAACTTTTTTAAGGGAAAACATTTTTTATTAACATATACTTTTCCTCAAAAAGAACTACCAAAGTTTTAGTCTTAATACTCTCCAAGATATAGATGGTAGTTATTTTATAAGTTACCGTTTTCTTAACAAAATTTATGTAAAATTATAAACCAATAGTCATAAATTGGAATGTTTTTCTCACATGATAATACATAACTTATACAAGAATGTGGTCAATAGAACAACTTCAAAGTACAAATAAAACACCTTACAACAACAACAACAACTGCAATTATATCCCCTTAATTCCTATCAAATGGCAAGTCATGTGACGTGTGAAGTGTGAGGGGACACCTTTGCATCCACCTCTGCTTCCAATACGTACACATGACAATAAATTGGAACATTAATTAGCATAGAGACTACACGAGGTACAAACAATTTTAGTAATATTAATATATATTATATATCAATGGAGGTTGAATAATGCAGCATAGAAGAGCTGGTTCCAAGTATCGGGTAAGCCAGGGAGGCACCAGTGGCTGCAGTCAGCAGAGTGGTCAGGGTTGGCCCTTTGCTCGGGGCTGAGATCACCGCTGTAGATGGAAGGATGGCCGTCCTTTCGAAGTGCAGAAAGGGTGGTGATGTCCAAAAAGTATGGAGACTTCATGCCCCTCAACACAGCATTCATGACCCTCATCTGGTCGGGATATGCCCCAGGATAGGCGCTCCCACTCATTGGTGTGGTTTCCCCGTAACAGTTCTTTGTCACCGTGGTTGTGGGTCCCATGCTCCAATCACTTGGACTATTAAAAATTTCCATAATATTATATATATGTGATATTTGAATAAAATTAAATTAACAGCATACATACAAATCTTAATTGACATGCGTTTTTATAGATACGATTATAACTATTCACATTTAATGATTGTTAATATATAAAAATATATGATCATTATTTTGTTTTATATGGACTAGATATTTTATAAAATAGATCACAAAAATGGTATGATATTTTATGTGTGTGTATTGATATTCGCTCGTCTTGATGATAAAGAAAATGATAGTTGATTAAAAAAAATGTAAATAATAACAACTAAATATGTAATAAGATGTATAATTATAAAATTATGTAAAGTTAGAATTATAAACAACCACATTTGTTATGCTAATGCTACCTTGTATTGGTTTGGTTCGACAAAGATTTACACTTACCCATGCGTTGCAGCATTATTTAACCTTTGGTACCAGTCTATTTTATGTGTGTATGTGTGGACTGTGGAGTTGGAGTAAAACGAAATGCATACATACATATATATATATATATATATGAGCAAAAGTAACACAACAGCGTAAATCTGGAAAAAAAAAAAAAAAAAGGTAGCATAATAAATACTATTTTGTGGTTGACTGGTTGGGGACAAAGAACGTGCGTTCCAAATGAGTGGAGCACTGACCTTTGCCACTTGCTATCTAGTAGCAAATAATAATAATAATAATAATAGTCGTTGCTGCCCTGCCGACAATAATATACATACGGAGATGGCTAATTTATATTTATTCCTATCTCAAGTAAAAGAAAACACAAAACAGCATTATGATGATGGATTATCATTTAGTAGTAGCAACCGTGATCCTAAAAATTAGCCAGCCGCAAAAGAAGAAAAAAGTTTAAATTTAATTATGTGGTGAAGGATTATTAGGTCACCTTAAGTCCTTTTTCCTGTTCCTGTGGGCTACTGTGGGGTCCCTAAAGTTACAATAATCTCATTATTCAAGCTTTTAGTGGAATAATTTGACTTTTTTTTTTTTTTTTTTTTTTCTTTGATACTACAACTTATATTTTGAGTGATTATAATCCCAATCCGAATCCAGAGATAAGATTGGATAGAGTAAAGATGTTTTGAATGACTTGAGGTCACGAGATTATAATGTTTTTAAAAAGCATATATCCATATACTTTTGCGGTCCTTTTCTTTTCCATTATTCCTCCTCCTGCCCCCGGCTCCATTTTTGGTTCATTTTTAATGGTTTCCACTATTTTTCTAGTAATTATTGCCTAAACTGGATAAGGTGGAGTGACAGCTATATTGTGATGTAATGAAACTTTATATATATATATAAAAAGGGGACGGGCACTACCATTGGCAGTTTCTGTTAAAGAGCTAGCAATAATGCTAAAACATATAGGCAAGCCACCAACGTGGTAAATTAATTAATAGGCAGAGCTTAAAGCTAAAAGGACAAATGGTGGTCATAACTCATACTCATATATAGGGTAGTTGGTTAATGTTAGCTGGGGTTAGTCCTCTAATTTCACCTACTGGAACTGAATTGGGACTGGATATATGACTAAGACTTATTAAGGAGGGTCCACTAATCAATAATCCACATCACACATATATTGTATACAGCTAAGCTAATCTAATCTAATATTATATGTGTGTGTGTGCCTAGTTCTTGAATGAAGCCGCCTTTATTGTCTTTTTTCTTACTTAATATTAATTAATCATGGTAGCTGCCAATGCAATGCCACTAGCAAGTAGCACCGGAACCAGAACTATGATCTACCACATATATTATATATATAAAAGATATATATAAAATTAAATGAATAAATTGAAAGCAGTTTGCAATGCCCAATGGCCAATGAGGAATAATTATTAAAGAGAGAGAGTGATAAAGAGTGTAGTTTTACATGATACTTAATGCAAATTGGAAATGCTTACTTGTAATGCGTGGGAGAAACCGACTGGAAGAAGACAGGGGCTTTGAGGCGTCAACGTTGGTGTCAACCCAGTTGGCCCATGTTCTCAACCCTCTTTCCAGTGCCACCAATCGATCCATATCCTCGTAATATGTCCCCTCCCATTCCATTACATCCCACCTGTCCAATATATATATATATATATATATATGTATGTATGTGTATTAGATTTTGTACGTAATTCTCACTACTTATATAATAATATAACTTTACTTATAAGCATAGGATCATAAACATGTGCATGTGCTCTCTCACTTAGCTTATTATTAATAATAATAATCCTTGTGAGTTGTCACCATCCACCACTGCTAGCTACTTCATTTACTTCAATACCGTTGCTCATCCACCTCAAACGTTGTAAAATTTGTTAAAAGTATATATCATCATTCCTCTTATATTGTATTACATTACTAAAATAAGACCATTAGACACTTCAAAAAAAAAAAAAAATAATACTAATAATGCTACATTATAAAACCATCTTTATTGGTTATTTGACACGAACTCATGTTATGTAACCCAAATCACTGATAAAAAAAGTTATTAAATCAGAGTCTCTTGATACGAGAATCAAGATCAGAGTTACTTAGTTAAACAACTTAAAAATAAGTTGCCTACTCTTTTTCCTCTTTTTATTGATGGAGTGTCCGACATGATACTTAAAAGCTATTTAAAAAAAATGTTAAGTAAATTTCTTAAATAATACACCAATAAAGTCATTCTTTAAAATAGTGATATCCGATTCCAAGTAATTTATGATTGGCTGATGAATACTCAAATGTTGTATTCATATTCAAATAAGAAATTTTAATTTATATATATATAGAGAGAGAGAGAGAGCGTAGCGTACCCTTGGAGAGAACCTTTATGGGTCCACCAGTGACCGGTGTTGAAAGAAAGCACATCCGCATTCCTCCATCCAACGGAATTCCGGGAAATGTCTCCAAGCTTCAGTATTCTTTTCCCTTGTACTGAATCTATGTCCACCAGATACGGAGCCCTATAGAATGACACCGATAATCCAAAATCCTGCGCATCCCCATCCCATTTAATAATTAGCTCATCCGATTTCATTATATATCTTATGAAAATTAAATATAATATATAGAATTGATGAATAGATGTAATAGATAATTTAGAGATTACCAAGAACGTGAAAGTGGAGAGAGGATCTCCGGAGATCATCTTGGTTGGGGCACGTGGAGCGGCGGCCACAATCATGCATATCAAAGACTGCCACTGGTTCCTCCCAAGTGAATCACCGACGAACATCACCGTTTTCCCTCTCATTCTCAGCAAGAACTCAAGCCCATTGAACCTACAAAATACATACATTATATGTTAATATCTCTCATCAATTAATTCTATATATATATATATATATAAAAGTAGAGAGAAAGAGAGAGAGAGATATAATGCAGAGCAGCACCTGGGAATGTCACAATTGAGAGGCTTCCAACGATATTTGAGATAATCAGAATCAGGTCTTCCGTATGCCTGGCAGTTGAACTCAGGATCAATGATGGGGCATGCAGAGGACTGATACATTGGGTACGTCTCATCCCGGACCCAGTTCCCTACGAACAAGGAGCACGTGGTTTGATTGGTCTGGATGCTTGGTTTCCTCAACCCATGGCCATGACGATTTGTCTTATTACTTTCTGCCCGGGAGCTGTTGGATGGTTGTTCTTGTTGACCAACCCCAATGCCGTCGTCGCAGACTGACATTGGACACGAACAACAACTGACAATAGTAATACTATGATACACGATGGCCAACGAGATGTAGCCATTTTAATTTTTCGGATTTAGACTAGTAATTATTTGTAGCGTACCGTATATATAATGTCGACGACTGGTCTAATCAGTGGGCAGGTATTATTGTCGGTCTGAGAGAGAGAGAAATGAAAAGGAAAGAGATGCAGATGCCTTTCTTCTCCTCTCTTATTACAATGGGCAGGTATTATTATTAAATTTTTCTTTTTATTTTTTTTATGAGAGGTATATAAGTATAATGCATCTCTTAAGTTAAGTGGTAAATCAAGATATGTTTTATACATATATGTGTTGGGAGTGAGGTGGATTTGCCATCATGTGGTTTTTTGATTTTTCAATGCATGTGATTATTTGTGAAGGCTCATCAATTTTGAAGACAAAGATGGGTCAGTCAGGGTCTCACCAGTTTCACGGGACTTTCCCTTAAAAATTATTTATTATATTTATATATTGATAGATGGTTCAAAGATGAGCGGCGGACTTGTGACTTGTAGTCGTAAGAGCTGATTTGGAGCTTTCACACACCAGATTCGGGGGTTCTTTTTTTTTTTTTTTTTTTTTTTAATTTTCTATTTCCATCGATCATCATATTATTACAACTAAATATGGTCCTTAATTTTCTCTTCCTTTTTTTTTTTTTTCTCTTTCCTTCCCCTGGTTAATTGTGCTTTCATGTGGCCATCCACTTTCTGGAGCACATCACTGTGTTCCTGGAATTTCAAATCATGTGAGGCACTATATTTTTATTTTCTTCATATAACTTATGAGAATTATTGCAAGCACCATGCAACTGTTGTATTAACTATTGCACTAAACATTGATTTAATCCTAGTAATCAGCCGTGCTTGATTTCCTCATATAGCCAATATGTTACATAAAATTTTCTCTGCATATGAAAAGACTTAATGCTATGTTTGAAAAACTTTAAGAGAATAGAGAGCATTGGAAAGTTAACCAAAGGAAATGAGAAGAAAGTTGATAAAAAGAAACTTTTATATTTATTTGCACATAAAAATTGAAAATTAAAGGAAATATATGGAGAATAAAATAAATAAAAGAAATGACTTAATTATCCTTTCAGTTATAAAGAAGATGTCCAATTTAATGATATTTTAATATTTTTAGTTTATTTCTCTTCATTTCCCCTTATTTCAACCCATTTTTGGATGGAAAGTAAAGGGGCTG
Organism: Combretum micranthum; assembly: GCA_024138025.1. NCBI lineage: Eukaryota > Viridiplantae > Streptophyta > Magnoliopsida > Myrtales > Combretaceae > Combretum > Combretum micranthum. The sequence continues at coordinate 247,746 of JAMXBD010000122.1, read as the reverse complement.
ATTTTTCATCCCATTTTCACTCCCAACAAACGTACCAAACACTAACAATTCAGCTAATTTGTCTCGCTTTTCTTTCCTTTTCTTGGATTTCCACCATCCCAAACATAGCATTAAAAACAATTTGATAGGAGAATACTTAATAAAAATTATTAGATTGGTTTGATTGCCTCAAATTTTCTTATGTAAATTAATGCAATAATAGAAAAGACTGCTAACCTTAAACCCATAACAAACTTTTCAAGATATCTTGAAAATAAACATATTCCTTCATGTCAAATCACTACAAATGTAATCTAATGAATGCCATCAAACTCACAAATCTATATATATTTGACCGTTTCTTTTAATTTGACATCTTTAAAGAGACCAAAGAAGAGGTGTTTCATTATGTAATAACCATAAGGTGAATACTTGAGGTCCTGTGTCTACTACTGAAATATTAAAGTTATTAAGATTTTTTTTTCTCCTTTTTATCCTCATCAAGTTATCATATTAAATGTGGTCCATTCATTATTACTACCTATCACTACTTTAAACAAATCCTTACATTTATAACATGCATGTACAACTATAATTAAAATATATATATAGTTATGAATTTTTTTAGTTACTAAAATTTTTTCTTTCTTATATAACCATTTGAAAAACTAATCTTTTTCTAAATTACATACATACATACATATATATAATATATGAAAATAATAAATAGTTATGTCGCGCCCCCATGGGTACCTTAGTAGAATTACACCACTTATGATACTATCTAATGCCTATAGGACTTTATCTTCATTAAAAATTGAAAGTCATTAGAGAGTATCATATGTGTATGATACCACCAACCATTCCTAGGAATGTGACTTAAAAAGAAACAAATAGGATCTTTGGTTACTTCAATAAGAACAATGTATATATAAGTCACATCATAATAGACAAAATAAAGCCACACCATTGTCTAGTAACTAAAATGTTACTTACTATATTTGTAATTTGAAAGTCTCAAAAACATAAAATGATCTCTAGAATATCAACTATATCTTCGCTAAAAGCCTCTTGCCCAGACCTAAACTCTTTCTAGCTTTAGATCCTTACTAGTGTAAAGCTCTGGGAAGATACAAGCCATGTGTAAAATACAGAAATAAAGACGGAAATATAATGAATTATGAATCATGAGATGATATAGGATGAGTTTAAAGTCAAAACAAGTAAATTGTAAAAGTTTAAGTTTGGTTGTAGGACAAATATTAAAGTTCGGGTTTTTGCAATTTTTGACAGATTATATGCCGCCTTCTGGGGAATCTACGCCGTCGGCGTAGGATGGGAACAGTAGCGTTTTTCTTAACGTTGGAGGAACGCTACCGGCGTTCACTAGGGTTTCTCTCAATACCGGCATGAACGCCGCCGGCGTAGGGCATGTATTTGTCAGCATATGTAGTAAGAATTGAAATTCTGGGATTCAAAGCCCCGATGAACGCTGCCGGCGTTCGTGTAAATTTTGCCAGCGTATGGTGTACGTCGGCAAGTTTTAAAAGTACGCCGCTGGCGTAGGGTCAACATATGACCAAATTTCTAATACGAGACGCGAAAAACATTTCCGACAGATTTTTTTATTATTATTTTCTTCTTGCATCAAAGCGGGTTTTAGAGTGTTCTTAGAGATCCATGCTTGAAAGATCATCTGGAGGGTGTTTTTGATCCAAAGTAAGTGATCTTAACCTTCTCATTTGGATTATATACAAATTTATATAAGTTTCTTAGGGTTTGGTTGAATTTTTGCATAAAGTTTTTTGGAGAAAAACCCTAGCACGTGTGAGATCTGTGATTTGGTGAATGCAAGATGGGTTTTAGTGATTCAAAATAGTAAGTTTATCTCCTCTATGATGGATTCAAACAAAATATAGAATTAAACAATCCTCATACATTCTTACTATTGTGCATATTAGGGTTTTAGGTGAAATATTTGGTGTTTGTGGAGTTTGATCGGAATAGACGGTACAGATAACAAAGATTTCTTTTTAGGTTAGTGTAATAGGTTGTTTTATGTTAAGTTTGGTTTATCTATGAATGTTGATGATTTGATATATGTTGATATATTACAGGTTGAGATTGGCGTTGTTGTTTGATATCAAGTTTGGGAGTTTGAGAGTTTGGTGGTAGTGGCTGGTAGTGTTGTGGTTTGGTTTTCTAGTAGTTGTTGACGGTTGTCTTTGAATAGTTCAAGTTATATCCTGACTATAAAAGGTACGACCAATCCATTGTTTGATGTATATGTTTGTAGATTAGAATTTTGTGAATGGATGTAGAACATAATTGCATAATGAACTTAATAAATATTCGGCTTAATAATTGTCTGCTTGGTTGTGGTTGGCTTTGACTAGTAGAGACCTGGCAAACAGTGATACTGGTGAGGCACCCTGATGATCTTAGTGTGAGGTTGTCCCGAGTGGACTCGTGATAAGATATGATTCCGGTAGAATTTAGGTGTTCAGCAATTGGGATGTTTGGGGAGTACCCACTCATTCATATATGTATATGATTACTTATTTTCAAAATCAGTTGGTTGTTTTTAAAGTAAAGTCTGAGTTACTTTGAGTTCGGGATTTATGTATACTGGATTCTGAACTGTGTTGTTTTGCTGGACTAAAATAGATAATAATTTGTTGTATGCATTTAGTTCAATTGCATTTATTTATACATGCTGAATGTGCATAACCTTGCTTGAACTAGATTGGATATTATCGTACTGGGCTTCGCCGCTCATTTTGTTATATTTCAGGTGCAGGTGATGATAGTGTAATATATGATCTATCGGGTTTTGATATCATCTATGAGGATGGGGATGGCGTTAGCGGTCCTGACTACCCTGCTGATGACTAGTTGTATAGTTATAGATGACATAGGATGGATCAATGAAGACTTTTTATGTTTTATTATTATTCAGTGTTAGATTCATGTTTTTATTCATTGGATTTTTCAGTTGTATCTGGAGTTTTATATGTTGTAATGGTTTTAGGGTAGGGTTTGACTTGTTGATCTGCAGTTATATCAACAATGTCTAGTTTTCTGGTTATGTAGATTATGTTCTTATCAGATAGTTATTTATTAGGACTACATGTCTTCTTTTATACTTTGTGAGTTATACAGGTGATAATCACGTTGTTTGTGGAAATTAAAGCCTTAGCGTGTCCTATTAAGAGAGGACACGTGGCGGGTTGTAATGCCAACAATTAAGGCGTTACACCATGGTTGAAGGAGTATCCTGAAAAAGCTATAGGGGTATGAACATAAATCATGGCTTAATGAAGTAATTAGATCATACCATATATCAAGCAAGTAACAATTAAGTTATTAGCAATCATATGTAGTGCATCAATTAACCATTTGTTCAAGCACAAGCTTAAATAACCCGGAATCCAAACAGGATGAAGATTTACGCCCTCACATCGGGGATGAAGGAACCTAGTCTCAATAACCCATCTGCACAGGACAAAATAATAACACTGGAAACAACAACGATTCTCACTTTAACTATCACTTTATCTTATAAGTGTCTTAACACTCATTTTCCTTTAGAACTTAGAAACTTCATTAAGTGTTAGTCATTTTAAGCTGATACCATGAGCGACGTTCCTTCATTTGTTGATTAGTTCCATGGAATTGAATAAAACAAAGATAACATTGTGTAAAACTAAAAAATTTCATCTAGAAAAACCAAGCATTACCAGATAACTAAATAACTAGCACATAGCAAACTACCACACCTTTTATACAAGAAAGGCAAATTGTGCAATGCATGACCATTTTATTTATGGGTCATATAGTTCTTAAGCAAATTCTCAAGTGATTACGCATTGCTCAGACAATCATCAACATGCTTCATACAATTTTCACAAACATGACCATTATCACTTTTAATAGTATAGTTTTGACAACAACTGCACACACCATACAACATACAGTGTACCAGTCCCCACATTTGTACTAGGTTTAATACGAATATTCTATCACAATTGCAACAATGGTACAAGTACAAACAATATAATAGATCAGAGTTACTCACATGCTCATCTTGACTCAATATAAAGAATCAAAAGCTTCATTTTTAAAGAGACAACAACTCTATGAACATATATGAAATATGAGCTATACATCTATAAAAAGGCATTTCTCAAATATATAGATAGCTAAGTATTTATCAAAACAATTTTTGGATGATTTGATGATTGAAACAAATGGTTTTGGGATGGGAAATTTCATGATGAATATGATCACCACTATTCTGGAGCTTAAATGACCTAATTTAATAAAAATAGTTTTATAAATGGATAGATCTTTTCAAATAGGCAGAAATCGGTACATTATATGCGCAATTCCGAGTTAAAATGACCAAGTTATGGCTATTTTAAGTTAGAATTGTCTCCTACATGAATTTTGACGTTCTTATGACATAGTTTTGTCAAATTTCGAAAGAGTTATCAAGAAATACTCATTTTGAGTATTTTTCTTAACTAGATGATCCCGAGGAAGAATACCCATATCCCAAAGATTATTTCGACTAAGTGGATTGTTCGATCAATTCATGCATTTAGAAGAAGAATCACCATGGCCAAGTGGGTTTATTTCCTCAACAATGTACTTGTAGTATAGATGCATTAGAATTAAGGAAAGATAAAATGCTGTGTATGTAAAGTTGTATGAAAGAACACTAAGAATATCGAGGCGGGAATTGATTGTAAAGAATTGCTTGTCTTAGTATAGAATTTGATATGTTTGAAATTCTATGATCACTTTAAAAATTGATGATAATGATGCTATGATATCTTAAATAAATTGATTCATGCATACCAAGAAGTGATTCACATTGCATGGGGTTATTATCCTTAGGTGAAAAGGATAGTAACACGGTCGAAAGCAATGCTTGGCGGCAATGATCGAAAGCGATTACTTGGTGACATGGAATTAAACCAATACTTGGTGGATATTCGAAAGCATGGCTCAATGCGAGTAGACTTAATATGTTTAATGATCGAAAGCATAACTTAACCAAAACGACTCGTTTTGAGATTACTCATAACCAAACCTCGAATGGAGGGCGTAAATCCATTCAACATATAGTTTCTATAAAACTATATGCCTTCATTGCTCACGTGTATGTTATATTTTACTTGAATGCTTAAATAACTTGTTTGAATTTTTCTACTTAAGTATTTACTTATTGAAATAATTCTCACTAAGCCTATTAGCTTATACCCCTATAGATATCTTTTGCAGTTTAGCTATTTGTGGTTGAGGCCATGGGGACCTTGTAGTCAGGTATTTCCCTTTTTGATAAAGGAATTTTTAGATAAAGTTTAGCATTAGCTTAGATGTAGACTTCATAGAAAATTTCTTGTAATAGACTATAATTATTTTAGCGGGGGAATGCCCTTAAGACTTGTAAGACAATTATTATGAATAAATGAATATTATGATTTTCATTTCTTAATTTGTTATTATATCTTCTTAAGCTTCATATTTCAAAGTATGGCCCTCTAAATTTGTGAGAACACGCCTTATACTTAACATCGAAGCTTTTGGGAATGATTAAGTTTGTCATGCTTAAGCTTTAATATTGAGTATGACGAACTGTTACATTTAGGATACCCTTTGAAGTGTAACTGTTTAAGTTGGTATCAAAGTATGGTTAAGAATTTAGAAATCATAATTATAGAATTAGACTTAAGAAGAAACAAATTAGAATGGAATTAAGAAAGAACTAGATTAGATAGAATGGGTAGAATAAGTTTTTCTAACTTATCTTTCTTTTGCATAGATTACCTTAGTCAATATTAGAGTTGGTATAAGTACAATTTCATCATATGAATAGTCATTTTAAAGCTTATAAAGCCTATTATCTCCTAGTGTTAATATAAAGTTCGCATAAGTGAATTTTCTTAGGAAAAGTACCTTAAATGATTATGAATATTGGTTTTTATCATAAAATCTTCAACTGAGCCTATAATACTCATTTTAACTTGGATTTTTACATATGAATAGGCGTTGGAAAGCTTATTTCAAGTACTATATAATAATTAACTTAAATTATCCAAATTACAAGTTTTTTCCTCTTGCATCAAAGGAACCAAGGGGTACCTAAGTGTACCTACATATCTTGTTTTGAGTTTTTTGTCATATTCTCAAGTTTACATCCTTATCTAATGTTTGTGTTAGTAAACTGCAAGGGTCAATCTTGCTTCTAAGTCTTGAATTCCTAGGTGGTCAAATCCTACACTTGGTTTTTATTTTCATTTTGCTTCTCTTAATCTTAATCTATGTTTATATCTTTGATTATCTTGATCACATTAATTAAGATCTCCTAAGTTTATACCCATCTAATCTATATAATCTAAGTTATCTACTTGTGCCGAGACAACAAATATTCATTCATAAACTCATCCTTGCATTTAACTACTTGGTTAACTTCCTTATAGTTTCATTGAATTAAATATGATTTTTTTGTTCATTAGACATCAATTTCCCTTACGGATTCCTTAGTCCCAAGAGCTATAATGCTCTATCCGCTAGTGTTTTCTTGTCTTATTTAGTTCCTTAATCTCATTTTCATTTATAATTACATGCTACAAAAGGTCTAAATTACTTGATTATACATTGGAGCTTACATTGTTGTTTTAGGGTCGAAAATCTTCCATGGGCATGTTCATGCTCTTTTTAGCTAAACTTTACTTCAAGGATCACATCATAGATTAATATTACTAAGTGTAACTAGGGTTCAACATTATAATCTTCATCTGGCATGTAGATCGAGATACATGGATGTGTAATAATCAATTTATTCTATTAATTTTCCTAGTTATCTACTTATGGACATAGCATAGGCTTAAGAAACTGTGGATTTTACCTTAATTGAATTAAGATTGATATAGATCTTCGAACCTCTACCAACATCCCTCACCTTAATCGACCCGACCCGACCCGACCCATCGCTCCTATAGTGAACTGTAGCCTATGTGAAGAACTAGGATAATGAGTTGTTGAATTCTAAAGATAATCTACTTCATTGAGAAAATTCCTTACCTTTAACTTGTGGTTCGTTGATGTGAAAATCCTTCTTGATGCTCGAGAGCTTTTGACTAAGGATAAAGTGTTTATTTTTAATTTGAAAAGAGAGTACATAAAAGGTTATGGGAGCTTATGGTGTGAAGTTGTACAAGTGAGGAAGTTTTCTACTTTAGGTCTTCTTTTTAAGGTGATGTTGATTGGTCTTGGAGTTTATTTATCCTTGTGTGTGTGTGTAGGGTGGTTCATAGCAAAAGCTAGGGATTTCAAGTGTGTTTGTCTTGTTGTTCATATATTTCTTTAATGAAGATATCTTATTATGATTGGTTGTAGATTTTAGATATTTGTTTGACGTTGATTGCAATGAGTACAAGCGAGATGTATCTCAAAACATTTAGTTTTTCTAGGGTTGATTTTTTGGTTTTCTTATAATGTGCATTTATTAGAAAGATCATGTACAAATTGTGATAGATATTAAGCATGTGTTGAAATTATAGTAAATATGTTCAAAGGGAATGTAAGTTCACAACAACTTGCAAATTTAGGGTTTGGTTTTATTTTTTATCCTTTAATGATATTAATTAAGTAGATCTTATAGAGATTTTGTTGTGCTGTAGAAGTTTAGAGAGTGCCCCTAGGGTTTAGGGCTTGAGGCATGTAGAGATGGATGGGATTATGGTCCACAAGTTGCCACTTAGTAGCTTACTTGGACGGAGTTGAATTGTGCCAAATTAACCTCTAAAATATCTATACTCCTTGTCTTGATGCGCACAACAAATCATGGTAGATTGGTGAAATACCCCAAATCATCACCAAGATTAGAAATTGAGTTTAGATAGATTAAATAAATAAAATGAATTATAGGATTTAACTAGACAAGTTGGCTTAATTTAATTAGCTAATAATTAAGTTGGTTTTGAGATTTGAAATTCCTAAAATCTCTAAACATGTTCTAAAAATGTTTAGAGGATTCTTAGACTCTTGATTCTTAGCCTAAACACTAATTCCTAAATCTTTACAAAATTTGAGTTCATTTGCTTGAACAAAAATATCAGTTCTTAAACCTGAACTCAAATTAAATATCTTTTATCTAAAATAAATTCTCAAATTAAGTTCTTATTGCAAGTTCTTAATTTCTAACATATTGGTTCCGAAACAAACTTTTAAATACTTCTGGAACTATAGATATTGATCTGATAGTTCTATACCTATATCCTATTTTGAAAAACCTTTATATTTATCCTTTCCCTTTGTTTATTTTTTTTTATTTTTCAGCTGCCATCTCCTTTTTCTCTTCTTTGTTTTACGCTTTCCTCTTCTTTTCTTTTCTTTCTTTCTTCTTCTTCTTCTTTCTTCTCTCAAAATTCAATACATGAGTCTAATTTCAAGAAGAGAAAATGAGGAATCAAACTAGAAGATGAGATAGAAGAAGAGAAATCAAGTAGAACTAGCTCCACCAAGAAGAAAGAAGAGAAGTTTCATGTCTTCCAAAAGCTAAGTATATGGTTTATATTGTTTGTTTGTAGTTTATGAGTTGATATATATTGCTTTGATGTTGAATTGAATTGGAATTGCTGTTTACATTTGTATATGTTGGATTAATGTTGTTGGGAGTTGAGTTGTGATGAAGAAGATGATGAATAGTGAAGTTGAGTTTTCTTGAAGTAGTTGGAGTTGTTTGATGTAGTTAAATGAGTGTAAAAGTGTTGTTTAGACTTGATATGGGTAGTATATAGCTTTTATGAAGTTTTGATTGAAGTAGAATGTGTAAAAGTTTGATAAAATGAAGTTTGAAAAATAAGAAAATTCACAACTCAAGGGAAACCATGAATCACGGGCGTGATTCAAGCCTTGGTAGGCTCGGGTTGGATAAATTTCATGAATCACGGGCGTGATTTTGAGAGAAAAAGCTCTGTTTTAGGAAGTTTTCATGAATCACGGTCGTGATCCATCCCTTGGTAGCCTCGAGTTGGTCAAAAACTTTGAAACTCAAAAATCACAGTCGTGATTCTTAGCTCAAAAACCATTTTATGATAGCTTTCCAAAAATCACGGCCGTGACTCATATTTTTCCTAACGCAATACTATTTCGTATTTTAATCATAACTTTTTCATCCGACCTCCAATTGAGGTGATTCAAGTTGTGTTGGAAAGCTTACAAAGAGATATACAACTTTCATGTTTTGAGTTTTTGCAAATTCTAAAAGTATAAGTACTTAAATTTCACTTCTTTCCAACTAATATATTTTCCAAGCAAAGTCAAAAACTTATTTTTGTTTGTTAAATGTGTTTTTGCTTAGGAAATTGATCTTTTTGAGCTAAAATGAGATAGATAAGTGATATTTGATGTGTTATGTGAGTTAATTGATGTAATTAAAATGATTTTAGTAGATTTTAGATTTAATTAATAATTTAGATTAAATATGAAAGTTAGCTATAAAAATGAACTTAGTTGATAATTCTAGGTTCAACTCAGCTAAATGAACTTGAATGAGTTAAAATGAATTAGATTGATATAGTTTAATCACTTTGGCCTAGTAAATGAATCAAATGACTAATTTTAATCAATTTGGCTAATGTTAAGCTAAAATGGGTTAATAGCTATTAATTAGCTTAGATGAATGAATTAGGATGATATTTGAATAATATGGGGAATATGTTGTTTCAAATGTGTGTTTACTTAGAAAATGAATGTTTTTGGTATATGAATTCTTTGTTAATGCTTTTGTAATAAAACACTATAAATAAAGAGAAAAGAAATTCTTTGACAAACAAAGGAGAACTGTCCATATTTTGACGGGGCGATCTTCGCAGCCATAGTGGGGTTCCTATTTAGTGTCTGATCAAATAGGGTTTAATAAAATGAGTTTGAGATGAATGGATAAATAGCTTAAGTTCTTCTATGATTTTGATGAAGTGGATGATTAGTTTAGTTTAGTTTCTTATACAAGCTCTTTCCTTAACAGAAGTGGATATCTGATTTATTTTCTGAAATTTCCTTCCCAGGCTATGTTTGGATTTCATATTCAAGGTACGCAGTAACGTGTTTGTTCTTTACTTAGGATAGGCATATCTTTAATAAATTTTAATATAGAAAAACTTAAACCTTTGTTTGAATTGAATGTCTCTTACGCTATTTAAATCCGTATCTGGCCTAGATGGCAGATCGGTATCCGGTTCGGAGAGTAGCACCTTGCTCAGATTAGGGGCAAGATAGATTAGGCGCTTAGGCCACCCTTGTCTTTTGATAAGACTTTTCTAAGTGGTACGGCGGGTAACTGATGGGGAAAACGGTATCGGCGTAACGTTTGCTTAAGCTTAGAATGAAATAATATGATTTAGTTCAAATGTTTATGGGAACAGTTGAACTAAGTGATGTTATGGACTAAGATAAGTGAAGTTGTGTAACGATTGTTAACCTTGGATGAAATTATTTTCTCTTTTATGGATATATCATCTAGGAGATATAAGTGTCCGAACTGCTTATATCAACCCCCTGAGCGTCGTGATCGTTACTCAGGACCTCCAAATATCCTTATTGTTCGGAGTTTGAATACTCCAGTGATATTTGACTAATTAAAGATTATCTAATAAATGAGTGATTGTCGCATTTGCATTTAGTTAAGCTCGTGTGTCACTCCGTGTGTGATTGTGTTGCTGTGTACTGGGCTTCGGCTCATCCTTGTTGTTGTTATTCTTTTTACAAGTATTGATGATGATGATGATGATGATGATGAGATGATGACTTGATGATGATGTGGAGGTTGTTGATGTTGTTGTTCTTATTATTGTTGTTGATGTTGATGTTCATGAGGATAATGATGGTGATGGTGATGATGATTGGTGTGATGATGTTTGTACCGGGTTTTGGGCGATTCTGAAGATATGAGAGAATGAGTGAAGTGTGATAGGATCGAGATATTACTTGTATTTTGTTTCTTTTTCTATTTTGTTTGGTAAGAGGACTGGATGTATTTATAAATTGTATTTTCTTTTAAAAGCTTGTTAATACCCAATTGATTGTAAATGATTATCTACCCCTAATAGTAGATCATAAAGTGTTTTTATAAAGTTGGTTTCTTAGAAAATTGGTTTGCTCTGTAAAGAGTAGAAGTTTATAAGTTGTTTAATAAAATTTGATTTTCCGCTGCCGAATCTAGTTATTTAGAAATCTAACTAAACAATTTCATAAATTATAAAATTGGTTTAGTAATGTTCAACATAAACACCTTCTTTAAAGACAACCTTACGTATAATTCGTAAGAGTTATACGTGGTTGGGGACTTGGTGTGCTTAATTTGAGAATTGAGCATGTCGGATCTTTACAATTGGAGAGTGTGTGAGAGACGATTCAAGTAGGTTTTATGTCCCTTTCATTCATTAACGCATGGATTCGATGGAATTTCTTATTGGTGCAAATGTCACTTTCATTAATTATGAGAGTTTAGAATTTTAAGGATCTTGGAAGATCCTACAAGCAAGGGGCGCCTCTTCTCCCTCTCTTAGTTATCTTGGACAGTTTCAAGACATTTGAGGAGAAAACGTCACATGTTGATATTATTTAAAAGGCTTATGATCATTAAAAAAGAAATATCTAGGCTTTGACGTGAAATACTAGGTACTACGTGTATAAATGCATTAGTTAGTTTAAGAAAACATCTTTAAAATTCATCTAAGGTCTCTATACTAATAGTAGATTATTCTTGAGTTTAAATCTTGAATTTAAAGTTTATGCGATTAAGTACTTTTAGGGTGTTCATCTATGCGATTAGAGTTTCTAGACCTGATAGGTTAAATTAGGGTTTTAGTCTCTATAAGCTCAAAATTTTCTAACTAGCATATTTGTATAATTCAAATTTTTATTTGATGTCTAGATTTATAGATATTAATCTATTTTTAATCCTATCGCGTATTTTGTAATACTAGTAATTCATCTTCAAACATCATTTTATAACCAATAAGCTCTAAAAATTAACCGTCTTATATTGCACTTGAAATTTTAGGCTAACTACAATTATTTGTTGAGTTATCAACTCGAGTTATGAAATCTTATCTTTATTATCTTTTACTAACTGAGATAATTTCTATATGATTTTTAAGCTATTAATGAGTTCATGACTATTCATAGATTTTCTATCTATTGTGAATTTTTGCTATTTTTATTTACTATACTTGTGTGAAAAAAATAGGGAGTACAAGTCCATTGCCTTTAGTGTCGTAGTGTTGATGGCAACCTCTCTTTACTAGGTCTCTAGACTCAAAGCCGACTCATAAAGCTTCCCTCTGTATACAGACAAGATGAATACGAGATGCAATGAGTGATGGCTATTATCTAAATATGGTAATGGTATCGAACTTGTTGTTTGGTCGCAAAACTGATGGGAGATTTAAAAAATAAATAATTAATTAATTAATTAAAAAATTAATATTAAATATATAATTATCAATGTTTAAATTATTTTATGTCAATAATGAAATCTATTATATACTAAACAAAATAACAAATAATTTCATATTACTAACACTTCAATTAATATTAAATATATTTATACAAAAATAAATGCACATCATTTTAAAAACTTGATTAAATACTTTAATACTCTTCGACCTAATTATCATTTTGAGTTTAAAATTTATCTTACTAAAAATTAAATTCATTTATTTATTCATTTATGTTTTAACGTGAAAAATTTTTAAAAAAAATTTGGCAGTTCCACAATTCTAGAACTGAATTACAAACAACGGGTTCCATAAAACAACGACGATCTCAATTATAATTGGTTCAAGAATCGTGAAGAGATCTAATATTACCCAATAATCATCCATCTCTCTCTCTTATAAAGTATATTTGTAGCATGTGAGATAAAGTTAACCCAGCTAGCACAAATTAAATGTTCTCAAACTCTCTCTTCTTTTTTAGCTAAACTAGGTAATACAAGTAACATATAAAAACGGAAAAAATAAATAAATAAATAAAACGAAGAAATAGAGCCAGCCCCTATACTTAAGTCTCATTCAAAATGCGGTCCTTAAGGCCTTATCCACAGGCCAAGTATCAATCAAACCAATGGGAAATTTGTTATGCTGCCGTCCTTAAAAAAAAAAAAAAAAAAAAAAAAAAAGGAAGTAGCCCACTTACGTGTGGGATTTGTCGGCCCTATTTAAGACCCAAAGACCATCACCCATCACCCATCCAAAACCCAAATGCTTCAGAAAATAGGATAAAAACATATACATGCTGTTGCCCTTGTTTGGTCCGATAACAAAACTGCAAATGTCCATCGGCCTGCTAATTTCATTTCGAATCGTTTGTGGTTCCACCCAATTTCCAGATGCTAATTTCATTTCGAATCGTTTGTGGTTCCACCCAATTTCCAGATGCCCCGTATTCATCTAAACTCCACTCCACTCCACTCCACTCCACTATTAGTATTGAAAGATAGAAGTGTTGTAACATGTGCACTAAGAATTTTCTCATTTTAGTGAATAGAATAGCCATTTCCTAATTAACTCCTCACTTTGGGTGAATAATAACTTTTTGGCTTTTTAACCTTTTTACAACTTGATCAATTGTTTATTAAAAAAAATTAAAAAAAAAAAGAAAGAAAAACCCACTTTGTTTCTTTTCTCTCTCTCTCTTTTTTTTTTTTTTTCAAATAAGCTAGAAACTTAGTAAGATTTGATGAAGTCCAAATTGAGTTAGAAAGACCTTTTTCCAACACTATTTGTGCCTGAGGCCATAAGTGATTTGAGAATAATAAGACCAATCCAACAATTCTCAAAAAAACTTTAGAACTTATAAGAGTAAAATTTCTTATTATATATTTGATTAGGCTCATTTTTCATAGACTCTTAATCTAATTGACGGGTCTATGATACCAAGTTAAAAAAAAAAAAAAGAAATTGAAATAGTCCTCTCACAATAACTACAAAAATTAAACTTTTCTAAACAATTCTATGATTAATTTATTTTGGTAATTAATTAATCATTCTTTTACTATTGGAGGTGCAGGTATAGCCCTTTTTGGAACCTACATAGTATACTAATTAATATCGTACTTGCATTATGTATGCTTAAAAAAGAATAAATAATTAAATTTTTTAATACAAATTCCAAATATTTTATTTTTTTAATGATCTGTAATAATTTTAGAATAATATCAAAAGTGTTTTAGCTTTTGTAAATAGGTAATGACCTTTAAAAAGTAAGATTGAGCACAACAATTATACATGGTGTTTTTCTATATGCTTTAAGAAAAGTATATAAAGTGTTTATCATAATTTTAAAAAAGAATAAAGAATAAAAATCTCATCAAATCCAATTCCCTTTCCAATTTAACCATATTCCTCATTAAATGGTTAGTACTTTATATTCCACCAACCAAAAAAGAAAAAAAAAAAAGAAAAAGAAAAGAATCACGTTGTATAAAAATGAAGAATAACAGCTTTAGAATTAGCAATTTTATTAATTATAGAGACATATTCTATAACGACCATCACTACCACCACAGAGGCACAGTTGCACTGACTGCCCGTTGGTAGGACAAGACCCATCAGGTATTATTACCCTCAGGAATCCTTCACCCCTGCAGAGTTCAAGGATCGAACTCAAGACCTGAGACTTTTGTTTCCCCCAAAAGAGAACGCCTCTCACCATACCAGTGGATAGTTAGTGCAGCTCAATTGATGAGAGGCGTTCTCTTTAGGGAAACAAAAGCCTCATGTCTTGGATTAGATCATTGAACTCTACAAGGAGGGTATTACTTAACGGACAGCTCGTCCTACCAGCAGATAGTCAATGCGGTTGGACCCCCATAGATGGTAGTGGTGAAAAGATTTCACTAACCAAATAGAAATAACAGTTCTATTCTACTATTGCCTTCCTAAACCAAATATATTCTATTATTATAAAATTACGATTTGATTGGCAGCACATGCACAGGTCATAAGCTAAGCCCATCTACTACTACTGCCCAGTGCCCAGCATTGCTGGAAAAGCCGAAAAAAGAAAATGAAAGAAATGATAATCCAAGTGGAGGGCTGATTCGTTGCCACGTAAAAAAACAGTATGACTTATTCCTTCCACATGGAAAGACAGAGGGAGACAAGACATGGATATAGCCTAATAGCCAATTAGCCATAGGAATCTCAAATCTCAAATCTCAATATGGAGCGCATGCTTTTTCCCATCTAATAGATTCATTTAGAGTATAGAAAAGATGTTTAGATATAGAAGCATTATACTATTAAGGCAATTGAGCAACAAATCTTGTTATTCACAGTCTTACCATGGGCAAGGAGCAGGAGCTGGAGCTAATCCATTCCAATCCCTAAAATACCTGTACTCATACTTCTCGACCAACACCACCACATCTCATTCTCATGCTCATGCTAATGCTCCAGTTGAAGCAACACCAACATCAGCATCAGGTGTTTTGGGTCTGGGACTCGGACTAGCACCCACACGTAGGGATAGAAATGAGAAGGCCAGAGTGGTGGTGCTTGGGTCCGGTTGGGCTGGGTGTAGGTTCATGAAGGATCTCGACACGGAGCTCTACGACGTGGTGTGTGTCTCCCCACGCAACCACATGGTCTTCACTCCTTTGCTGGCTTCCACGTGTGTGGGCACCCTGGAGTTCAGGTCGGTCGCCGAGCCCATCGCTCGCATCCAACCTTCCATCTCCACTTCCCCATCTTCCTATTTCTTCCTCGCCAAGTGTGTCGGCCTCGATACCCATGCTCATCTGATCCACTGCCAGACCGTCACCGGTGGAGCTGGAGCTGACCACGACACCAGCAACGACAAGACCTTGAAACCTTGGAAGTTCGACATCTCCTACGACAAACTGGTCATCGCATCGGGCGCTGAGGCCTCCACCTTTGGGATCAACGGTGTCCTCCAGAATGCCATTTTCCTTCGGGAGGTCCACCATGCTCAGGAAATCCGTAGGAAACTGCTCCTCAACCTCATGCTCTCCGATGTTCCTGGAATTTCCGAGGACGAAAAGCGCAGGCTCCTCCACTGTGTTGTGGTTGGGGGTGGACCCACTGGTGTCGAGTTTAGCGGCGAACTTAGTGACTTCATCATTAGGGATGTGCACCAGAGATATGCTCATGTTAAAGACTACATTCATGTTACTCTTATTGAGGTCCAATTATTTCCTCCTTTTCAATTTTTTTTTTTATTTTTTTAATGCGAATTGTTTGAGGATGATGCCATCTACTTAATCTCTGCAGGCCAATGAGATATTGTCTTCCTTTGATGACCGCCTCCGCCGATATGCTACTAGGCAGCTCACCAAGGTCAATTTTGTGTTGTGTTGTGTTGTTTCTCTCGCTTACAGCATGATCTGTGTATGATTCATGTGCCCTCCTAAATGTCGCGTTTGATTTGATATGCAGTCTGGAGTTCGCCTGGTCCGGGGAATTGTCAAGGATGTAAAACCCCATCGATTAATTCTCAGTGATGGCACCGAGGTTCCTTATGGATTGTTAGTATGGTCTACTGGAGTGGGGCCTTCCGCTTTTGTCAGATCTCTTCAACTTCCCAAATCCCCTGGTGGGAGGTAAGCCTGTGTATTTCCTTACAATTAGTAACAGTTCTGGATAGAGAGGGTGTTTAAATTATGATATTTGATTAAGAAAAACATGTGCATGGAAGCTTTTTCCTAGATCTTATGACATGAGGTAATTATCAAGGTTTGATCTATAAGATATTATTTGAATAACACAGGACTTCTGCCTACAATTACAGGATTGGTATTGATGAGTGGCTACGAGTTCCTTCTGTGCAAGACGTATTTGCAATTGGTGACTGTAGTGGGTTTCTCGAAAGCACTGGAAAACCAGTTCTGCCAGCGCTGGCCCAGGCAAGCGCTTTGCGCTTTCATCTTAGCTAAATGCCTTTTTCTCATGATGCTTTTAAGTACATTAACTACTGGTGCATCTTGGTTTTCTTTATTAGCAGTCCATTAGTATCAGAGGGTGCATTTTCTGTACGGTTACTTGACTGTTCACTACGTACGGGTTTTCATTTGTTGGGATGGGATGCAGCACAGCAATAGCTGCATCGGGTGACTGACAGAGGAAAGGGTTCTGCAAATATCGGTGAGGGTGGGTGGGTTGGGGGGGTGGTGGGGGTGTTTGTCCTATCGTATCTTGATTCCATATATCAATCATAGCCATGGTTCCTTCCTTTCACACGCAGATGGTCAACAATGCTTAAAAAGGTTTAAGCAAACAGGAAAATTGGAATTACTTAGAGAGATTTGTTTAGCCTGGTTTTGATGTCATTTGCATATATGTTAGTCAACATGGTCTAGTTGAGTCCCACGGTGCCCAGTTTAGCTTGAGAAATTGCTTACTTTGAGGACATGATGGAATGATTTGTGTTTTAATTATCAAGGAGTAGTTATCTTAATCTAGAGTTGCTGTTTTTGTAATTGCATCTCCTTTTATACATGAAATATGCTAAAGAGAGCTTCAGTTCCTCATGCTAGTGAATTTAGTGATATTTTAAGTTTGAATTGGCTATGTCTTAGAATTACAAATTCTTTTGCTAATTGAAAAGATTGTTCTATCTTTCTAATCTTTGTCCTTTCCTTGAAAAGGTTGCAGAGCGGCAAGGAAAGTATCTGGCAAAATTATTGAACAGCATTGGTAAGGCTGGTGGAGCACATGCAAATGGTGCAAAAGACATAGAATTTGGAGATCCATTTGTTTACAAGCATCTCGGAAGCATGGCAACAATTGGAAGATATAAAGCTCTTGTGGACCTTAGACAAAGCAAGGTGATCTAGCTGTATATATGTCTGTTTTTTCTGCATTAGTAACAAGCTGGCGATGAACAAATTACTTTTCTCAGGAGGGTAAAGGGCTATCGCTGGCAGGATTTACCAGTTGGTTCATCTGGCGATCTGCATATTTAACTCGTGTTATAAGCTGGAGGAACAGATTCTATGTGGCCATAAATTGGTTTACTACCTTCGTGTTCGGTCGCGACATAAGCCGTATATAGTAATAAGGTTGGACTTTCATTTCACTCTCAGTTTATATAGTTTCTGGCATCACGAGCCTCATTTCATGCTGAGACTTCTATTTTGACTCCAAACCCACCCCTCCACCGACCACCAACCCAATGCTGTTTTCCTGAGATAAAACGGATGTTCCTATTAATGAAAATATCTTACTCATAATTGTCTAGGGTACCTACATGCTACTTTTGGTGCTTCTGGACCAGCCAACAACTCATTTTTCCATTTTGGGTAAATATTCTGTTGGTTTATAATGGAAGAGTGCTGAAATTCATCTCAAAATTCATTTCCTCTATATTAGGCACTTTGATGTACTCTAACTAGACTTGCTTTATATATTTTTCACAAGCTGCTAGCTTTTACTTTCGTTGCTGTAAGCCTGTAATTGAAGGAAAGAGATGATTCATGTGTTGATGGTGTTCTGCACATTTCATGAGAGGACAGATGGCTAAGCAGATACAGATGCTAAAGCTCTTTGCAAGTATGAGGATAGACTAATAACTAAACCAAGTCCAAATTGCTCTCTGTTAATAGCTTTAATGGCAAATAACTTTGGTTTGGGTCTGTGAGAAATAGGACTTGGCATGTGGTTAGTTTTAAACTATATATCAGGTCACTAGATGGAAGCTTGACCCGGAATTGTGATGGAATTAAGCAAACTTGTTCACTATACATTAAGAAGATCTTGATCTATGCAAATTTAGATGATGTGGACTTTCACTTATTTATTTATTTATTTATTTTTAGTTATAAAGCTCGTGATCTTTTGTTTGTTCGTTTGGTCCACGTCTAGAATTCGGATGGAATTCATAGTTTGCTGCTTGTTTCATATACTGAGAAGACACGCTTTGACTGTTCTATATAAATTATGGGTATGTTTCAATAGTCTATTTTTCATTTATATCTATATCTGTATCATAACGATATGTGTAAATATATTCAATTTGCATTTATATTTTATTTATATTTGATCTTTTCATGAAAACAATCAATTTTTTTTTTATCTGTATCTATTTCTTGATAAATAATTTATTAGAAAAAAAATTTGAAAAAAATATTTGTATCTGTCAGAAAAAGTTAGCCAAACAATATATCCTAATTTCCTTCTAGTAAACTGGTTGTTGATAAGTTATTGATTAATGTAGGATGCATCATGCATGTGCTATGCATGTATGAGGAAGCAGTTTGCATTTTCAAAAGAATAAAAAAATTAAAATTATGTATTATGAAGCATTTTAGAGTATAATTCTTGGTGATTTCTCTTTTCCCTTCCCTTCTCCAGGTCAGAACAGGTACCATGTCGGAAAGGTAGAAAGAACATCTTGATTGGCTTCTTTTCAGTAATTCGATTTGTAGTCAACCAACCTCACCTCTTGTATAGACATAGCCCCTTGAAAGTCTTCCTGTTTCTGTTAGTGGCTTTTTACTTCTTGATGTGGGTGAGAGAATGACAAGACATCATTGAAAGTCTCGCATCGTAATGTTCTTATAGAAAGAAAACTATTTGCTGCTACACAATGTATGGAGATTAAATTTGCATCAAGAATTACCATATTACCATTTACCTAAAACACTTTCAGAAATAAACAGTTATCTTGGTATGTTAATCAGGGCATGTACCATGGAGTAGCATTAATGCCGAAGTAAGAAGCACAAAAAGTAGTCTCTACAAAGCTTAATTGATAAAAAACTTAATGTTTTCTTGTCATGTTTGCAATCCCGTGTGATATGGTCTGTTCAAGCAATAAGGGATGATATTGTAGAATTGCTCGTTTCTTAAACAATTGCTTGATTAGGAAGATGGAGGAAGAGGGTGCTCAAGAAGTACCACTATAGGTTATGCAGTTTAAATAGTGAAATTTGTCTACTTTCTTATGTAATTATTTATTTATTTTTATATGTATATATCAACTTGAGCATTAACTATATAGTTGCGCTTTCTTTCTTTAGGATTGCTAAACATCATCTTTCTGATAAATTCAGACGTCAGGAGCCCGGCTTTTGTTAGTAGAAACTGAACGAACGTATTAAATTATGTGAGACAAGCGCGGCGGAACACTCCTTTAACTCGGTGTACTTGAACATCACCTTTGGAAAGTCAAAAGTTGTCAAGAATAAATAAGGAATGGTATAGGGTTGGATCGACTGATTGAACATTGAGCAAGGAATTAAAGTAACTTAGATTTTGGCTGCATATTGCATAACCAAAACATATGGTAACTTGCACTCCAGCCAGAGCCAGAATACTGTGGTAAGGAGTAGGGACCCCTTGGTCTGTAAAAGTGGCACATGTCGCTTGATTAACCAATCTGTTGGCACAACACTGCACGATGTTTCAAAATCGGCAGAAAAAAGATACAATCAAGGAACAGCATGGTACTTTATAGAGACCATATGGTGCATGTAGAAATCATCGCATGGATGCTCCTCGACGACCGATATTATCCTAGTATCATCATATTATATATGGCCAAATCTATCACCGTAGTAGTTAGTATAGATGACTATATCCGGAGCAAAACAAAGATAGATTACACTCCTATTTAATATATTATAATGAAATCAGTAAATTGGGCAGAAACTTTTCATTCTGTCCATCTGTATTCTCCCTATATTTTTCCTTGTGTCCACTCATCAATATAAATAAATATATAATTAAAAAAAAAAAAACAAAAAGCAATAGTTGACAAAAGAACAATGCACATAGGGCTTTTAAGCCACCATTTGCTCCTGGTCCATGTGTAGCTGCTCCGCCCAAGGTGGAAGCATCTCCGTACCTCCTGAGTCAGGATGGAACTGTTGGTGCTGCTCCTCAAAACCATGTTTATGAGGTGAGGCATCCTTTACCAAGCATTGGACCCACGACACATCTGGTTCATCAACAATTGCCTTGCTAGAAGAAGCTGCATGGAATTGGCTGCTGCTGTGTCTAATTCCAAAGGAAGCAGATTTTCTCAGCTTGTTCAGCTCCTCCCTCTTAATGCCCCACCCCAATTTACCATCAGGTGAACGCCAGTCTTGGATAGATGAGATTTCTGGAGCTGGAGAAGTAGTAGTAGAAGAATGATGGCTAACTGCACTTCGCTCGATGAAGCTCTGGCTCCTCTTTGCAAATGCAGCCGACCGTGAACTTAAAGTTGCTGCTCCAGCAACGGCTGATGAACTGTGTCTGAAAGAGGTCGAGGCCCTCATGTGTGACGGTGACAAGTTGTTGGAATAGCTTGAGCGCAGCTGCTTCTGGATTGCAATTGGGGATAATACAATGTCGTCAAGTGATGATCCCCTCAAAAAGGGCAAGTATGTTTGGTTGACTGATCTATATATCTCATCAAGGTTGGTAGGATTAAGTTTATTCATTTCATGATTCCTATTAATGGAGGTAGTACCAAATGGTGTGGTAGCAGATATTGAGTTGTTACAACTAGACGGGGAGGACAGACATGATATATCTTCCATCATTCGCTGATTTTCTAAATTGAGCAAGTCAATATCTAAGTCGATATCCCTCGCACGAAATGCAGTTTTCAACCTTCTTGAAGGAAGCTGCAGGGTAGGTGCTAGGGTGCTGACGTGGTTCTGCCACATGGATGAGGAGGCTGCTGATGGACTCATAGGGGGTGTTGAAGTGGCTGGTGCAAGGACAGAGGGAGAACCTGGTGCGACTGGGCTCGTGGATACTACCATGTCCAGCAAAGATGAGCTGGACGAGAATGATCTTGGAGAAGGTAGCGCAGAACCCGTGGATGCATACAACGGACGGAGCTCTTCTGGCTTGTGAGCGAAAAAACACACCTTCCTGGTGCAGCCAGTCTCGTCCTTGCAGAGACGTGTACGATACTGAGCTGGGTGGAGCCAGCACTCAAAAATACCATGAGCATACTCACAGTTGTCTCCCTGTCTGCATGATCCCCTGCGAAACTCGGGGCATGGGACACAGCTATAGTGAAACTTTCTAGGATCACGCCGCCTTGCGTTCTCGCCAGGGTGAACAAAGGGACATTCAGTCCAGTCATGCGAGTACGCCCTTGAGCAAGGCTTAATTTTGAAGGAGTACATTCGGAATTCATCCGTACTGTATATTGCATGGTTGATATCGGGAAGTGAAATATGGACGGGATATTCTCTCTTCTCATTGGAAGCTTTGAGTGCTGTGACAGTAGTTTCTCCTCCCCTTCCTCTTCCTCCGATATCACGACCTAAACTTTCGGGCAAGAGATAAGTCTCGTGAATTCCTGCATCTACATCCAGCAAAATTTGCAAAGACTTCTTCTTAGAATCAAAGGGCGGCGAAAACGAAATCAGGTCTCCAGCTTTGTTCCCACGAGCATCGGTGCAGTTCACATCTGCTGAAGATTCAAGCAACAGACTCACCACCACATTGGAATGGGCCGACCCGCCAGCAGCAGCACAGTGAAGTGCAGTAGCCCCATCAGAAGGGCTAGCCCTGTTAACGTCGGCTTTCCTCGTTTTGAGGATGTAAGCCAAGACATTGCTGCTTCCGAACATGGCAGCGATCATGAGGGGGGTTCTCTGCTCAAATCCCATCTGCTTGCAGCCGATCCTTCGGCCATACCACAAGCTTAACTCATCCACATCTTGGCCCTCTTCCTCGATGAGTCTTTTGAATTCGCCTACATCATCAGTGGCAGACATCTCCAGTAACGCTGAGAGGCTAAAAGAAGAAGAAGAAGAAGACAAGGGTGAAGATGGTGGCGCTTGTTCCATTTTTAACGAATAGCGGGGTTGCCTTTGCCTTCACCCTTAATTACCCTCTTTGAATCATGGACAAGCCTGATGTTGCAAATTGATTTGTTAGTGGAATGAAAGAAACATCATAAAAGTTTGAAACTGGTAATAGAAACGAAGGGCTAATTAAAAACCAGTAGATTTCTGCAATAATATGTATAGAAAACCATAAATGAGCAGTAGTTTGAGAAAGTGAGTTTAGCATGGAGAAGAAAGTAAAGTAAAGTTAAAAGAATAAGGAAATAAGGAATATCCACCACCCACCTCCTCCGAGTCCTAGTGTTACTCTGAGTCTTAGTCCTGTCTGGCTGCCTCCTTTAATTAATAATTAGGAGTTGTCAAAGTGAAAGAGATGGGAATTTCCAATATCTGCTTTTTAACTAAATTTAAAAATAAAAAATAAAAAGAAAAATACTAAATGAGATAGAAAGACAGAGAGACTTTTCTTTTGCTGGCCTTTCTTTTTCTTTTTTTTTTTTTTTTTTTTTTTTTAAGAAGGAATAGGGCCAAGCCAAGGGGTAAGATAGGAAGAAGGAAGAAAAAAGGGAATTGTCTTCTTGATGTTGAACTTTTCAATGAAATGTGTGTTTGTACAAAGTACGGCAACCAAAAGGCAAATTAGATACTAAAAAATAGTGGATTTGGAAAGGTCAAAAAAAGAAAAAGAAAAAAAAAAAAAGGAAGAGCGCCTGCCTCTGCCTTGCCTCTCCCAACTTATTGCTTTAGGTACAAATATATAAAAGATCATCATCATCATATACTCATTTTTTCTGAGGTATGGCATTGTGGTTTTGGTTGTGATTTAATAGAATAAATAAATAAATAAGCAAAGTTAATAGCTATTATATTTCAAATAATACTTTTCTAAAGCTATTAATATATTTTAATACCTTTAAACTTTAATGGATTATGGTTCTATTTTAAATTTTTTAAAGTCGTTAAGGAAGGAAGAGGAAGGCAGGCGATGCCGGTGTATTTAGTGATTAGTGAAAATGAAATGACAAATGAGATTATTTATGGTAAATGGAACAAAGTGGGTAAAGTAAAACAAGACCAACAACTTCTTGGATGGCTTCTTGTTGAAGCAGCCGGGGGTCAGATGGTGGAATTGGAATTGGAATTATTGGAAAAATCGACGAATGAATGAATGAATGAATGAGATGGTTTGGTGTTGGACTGGGACTTCGATGCTTTCAATTAACATTCCTTGTCTCTCTCTCTTTCTCTCTCTTCGTCTGTCCTGCATTATCCATTAGTAGTCTGTATTATTTAAACTCAAAAGAGATTTGAAGCATGGCTGATTGCCTATTTATGAACTTTCTTTCTTTGACAGCTTCAGCGTTCCTTTTCAAACTTAAAAAGACCTTCCGTCAGGTATAAAATATAAAAAAGGACTATGGACATCGGTAACACGTGCCGCTGCAGAGTCCCGGTCCTATATCTAGATATCTAGGAATAGGATAAGATGCAAAGAGGATCTCATTTAACCTATCAAGAACTTTATTTTATTTTATTTTATTTTTTCCTTTTTCTTAAAATCTAGACATCATTGCCAATATCATATGATTTAATTACCTAATAATTTCTAGATTTATATACCTCGTGCTTTATTTAGTTTCATTTCTCTCTATAACTCTATCATATGAAGTTAGTATTTTAGGCAGGTTTCCTCTTAAACAATTCTTCATTTCCTTTTATAATAATTTCTTAACGTCTCTCTCTCTCTCTTTCTTTAAAATCTTTTGTGAGTCTCAAATTAATTTAGTAAATAAATGAATCCTCTCTTCTTTAAGTACTCCAATGTCGCAGAGGAGCTCTTGCCATTGTTGTAGCATCCAAACGGGAAAAAAAAAAAAAAAGTGGATGTCTGACATGGAGAACAGTTTGAAGGACCAAGTATTGCACACCTAAAAGACCAAATAACGTTCTACTCTGTTTTCCAATAAATAGTATAAATTTCATGAAACTTTTCCCTACTTCCTATTCCAAATCATTCTCTTTGGTTTTATAAAATAAAATAAAAAAAATTTATCCAAACATCCAATTTAATAAATAAAACAGATAAGATATAGATAAATAATTTTTCGAATGTTTTTCAAATAAAAATATAAGATTAGTTGTAAAATAGATATAGATAATATAAACATACAAATGAGGAAAGAAAAAAAAAAGGACAATTTGAAAAACACTCAAGGCACATTAAAATTTTTAAGTGATACCACACATATTGTGATTCCATATTAGAAACTCCACCGGTATTCATTGGCTTTTCTTTGAATAAATTAATAATTAACGTCATACATTGATTTATTTGGTCGTAGAAAAATACATTAAAAATATATAGCAGGACCTTCGGAAAAGCATATGATCTTTTAAGTCCTCGCATGCTAATCGACATGAAGGTGGCATTTAACGTGGCAAATTATCTGTGCATATTTCAAACAGGAATGAGGATCGGTAATAATTCAAATTGAAAAAAAAAAAAAAAAAGGTAGGATAGGATAGGATAGGATGGGATTAAATTGTTTAGTGCCATAAGAATTCAAAAC
The DNA here is from genome assembly GCA_024138025.1 of Combretum micranthum. Taxonomy (NCBI): domain Eukaryota; kingdom Viridiplantae; phylum Streptophyta; class Magnoliopsida; order Myrtales; family Combretaceae; genus Combretum; species Combretum micranthum. Next base: position 222,366 of record JAMXBD010000122.1, on the reverse strand, counting down.
GCATGAGCAACTTAACAGAAGTATATCTTTCGCCCTTGCGGGTGTACAAAGGAACAGCTCTGATACCTTCCCTCAGCTCCCAAACAGGCAAACATGTCTGACCTCCAAAGTCATGATATCCGGATGTATCATATTCCTTTACCTCTACCCTTAGGATAGCCAGTTCTGGCACCCTCAGCTCAAACTCGAATTCCTCATCCCATACAGGCGCCCACTGATCTTCAATCGCCTTTGTTCTCTTCATCACTGTATCATCTGGAACTCCCGCTATTCCGACCTGTTTGTTTGTTTGTTTTTATGTTTGTGTATTTCACAATTCATCATACTCTAAAATGTAGTACCAACGACGACCATATGTACCAACAACAACCACAACCTCTTTAATAAATAAAATCTTTTACCTTTGCAAAGAAATCCGGTGGAGAAAATCTATCAAAATGGGTGCTTTGGAAATCCAAATGCCATCCTTCTCCCAGGTACACCGTTACCTGGATTTTCCCAAAGCCATTTCTGTTCAATTCAGCTGCTTAACTTTAATATATATTTATATAATGATAAAGTCGTTCAACAATGCACCTTTAGTGTCGTCTTAACAGGTAACACCGCTCCAGGATCAAATATTTCTTCTTTATTCAGTAAGAAATCTGGCTTTTTCACATAGCCACACCCCCCATTGGCTCGGAACAGTCCTTGCATGATCCATAAGTACTTCCCATGTCCCTTCAACCCACAAAATAGCAGTTTCTTTTTACACAAGGAATAGAAAGGGTTCCTTAGTTAATCTAACAGCTTCTAATATCTGAGAGCAGGGTCGACTCAGCAATTGCCGTTTCTTTGATCTACCACTATCTAATGCAGATCTAGCTCCGGTTTGATGCTAGCGTAAATTTTTTGATTGCATTTTGAGTAACAAATGAAAATCTGGTGATTTGAAGCATGTAATTCTTAATTAGCCAACTAGCTATACAATTAATTATAAACTTGGTCTAGACAAGACCAGAAGAAAGCTCATCCGACCTTTTGAGAGAATTAGATAGGTTGGGTAACGGACCAATGTCAGTGAAAGGGGGAAAAAAAAAAAAAAAACAAAAGGCAAAAGGCAAAAAAACCTGCATGTTGAAGGCGACCATCTGAGCTCCATGTCTCCATCCAAGCAAAGGATCGTAATTGGATGAGTCAAAACGAGTGCCTTTGGGATATATTCTTAGCAGGTTCCTTTGAGTGAATCTATATAGTAAAAAGCGTTATCATTTGTTTTACTACTGGAATCAGCATCAAACGAACCCTTTTCAATGGAATATTAAAAACTTAGGAATTAATTAAACTCTTTGTAATTCATGTTTTAGCTATATCACCAGTGACCAGCGCGAAGCCAGGCAAAACAGTAAAAAGTAGCTAAAGAACTCTAAATCATGAGAAGAGCTTAAAAGCCACATTTCAAACTAATGCTTTTTATTATTTTTGTGTCTTATATATGTGTGATGGTATACCTCACAATTTCAGTCCCATGTGTTCTTGATATAATTTCTAGCTCCTGCTCACTCAAGCTAAGGCGTCTAACTTTGTTGGGGTCAACTTTCAGACAGTTTTCAAGTCCACCTTTAGGCTTTCCAGCATGGATGGAAATCATATTTCTATATTCAGGAAAGGAATTATCTTCATCTTCTTCCTCCTCATCTGACTGTGCCTGCAATATAATTTATTTTAGCACATAATATGCCAGATAGCCAGTGCCGTTGTGGGTGCTATGATGCATGAGACATTAAATCACCTCCAGAAAATCCTTTCCTTCTTCAATGCTTGACTCCCTCTCAAGATATTCCCTTGGTGGTTTTGTTGAGATGAGAATCTTCTTTTTCAACCTTTCTGGTGATGGGAATTCCTCTGTGTAATTCGATTCGGGAAGATGAAGCATAGGCCCAAACGTATTATGAACCGCCTGAAAAGTTAGAAGAGACATCTTAAGGCATCTTATTTAGTCAAAGTCTGACATCAACAAAACATGGAAATGGAACTTTACCTTTGCTACTTTGGCTTGAAGATTTGGAGTTAAGTGGTCTTCAAAAGTTATGACTACAGGGTATTCAGATGCAGAGAATGCATTTTGCTTGGTTGCATGCAAACATTTGTTCAGATCCACGGAAGAAGTTAGTGTACTGTATCATACAAATTGTCAAAGCAGTGTCGGATGAGTAGCAGAATAATTTCAACACAGGTAAAGAGCCTACTGAAGTCAGCCATTTCACCATGATAAGTTTTGCGTCATTAAAAAGGGAGTAATATTAATATTCCTTTCAAGCAACAACAAAGTGCATATTCATTTTGTATTTCTCAATTATGAACCGAAAGTTGCTTGCAGCATTACCAGCAACCAGGTGTATGGTCAACATCTTATTCAGCGAAGGGAACCCACGTCCAGAAAGTAATTTTAGGTTCGGAAGATTATAATTTAGTTTTAGGGCTCTAGATTGAAAATTTTTAGGATGGTTAGGCATGGGTTTTACTTGATTAACACCCATTAATCTCCATTAACTTAGCTATTACTAGCTCCTTCCTCTAGAATTTGTTTATTGTTCCTTGTCCTTGTTTTCGGATTTTATTCTTTTTATGATGTTTAAATAGCACTTTTGAGATTACAATATAGCTAGAATTTATGATCTTAACTAAACTTACATATATGCTTATTTTGGTGATTGATTGCATGAGGAGTCCTTGCTTTAGCAAACAAAGACACACTACGTTACTACTTGTTCACTTCATTGCAGTAGCAATTCCTTCATGGCTTTTAACCGTAACAGCAATATTACCAGTAATCTCTATTACTAAAAATATTGAATTGTCATTTATTACTTAAATCTATGAATAGCAATTTAATACTAAAATAGATTTTTTTTTTCTTCAAAATATTCTCGTTTGAATAAAATATTAATAAAACAAAAAGTCTATTATAACTATATTCCATTCATTAATAATAGCAATTCCATTACAAACTTATTTATTCAATGAAGTGAATGAAACACAAGTGTACACCATCAAAAATTCTTAGAAGCTAAAACCAATAGATCAAACGCTAATTACCAATGAGAATGTGGTACTAGTGGTTGGGTTAATGGCTAGGAATTCCTTCTTAATGCGAGACTGATTGTTGAGTAATTGAGTGATTTATCCAGATTCATTAATCAATGCACTTCAACCATAATTATAGGCTTTACTATTTTCCCAAGTATGGTAGGTTGCATTATATGCCTTGAGTGTCAATTAGTTTTGGTAGTTTCATTAATTTAGTTTTTTCCTTGAATATCGTTTGCCATGTTGTTTGGATAAAGTTGAGACAAGTAATCATCAATCCATTTTTATGCGGGTTTAGTAATTCATTGATTGGAAGCTTATATTCAAACCTAAATGCAACAGTTCTTGTATGTACTTGCACGATTAATCTATAGATGACATGGATTAAAAGAAGTTAGGAGCTCCATACCCTCCATGACGAACTTGCACTTTTTTTTCAGAAGAGTTAGGCCACAAGTCCAACTCAATTACTCTAACCCTCGTCGTAATGCCCTAGAAATGGGTTCAGAGCTTGAACTGCTGCTTAGCTGATTGCCTGTTAGGTAAGAGTTGTGACCTGTGTACATGAAGTAATGAGCCAACGGTGCTCCCATGTCCTGAACAACCTGAACGCACAAAGGATTGATTTGCACATCATGAAAGAGGAGAGGCTTCGACTGATGAAGAAAGGCAGATTGTAAAACTTATAAGCACTACCTGAGGGGATGGAGGGAGAGGTGAATTAAGGTCGCCTAGGAGGTAGCGGAAGAAGCCACGTAGATGTAGGCCTTTCCTTTGAAAAACATTAAGATGTTTTAGGCTGTTAAAGATTGAATGTGCATGATCTTTGGTGGCTTCTCTCTCTCTCTGGAATTCAACGAGAAAGCTGTGGAGGTGATCAGGTGTCATTGTTCCATTCTCCGAGTATTTATCAAAGAGCGCCTTGATGTCCTCAGGAGGCTCAGCCTCATCAAGTCTAAACATTCGTTTGAAACAGAAGCAAAACCGGTAATCCTGCTTGGACATTTTTAGTTTGGTGATTGCCTTTAGAAACATCTTGCTGATTGCTTGCTTCTCTTATATTTGTTTGCAAAGAGACAAAAGGACTTAACTTCTTGGCAAAGTGAGAATATGTTCTGTTATACATATAAGAAGCTAGGAGCATACTAGCCAAACCAAAAGAAAAGGAAAGGGAGAACTCAGGAAGCGTGTTTACCTAAAGTGAGGAAAGGGATCCATGATATGCCTCAACAATTAAAACGTTAATCAGGTTCCTGCAGCGCCTATGAATGAACCTGCCTACCTACTTTTGCTTTTTTGTCACCCAAACTCACCATAGAATCTAACAAAACTGCTCTCATTTGCTCTTTAGCATACGATCCTCATGTTTCAGAACGAACGGAGAATCTTATTGACTCTTCATTTAGGCAGCCATAACTCAAAGCCATAGTCCAATTTAAAATAAAATAAACTACTGTCAAATCAGTGAGCGGTAATTTAAACCAAGGTATATCAGCGTTTTTACACAGAAAACCAAACACAGGTAACTGAAAAAAAAAGGATGAGGTTCCATTTATAACAGATTGCAATTGTACGTTCAGTTTATAATTAGTTTATGACTCCTTTTTCTTTTTCCTGTTGTTGAGGAATTTCTTTATCATATTAATTTTGGCCAAATCAAATCTACTTCTAATTCATTCTTCAAAAAGTTTATGCACACAATTTTCTTCTTCAGCAATTCCAGTTCTCATTTTCTAAATGAATCAAAGCAGCATCTACTCACAATTACATTTCCATTGGGTCAAATCCCAGAAATCTAAATGCTTAAGATGCTTGAAAATATCTCGATAAAGTTGTTCATGCCTAAGTGAATTTACAGCACATTCCAAGACTCAAAAGTATGATAGAACTCGTGCAATACCAGCATAGATACTTTTACTGTATTTGTGACTAGCTCTGGAGGTTGGTGTCACAGTTCAACTTCAGGCACTATATGCACAATTACAACCTCCACAGCACCTCCAAAACCCATGAATATCTATGCAGCATGTAGCTTTCCCAATCTCTCCATTTCCCTCACATCTGCTATTGCTTTTTCTTTCTCTCTTTTCCAGCTGTCTATGGTGTCTTTATTGACTAAATCAAGTGTGCAGGGAGCTTCTTGTGATGGGAAAGCAGTTGATCTTTCCAGAAACTCTTTCTGAGTTGAGTCAGCAAAGCAGAGGAGAGACTCCATACAAATTTCTCTTGCAGATGATGGCGCAACTGGCTTGAAGTTCAGTAATTTTGAGTACTCCTTAATGAGGTGGTACATGTAATCATAAACTCGATCCATATTCAGACTTTCCATGAACTCTTGTCCTGCTTTTCCAATTGCCTCAGCCTGTCAATTGATGCTTTAGAAAAAGAATTGGCTATATATTAAAAAGGCAATTTTATGCTGGCCATCTTCCTAACCTTGCACCCCATGCATAAATGACCAGGACTACATCAACTCATAATCATCTTCCCTAATTCCATTGGTCCTAAAAACACAATCACATCAAGAGCTGAAAAAATGACACCGGCATAATTAGGTGTCAATTTAAAAGTTATTCTACCACTTTGTGGCAAATATGTGGAGATGCAAAAATATTTTCACTATGTGTGCCAGCTGACTACAACACTTCTAGGAAAAAGACATGACACTTGTAGCTATTTCTTTGTTCTGCAGATTTTATGGTAAAATAAGATAACAGTGCTTCAATACATTCTCAAGTAATGCTGATGCCAGTAATGTCTCTCTTTATTGTAGAATCAGATTTTTCGTCAATTTTCAGAATAGTTACAAAAAGGAAGATATCGCCCTTTACAAAAAAGGAAAAAGAGGTAACAAGGCAGATATGGAATTTAGATTAACCGCACCAAAACTTACAAAAATTTAAGTGAAAATAAGAATGACACCCAACCAAACACTTCCAAGTGGCATGGTCCATTTTCTTGTCTAATTTGTCCCTCAGAGATTCTGAAGAATATCAATTTGGTCTAGCTATCCATGGTGTACTCTGCTCTTCTATGCAGTTTTTTTTGTTACTTTCATGCACATCACCCATAATCATGCTTTTTCAAGACAAGCATGTAACTTATTAGCTCTACTAGCTCAGAGAAAAGCAGGTTCAATATTCTGTTCATGGTTTTTCATAGGTTTGACATCAAGGCATATTAAACTGGATGTGCAGCTCAAAACAGCAACAAACAGAACACACTGAAAATTCAGAAATTTCACAGAATCTGATCTTATGAAATATCAAAGCAGCTTAGAAAGCACGCAAACATCATTCCTGTAATAAGGAGCATATCCATCATGCTATCAACTCAAATAATAATAATAATAATACCTGCATTTGGTTGGCATTTCCCCAGTCAACAGCAAATTTTATGGAAGGGCATAGATCAGTGGAAGAGACGGGCCAATAATTCTGTTTCGGGATGAGACCACGGCTGAAGAAATCTTCATATTGCGGTGATATAATTAATGCAAGAGAACCACAAGATATAATGTACTTTAAGCTCACAGACCATGCATAACCCTCTGCATAAATTTTGTACCTGAAAAAAAGATAAGATATGTATAACTGAGTGAACAAATGCAAAACAATCTAAAACAAGCAATTCCATTGCATTGGTCTAATGACTTTAAACGAACAAATAAAACACCTGTTCCACACGCTATGTTCATAGTCACAATAGCATACATTGCAGACTCACCGATGTTGGCATTGGTTTGACAATTTAGACTGCTCGAAGCCAGCCCTTGCTTCTGCTGCCCAATCCTGAGGTACAATAGCACCACCAGCATTTAAGTTAAAAAAAAAAAAAAAAAAACCTAAGGTTATCGTATAAGTAATAAAGTGTAGGGGAAGGGGGGCAAAGGTGATGATGACCTGGCGCACAATCTGAGCTCCCCATTTCCTAGGATTATCGCAATTGAGGAGCTCCGTACGCACGGGGGAATGAACATCCGGGTTGCCTTTCCAGAAAGCACGTGGGAATTTCTTATCCCATCCGACAGATTGAGAACCGAGCTTGATTTCTGTGAACTGGTCGTCCCAAGGCTGGATGTTGGTCTCGGGCCAACCCCAGAAGGACCAATCGGGAAAGGGGATGTCGAAGTGGTGAGGAGTGGTGCAATACCGGAAGAGGGGGAGAGGGTTGGAGGCATGGAGGGTGCGGTTGATGGTGGGCTTGTCCATGCAATCGAACATGAGATCGACGTCGGGGACACGGCCTGGGTGCCTCCTGAGGAGGTTCAAGAGTCCCCAGATGGTGAACATGGCTCGATTCTGGACGCAGGCGTAGTAAAAATCGACGTACAGCTTCCCACCCACGATGACAACCCGAAAGGCTGCGTACTTTTGGGCAAGATCCAGATGGGTACGGGAGATGCGGGTGGTTGCCCATGGTTCCAGGTCATGGTGAATCCATCCAAAGAATTTAGGGCATTTATTGTTATTGTTATTATCACTACTACTACTTTGAGAATGGGACAAATTATGATTAGTATTTGAAGAAGAAGAAGAAGAAGAAGAAAAAGAAGAAGAATAGGACAAGTGAGGTAAGAGCATTGGATGATCTTGGAAGCACGGCCATATCGTGATTCCTGGTTAAATATCTTTGGAGGGAAAGGATGCCATGGTGTAGGTTCTAGGTTGTGCCCAACTACTGTTGTCGTTTGGGATGCCAACTCCTCTACCTGCCCGCACCACACCAGATTAATTAAAAACAAAACATTGCATTAACAAATGTTAAAACACAAAAAATTAAATAAATAAATAAAAGAAAGAAAGAAATATAGAGTGACCTCATAAATGAGAACGAGGGCAAGAAGGATGAAAGCCAAGGCCAGAACAGTAGACGAAATGAATAATAAATAATAAGAAGAAGAAGAAGATCTTCTGCTGCTGCTGCTGCTGCTTCCATAATACTTGTTGTTGTGTTTAAGTTGAGTTCTTTCTCATTTTTTTTTTTTTTTTGGCCTTTTTTTTGTCTTTTTTTATCTTTCTCCCCTTATCATAAAAGCCAAAAAGAGACACCTCCTTTTTTTTTTTTTAAATCCAAAAGCTAAAATAGCTCCACTTTCAGGCTCCCAGCCAGCCACCTTTCCCACCCTCAGGTGGGTCCCGCCTTCCTCCTATTGCATGTGCGTTTGTATTTGTGTCTACATTACATCTACCTTCCATATTTATCTTTTCTCTTTCTTTTCTTTTCTTTTCTTTCCCTTTTGTTTTTCGGCTTTCTTTCTTTCTTCTATTTTTTCTTTTTCTTTTTTTTAATAACAGATTACCGAGCATTACTCACATTTGCAGCATTATATATGTGTTATGTATTTTAATTCATCAAATTACTTTTAAAAAAATTGTTCATGCGTCCTGAGCATTAAAAGGAGTCACTTAAAATATACAATTAATTAATTTTATTGGGAAGAATTTTACTTTATTACCTTTCACTTTGTGTACTCCATATTCATTAACGGATGCATCAAATGATAATTATCAATTGTGAAACCGCAAAGTGTGTGAAGAGTGATTACTAATGAGAAATTCCCATTATAAATATATATAAAAATGAACAAATATAATCTTTATCAAAACTCCCATTAGTAATAAATGTGAATAGTAAATATTTTAGAAGATCAAAATGTACTATAAGGGTAAAACAAAATGAAATTCTATGATGCGGTTATTAATTTTAATAATTCCGGTTCCATCAATTATCTAATAACTCACATCATACTCAGTCGTGATCGAACCACTAAAATAGTTCATATTCAAATGATTATATTTATTTTAACGGTTAGATGATCAACTGGATAATCCCATCGACGGATCGTAAAAGCTTTCCAAAACAAAATTGCCATTAACTTCTCAAAACTTAAAAGCGAAATCAAACTCTCCTTAAAATTGAGATTTTATGTTTCTAAAAATGAAAATAGAAATGAGACCCAAAACTACGAATTCATTCTTATGTACCAAACATGACTTTTTTTTTCCCAATTACTTTCCATCTTAAAAACCAAAGGGGGAATGGAATGTATGTTAAGAATTAGTATTGATTAAAACTCAATTAAATATATTATATTGCCCTAGTTTAATAAATTATCCTTGTTTTAATTGAATGTGCCTAATTCATGGCTAATCCAAATGTAACTTAATATTAAGGATAATTCATAATTAGGATTATAGTTTTGGTGTTTAACAATGTTTATGGTTGGGGTATGAATGACAATGTTATTAGATATTATTTAATACTACTAATTAGATCTACCCTAACCCTCCCACTCCCCCCCGCCCCCCACCCAAAAAAAAAAAAAAAAGGAAAAAGGTTCTGCTCATACCGATCTTAATAATAGTCATAGATCTACCACTTTCAATATCAAATCTAGGTGTAATCTACCATTTTTATTGTCAATGATCAATCGTATTACGTTTCTACCACGTAGATCATGTCTACAAATTTTAATGGTTTAAAGATCATTGATAAAGATGTAACCAAGCAAGTTTTTACATGGTATCCAACCCGATAAATATCTTATAGGGTTTGGAATAGATTTTAGGATATTGTGCTAAACTAAACTCTATAGAGTTTGTGGTCAGATTTTGGGAAATATAAAACTCGTTAGAAACTTGAACCGGTTAAGAAAAAATATTATTAATTTTTTTCAATTAAGAAAATTAAAATTCAAACTAATTAAGGTGCTACTTCAATTTAATAAATAATATATACATTGTTAAATTGGTATTTCAATTTAATAAATAGTATATGTATTTCTAATTTTGCAAATCATTCATTTTTAATAAATATTTTATTTTAATTAATCATTGTAACCTATTGTAATGTTAAGCTAATTGAGAATAAAGACATTGAGTCTGTTTGGATTGTTTAATTTTCACTTGTATCTTATCTGTATTTGATCTATATCTATTTCTCATTTGTATCTTATATGTATCATATCTGTATCGGATCTTTTTGATCTTTTTATGAGTAAAATGTTTGTTTGATTTTTTTTTACAAGTATTTGTTTGAAAATGACAAAATGATCAAAAAATGATGAAACAAACATACCTTAAATTTGGAAGGATTTATTCTATACACAAATATTAATAGAAATAAATTTTCCATAAGTAAATAAGAAAAAAATTATGAGAAATATTTTAAGGGAAAAAGTTTTTTTTTTTTTTCAGAGATAAATTTGAAGATAAAATAGTTTTAGTTGAAATATTATTAGCTTTATCAGGTTCAGGTACCCTATAGGGTCTATCGGGAAGGTTTTAGGTTTATAGACGAAATCCCTATGGGGTTTAGGACGGATTTCAAAAAGCCTATAGGGTATCGGATTCGGGTTCGAGTTTTATAAAACTCTTCCTAAACTCAGTTTGGTTACATCCCTAATTATAGAGATCAAGCTAATGTCGCTTAATAACGTTTTTTTTTTTTTTTTACTTTATTTTCATCCTAATCTCCTTTATGAGATTTAATGTATCACCAATTTGATGGGTTTTAATTTTTCAGGAGAAAAAGTTATATTACATGTGCAGGGCATTCTCACTGGAGAAAAGGTTTGTGATTTATATAGCTAGACCTTTATTTTCTCATCTCTTTGTTTGTCACTTTTCCCAATTAATCTATGTAATTAATAAAATGAAGTTTATTTCTAATGAATAAAATTCATCTTCATTAAAAAAAAAAGAAAAAAAGAAAATAATAACCATATTCATGTTATAAAAATGAAAGAAATATATTAATTATCAACATCACTCCAAAATCTTTACCAAAACATTGCTTTTGTGAATTTTCCAAAGTTAAATGGACATTTTGTATATCTATTATCATAAAGCAAATACCTAAATTAAATAGAGTATGCATTTTGTTTTTTGAAATTCCATTTTTCGCCCATTACTTGAATTGCCTATATTGCACAAATTGTGAATTTCTAACTATAGTATTGTAGTTCTCTTTCAAATTTTTAAGGATATAATTGTAATTTTATTTTATATTACCATGTTTCTCTCTCTTTCTCTTTCTCTTCACTCTCCGTTTCTACACTTCTCTCTCACATGATCTCTCTCTTCCTCTCTCTCCACTCTCATTTCTACGTTTTTCTCCCGTGATTTCACTCCACATTTGATACTCTCATCTCTCTCTCTCTCTTCATCTCTCCCTTCTTCTCTCTCCATTCCACACATTTCCTCTCCCATGATTTGCATTTTAAAATGTCTTTTCATCTCTTATTTTCTTCCACTCTCTCCAATACTGCTTACTTTCTTTTTTTTTTAATTAATTAGAATGAAAAAGAATAATTTTTATAATTATTTAGAATAAAATAGAAAAATAAAAATATAACTTTTATGTTTTTAAAATAGAAGGATTTTAATTTTCTTAACTGATGTTCTTTTTTTCTTCTTTTTTTAATCAATTAGAGTAAAATAAAATATACCTTTTCCCACCAAATGGTTTTCAAATCTAGGTTACAGTTTTCTTTGTGCCGGAAATTTTAATTTCATTTCTAAATATGCGAGTTCTAATTTTCCTCATAGAGATTTTATATTTTTTTTTCATGCTTACTTTCCCTTTTTTAATTAATTAGAATGAAAAATAACAATTTTTAAAATTATTTAGAATAAAATAGAATAATAAAAAAATATCTTTATGTTTTTAAAATAGAAGGATTTTAATTTTCATAAACAAGGTTCTTTTTTTCTTTTTTTAATCAATTAGAGTAAAATAAAAAATACCTTTTTCCACCAAATAGTTTTCAAACTTAGGTTACAGTTTTCTTTACGCTAAAAATTTTAATTTCTTTTCTAAATATGTGGGTTCTAATTTTCCTCAAAGAGATTTGTATTTTTTTTTTATAATGATTTTTAAATAGAAGAGTTTTGATTTATTATTTTAAATAGAAGAGTTTTGATTTTCCTTGCAGAGATTTTCTTTTTTCTTGCTATTTTTAATCAAGAGAAAATTTTTGTCTTAACTTTTTTTAATCAATTAGAATGAAATAAAAATATTTAAGTTCTTTTAGTAGTTTAGATGTTAAAAGCTTATTTGATATTGCAAAAGATGATTTTGGTATATATATTAATTAGTTCTTTGTCTCTATAAGCCCTTAGATTTTATACTACAGTTTATGCTTAAACCCTAAACCGGAAGTCAACCATAAACCCTAAAGTCAACAAATCTATATTAAATCTTAGTAGATTTAGATTAGGTAATCCCGCACTCTTAACTCCTAAACAACATAATTGAAACAATTATGGATAATAATTCATAATAATATAAGGAAGCTTCAAAATATTAGATTCGTTAAATTTTAGTGTATTTCGGATCCGAACGGGATCAATTTTCGAAAATCATGCCTTGATACGCTAGACAATAAAATATTCTGATAACACCTTAGATTCGTAAATAAATAAAGATTTCAAAAAATCAGTTTTGTAATTTGTTGATTTCTAAAAATATCATATATAGATTAATTACGTGTATTTTCTTTACTACGGGTATTAATTTGTCTTATCTACTATTCACATGTTTCTACTTTTCTACACCCCTATTCTTACACTCTATCATACCTAGTCTTTACTTTTTACTTTTTCTATACATCTTTATTCACATCATACCTTACAAATTATTACTTTTCATTAACAAAATTACAAAAAAAAATCAAATATCACCCTTTCTCTTCTCTCTCCCCATCACCCCGGCCACCCCTATACACATGCACAATTATTTTTATTTCAATTTATTTAATTCATATAATTTATCCTTCACAAAACTCTATAAATATCCCATATCTCTTCATTTCTTTCACACACTCATTTATCATACCAAAACTCTCTCAAAATTTCCTCTCAACTTTTCTCTCTACAATCTCTTCTCATCTTTCTATATCTCTACCATTTCCATACCAAAACAATCTCTCTTTTTCTACCTTCCATATTTCTAATTTAGATAAAACTCTTACCTATCTTTTCTTATCATGTAATGTAACCTAACATGATCATGGTGTATGTTTCTTAAATATTTAAATGCTATGGAAGCAAAACTATGTTCATGATTTGTTCTCGTTCATGAATAAATATCATTTTACTATTATGTTGTTTTATTATTGTTATATTGTTACATGTTATTATTATTGTTCTAATCTAACTTCTATACTATATTATCTATATTTATGTATCTATATATATTTCTTAGCGCATATAAGCTCACTAAATAACCATCATTTATTTATTATGCTTTGCAATTTATTTATTTATTCTATGCTTTAATAGTAAGACTAGTCTTTCTAGTCTTAGACTTGTCTTTATCAAGCTAAAACGATTTTCTTATTTCTTTTGTTTTTCTTTTTGGACTTGCCCTTGTCTAAGTCCGGAAGTCTTGATTCAAGCTAAGACTTCCAATACTTGATATTTATTACTTGTTCATCCTTATATTTTTCATTTTTTTTATTATTATTTTCATCGTGTTACTAGCTACACACTCATTGTTTATGCATACTCATATTGATTGTTGTCTTAATAGAAATAAAAAGTTCTTTCTTAAAATAAAAGAAAACAAGCTCAACTCACTTTGAAAATATAGTTTTACCACTTAGGAAAAATTTCATTAAGATTTAGAATTTTATTTCAACCAAATACTTTTCAAAGAATTTTTGACAAAAGTCACCATAGATTCTAGTGTTGTTAACATACAAGGCATTTACAAAAAGTAACTAAGGAACTCTTTAATTTCTTTTCAACCTATCATTAAAGACCTTAAGGTTGATTATACTTTTCTATGAGAAATTTTCTTAAAAAAAAAAAACAAAATTGATTATAAATCCTTACTAATATTTTTAGTAAGTAGAAAGACCAACACAAGCTTTCCAAAATAAGTTAAAAATCAACTCATCAAGTAAAGTATGCTTAGAGAATAAAATTTGAGAATAACTTGGAAAGACTAAATTTTTTGAATAAAAAATTATCTTTTAGGAATTAAGGAAAATAAATTATATCACATATTTAATGACTTAAAAAATCTTTAGTTTTATTTCCAAACAACTTAAGATAATTTTGCCAAACTTAACTTTTTCAACTACCAAGACAAGATTGTTTTATGAAAAATCATTAGTTAAGACAACATCATTAGAATCATGTGTATAATATGAGTTGCATATATATTAAAAGAATTTTTTCAACTATACACACACACACACACACACACACACACACACACACACACACACACATGATTTCTATGGAATTTTTTGTTGATACAAAGTTAGAAAAATCATGTTTTAAAAGCTGGAATTTTTGTACTGATTTTGTACCGTATTTTTTAGGAACCTAAATGACCTTTTGTGAAGAAAATAACCTAAAAAATAAATAGATATTTTCAAGTAGGTAGAAAACAATATATAATATGCGAAATTACGAGTTAAAATGAATAAGTTATGGCCGTTTTAAGTTTGAATTTCACTTTACAGGAGTTTTTACGAACTTAGTGAATTAGAATTAGAAGTTTAAGTAGAACTTCAAAGAAATACTCATTTTGGGTATTTCTCTTGTTTAGATGACGTGGAGTCCGAGCTTCCTTACCCAAAGGATTATTTTGACAAGAAACTATCTGCTGCCATAACTGAGTGAGTTTATATTCTTACATTTTTGTACTTACATTTTTGCTTGTAGATTAGCAACACTAGTACTAGGAAAAGATAAAAACATGATAGCGCATGTGTCTTACTTACATGATTAAAATTATATTAAGTATATCGAAGCGGGAATTGTTAACTAATCATTATATGATTTAGTATAGAAATGAATTGTCTGCAAATTCTATGATCACTTTTAAAATATCTAATATTATGCCGTAATTTCTTAAATAAAATGATTCATGTATGACATGTAGTGAGTCACATTGCATTCATTACTATACTTTGTGGGACAAGGGCATGGTAATGAGGCCCATAGAACCCGAAATTCTACTCTATGGCAAATGATTGCCCGTAATAAAATGGTGGGTGGACACTCGAAATAATTACATTTTAGCGATTAGTAGTGGCTCGTATAAAAACTACAAAAACTTCATTTGCAAATTATGGCCTTGTTGCCCAGAACACCTAACCCTGAATGGAGGGTTAAATCCATTCAACATATGATTCTTGGAAAATCATATGTATTGTTTGCTCACGTGTTTGATTGCATCCCATATGTTTGTTTAAATAACTTGTTTGAATATTGATTGTCCAAGTACTTTATTTGTGGAATTAATTCTCACTAAGCAAGCAATCTTACCCTAGAGCTGGGCATAAGGGTTGTGTCCTGCGGGCCGGCCCATTTACCCGCTCAAAAAAGCAGGCTGTGGCTATTTTTTTTCCCATTTAAATTCGAGCCAAAGTGGGCTGGTGCATGATAGGGCCGGCCGGCCCGTGGGCCAAGAGTTTAAAAAAAAAAAAGAAAAAAGAGAGGAAAAATATAAGAATAAAAATAATGCAATAACATATTTATGACTATTTAGGATATATTATGGAAGAAAATAGATTAATATATAAATAATAAGCATTATAACATTTTTTTAAGTACATATTTATTTATTTAAACGTATATCTAATAAATTATTTAAAAAACTTATTGTCATTTATAAATAATCAAAGTGGTAACAAAATTTGATTTTTAATATATATAAAACCTTAAAATATATAAATATTCTAATTTTTACATAAAGTAACATTAAAAAACAAAAAAATAAAAAAAATTCATTTGGCCCCAGGTTGACCCGTTTAACCTGCGGGCTGGACCTAGGTCGGGAAATTTTGGCCCATTTAAAAGCGGGCCAAAATAATCTGGCCCAGCCTACCAAGCCCGTTTGCCCCACCTCTACTTACCCTCTTATAGATATTTATTGCAGTACCCCTACCTATAGTAGACACCTCGGGGATATTTCACTCAGGTACTACCTTTTGGAATCAGGAGTTTTTGGATGAACTCAAAGACTAGTAGTAGACCTAGACTTCTAAGTAAATTTCCAATATTTTTTTGAATAAACTATATTGGACTTTATCTTTTGATAGGTGAATGCTCTTTAATATTTTGTAAAACTTTTATATTTCCATATTTAAGATGCTTATGTTATGATTTCCATTCTTAACCGCTATTACGAATGTTTTCTTAAACAACTTGTTTCAAAGTTGGTCCTCTATGATCGTGAAAGTATACCTTACACCTGATATCAAAGCTTTTAGGATGACTAAGGTTGTCATACTTAGACCTTAATATTAAGTGTGGTAGACTATTGTGTTTAGAGTACCCTTTAGGGTGTGACAGTCTCTCTCTTTTGTTCCAAATTCAAAATAGAATCAAAAGCATTAAGTTTATCTTTCTATGTTTCTTTTTATATTTTTGTGCATTTTAGGCAATTTTATTAAAAAACCAAAATATATTTCATTTCACTTTGTTCATTTTTGGTAAAAAAATTTTACATGTGTTCGCATTGTTCAAATCATTTTAGTAAACACATTTTTACAAAAGATACTAACTCTGACTATTTTATTATAGAAATTTTTTAAGTGTTGATAATCCATAAATTTTATATATTATAGTATTATATCTATTTAACATGCAGATATTTATAAAACCTAAAAAATTGTACATACTTTCAGCGTTATTTACATTTTTTACCAACCAATAATTACTCTAATTTTTTACTATGTAGATGTTGCATAGTCAAATGTTAACATTAGGGGTATTCACGGTTCGGTTAACCGTCCGTAGCCCTATTTTTTTATCCTAACCGTAATAATCGAATTTTCAATATCCTGATCCTAAACCGATCAGTTATGAACGGTTAACCGCCTTAACGGTTAACCATTTTTTTCGGTTTTTGGTTTTTAACCGTTTAACATAATGGTTGTGCAAATTTTACAGTTAACCATATTTTTCAATATGTCCGTAAAAAAAAAGATTTATTTTTTGTGTAATTATATTAAAAACTATAAATTAAGAATATAAGATATGTAAAACGGTTATTAATATATATCGGTGTCATCAAGATAATCATCATAATAGCCTTTTACTCATGTGTTTTTATCAACCTCGATCAATTGAGCTTAATACAAAATCTTAATCAAACACCACCATTCCAATTTTGAAACATATATACATTTGTTTCTTTTTATCTAAATCATTCATTTTAACATAATTCATATTGATAACACTAAAAAAATAATTATATGGGTATATTATAAATTATATATATTTATAATTACGGATCGGTTAATCGAATCCATCGGTTTCTAGAATCTAAAAACTGAATTCGAAACCGAAAACCGAAATAATTAAAAATACTAATCCTAAACCGAAAACGATGGATCAGTTAACTGTTTTTTTCGGATTGGTTTTTCGGTTTCGGTTCGGTTATCCTAAACATTCGGTTTTTTTTTCACACCCCTAGTTAACATTAGACTATTTTTCTAGGAATGCAACCGGGACGGGTCGTTATAGGGTACCTGCCCGCCCGCCCCTCTAAAAACCCTATAGGGTTTAGGGTCGGGTTTTGGGTTGTACTCATAACCCGTTGGGAAAACCCAACCCGATTTAATTAAAAAAAATTAAAAATTTTATTTTAAAGAATTTACTTGTTCATTAGTTGAATGATGCTTTCATATAATCATTTTGTTATTCATGTATTTAATAGTTAATTAATTGAGTGGGCATCAAGTTTGCAACCTTTTTCGCCCTGTAATCATTCAACTATAATTATTGATGTAGAGATATATTTTTCAAATTGACATTAGGAGTAGCCTTTCTCCCTTTCAAAGAAGGAGAAAAAAAAATCTCGAAAAATTAGATCCACACCTACAGATAATCAAGTTCAATTTGAAACTTTATTTTTGAAGTAACAAATTTTCTACTAAAGTAAGTGACAGTATCTTCTAGTGATATTTTCTTTTCTGTAAGAACTTTTCCAAGAATGAAATATATATATATATATATATAACATATAGTTACAATTTAATTGATTAATCGTGCATTTGCAAGATAAAAACAAACATGTTTCTACCAAAAGTATCTATATTTATAAGATTATTATAGAGTTGAAAGAGAAACATCGAAGAAGTTTGTTTCATTTTAATTTATACTATTTACTGGAAGACATTTAATTATTTGTATAATACATAAAATTATCAAATTAGTACTTTCTTTCTTAAAATTAAATAATCTAATGGTAGACAGTTATGAACTTATGCATGATTAAAAATAATCTAAATCTGGGATGTTTTATATAATTTTGTAATTATAACTTTTTTAGAGAATATTTTTATGTAATGAAAGGAACTAATATCTAATCTATTATTATATGGTTATTTTAGCTAAAGCGACGATAATAGTTTGAATCCTTTATTTGTCCTTTTTTTTTTGCCTTCAATCCTTCATTTGTTAAGAAAGCAAAAGATTGAAGAAAACGAAATAAAGGGTCGAGGTCGGGTTTGGGTTCTGGGACACCCTTTTTATAATCGGGTCAGGTTTGGGACACATGACCCGATCCGAACCCCACCCGTTTACATCTCTATATTTTTCAATGACTACTCCCACTTTTTTCTTGATGTTGGTTATCTCTTGGTTTTTTCTTTTGTCATAATCTCCTTGACATCAACAAGTAAAAAATACTTTCTTTAACACTATAGAGAAATTACCTCAACGTTTACAGCTTTGGTTGAGCTTTTCAGTTAAAGTTGATGAACGAACTTTTGTTAAATTGATTCAATCTAACGATTGAAAACATTCGTGATCACAGGTTATAATTAATAAATATTATTATAGATAATTTTCTTTTACACTCCATTTTCTCTTACACTATATCCTTTGCATCATTTTCAATTGTGATACAAAGAAACAAGTCTATTCCAATCATGCAACTTCCTTGCAGTTCTAGTATCTAATACAATTATTATTGCTTTGCAGCTTTTATGATATTTGATTTTAATAGATATATGAATTTTCAATGCATAGTCAAATCTTACACTTCCATCTACTTCCGCCTTATCAAGGTTATTGAAAGTTATATTTTCTTTTCTTATATCCAACGTTAACAATTAATTTTTCATTTGTGTTAACGTTCCTAATTTTTTTCCTATTTTTACAGTTTTTTATGATGAGAAGGTTCACTTAAGAATTGTTGTACAAGGAGATTAATAGCTTAATTACAAGGTAAAATCACTTTACATAGTCTTATTTTCATTCGTACATATGCATACTTTTAATTAATTTTCTAAGTACATGGCTGCATCTTCAATGAAACCAATAAGTGACGATTAGTGTATTTTTAATAAACATTTCTACTAATTTTCTTCTATTCTTTTTCATTTTATGTAAATTGTCGACGTTCTTTATGTATTTTTTTTCTTAGATTTGTCAATCGTATATATAGTTGACAAGGTTTCTTTCTTATAAATTTAATATCACCATGGTATTTACTGTTCTGCACACATCTTAAATATATGTATAATTGAATTTTTCATTATTTCTTTCTTCCTTCCTTCATATTTACGTCATCCACTATTAGAATGATATTTTATATATGTTTATTGTGTTCAGAGCATTTAACTACACATTATATAAAAAATATAACCTTAGTAATTTTACTGTTGAGTTTATTGGTTTTTATGATCATTACTTTTATATGTACCTATACTTTATATATTTTACGGTAATATAATGTGATATAATTTATTTAATATTTTTTATTTATAATTTGCAGGTGTAACGTAGGTGCTTGACTGCGAGTCATACATAGTCATTGAACTTTTCATTTTACTCTCCTTTTAGATTATGTAAATTTGAGTAGAAATTTAGTATTACTTGCTTTGATATTCAAATTAGGGCTATTTAATTTTTATCTGTATGTATATTTATATTCAATTTGTATTTGTATTTAATATGTATTTAGCTTGTTTGATTTATATATAAGTAATATATTTTTTTCATTAACAAACAATTTAAACCGTATAAAGGTGTCATAGGCGAGTTAATTAAAGCAGAAGCTCATTATATTTGAGCTTTAGGGCTATTCATTGAATCGAACCAAACTGAATCGAATCAAACCGAACCAAACCGTAAAATGCAATTCTTTTATATTTCAATTCGGTTTGTAGTTTTGTTCTGGAAGAGCCTAAACGGTTACGGTTCGGTTCGAGGGTCGGATTGAATCAAACCGTTTGAACCTGAATTGAACCGCTTCACATTAAAAGAAATAAAAATAAATAAGAACCATTTTGTTTTTATTATAACTCTTGAGCATTACATGTTATGACTTGTATTACTCTAAAATTAATTCAACAAAATGCAAAATTCTTATCACAAGAATACATTTACAAAGCAAGTTTTGTATTAGGTTGTAACAATTATAACTAACAACACTGAGATAATTTAGAACTTTAAACTAATTAGTATAATAAAAATTTAAATACATTATAAAAAAAGAATATTACAAGCAAATGTGGAATTCATACAAAAGAATAATTTTCTTAGTTAGTGTTACAACTTATTAAAAATATATGTTAGTTTAAATCCATATTGAAACATATTTTTAAAATGGTATAATATATGTATTTGAAATTTTTAAATATGACTTTATACAATGATAAGTGATTTTAATTTTTGTGCAACATTTCTTAATCTAAACATCTCTTTTTTTCTTGCGATCTGAAATGACTATTAATATTATTTATTATAGTTAAATCTTTTAAGAGCAGTTCGAATCAAACCGAACCACATGTGAAGCGATTTGATTCAAAACCCTGAACCATTAAAAGCGGTTCGGTTCATTATGGGTTTGAATCAAACCATATTTAAAAACGGTTCGATTCAATCTTAAACTGAATCAAATCGAACTATGAACACCACTGTAAGAGCTTTTTTATTTTTGGGCCTCATCCCCTATAAGAGCTTAACACATGACCATTTGGTTCTTTTCCCTATTCGTTTTCCGTAGAAACGGTTGCATTGGCTGAGCTGGCACTTTTTGCTTTCAGTACTATTGTATATTTTCTTATACTTCATATTGGATTGCAAGGTATTGGCCCAATGAGTTGCAATTAATACAATCGGGCCCAAAGTTATCGTCTCAAGCTCACAATTCCGATTTCAATCAAGAATCCACAAGAGGCCTACTTTTTGTGTTTTATTCTAGAACAAAGAAGCCCATAATCTCATACATCCAAATGATGTTCTAAGTTTAACCAGATAAAAAACTAATATTGTTATTTATAAATAAATCAAACAAATTAAATACATGCAAATCAAATATAAGTAAGATATAGATAAAAACTAGATAATTTAAACTGACTCCTAAGGGTCTTTTTTTTAAATTTTTTTCTATTCATTTTGGCAACTCATTTTTATTGTTTTCAAATAGATATTTGTTAATAAACAGATGCAAATAAAAAATAAACATTTTTACTTATAAAAAATCATATACAAATAAGATACAAATAAAATACAAGTACATATAAGATACAGTTAAAGATTAAACAATCCAAACAAACCCACGTCCATGGTTTGCTTATTTGATATATATATTTTTTCTATAAGTAAAAATATTTCTTGTCTTATTTTAGAGGATGTTCTTTTTGAACTTTTTTAGCTTATTTGATATTTTTTTCCTCTAAGTAAAAATATTTCTTGTCTTATTTTAGAGATTGTTCTTTTTAAACTGATTTAACACGTAATAGACGGCACGTGTTTATTCACCCAAACAATAACGTAAGAGCATTCTTGTTCAAAAAATTTGAATATATGGCTTTCGTGCAACTTTGGCTTTACATTGTTGATTTCTTGATAAGTTCTTCGTTTTCCTACAAATTCAAACCAAAGCTATACAAAAATCTAAGTTTGCACCTTATCGAATTACACTTGTCCTCAGTTAAAATCAATGTTCCAAACAAAAAGACTTATGAAATTCAATTTAAGATACAGGTTTTCTGTAATCTAAAATGTATTGAGTCATTTTGGTTTTATATTAATAATTTTTTTTTTTTAAATCTGAGGCATTTTGCTGTGATTTTTAAAAATCTTTTTTTTTTTTTTACTTCTTGATAAATGTCAGAATAATATCAACTAGAAATATAAATAAAAAATGTTGAAGTATTGATTTAAAAATAATAAATAGAAAGCAGGCACACATAATACCTAAAGTAAAAAAGAGATCTTAAATGATGTCCTTGTCTAATCTAATAACATATTGTGATTGAAAAATTAAAAATAAATAAACAAATAAACACTAAATTTAAGTTGAGAATTCTTGATTATATGATATGCCATAACATTAAAATAAAACATCAATTCCAGCGCCATTTCATGAAAAATTAAGAAATAAAGTCCATAGCAAAATTCCCACGTTAAGAAAATGAAGGAATATGCTATTTGTTTTCTAAAATTAAATTAGTAATGCAGGAAATCACAAAAAAAAATGAAAATAAATCCAATATTTCGTACGCTTTCCCTTGCGAAAGAAAAACAATAAATTAAAAAAGAAAAAGGAGAATTCAAAAAAAGTTTCGGCTTTGGGTTTTGGGAAAAGTGGAAGTGGAAGTGGAAGTGGAAGTGAAAGTGAAAGTGAAAGTGAGGCAAGGAAGAGAGGGGGAGGGAGAGAGAGAGAGAGAGAGTGTGTGTGTGTGTTTGTGTGATGGGTTCAAGTCCATGTTTGGTTTTGGTAATTTTTGCAGCAGCGTTAGCGTTAGCATTAATTGAGGTTAGTGGTAGTACGAGTATAGGGTTGAGCTGGGGAAGCAGGGCGTCCCACCCATTAGCACCGCCTCAAGTGGTGGAGCTACTGAAAGCCAACAGCATTTCAAGGGTGAGGTTGTTCGACACCAACCCTTCTGTCCTCCAAGCTCTCTCTCTCTCACACGCTCACATCGACAGTGTCACTGTTGGCATCCCCGATGTTATGCTTTCCAACTTCAACTCCTCTCTCAAGGCTGCTTCCACTTGGGTCCACGACAACCTCACTCGCTATCTCAACAACAACAACAATGCTCTCCGTATCCGGTACCTCTTTCTTCTAATATACCTTTTTACTCTGCTCTCCACTTATGCAATCAAATCAATCTTTTTTTTTTTTTCAAATTTAAAAGAGTAACATCATTCGATAAAAAGTTTAATTTAAAACGGCAATAATAGTTGCTTTAACACTGTGTGTTCCAAATGAGATGGACTAATTCAAGCACTCTTATGATTATGTTATTTGTGGTGTTTCATTAGTCGTTTGTTTAACTTTTTCCTTTTTTTTTTTTAATAATTAAAGGATTAACTGGGACTTATACCGGCAGGTATGTTGCTGTTGGAGAGGAACCATTTCTTTCCAGTAACGGTGACCGCTTCCACTCTTTTCTCATGGGGGCTGTCTCCAATGTCCAAGCATCTTTGGAAAAAGCAGGCTTGGCTTCCAAGGTGAATATTGTAGTCCCATGCAGTCACGATGCTTTCCTGTCGGAATCTGGCCTCCCTTCAAAAGGACACTTCAGGATGGACATCAACAAAACCATGACTCAGCTCCTCGGATTTCTAAGTCAGCATAGGTCGCCTTTCTTTGCTACAATCTCTCCTTTTCTAACTCTCCAGCAGAGCAGGAATTTCTCCCTCGACTTTGCCCTCTTCAAAGAAACCGCACATGCACGGAACGACACGCATAGGATATACAAGAACATCTTTGACCTTAGCTATGACACACTGGTTAGTGCACTGTCTGGTGCTGGGTTCGGTGAGATGGATATCATCGTTGCTCAGATAGGCTGGCCAACCGATGGAGCAGCCAACGCCTCAGCGCACCTTGCTCAGCAGTTCATGAAAGGCTTGATGGGTCATCTCCACAGCAAACCGGGAACACCGCTTAGGCCTAACAATCCACCGAAAGAGGCCTATATATTAAGCTTGTTAGACGAAGATCAAAGGAATACTTCTTCAGGAAATTTTGAACGGCATTGGGGCGTGTTCTCTTTTGATGGTCAAGCCAAGTATGATGTTGATCTAGGACAGGGTTCTAGAAAATTAGTCAATGCGCAAAATGTTGAGTACCTTCCTTCTAAATGGTGTGTTGTGGACAATAACAAGGACTTGTCGAATGCGTCTGCTAATGTTTTGGAGGCCTGTTCTGTGGCTGACTGCTCTGCACTGTCTCATGGTGGCTCTTGTTCTAACATCAGTTGGCCTGGTAACATATCCTATGCATTTAATAGCTATTTCCAACTGCATGACCAAAGGGCAGACAGCTGTTATTTTGGGGGATTGGGTTTGATCACTACAAGCGATCCATCAGTCGATACCTGCAGGTTCTTTATTGGTCTCCGCACATCCCATGGGCAGTCTTGTATACCATCTTACCTTCTCCCGTTGATCTTCTCACTTGTCACAACCTATTTGATCATGAGTGGAGGGCTCTATGGGAACTAGCCTATTACATCTCAGACCTGTTTTCTCAGCCAGACTTGCGCATTTCCACCTTTCTTCAGAGGACTACATCAAGCATAATATGGAAAGTGGTGATAGATTCCTGTGATATGAAAATTTATGCTTTATCCGAGATGAGATCTTATAAGATCTCAGGTTCTCCCTTCCAAAAGGACAAGGACTGCAATGTTTTGTAGACGAGAAGGAAGAGGCAAGAATGGAAGCGGTGATGTTTCTTTTACATTTTCATCAAGTTACTCTTCTTCTTCTTCTTCTTCTGGCCCCCACCCCCAACCCAAAAAAAACTTTAATGTGTGTACCTGTGATTCTTTCTTCCTTTGAGAGGGGAATGTAGTAGAGATGAGAGATGTGTTATTACAGGGACCGAAATCAGTCCTGTGTTTCTTTCCAAAAATGATGCATTACTTGTAACTTTTTCATATTATTTGACAAAAAATAGTTCACAAGGCAAAAATAAAAAAAATTAGCATCCCAGACAGCGTGTTCTAGCCATGGTTTGGTCTTTGTAACACCTACTGCAGTGGCAGTTCAAGAAATGAATATTCCGTCATGAAATCACTATATAGAGAATATCATTTAGCTGTAGATCTGCCATATGTAAAAAATTACGCATTTGCTAATATAAACAAAGTTTAAATCATGTATAAGGTGATGGATTCCCGGAACTTGATAGAAGAGCTCGGGTATCCCCATCAGACCTCCTCGAGGAAGTGCAGCTGCTTGCTACTTTCAGCCCTCAGCATATATGAATTATTCCGACCATATGAAAGGGAGCTAGACCTATCGCAGAAAAATGTCCACATGATCTTAAGCATTCTCATTTGGGTTCGTAGATTCAGCAAACTTATCTTATAATTTGGGCTTCCACATTCGATCTAATAACTTGACCAACTATCACAGTAATGTCGTCGAGTTTTCCACCTGTTACGAAATCTTCTTTAGATGATAGTCAACATGAGAATGGTGCAAAGTAAATCATCACAAGACGGAGAAAGTTGTACCTGTGAGCTCCATTCCTAGAATCTTCTTCCACCAAGGAACATCAAAACCCTGCGTAATCTTTTATTGTAAGAAAGGAACAATTAAGACTAAGTCAACAATGAGGCTTAACACATTGAATTACCCTTGCTTTGGCCTCCATGGAATAGGGTGAATCAAAATACGGGTCCATTGAATGTTCACGAGCAAGATCTCCTAATGCCTTTGCTAACATTACAAGCAAAATTTTGACTTATATTTACAACTGAAATTTTCCAAAGATCTTATCAAGAAAGTTTAGACAAACATACCAACTTTATTGACATCGCTATATTTAGCCACTGCCGAAACAATTTCATAGTCAAACACATTGTCAAAAAGCCCATCTGATCCCATGACTAAGGTGTCTCTCTCCACTAGTTCTATTGTACTTACCTGTTTAATAAAGGGGGAAATCAGCGAGCAACTATAAAACATGGGATTTCGTTGAAATAAGTTATAGATTATTTACCAGACACCAAAGCTATCTGATAATTTTTTTTAATAATGGTTAATTGTTTTATGCCAGCCATCAGTGTCATTTCCTAGTAGACACTGGACATAAGAAAAACTTGGGCATCAAAAGGATGATTCTCACTCCGACCCACCAAAATAAGGGAATAAGGGAAAGCAGTTTAATCATATGAGATAGAATGATGAGGAAGACAAGCGCTTGCTATCAGGCTCTTGGCAACATTTTGATAGAAGTGAAGCATAGTATAGTAACTCTAAGTTGATTTAATAATCTGAGAAGACATGATAATAAGAGCATTTTTATATACCTTGTATAATACTAGCAAGAAAATACCCAAATCTAGAAGGAAATTCAATAATTCTTAATATGGGTATGATGGCATATGGAGGTGGTTCATAATACTGAGACAATATGAAGACATTTCTCAAATTTATGGGAGAGTTCCTAAAGAATTTTGGCTTGTTAATTGATACAAACGGTACCTGTGCAGTTATACTCAAAACTATAAACGGGCCGCCCGCCGCGCGGGGGGGGGGGGGCCGCGCGGTGGTGGTGGGGGTGGGGTGGGGTGCCTTCATAGTGTATTACTGGTTTAAGGGCAAAGGGAGTTGGGGGCATGTTTCAAAGTCTGGTGATACTAGGTGGACATATTGAACCAACTCCACTTATCTAAAAGTTAAACATATACAACAAACACTAGTCGCTGAGTTTCTGAAAACCATAATTTTAAGACACTAGTATCTGATCTTTGATCTCATTATTGTTTCCAGCTTGTAAATTCTTTTCCGTAATCTGGATGACCTATGGGACAATGTAAGCAAAAGAATGAGCCCCAGATTGCTAGTGCCCCGGCTATATATGTAACAAAAGGGACTCCAGTCTCAGTATGCATATAAACAAGGTTCATACCACAGCATCAAGGTATGTTTGGCCAACCACTTCCGAGCTCAGCTGGTATGGACAGTCAAAATAATGCTCCTGTGGAGATGTTGAAAAGATTATCTGACCTGCAAATTCAACATATATCAACTAATAAGTTGAGAATACCTATACAAGAAAAGCAGGGAGAGACAACGAGAGAACCGGTAGATAAGTGAGAGATTGTCATCACCTTCCCTGATAACCTTGAGTCCACAATCCCCAACATTAGCAATCTTGAGAATTCCACCACTCTGCAGCATGGCAATTATTCTACAAGACCACACCATAAATGAGGCAAGATATGAATTGAAATTGGGTGGAGGCCTTAAGAGAAGGGGGGAAAGGAAAAAAGAAAAAAGACATGAAGAAGCAGTATGTACACAGTAGCCGAGCCTACAGCAGTAGTAGCAGTGTGTGCCTTCTTTAAGAGAATTTGAGGATCAAGATTCACCTAATGAAAGGAAGTGCAGATACAGATTAGGTATTTACATAAGAAACCGCGCTTTGCTAAATTATATACCGTACCTCATCATCCTCCAAAAAGGATAAAGCGTGGGCGATGAGTTCCTGAGAGAATAATGAAGGATCCACATTCTGTTCAGCCCATCTGCACCACAAAAAAAAAAAAAAAAATAAATAAAAAAAATAAATAAATAAATGAAAAAATGAAAAGCTTAAAGAAATTGTTAGCTGCTGTCGAGTTTTACTGATACAGGTAGAGCTGTAGGGAGAATGAAGGATAGAATAGACAACCCAGAAACACCATCAGCAACGGCGATAACCCCACCAGCAGCAGAATGGTTACTGACAAGAAAAGCATCCTCCCCGCCTTTGTCAGCCTTGAAAACAATCCGAGTCAAAGTCATTGTCATTAGTGGTGACAATTAGGAAAGGAGAGTAGGACAGGAGAGCACCTTGGCAGGATGGGGGATGAGATGTGTCCCAATGGAGAGGCAGAGAGAAACCTGCTGTCTTTCATCACCACGCATGCATTGTGCAGAGAGAAAGAAGAAAACAAAAGGATTACTCAAAGTTCATTTTTTCCTTGTTTTTCTTCTTCGAGTAAAGAAAGTAAAGCAATATATGCAAAGAAAAAAAAAAAGAAAAGAAAAGAATAAGGTTACTAAGTTTAAATCTACTACCTAAGGTTACCGTGAAGAGAATTGAGATTCGAAGATGAAGATGAAGATGAAGAGGTGCTGGAACAGGAACAAGAAAGTCCTTTTAGTTTTTGGGTTATAACTGGTGTATAAAAATTATCCTTGGGGATCCATATGGAATGAGATGGAGATGGAGATGCTTTAAGTATGTGAATGGCCATAGTCATGGGAATTGCCATTTACTCTGTTATCCTACTCCCACCATCCACACTCACCTGAATGATGCCCTGCAGTTGGATATGAAGTGAGCAAGTGTGGATGTTATTTTTTTTCCCAAATTTGAATTTTATTATTAGTATTGTATGGGTAAGCATATGAATACAAAGCACCAGTGGTCTAGTGGTAGAATAGTACCCTGCCACGGTACAGACCCGGTTCGATTCCCGGCTGGTGCACATATAATATACAGCTTTTTATTGTTTTTTAAAATTTCTTTTCCTTCATTATTCTATTATACTCTTTTCCTACTCTTCCAATAAAAAAATGCATCTTTTCTAAGTGTCAAAAAGACATCTTCTATTTTTATTCCATTGCTTCCTTAAAGAGGCATGCGATCTTATATTCAACCTGCCTTTTTAACAACTTCTTTTACATTTTAAATGAAACTTGCAGGTTCTAATCTCGAAGATTCTATACCTTATCCAACAATAAGGTAACAAATAAAACAAACATCCCATACCTAGTTCAGAAGATTTAACATTAATAAATAAATAAATAAATGAAAAAAAAAAAAAAAACATACAAGTGTTATTGACATTATTCCAACTCAACATATCCCAAAAAAATGTTTACTAGTTTTAGTAAAGATAAGTAATACTGACACATAGTTCTCCAAATACCAACCAAACAGAGAAAAAAAAATCCCTTATTAAAATTCTAACAAGAAAACATATTAAGCTCTCTCTCTCTCTCTCTCTCTCTCTCCCCATCCATGCAGATACTAGATATTGAACAAATGCAAGTCTGATCATCCATTATTTAGCCGCAAATACGAGATTGGAAAAGAATCATGTCATTTCATTCATCAAGCTGCTACTCTTGAACTTTTTTCAAGCACCTATATTTTCAATGTCAGCCGTCTTCTTCATCCTCTTCACAATACCAGAAATTACCTAAATTCAAACACAATATGTCAGGCCTTCACAAATATTTCAATCAAACCTCTCCCCCTCCATTTAAATCATTCCCATACCTTTCCAGGTCCCAACTCATAACTCTTTGTCAGCCCTTTGTTGAGGAGAGTGCTAATAGTAGTTTCCCATTGAACGGGAGAGGTCACCTGTCAATCAGAGACATATTATGGTCATATCAATGATAAAACCATCTCTCGATGGTAATGGTGATGATCAAGGTATAAGCATAGCCTGTCTTACCTGACGAGCTAATATCTTCTTAATTGTGTCAGGATCTGCATGGGGTTTTGCATCAACATTAGATATTACTGGGATCCTTGGAGTTCTAATTTCAGTTTCAGCCAATGCAACTTCCAATCTGGACACTGCTGGTTCCATAAAACCGGTATGAAAAGCACCAGCAACAGCTAGACGCACCTGAAAGTTCCACAAGCAATATGTATTATATCCTGCCCCTGCTGTATGGTTTTTGCCAGTATTCAGTATAGAGTTGAAGGAAACCATACTGTCATCCGAGCCTTGAAGGACTTTGCTTTAGCTTCTACTGCTTCCACTCCTTTTAGGCCTCCAGAGACTGCATAGTTACCCTACAAACAATAAATCAACTCATGCCTACGAAGTAAACAAAGATGAATTGATTCTAAACGGCTTTCGTTGGTAGTGATTGGGATTTTAAAGGATATCTTACAGGGCATAGGTAATTTGCAATCTGAACTTTATTTTCTTCATCAACTTCTTCATTGGCAGCATCACACAAAAGCTGGACCTTTTCTGAGTCCAGTCCTATCACACTCACCATGGCACTCTTTGCTGCATCGCAGCTTCCTGTAATACAATGACAGCAAGAGTTTAACACACTGGAATAACAGGCAAAGGATGACGAACTAGAATCCAACTCTAGCTGCATCAGAATAGCCGTGCACCTGCATTGCTTCTCCTCGTAGCTTAACCAATTTTAGCCCATCTTCAAAGCTGAGAAAATAGAATCAAAGTCAGAAAAGGAGATAACACTGCTCGAATGAGAGCAAGACGGCATGAAGGATTCAAAATTAACTTAACATGGGACAATGGAAGATCCTTATAACAAATGCAGGAAGCCTTTTATTGAGAGAAAATCCTTGTAGAAAGTCCAATGGAATGACATCATTCTAATGTCTCAATTTATTCTAGTCCTAGACCATGCCTGATAAATGCATCAACACCTCGTTTAATTGATATTATGTGCATAATATATATTACTAACAGAGAATGATGAAAAGAAATACTTACCACCTATTCAAAGCATGCCCTGCAGCAAATTTATCTCGTAATCAAAATATAGATGTAGTGAAACACTTCAAGCAATCAAATGCTACGATAATGAGAGCTATTAAGAAACTTATAATTATCTGAGGGGACAGCAGACTAAATTCAAAAAGTATTTAATACTAACTGGATTAATTCTCTTTCCAGGACGTACCAGTACTAATAGCTGACTACTACAGTACCCCCAGAAGAAGGAAAAAAGTTTGCAAGAAAGAATAATGAAATTGAGAGACTCGATACAAAGGAAGATGAGTTGCAAGAAAAGTGGAGGCCAGTTCAAAAAAGAAGGGGAGCTCTTAAGGTTAACCATGCCAAACTCATGGAAAGAGACGTATGATATGTTTACGAGACTGTGGAGCTGTGTTCTGATATAAAAATAACCAGGAGTATATCTAGGAGATATATCTAATAAAGGAATGGATACAATGAAGCAACAGTACTGATATACCAATATGACACTAACATATTTGCAATATATACAATGTTTAAATGGGTACAGAAGGGGATCGTGATGATTAGTGAGTAAACATTCATCTAGATCAAAAAATGACAAGCACTCTTACAAAAGCCTTTTAAGTTTGAGATATATTTTGTCCTATTGCATCAGATGCATTGCAAGCATGTGAGAAATGGGGACCTGAAAGCTTCTGCAAAAGCAAGGGCAGTGTATTCTCCCAAGCTAAGGCCACATGTGACATCAACAGAATCAATAATCTGCTGACCACCTTCACATGCACGAAGTAGTTCAACAGCAGCTAGGCTTGTGACATAGATTGCTGGCTGGAATTCCACAATATTCGATACAAAAAGTAAGTGGAAGTAGCAGAGCATCGCATCAAGAGGCATAGTAATTGGTAGTGATTGATAGGATTTAGGAATAGGAAAGATACAAAGAACAGCACAAATCAAGACCTGACTAATAACAGTAGAATCGAGTTTGTCTTTGGGGCCATTGGCACACACATCCAGCAGGTCGAACCTGAGAGATTAATAATAGTAATGATATTGTAAGATTATAATACACATTTAACTATATGTAGGAACAAAACTAAAAAGAGAAGGGATTGATTTAGGATAGGGAGCAAAGACCCAAGAATGTGATTAGCCTTGCGATACAGTTCGGCAGCAGCAGGAACCGACTGAGCCTCCACTCCCATCCCAACAGCTTGGGCACCCTGACCCACCATCATTATTAATTTTATTTTATCAATCCAAAACCACCCGTTTTACATACGTTAAACTAAGAGACAACACATAGCCCAGTAATATTAAAAAAGGAAAACTGGTACATCTAAAATCTAATCTATAAGGAAAGAAAGAAAAGGTGGGGTACCTGACCAGGGAAGAGGAAAGCGCAGGTGGGTTTGTAATCGGAGAAGGCGGCATCATTAGTGTCGACAGCATTAACCGCAGAAGGCACCGAGCTCATACAAACCCTAGAATTATAAGATCTAGTAATGCTTTTGATATTCAAATTCCCATTCCTAGATGAAGAGGATTTGGAGCTTAGGCTCAGGGAAGGAATGGAGTAGCGATGGATAGAAGTAGAAAAACAACAAGCGATACTCATCACTGCTACTGTTCTTGTTCTTGTCCCTGTTCCAGGAGACCGCAAGACTTCTTTAACACCAAGCTGTAATCTTCTTAAATTAAAGTGATGTTGGTGTTGGAGCCCTCGCACTCGCAGAAGAACAACAAGATTATGGTTATGCATATAATAATAATAATATCAATCGGTCGAGCTCAACGCTCATTAGCGGAGATCACAAAGACGAAGCAAACATCATCAAACACCTTTGTTTTTCTCTCTTTTCCTTTTCTTTCTTTTTTTTTTTTTAACTTAAAAAAATTTATTATTATTATTATTATTATTATTGAGGAGTTCCCATTTCAAAGTCAAAAACTAACACAACGCTTCACTTGACTCTGCATCAAGATGGCATCACACACTCCCCCCCCCCCCTTTTCTTTAGGAAAAGGAAAAAGATATTACTAATTTAAAAAAATTTATGTGAGAAAAAATATTTTCAGTTTTAGGCAACTTGATCTCTTTTAGAAGAGACAAGATCAAGCACTAATCACTTGTCTCTAGAAGAGACGAAGTCCTTAGTATACAACCTTGTCTCTTCAATAGATGTGGTTGGCGAGATTAAATCCACAACACGACTTGATCTTCTCATTTGGCGAGCAAAAAACACTCTCAAAATACGAAAATCTCAAACCGAAACCCTAGCCCCCAATTTCCCAATTGCGATTGACACAAAATTGGGACATCCTTTAGTGTTGGATCGATTGTTAGGTATTAGGAAAGTGATAAGATCATGTGAAAGTGAAGAATTTTATGTGAAAAATCTCGAAATCATGCCCAAATCGATAGGTAATTTGATTTTTAATTTGCGCATGAATTTTCAATATTTGTGATGTTGCATTAGATGTTAAGATCCTATATTTATTGTTAGTATTGCTGCATTTTGGTGTGAGTTTAGGAAACGACTTGGCGTGTAGCTCTATTTTTTTTTTCCGCATCGTGTTCTTCCTTTATTTCGTAACAAAGGAAAAAAAAATTTATATATTTTTTCGTTTTTTCGCTTTTTCTTTTTTGGTGTTGTAGTTTTCTTTGTATAATTGATAAAATGATGATGTAATTATGATTATAGTATTTAGTTTTTGAAATTAGGAACGAAATTATGAAAAAATCATATATTGTATACATCATACACATTGATAATATACCATTAGAAGACTGGGCTGAATATAGAAACATTAGTAAATATACTTAAATATTAGATGAGTGCGATAAATAAGTGATGGTACGAATTTCATTTATTCATCTTATGTTTTATGAGATAACGGGGTAGGTGAGGAGAGCAAATGGATAAGGTAAAGTTTGTACTGTACGCTTATGGCAACATTATAGAGGAGAATGATTGTTTTGGTTATGATAAGCGGCCAGTCGCGGTGGTCAGTGTTAGTAGAAATTCAACATATGAGGAAACAATTGATATAATTTGTAATAGACTTAAGGTAAATAGGTCTACACATTGGATTGAGCTGTACCTAGGGCTGTGTGAAAAAATCGACTAAATCGTGACAGAACCGGACCAAACTGATTTCGGTTCTTTTTTGAAATGGTTTGGTTTGCGGTTCGATTCAGTAAAGAGCAAACGGTTCGCGGTTTAGTTCGGGACAATGAACCAAACCGTATGGCTCGAACCAAACCGAACCGTTTTATATATTAAAAAAATTAAACATATTATTTTTACTCTTAATTGTTTTATTAATGGTACATATCTATGTCACAAATTTTAAAAACAATTGATTTTTTAAAATAAATTAATTGTTTTTAAAATTTTTTACTTAGATATGTGTTAGTCATTAGAATAAAATTAGATTTTTCATAATATGTTTTAATTGTTATATTATCTATAAGTAAGATAGATTTTAGAATTTAAACTCTAGTATTCTAACTTAAAAAAATTAATTGTTGTAAAATTTTTTTACTTAGATATGTGTTATTCATTAGAATAAAATTAGATTTTTCATAATATGTTTTAATTATTATGTTATCTATAAGTAAGATAGATTTTAGAAATTAACCTCTAGTATTCTAACTTCTGCATATTTCTTTTCCATTTATCTTACTAATTAATCTACTTTTATTATTTAGTTACTTATTGATTTATATAATTGGTAATATGTTAGTTAGAAGTATACAACGAATTACATTTTGTCTTATATTGAAATAAAGTCTAGTATACCATTATAGTTCAAGATAATTCAAAAAAATGAGACTAGTCATAATTATAATTTTATAATGGATGAAATATTTTCCTTCTTATAAGTTTTACATGTTTATTTGATAAATGATTAATTTTAAATATCGTTGTTTATATTTACAGTAGTGGTAAGAAATGTGTAATTGAAGTTTTTCAATAGAATATATTTTTTATTTCATGAAAAATGGTTCAAACCGCAAACCGAATCGTACCGGACCGTTTTTTTCAGTTTCGTAATATCGTATGGTTAGGTTCGAATTTAAAAGAAAAACCGAATCGTAAATTATAGTGTGGTTCGATTTGAGGTGGAAACTGAACCAAACCGTACCGTACACACCCCTAGCTGTACCATAGGGTAGTTATTGGAGATAAGCCGCTACGCTATGATGTTAATCCAGTGACTGATGATGAGGCTGCACATGAGATGTTGACGTACACTGAGGGATCAGTGCCTATGTATGTGCAGATATTTGAGAATGGTTTGCCCCAAGCACCTGCAAGGGAAGTGGGTATTGATGGAAATATTGGCAGCCAATGTTTGGCAGACTCAAACTCCACTCCAATCCAGACAATAGGTAATGCATAGGTGCAGATGGATAACTTTGAAAATATTGCAACATATTAGGCATGTGATCAACATACTGATGTAATGCAAGACTCATCGGCAAGTGAATCTAGTGATGACTATGACGATGATGAAATGATAATTGGGTAGCTTTCCCCCAGGCAGATGATGTAACCGGCATACAAAGTAATAGAAATGTTTGGTACCATTTTGTGGCTCCTATAGATGTTGATGCAATTGGGAGCTCAGTGCCAGTACCTTTTTTTCATTACTGATGTTGATAATGGTTATGCTACATGTGATGTTGAGCAAGAAATGACTACTGCAATTGGAGTTTCAGCGATGAATTCAAGGTTGGGATGCGGTTTAAGACTAAAGATCATCTCATACGGGCAGTTAAAACGTGGCATATATCAAATCACTACAACTTCAAGGTGGTGGACTCTAACCTGAGGTAATAGGTAGTTAAATGTACTGATGTTCATAATATGGGTTGCAAGTAGAGACTCAGAGGCAGTTATAAGAAGCATGGTGGGTGGTTTCACATCACCAAATATGAAGGACATCATACCTACTTGGATGAAATCACTGGACAGGACCACTCTTAGTTAGACTCGACTAGCATTTCTAAGTGCATTATACTGGAGATTCATAATTCTCCAAATGTGAGGACGAAGTACCTGCAATTGACCATCTTGAAAGAGTTTAGGTAAAATGTTCATATGAAGAGGATTCGTGAGGTGAAGCGAAAAGGTATTGAACAGGTATATGGAAGTTGGGAACAGTCATATCTTGAGCTCCGCATATACTTAATGCGATAACTAAGGCAAATCCGGGAACAAAGGTTGAGTGGAGAATTGTGGATTCATACACAACAAGACACGTATTCCTTAACAAACTCTTCTGGGTATTTGCCCCTTGCATTGAAGCGTTCAGTACTGCAGTGTGTTTTGATATGCTTATATTTATTTACAAATGATTGATATTGATGAAATAAGTTGTATCTGTTAATTATTTGTAGACCTATAGTGATAATTGATGGGACCTTTTTGTATGGTAAGTACAAGCAGAAACTACTCATCGTAGTAGCAGTAGATGGGGCAAATCATATAGTTCCATTAGCGTATTGTCTTGTCGATGAGGAGAAAGAGGTCATGGAGTTGGTTCCTTAGAAAATTGCTGGAACACGCTATCAAGGACCGTTCAAACATCTACTTAATATCTGATCGACATGCCGACATTAAGAGTGCAGTTGAAGGTGAGCATGTTGTGTGGCCTAGAGGGTAGCCATGGCTGTGTTGTTCAACTCGAAGGCCAAAAGCAAGGAATGTAAGGAATTAGTTAAAAAAGCAGCATACCAAATGCAGATAAGAAAGTATCACGGTTACTTCAATGCAGTAAAGCAAAATAGTCCATGGACGACGAGATATTTTCGCGAGTTGC
The DNA here is from genome assembly GCA_024138025.1 of Combretum micranthum. NCBI lineage: Eukaryota > Viridiplantae > Streptophyta > Magnoliopsida > Myrtales > Combretaceae > Combretum > Combretum micranthum. The sequence goes on along the minus strand of JAMXBD010000122.1, from coordinate 186,044 downwards.
ATCCATGTAAGTGGACTTTATCTTATGATGAAGGTGATAGATTCAAAAGACCAAGTTTTAAATTTATAAATTTTCTAAATCGTTTTCTTTTCAACTATGGTCTTACAAGGCAAGTGCACCCATCAGATGTAGCATAGAGAAATGATCTAGGTCATATTCCTAGGGAACATTGATGAGTATTTCTACTCACTCTTTTCCTATTATCTAGCAAAAAAAAAAAAAAAAAATTAGATTTGGTTTTATATACATAGAAACTAAACTAAGTCTAATATTCACAGATTTCACAACAAGCATACAAAAGGATAAATCAATTCACAAGGTTGCTTGGGTCATGCTTCATCTAAGATCTATTCATATGACTCAAGAATTTTCCAAAAATTGTATTGATTATTGAACCATCGGATTCACTAAGTTATGCTAAGGCTTCTCTCAAAGTCAAAAGCACCTAAACCTAAGCCAAACTACCGAAATCTCTTCCTGACTATTAGCAACTTAAATTTGCATAAAGAACAAGAATCCTTCGTTTTAAAACCAAACCGATGAATTCAAAACGAGTGATAGAAGATTTCACCATCCCTATCTCTAGGTGATTATGAGCAATCTCATCAATAGCTTTAGATCTATTCATTAAATCAACCACTCGGTCTATTTTTAACAAAAACAAACACGAATCCAATAGGATGCACCATCCAATTAGACTCATTCTTTAGGCCCAAGCCATTGAATACATTAAAATCAACATGTTTTGAAATTAAGAACAAAGGAATCACATGAAATCAATCAAGGATCCACAATACCAAGCAATATTAAACTACTCCTCCATAGATAAAACAATATAAATCAATAACAAGGAGAAATAGAAAGGATCTAAAATTAGATTAGCAATACAAACAATGTTTCTTGATAGATTGATACACTCAAGCACAAATGCTATGAAAATACATAAAGTATGTTTTTTCTTGTCTCCGTCTCTCCTTTTCTTGTTCTTCTTTTTTGATTCTTCCCTCCATCTTCATTTTATAATGATCTTTGCATAAATGGAATTGAATGCTCATTGATGGAGGAAATGGGAAGTTACGGGAGTTACAGGTCTCTTAGCTTTCCAAAGTAACACATAAATGGAATTGAATGCTCATTATGGAGGAAATGGAAAGTTACGGGAGTTACGGGTCTTTTGGCTTTTCAAGGTAACACCCCTTTAATGTCCAATAGACATTTCTTTAATAAATTGGGGGTTACTATTCAATGAAAAAGTCGTTTCTAAAAAAGTAACGAACTGTCAAATCGACAGGTTTGGGGACAAGTCGTGTCACTTAAGCATGTCTAGCTGTTTTCCTCTATGTAAAAATTGACACGGTGGGGACACGGCTTGTCCCAGAGTCGTGTCCTTTGCTGTGATCTTTTTTCTTCACTGACACGACTTGGGATATGGCTTGTCCCAGAAATATCCCTTGCAAAGTTAACTTTCTAGATTGACATGATTTGGGACAAGTCATGTCGCTGTTGTGTCTTCTCAAAACTTAAGATTTAGACCTTGATTGTGCTTTACCTTGGCATGGTTGAAAACATGGCATGTATTTGTTGTGTTAACCACTTTTTGGTTCAAACTTTGCATTTTTGACCGTTTTGCCTTTTTTTTTTTTTTTATAAAATATCTTCTTTAAAGACCTTAAAGCATAAATTAATATTTTTAAGTGCCAAATTCATAATATTTATCAATAAAATGATCAATAAAAGTTCATTTTGCATTCATAAAATAGGAATAATTTTAGTTTATCAAATTCCCCCACACTTGAGTATTTGCTTGTCCTCAAGCAAACAATTAAGTACAATGAAAATCTATCATCAAATATATTCAAAACTTTCCATAAGTTAAAACTCACATAGCATCCATTTTAGATCATAGCGACTTGCTTTTGTACCTACTGCTCAAATCTATTATGCAAATGTAATTAGCATACCATAATTAAAATTCTAAGGCTAATCCAGGTAAGTTAAACTTTACCCTTACCATTTAACAGCAGATTCCAAAGTCACAAAATAAAACCAAAGTCAATCAATAGTAAAATAGACCGGTTACATTTCACTACCAATAGCAGGTATATAAGCCTTCAACCATTTCTTTAAGCTCAACAACCTAAATGAAAGTATTTGGTATCCATCATTCCGCTAGATTTTTCCTTTTTGAAATTATTATTATTAGGAACAAGAATTCTCTTAATGGCCTTCAGAGGGATTTCCTTTGGACAGGGTGTAGCCCGCATCTTTTCAGCTTTATTTGCCTATTTGTCTTCTTGTTATAGTGAGATCCTTGAGTTGGCATGTCCTGGGCTCATCACCCAAGTGACCAGGTTTAAAGGGACCCCAACGAACTCTCACTCACTCTAACTTTTAGATTTAATAATCTTAACTCACTTACCTAAGTTAGCAGAGTAAAGGCTATGATTTTATTTTTTTTGTTCTTTTAATTATCTATTGGAAGCATGTATAGTTAATAGTGGGGTCAGACTTCACTCTTTGAGGGACCAAAGCCCGCACATATCAACTAAGCTTTTAATTAATTGATTTTCAAAAGAATCACTAAGTGATTGATTTCATATACTCCTTCCATAAAAAGTTAAAGGAGCTCTCAAAATGTTTGAAAGAAGAATATACAAGCTAACGGCTTAGAAGTATAATCATTTAAATTTCAACTAAAGACTTTACTCAATTTCTAAACTCTAGATTCCATTGGTAAATAGAAGTAAGTTTACCCCATCTAGACTTTATCTTACAATTTCAACTAAGTATACTAATCACAAAATAGATGAGTAAGGTACTATAAGTCGCTTTTACTTTAATATAAATGCTAATTAACAAAGTATTATATTTTCAAGATATATCATTAAAGCACATTAGCAAACTATAAATGGGGAATTTTGACAAAATTCAAAATCAAGCTCAAAATAATGTGATCATGAAAATCATAGAGAAACCAATTATTCCTTTCAAGAATATCCTTCCCCACACTTAATTGGGACATTATCCCTAATGTCAAAAATATATGCAAAAGTGAGGAAAAGAAAAAGAAAATGAACTTCCGTGTTTAAGTACCAACATTCAGCTGCAAGATAGTCATATTTTCAGCAAAATTGAGTAGCTGTGAGAACAAGTCATATCAGAGTGCATCTAGGCTGCAAGACAAAAGACAAAATGAAGAAATCAAAACAAAGGTTAGCACTCATGATCATACTAGTGAGCCCTAAAGAGTCCTTCCAAGATTGGGTGCTCAATCAATACAGTCATCCAAAATCAGAAATCAGAAAAATCATCATCATTCAATCAAGGAATCAATCTCCTCATCCTCATTATATTTAACCAATGCTCTCTAATTAAACAACATATTTCTTGCTAACTGCCTCCCCAATAACATGTTGTATTTTTCTTGTTCCATTCATGGGTTGAGTAGGTCTCTGTGGATCTGGGGCATTTCTAAGAGATTGGCATTGTGAAGTTGAATGCTTTCTTGCTACTTGCTTTTACCTCATCCTGAAATCAATCAACAGTTTAGATCACAATTGAGACATTAAAAGGAGGCAAATAAGATCTAAGCTTCTTAATCTAAGTCTAGCTTTGCAAGAACACACAAAAGTCATGTTAACAAGCTTTGCAAGAACACACAAAAGTCATGTTAACAAGTCATCTTATTAAAATTGAAATTGGTTTTGAAACCAAAACTTTGAAAAAATTTCATTTCCAGCATGACACGACCAAGTGACAGAGCATGTCATGGTCGTGTCTTCTTGACAGCCCTATTCTTGCCCCAAAGCTCACGTTTTGGAACCCATACTTCAATTTCAACACTTCCTTCGATTTAAACTTCATAACAGCCCAACAACCCAACTAGATTGAATCAATCTGCACGCATTCATCTTTTAACAACCCTAAATTTCAGATCACGCAAGCTTTCATCCATAAATTTAAATTACGCACACATTTATCTTTTAATATCCCCAAGTTTCAGATCACGCAAAAGCATTCAAAGATTTATATGCATTTCTCAACATCAAACAATGAATTAAACTCTCATGCAACAAGAAGACTCCTAAAGCTTCAAACCAACAAAGTTCTTCCATGGAAATCATGAACTAAAGATGAGAGAAAGAAGAGAGAAAGACAGAAAAACTTACCTTGATTCCTTAGATTTTTCTCTTGAAGTGGTGTGGATGGAGTAGAATGATTGGTAGTGTTCTTAGTGTTTGTGGAGATTTTGAAAAGTGCAAAAATTGTAACCCCTATTTTTTTCTTTCAAAAAATTAGAGTAAGTTTATATAGGGCTTGTGACATGAGCAAAGGACATGGCTTGTCCTTTGCATGTCTCAGTTGACACACCATGGCAGTAAGTTACACGCCCTAGGGACACGTGTCGTGTTTAAGCACTTAGGTACAGTAGGGTACACGGCCAAATGACAAGCTGTGTCCCTGGGTGTGTTAACCTGGAAAAAATTTTCTTGTTTGAAAATCATGGGACATGGTTAAGGACAAGCCTTGCCCCAAGCGTGTTATACCAAAACTCATCTTCACAATTTGTTACGCTACTCAGGGATAAGTCGTGTCCCAAAAATGTCGTTCAAAAATTCATAAAAACCACTTGATCAGTAAAAGACATGACTTTAAAACAAGTCATGTCTCAGTTGTGTCGATTTTTTAGCAACTTACCTGAGATTTTTTGCTTTGTTTCCTCTTGAATTTTCATCCTACAATTAAGAACAACACTTAGCCATCAACCAATAACAGAAAATGATATGATCATTAGTCTAAAAAGAAAAAAAACTAAGACAAAAGAAAAGAAAAGTTATACATGGGTTGCCTCCAAGAAGCGCACTTGTTTAACATCGTTGGCTCGACTTATTAACAAAAATGATACTCTCATCCACCAAGATCCCAAACAAATGTGTCATAGACACAAGTTTTTACCAAAACTAGCAGAAATTTGCTTCTCATCCTGGTTTTCTTTTTAAACACAACAAGATTCAGCAAAAATTTCAGAATTTTTTTATGGGGAGAGGGGTATTGGAAAATTGGTTCTATCTCAAAATCAATGATATATCTAATAGGTTCATCATCTTCCACACTTTCAGATTTTTCATCAAATGTAGAACAGACGATTTCTACATTTTCTTGTTTCAGCTCGACCTCTCCATCCTCCATTTGTTCTGTGGTAACATGAATTTTCTCATTTATCAACTCAAACGAACCCTCCTCCAGAACTTCACTTTGCTCATCAGAATTTTTTGTTTCAAAATGAAAATTCACAAACATTCTCCATCATCTTATCACACTCAACATGGTCAGAATCATGTAAAGTATCTAATTCATTGAAAACCGGCTATGATGATGATGTATCTAAAACAGAATTTTCATGAGCTAAGGTTTTTGAGTTCTCATCAACAGTTTTTTCATTACAAAACAATGGAGGTAATTGAATGCATGCAGGAGCATCATAAAAACAAGGATTAGCACATAAACAGTAATATACTGTCTCACCACAATATCAGCACACAATATTTGTTTTAATTCCAGGTTCATTTTGAGGATTATAAAGGACATTACAATAATGATCTTTAGGATTCCACCAATTAGAATCCATTGTAATGCCTTATCAGGTTAAGCACAATGAGATAAATTTACCATAGATTCAAACTAAAAAGAAAGAAAAGAAAAATGGCTAGAGTAATAGTATTGAGCTTTCAAAATATCACCAATCAATTCCCCCGCAACAGCGCCAAAAACTTGATAGATTCAAAAGACCAAGTTTTAAATTTATAAATTTTCTAAATCGTTTTCTTGTCAACTATGGTCTTACAAGGTAAGCGCACCCATCAGATGTAGCATAGAGAAATGATCTAGGTCATATTCCTAGGGAACGTTGATGAGTATTTCTACTCACTCTTTTCCTATTATCTAGCAAAAAAAAAAAAAAAAAATCAGATTTGGTTTTATATACATAGAAACTAAACTAAGTCTAATATTCACAGATTTCGCAATAAGCATACAAAAGGATAAATCAATTCACAAGGTTGCTTGGGTCATGCTTCATCTAAGATCTATTCATATGACTCAAGAATTTTCCCAAAAATTGTATTGATTATTGAACCATCGGATTCACTAAGTTATGCTAAGGCTTCTCTCAAAGTCAAAAGCACCTAAACCTAAGCCAAACTACCGAAATCTCTTCCTGACTATTAGCAACTTAAATTTGCATAAAGAACAAGAATCCTTCGTTTTAAAACTAAACCGATGAATTCAAAACGAGTGATAGAAGATTTCACCATCCCTATCTCTAGGTGATTATGAGCAATCTCATCAATAGCTTTATATCTATTCATTAAATCAACCTCTCGGTCTATTTTTAACAAAAACCAAACACGAATCCAATAGGATGCACCATCCAATTAGACTCATTCTTTAGGCCCAAGCTATTGAATACATTAAAATCAACATGTTTTGAAATTAAGAACAAAGGAATCACATGAAATCAATCAAGGATCCACAATACCCAAGCAATATTAAACTACTCCTCCATAGATAAAACAATATAAATCAATAACAAGGAGAAATAGAAAGGATCTAAAATTAGATTAGCAATACAAACAATGTTTCTTGATAGATTGATACACTCAAGCACAAATGTTGCTGTGAAAATACATAAAAGTATGTTTTTTCTTGTCTCCGTCTCTCCTTTTCTTGTTCTTCTTTTTTGATTCTTCCCTCCATCTTCATTTTATAATGATCTTTGCATAAATGGAATTGAATGCTCATTGATGGAGGAAATGGGAAGTTACGGGAGTTACGGGTCTTTTGGCTTTTCAAAGTAACACCCCTTTAATGTCCAATAGACATTTCTTTAATAAATTTAGGGTTACTATTCAATGAAAAAGTCGTTTCTAAAAAAGTAACAGACTGTTAAATCGACAGGTTTGGGGCCAAGTTGTGTCACTTGAGCATGTCTAGCTGTTTTCCTATATGTAAAAATTGACACGGTTAGGGACACGGCTTGTCCCAGAGTCGTGTCCTTTGCTGTGGTCTTTTTTCTTCACTGACACGACTTGAGATATGGCTTGTCCCAGAAATATCCCTTGCAAAGTTAACTTTCTAGATTGACACGGTTTGGGACAAGTCATGTCGCTGTTGTCTTCTAAAAACTTAAGATTTAGACCTTGATTGTGCTTTACCTTGACATGGTTGAAAGACATGGTATGTATTTGTTGTGTTAACCACTTTTTGGTTCAAACTTTGCATTTTTGACCCGTTTTGCCCTTTTTTTTATAAAATATCTTCTTTAAAGACCTTAAAGCATAAATTAATATTTTTAAGTGACAAATTCATAATATTTATCAATAAAATGATCAATAAAAGTTCATTTTGGCATTCATAAAATAGGAATAATTTTAGTTTATCAAAAGGCATAAGATTCGGAATCAATACAACAAACATGGCTGAAAGTTACAATTTCATTCTAAAAGATGCTCGGTGTTTACCTGTGATAGCATTAGTAAAGAAAACCTTCTACAATTGCAACTCCATATTTAATGGGCAAAAACGGGAGGCTAGTGAAGCAATGAGTTCGGCTATGTTGCTTACACCATATGCTGCAACGAAGTTTGGAAGGTGGAGCAATGTTGCAAATACCCATCAGGTAACGTGTTTCAACTTCCAGAAATAAGTATTTGATTGCACCCTACAATGCATGGCCAAAAGGGAGATCACATTCACAAAGTGGAGTTTCGAGCATGTAGATACACAATGCAATAAGTGGCAGATGTATAGAATCTCGTGCTCCCATGCAGTGGCAGTAATGGGAACTCTACACATGGATTGTGTTGGCCAAGTAGAGTAATGGTACAGATGGGAGAATTAGTTATGGGTGTATGGGTGATCCTTCATACCTGCAGCAGATAAGGCTAATTAGACTCCTCTCGACATTCCAAAGTGGCACACATCCTATGACATATTAGGAAAAGGGGTAGCCCGAGAGAAAAACGGTTCCAGAATAAGATAGATATTTCGGATGTCCCATGAGGTTATTCATGCGATTCGTGTGGGCAGACAGGTCATAACATTAGATAATTGTCCTAGTAGTGAGCGGCTAGTAGGATTGTTACAGGGCAGTCAAGTTGTAGTGGTATTTGTTTAGTTCATGCCATTTCTTTTGCTACATTTACATCCCATACTTCATGATTCTTGTATATAGATTTTTCTTTGTTGTGAATGACTTTACTATTATGCTATGATAGAATGAGGATTTGACACTGAGTTTTTGATGGATTGGGTTTGGGAATACTTTTGTGATTTGGTTATGAAGTCTGCAAATTGCTTAGCCATGGAAGATGATGGCTAATGAATGATTATATGGCTTATTCTGCATGATTTTAACATGTTATAACAATTAATATGTAATCAGAGAGTAATTTATGATTTTCAATGAAGTTATGTGATAGTAGACTTGACCTGGTCTCTTGAAGAGACGAGGTCTTACTTGGCCTGATCTCGTTTCTTCAAGAGATAAGGTCATTATTAAAATGAACATTGTCTCTCTAAGAGACGAGGTTTATGCGCAAAAGGTCAAATCGCCTAAAACTAGAATATTTTCTTTCCAGTAGCATTTCCATAATTTTTTTGAAAATTAGTAATAATTTTTTTCCTTTTCCCCCATTTCTTTCAAAGAAACATATTTATTTATTTATATATAGACATATAATAAATATATTTTCTAAAAGGAATTTTTAATATGCAGTATTTAAATAAAATCTACCATCATTGATCAATAAAACTATTCTTATTCCTTTAAAATTTAACTTTTTATATATTTTTTTTAGCATTTGACAAAAACAGAAAACAAGAACACTTTGGGTGTAAAAATTAAATAAGAAAATGAACTTCTACGATGCACAACATAGTTGAAGTTAATTACAAGTAAGATTGGTAGATGAAGAAAGAAACTAAAAACATTGCATAAAATTGCATAAAAATATATGAAAAAAAAAATCAAAAGATTAATGAAATAACACTCTAATACATTGTAAATATTTATTATAAAATTTACAACACATAAATAGTAATTACACATATTTTGCTTCATTGAAGACAAGCCATATACCTATAAAACAAATGAGACATTAGAAAGGGAATTTATTTTATCAAATTATACTTGTATATATACACTTAAGTGAATTGGTAATTAATTTATTGAACTCCTTATATAACAGCTCATTTGTAAAAGTTTTGGTCTTGAAGTACTGCAAATTAAATGAAATATAGTGGAGTAAATGAAATAAAGAGTTTATACTTATTAAATTAAAAAAAATGCAGTAAGATAGAATTTTAAATTTTAGTAAGATAGAATTTGATATATGTTATAGTTTTCACTCTACAAAATGAAAGAAGCAACATATTTAAATTAAATAAAAGCTTACATATAAAGGAGATGATGTTTGATAATATCTTACTACAATAGTAATCGTGTATGATCTCATAATTAGGTTTATCATACCTATCATATTGTACATATTGTTCACGTTCTACTTGATGATTAGGTCGATCTTCATATCTACAAGTAATTGACAATATAATGAAAAGGAATTCATACCTTTGCACATAATTAGCAATGCAATATCAGAAAATTATACAATGGAAGTTATGACCTTTATTTATATAATGGTATATTACCTATGTTATTGAAGCTTTCCAATTTCTTGTTTTATCATCTTAATGAATGTTGTTTTGTCAGTTTTAATAGAGAATGCCCAACCAAAACTGTAAATCCTCAAATAATCTCTTTGTAGGACAAAAAGACTTATATAATTAGTAAAATTCAATACCTTCTTGGAATTGTAAAGTCTTGATCCAAAAAGGAAAAACATATAATAAAAAGAAAATATACATAATAGATATAGATACAGTATAAGGGGATTGTTGTAGACATATTGTGGAAACCTCTAAATTTGTGAACCAAGCATCAAGAGAAATTATATAATTTAATGTGAATTAAAGTAAATGTGGGATAAAACTTTGGAAAAATTATACTTTATTCATCCTTCAAATGGGCATGGAGATGAATGAAAAAGCTCTCACTTAAATTATAAATATATATATATATATGTATATATATAGATATATAGATTTAGAAGAATAGAAAGAATAGTTTAAATAGCAATGATGATTTTTTTCTTTAGTTAATATTCTTAAATGCAATAATAAGTTTATTTCCTTAAATAAAATGATCGAATGATAATATTAGAAAGATTGATAAATTAACATATAGAGCTATATGATAAAAATGTACGATGAATAAAAAGGTTATGGTTTAAATTATATAGATGATGATTTTTTTCTTTCGTTAATATTCTTAAATGTAATGATAAGTTTATTTTCTTAAATAAAATGATCAAATAGTAACATTATAGAGATGTGTAAATTACCATATAAAACTATATGATAAAAATGTGCAACGAATGAAAGGATTTTGGCCTAAATTATATAGATAGATGGCTTAAATTATATAAATAGATAGATATAGATTTAATAGCAATTAAATTATATAGATAGATAGATATAGATTAAATAACAATGATGATTCTTTTCTTTAGTCAATATTCTTAAATGCAATGATAAGTTTATTTCCTTAAATAATGATCAAATAACAATATTATAGAGATTGGTAAATTACCATATAAAACTATATTATAAAAATGTGCGACGAATAAAAGGGTTCTGGCTTAAATTATATAGATATATGGCTTAAATTATATAAATAGATAGATATAGATTTAATAGCAATTAAATTATATAGATATATAGATATAGATTAAACAATAATGATGATTCTTTTCTTTAGTCGCTATTCTTACATGCAATGATAAGTTTATTTCCTTAAATAAAATGATCAAATAATAATATTATAGAGATTGGTAAATTAACATATAAAACTATATGATAAAAATGTGCAACGAATGAAAGGGTTATGACTGAAATTATATAGATAATATTTATAGTAGGGTGGATTCGGTTATAATGATCATGTGCGTGCTATTATGGTTTGAGAGTTGAGGGTCTTATAGAAATGTTTAATTTAGGCATATAGTGTTGCGAGTGGCATCAGTAAGAGGTTTGTTTGTGATGTGAGTTAACTCTAAAGGCGGGCCTGGCCTCCCATGGACAAACTGATTAGGAGCTAATACTGTTTTCCAATGAGGACATGGCAAGTCAAAACTAATTGGAATAGTTGAGCCTCCCAAATATATGGAGGATGTAGCAAAGCCAAGTGGGTGCTCCTTATGAGATTGTAGGGCTCGAAATAGACCTAGTGAAATAAGGAAGATATGGTTAGTTCACCATCTAGATTAGTAGCAAATGATAAAATGAGAGATGGTTAAGAGTTGCACAGGAACTAAAATAGCCTAATTCATAATACATAATTAAATTTAATATATATGTTGATTTAAGTAAATTATAAAATTTTGTTATGTGTTGACTTGAATGAAAATTGATATGTTAGTATGAATTAGAAATAGTGATGAGTGGCATGATTAGTGTGTGAATGTGTTGTGTATGTTTGATATTGTTAAAATTGTATTTATTGAATACAAATATGATTGATGAGTTGTAGGAGCTATAAACAAATACAATGTGTTATTAAGCTTTGATAATTATGTTGCTTGTTGTTTTAATGCATGTAAAACTTAAGTTTGATAAAATAAACTCAAACCAAACCCAAATGAAACTTAGCAGAAATTAAGCCCAAATTTAAGCAAAAAACAAGCCCAAAACCTACCCTTTTATCTTTAAAAATATGATCCATAAGTCAAACATGTTAGGATAAAAGCAATTTACTTTTGTCAAATTTCAAAGCCAAAACAGACATTCAATATAGACCCTAGCCTACTGTGCTTTTGCGTCACTCCATTCCATTTTTTGTGTCCAATTTCTCTTGCTCAAATTGCCAAGAATTTCTTTCTAATACTCAATTCTCAAGTTGAAGCTTCTTAAGGTTAGTTTACATGCTTTTATAGTTGTTATTTTCTTTGTTTCCATCATAAGAATGATTTCTTGCTTTAATAGTTTTGTGGTAGTTTGAATATGGTTTTGATGATTCATGTTAGCTAATGGGGTTATATGGGCTTTTGAAGTGTGTTATGTGAGTTTATGGAAGAGTTGAAGTGTGCGTAAATAGATAAGTTGTGATGGAGGAGTTGTGGTGAGTGTTGGAGTTGTTTTGAGTATGCATGAGTTGGGGATGAAGGAGTTGATTCATGCTAATTGATGTTTGAGAGTTGTTTGATGTTAAAAAGTGGAGTTAATACTTGTTTTGTGTTGTTAAATGCTTGAGCCATGTTGTATGATGTTTGTATAGGGCTTAGGTAAGGTTGGAGTAGTGAAAAGTGTGTAAAGTTTGAGTTTTAAACAAGGAAAATGCGAAAAAGTTCAAACATCTTGTCAAATGGGGTGTTTGGGGAGTTTGTGGTGTAAACAGGCCTTGAAACGGCTTGTGGTGAAGGGTGTTGTACTTTCTTGAGTTTTTGTGTGTTTTTCCTAGGTCTAAACAACTTTAGAAATGGCCTATTTAGAGGGGTGTATGGATACAAATGACCTTGGAAATAGCCTATTTAGAGGGGTGTTGTGCTTGCTGACCTTTATGTTGAATTTATATCTCTTTCTACACCACCGGCCTTTAGGCTGTACGCCATCGGCGTTGGATCTTTACATCGCCGGTGTTGAGTCGCGTACATTTAGTTTAAAAAAAATGTTAAAAATACTTTTATTACTTTATATGTTTTTTCCTTAATTATTTCTTAGTTTGTGATTAATTAACAAGCTTATATGAATCCATTATAAGTATTAATACTAAGTTATGTTATTATATGAGTTGATTTGAGATTAGTGAATATTAAATACTTGAAACTAATTATGATTATATTCAATTGCGAAATAATGACATCTGATATGTATATATATACATTGTAAGCCCTGGAAAATTTTAGTAAATAATTCTAAGATAAACTTAAAAAATAAACCCTAAAAATCACGAACGAATCCAGAAATTTCACAATCTCGAGGAAAATAAGAATCCTTAAAAACAAAATAAGAACTCAACATACTTCAATTCCAAAACCACTACGTACGACAAATTCTATACGTAACTCCAACTTATAGAATCAGGTAATATAGAACCCAAAAGCAAATTATTAAAAAGTAAATATCGATTAACTTTCGGAAATGAAATCCAATTCAAGAATTTCGAAAACGTTAAAAAGATATTAAATACTTACAAAATAAAATTTAAGATAAATTTTCAAATCAAATATGTTGTCTAAACATAAAATATCAATTTCCAAATTGGCAAAGATCTAAACCGAAAATCACCCAGAAACCCTAAGTGGAATACAGTAGTTTAAGTCCGACAATCTAGCGCCCTTAACCCTAGAGGCCGAGGTGTAGTTTAAGTGTGTAGAATAGCTCGTAGTAATATGATATTGCTTAAAAATATCAGATTGGTAAATTTTTGATCTATTTCGAGCCATTCGGGTACAGACTTCGAAAAGCGTGTCCCGAGGCTCGAGATATCAAAAATATACCATTAGTATTGTTAGACTCGTAATTTCATAAGATTTCCAAATATATCAGTTATATAATTTTTTGGGTTATAAAAGTTACAGTTATAACTTTTTATCTATTTTCATTATACCAGTAATTAATCAGTCTTTTGCACTATTCACCTCTATTTCGTTACACGATTTTATTATTCTTATAAACCCTTATAATTTTAGATAAATATTTTATATATTATAGAAAATTTTGTTTTTCTAAAATTTAGTTCGTTTCGGGTTTTACGGGATTAGATTTTGTTTAAGACCGATACTAAAAATAAAATAAATTAATTAATAATTAAAAAATATTTTTATTTTCATAAAATAATTTTTTAGAATTTTTCGGGTTATAAAAATATCATTTATAACCCATATTTGCGTATCTTGATCATATCGGTAACATGTTTGTTGAAATACTAAGATGATTCAAATAATTATTTAATTTTATTTATGAAAATTCTTCCACTTATTTAAAAATATTTTTCCTAATTTTATTTTGTATTTTTCTTAATAAAAAATACTTTTTCCAACCCATACTTCAAGTACACCTTTCACATATCACTTTTTTTCACTTCAATCTTTCTACACTTTATCCCACACTTCATGGTAGATTTTTCCCTTCTTTTTGCTGCCCTTGTCCTTTAATTTACTCCCAATTGATAAAATAAATAAATTCAATCCTTCTTAAAGAAGCAACACATACACATTAGTTACAAAATTCAATTTCAAGTCAAAATTCAACCAAATTCCCTCCCTCTCCTCTCAATATTCACGTGCAACACCCCTTTCTTTGCTGCCCTTGTTTTGTTATTTTTTCCTTTCTTTCAATTAAATTGACTCCTTCCCTCTCTCTCTCTTTCATTTACACATTTTTCCTTTACCATTCCTTATCTTTTTCTCTCTTTTCTCCTCTCTTTCTTTCTTCATTTTGTTCTTGTTCTTGCAAGAACACAAGCTGCCCCCACTTCTAAACCATGCTTCCACACTTCATTCTTGAAGATTTTTAAGTAAACTTTCTTCTTAAAGCTTCCATAGGTGATATAGGTAAAGTATAGTGAGAGTTTTATGCATCAAATGACATTCCATAAGCTTAAAAGTTAAGGATGATGATGCCAAAATGACACTCATCTTCTCTATGATTATTATCTTGTATCATTATTATTTTCTTGTTAAAAGTAGTTATATTTTCTAGATCTAACTTTTTGTAGTTTTGATTTTTGTTTATGCCTTAGATCTTGTTATTTGAGTTATTATTTTTGTTGTTGCTAATGATTTATGCATATATTCATCATTCACATAACTATCTTAGTGTTCATGCATTTATAACTAGTATAGCAAACTAGATCTAGTGTTTTGAGTTCATAAATGCATTAGACTTTTGTTTTATGTTCATAAACAACTTGTAGTAGCATGATGATAGTATGAATGTTTTAGAAAGCTCAAGATCTATTTTATTTTCAACAAAAATCATTTTTGAAAATTCGGATGAAAAAGGACCCATATTTAGAAAAAGTTATTTTTCAACTTCAAAATGTGTATTTTTCATTTAAAATGAAGGGCTTAGGGAATAGATAACATAAATAGTGATTTTGATGAGTAAAGTTTAGATTTATGAGTTTATAGTTCACCATGGGTTTCTTTTATATTTATGTTCATATTAAGTGTAGATCTTGATTTTGAACTCAAACAAAAATGGTGAAATTCGTATTTAGCCAAGACCCTGTTTAAAAACCACTTTCAAGTGTCAAAATAAAATTTTTACTGAATAATGAAGCTTAATGTATGTATATCATCAAGACTTCTTTTTACAAAAGGTGATTTTCAAAAGTTATTTTCAAAATAAAAATCTCATTTTCGGATTTAGGCCAAAGCATATTTTAAAAACATGTTTTCCAACTCAAAAATGAAGTTTTTATTCATGATATGAAAGGATCTTAAAATATGATATGTAAGGAATGGATTTTCATAAGTTTAGATAGATTTTATCAAAAGATATGTCCACAAATAAATTTTGTAAATTCGGATCTCAACCAAGACCAATTTTGAAAACCCATTTATCAACTCCAAAACTCATGTTTTATGTGAAAAATGAATGGTAAAGGTAATAGGTATTATTAAGTAGTGATTTTTACAAGTTGAAATGAGTTTTGATGAGATTAAGGTAAAACAAGAAGTAGAATTAAGATGGAAAATTTGGAGTTAGTAGTCAACTTGTAAAATTCGTAACTTTGGATGATGCCCATGAAAACACCTATTATCCAAGTTCAAAATAAAAGTTCTATGTATTAAATGAAGAAGTAGTAGGTATAGTAAAGTCTTAAATTTAATGCATTACACAAGTTTTTCCCAAATGATCATTCCAAAAGTGGATTTCTAAAAATTCGGATTTTTGAGTAAATCCTATTTGAAAACATATTTGCAAGTGTAAAATGCAAATTTTTATGTAAAAATGAAGGCCTCGGTAGTATATGTTATGAAGACTCAATTTTAACTAAGATAACTAGAAATTCCTAAGAATTAATCCCAAAACACAGTAAGTTGTCAAAGTTAGAAAACTAGATTTTTTATAAGTAGTGGTTATTGTGGTCTTGCAAAATAAAAAGTTATAAAATTTTCTTTTAGAAAAAATCATCAAGATTACATACATTAAACTCATCACACATCATTCATGTTAAGAAATCATTCATATTTCATGTATACTTGAATTATCAAATAGAAACATTTCAAACAATTATAAAACTATTTTTCGGAAATGGAGATAGTTACCGATCAGATCTGATCCCTCCGTTTCGTGACCCAAATGTTTTAAAAACTTGAAAATAATATTAGAATTGGATAGATCTTTCAAAGTAGATAGAAATTGAATATATAATTTGCGAAATTCCAGTTAAAATGACCAAGTTATAGCTGTTTTAAGTTGGAATTCCCACTTAGGACGAGAATTACGAATTTGATAGTTTGTATAAAATCGTTTGGATTAGTTTGAGTTGAAATACTTATTAGAGTATTTTTTCTTTTTAGGTGACCCCAAAATCGACGATTCCCCACCACCGGATTACTTGTACTAAAAGACCGATGATCCAATGGCTGAGTGAGTTTTCTTCTTATTTTGCTACCTTGTTTGTGCTTGTAGCTAGTTATTAGAATTATAGGAACAAGATAAAAATCGATATGAATGAGGGATGGGATATATGATGAGACTGTGATGAATGTATGCCAAAGAATACTAAAGTATATCGAAACCATGATTCGATTGGACAACTGCACTGTTTATATTTATTTCTGTTATGTGTATGATATTTGTTGGTCACTCTAAAGAATGTATGAATATCTTGATCTAAGCAAAAATTAAATTGGTCATGCATCGCATAGGACATGTTGCATTGGTAGCGTGCTACTTCTATGCAGGTCGATCGGTATGGTTCGATGACTCATTTGGATAACGAGACTGGTATCAGAGCTCATTCATGGGAACTAAGGCGCATCGGGGAGGGTGCTATGAGCCGAGGGCTTGGGGACTAGCAACGGTCGTGTAGACTTCAATACCATCCCTAACCCAAGATACGAATGGCGTAAATCCGTCATGTGTATGGGTTCTGGATGCCCATACATAATTGTTTACTCATGTGTTTTTTTATGCATAGCATATGGATGATTATAACTTGCTTATTATGATACAGAATTAATGGAATTCTCACTAAGTTAGTGTAGCTTATACCCCAATAGATGTTTAAATGAACAGGTTATCTCGAGAATGCTAAATGAGAACCGAGATGGTTGAAGCCGAGAATGACTTCGAGATTCTGGCAAGAAATAAGAATGCTTGAAGTTATTAGCTAGGTTTTATGTTTTGCCTTGTAATAGTTTTATGTAGTGAAATTTTTGATGAATTGTAATTGAAGTTTAGTGATTTGTATTTTGAAGAATAGTGAATTGATTTTCCTTTACATTGTTACTCAAGTTATATCAACATAAAATATATCACTCCGATGTGTCTCCTCCATGTGTTAGACGCCTTGTACACAGTATGGAAGCCTTCGCGTGATTGAGACAGTCATTCTTAGGCTTTAATATTGTGTATGACGGACTGCCACGTTTAGGGTACCCTTTGGGGCATGACATACACATTGTGTGAGTGATTATGAATTGGAATATGATTGTGAATTAACCATGTTTTATGTGGAATGATTTCTTTAATAGATTCTCGTACTCGACTAAGTTTGAATACTAAACTTTTTCTGATAACCTAGTTATCAGGGTATGCAATAATGTGATTTTTGATTGGTAAATTATAATTGTTTGAATTGGTTGTGTTTTTTGCCGTTGAATCTGTTCTGAGGAGCGACGACCCTGTTAATGAGTTGGCATGGTAGTTTAGGCGCTTAAGCCACTTAATCATGACGTAATGACATTTTTTAGTGGCTTGGTAAGTAATTGATAGGCAGTATCATATCATTGTAACATTTGCTTACTCTTAAAAAAATTTAATATGATTTAGTTTACGTTTATGGGGATGATTGAAGTGGGTGATATTATTGATTAAGTAAAGTAAAGTTGCTAATGGCTGTAAACCCTATATGAAATTACTTTTTCATTATGAGGATTTATCAGAGATATAAGTATTCGGACTATTTATCAACCCCCTAAGTAGCTGCAGTTACTTAGGACCCCCCAAATTCCTCAGGATTGAATTCGAAGTTTGAATACTGCAGTGTTATATTGTTGACTTAATTAAAGAAAAATAATTTTTAACTTGTTTTGCATCAGTTAAGAGTGTATGCTACATTATATTTGTTTGCATTATCACGCCCCGAGGGTACCCTAGTAAGAGTACATAAGCCATACTTATAACCATTACTACTTAACCTTCAGAAAATGACATATTTTCAAACAACAGGATTTTTTAGTTGTATTGATAAGAAATGATAAATACATATAAGCCATAAATTAGTAAATATCTACAATCACAAATAATGAGAATTATAACAGTATTACAGACCATAATTCTACTCTAAAGGTCTCCAAATGCATATATGATATTACAAATACTAACTATCTTATGACTAGAAATAAAAATAGATAACATAACCTGAAGATCCCATATTCATCTAGCTTCTATGTTCTCATCGGAGCCATGCTCCTGGAAGTAACAAGCCATGATCGTAAAGTCAACCTAAAATGTATTTAGGAGTCTGAGTGAAACTACGGCTCAGTAAATAACTAGACATATTACACATTAAGCAGGTTAATTAACAAATTATATGTGATGCACTCACTCAAACATATGCTCAGATACAAGCTTGGATAATCTAGAATCTAAAAGAAAAAGATTTATGCCATCTTTTTAGGTTGAAGAACAATTACTTTTATGATTCACCCACCTAGGAAAGACTAAGTATACAGGAAAATCAACGATTTCTCGTCTTAGGGTTATCTCTTTAGTTTATAGGTATTTTAACCAACCATTTCCTGCAATAATCTTTATAAACTCTCTAAGTATTAATCCTTTCAAAGTGATACTATGAGCGGCATTCTTCGTTCCCACTTAGTTCCTGTAGAACCAATGGAATAAAGATAACCTTAGAAAAGCTAACACTTAGAAAAACCAAGCATTAACAAAGAACCAAAACATTAATACGTAACATGCTATCACCCTTTCTGAAATATGCAGTAATGCAGTTCGTGTAATATATGATTGTTTAAATTATAAAGCCAAAAAATTTTTAATCAGGCTTATAATGATCATACGTTACACATACAATGTATAACATGCTTTTCTCAAGTCATCATACAATTTCTATTGTCACTTTTGTTATCATGGTTTAACAACTAAACAAATAGCTCGCAACACTCTTCAATATATTTTCACAACAATCATATTATTATCTTTACATTACATGTGCAACAAATTACAAGCTCAAACAGTGTAATAGATCTGCGTTACTCACCTGCTCATCTTGACTAATCGTAATTGTAAACCTCCAAATTTTTGGAATCGGTTTAGCATAAAACCCTAAACCGGAAGTCAAACGAAACCCTAAAGGTCAACAAAACCCTAGTTTACCGTAACCGATTAAGTCCGGCATTGCTGTTTTCTTTGGCCCTAGAAAACGAAGTTGGAATAATTAGCTAGAATAGTTCGTGATAGCCATAGGTTATATAAAAATATTAGTTTTTCGAATTTCGGGTCCTTCGAACCCGATCGGACACAGTTCTCAAAAAACATGTCCGGGAGCCCGGAATAGTAAAAATATTTCGAATACACCATTGGACTCGTAAAAATATAAGGTTTTCAAAAATATCAATTTCGTAATTTTTCGGTAGCTAAAAATAACAGATATCGCATTTATACGCTATTTTCTTACTACCGGTACTTTATTAGTCATATCTATCTTACATTACAGTATTCATTACTATTCTACACTATTTTTTTATCTCTACTTTTTCTTACACCTATTCTTACACACTACATAACCTATAATTCTTACTTTTTACCTTTCCCATAACTTTATTTCACATCTACCTTACATATTACATCTTTTATTTAACAAAAATAAAAAAAGAATAAAATCTCTCCCCCCCTCATATCACTCATGGCCGGCGCCCCTTCCCCTCTACACCCCTCAATTTGTTTCAATTTTCATTTATTTTAATCACACAAAAATCACTCTACATTTTCCTATAAATACCCCCTTCCTCTTTCACTTCTTTCACACATTCACTACCCACAAATTCTTACCAAAATTCTCTCAAATTCTCCTCTCAAAACTCTCTCAAAATATCATCCTAAAACTCTCTCAAATAATTCCACAACAACCTCTACCAACAACTAAAATTCATAATCACATAACCATACCAAAGTTTTCTTTAGGTAACTACCTTCTTTCATTTTCTTCTTCCTCATGTCATGTAACTTTACATGACCATAGTGTGAGTTTCCAAAGACTACAAGTTATGGAAGTTATATTATGTTCATGTATTGTTCTTGTTCATGAAAAGTCTATTTATATTCATGTTATTATTTTTGTTCATATTATTGCTACTATATCTAAATATTATTATCTATATATATACATATTCTTTAGAGCATATAAGCTCACTTGCAATTTATTTACTTTTTATGCAATGCAATTTATTTATTAATTCCTTGCAATTTATTTACTTATTCCTTATTATTTTAAGACTAGTCTCTAATCTTAGACTTGTCCTCATCAAGTCAAAACAAATTTTTCTTTCTTTCTTTCTTTTATTTTATTTTATTTTATTTTGGGACTAGTCTACTTCTTAGTCCCGGAAGCCTTGAAAAAGCTAAAACTCCAATACTTGACTTTATTATTTATGTTTTATGTTATTTTTGCTTACTATTATTCTCATAGTTCATGTTCATTTAAATCGTTGTCTAAAGTTTCAAGTTCTAAAAATAAATTGACAAAAAGAGATTTTTGACACTTAGAAATAAGTTTATGTAAAGAAGAAAATCTATGGTTTGAAAACAAAAATAAAATTATTTCTTTTCAAGTTGCAAGAAGAAACCAATAAGATTTTAGAAACTACTTTTACTATAAAAAGTTCTTAAGTCACATATTGTTCCACATTGTTTTTATAAAAGAAAACAAATTTTCATGCATGGATGATGCTATGAAAAACATAAGATATGAGGAAAGAATGAGGAACTTTCAAATAAAGATTTTTGCAAACAAATAGACAAAGGAATTTGTACAAAAAAAGTGAATAGGGATAATAGGGTATTTTCTAAAAACTCTAAATAATATTAGTGTAGAAAACTTAGAAGGAAGAAAAAATTTATTTTCAAAACGTTACTTGGATATATATGCATAAGCCAATATAAAACTTTTTGTAAAATAAAAAAAAAAACAAAATAGCTATTTCAAGAAGTTTACAAACATGAAATTCTTATTTTCCTAAAATAATTCCAAAACCGACATGGTTTTACTTAAGTAAAATAAATAGACAACAAAAAATTTGAGCATGAATGAATATGAGCTAAGTAGACATAAAAAGAGAATTTTTCAACTATACAGATAACTAAATATTTATCAAACAAATTTTGATTTCTTGAACCAAAGTTGTTTTTACTTGAAAAATCCGTGGTGAATTTTGTCGCCACTGTTTCGGAGCCTATATAGCTTTGTTTGATGGAGATAATTTTGGAAATGGGTAGATCTTTTTGAGTAGGTAGAAATCGGTATATTATATACGCGATTCCGAGTTAAAATGACCAAGTTATGGCCATTTTAAGTTGGAACATTCCTTTATACGAACTTTAACGTTCTTTTGACATTGTTTTGTCAAAATTCAAAGAAAATCATCAAGAAATACTCATCGTGGGTATTTTCTTTGGCTAGGTGACCCCGAGGAAGGATTCCTTTACCCCGAGGATTATTACGATTAAGTGGAGTGTGTGAACGACTCATCCGCTTAAAGGAATAGTCGACATGGCATCGTGAGTTTATTTCCATTAAATACTATACTTGTTGTGCTTGTAAATTAATTGCATTAGAATTTAGGAAAAGATAAGCCAATGTGTATGTAAAATAATTCTTTGAAAGAATTCTAAGGATATCGGAGTCGGAATTGTTTTAAATGTCTGTTTTAGTATAACATTTGATTAGTATGAAATTCCTTGATCGCCTCAAATTCAAAAATAATTATGCTATGACTTTATCAATAAATGAATTCATGCATACCACGAAGTGAGTCACATTGCATTTTGGGTTATTATCCTTGGGTGAGAAGGATAGTAAGCTCATGTCGAAAGCAACACTTGACGGGAGATTCAAAAGCGATTGCTTGGCGGCTTAAGGGAAATGCTTGGCGGAAGATCCGAAAGCAATGTCAAATCAAGTAGATTCGGAATGCTTGGTGATGAGTGCTCGCAAGCTTAAATTTTTTTAAATTAAAACTACTTGTTTTGAGGATAAGTATCACCAAATCCCGAATAGAGGGCGCAAATCCATTCAACATATAGTTCCCGGAAAACTAATACTTGTTTGCCCACGTGTTTGTTGCATTACATTTGTTTGTTTAATCAACTTGTTTGAAATCTTGTTACAAGAAGTTATTTATGGAAATAGTTCTCACTAAGCCTATTAGCTTATACCCCATAGATATCTTTTGCAGTTTCCCTACTTATGGTTAAGGCCACGAAGACCGTATGGCAGGTAATTTCTTTTAGATAAAGAAATTTTAGATGAAGTTAGTATTAGAGAAAATGTACTAATATCTTGTAATAGTACAGTGATCTTAGAAATTGTCCCTAAGTTTGTAAAGCCATTGATATGAATGAATGATTATTATGAATCCTCTTTTCTTAATGTGTTATTCATATCTTCTTAAACTTCATAATTCCATATATGGTCCTCTAAATTTATGGAAGCACGCCTTACACTTAATATAAAAGCTTTTAGGAATGACTAAGGTTGTCATACTTAAGCTGTAATATTGAGTGTGGCGGACTGTCACGTTTAGGGTACCCATTAGGGCGTGACAGTAATAGTCCACTGGGAAATCCTTTATAATATCAAGATCACCTATTAAGATGAATAAAAATATTCATCAATAAAACATATTGTATAATTAAACTTGCATGAGTGCCTAAGTGTCCCATATTGATATTTGATTTTATTCCTATTACTAAATCAGTCTTTTAATGGTCTTATGGTAACAAGCATTATTTAATATTTTATTTTCATTTTGCTTTTCTTGATCTTATTTGATATTCATATTTTTATTAGGTAGTTGTAGA
Organism: Combretum micranthum; assembly: GCA_024138025.1. Taxonomy (NCBI): domain Eukaryota; kingdom Viridiplantae; phylum Streptophyta; class Magnoliopsida; order Myrtales; family Combretaceae; genus Combretum; species Combretum micranthum. Next base: position 162,653 of record JAMXBD010000122.1, on the reverse strand, counting down.
GTTTGCATTTAGTAGATCAATATTTTATCATTATTGTTATTATTACTTTTATATCGTTTCTTAGTTGACCTATTATGGTAACTAATATTTATTTTCTATCATTTTAGTTTTATCGTGTTTCTCTTAATCTGACTTTATGTTATATTCCATTTATTTTTATAAATCACATTATTTGATATTTTAGCTGATTCTAAATTTCCATTATTATATATTTATCAATATAAAACAAGTACCAAATAATTATCATATTCTACTCTTATTTGTTTTTAATATTACAATAATAATAATAATAATAAAGTTTTTTTTTATTTATTATAAAGTTATTTTTAAAGTTCAGCACTTAAGAATTAGTAAAACATGCTAATATTGAAATATTTGTATTTATTATTTTTCCTGTTTTATTTCTTCTTCTTCTTCTCTTAGATATATATATATATATATATGTATATTAATAAACTGTTATAGATGAAATAGACTTCGTTCAGATGTATTTTGTGCATACGTCGGCATCCAACGCTACCGGCATTGAGTTCGAGATGTCGATGTTCGAAAATTTTATATGTTTCTTGTATCAGCGTATGCTGGCTTAATGCTGCCAGCTTTACAACGTAAGCCAACATCAATGCCGCTGACGTTGCATTCCAATTTGCCAACGTTTGTTCATTTCTCGTAAAAATAAATTTTATATAGCTTCTATTCCAGTGCACGCCATCTTGTGCATCCTGGCCTATCTACGAATGCTACTGGTGTTTGGTACTTACACCGCCTGTGTAGGGCTAGCTTAGTAACTGTTCATTGTCTTCTTCAATTTTCTTGCATTTGTAACTTATTTTTCATATAATATATATGTATTATACTTGTATTAAAGCTACTTCTAGGTGTTTTCGCATGGTCTATTGATAAGTCATTTTTACTCTATATCTTTCATAGGATTTTGAGCTTAATTTGTTAAGAATTTCTGATAAAATCTTGCAAAAATTATGTTTTTGATAAAAAAAAATTGTTGTTTTAAAGATCTTGGAGTCAAATAAAGAGTAATCAAGTGTTTTAATTCAGATTTGGAGCAAAAACAACAATTAAAGTCAATAATGCAAAAGTCGAGCCCTGTAAAGACACAGTCGAGGCCAAACAGAGAAAGAAGACAGCAAAAATTGGTCTATCGAGCCTCAACTACGAACCCTCAACATGACCATCGACTTAAGTTGAAGCGATCGAGCATCATTATGAAGAAAATACATTGTCGAGCCTCAAAGTCAAGTCTCAATAATTCGACCCTTGACAATTGTGTTGATATAACAATTCTTCATCAAAATTACCTAGAGCCTTAACAATTTGACCTTCGACTCTCTCAATTTTACCCTTGATAAAGCAATGGACAAAAACACACAATTTACTTAGGAACTTCCTAAAGTCGAGCCTGATCTTTCTTAATATGAGCCTCAACCAACAGAGCACACGCAACCCTCGATGAGTATTTTCACAGACCATATGCACATGAAAGTTATCAAATTCTGTTAGAAAGGGTTTGCCGAATTTGCTACATGTCAAATAAAGATGGCCATGCTTTCTGCGCCTAGTAGTCTATAAATAAAAGTGTAAGTATGCATTGTAAAGTATGTAGCAATAGTGTAAATCAGTATTAACATAGAGTAGATTTTTGAAGGATTTTTGGGTAAAAGAATTTCCATTTCTTTTTACTTGAAAATTTCTTCTGTTTTCTAGGTAAAATCAATTTAACTCAATGTTTGTAATTTCTATAAATTTCTGAGTAATTAATTAATTCATCTTTCCCATTTATTTTATTTCTTTTTATTTGTGCTTATTTGATAAATCCATAGAGAAATAAACTCCTATAGCTTAGGGATTACAAATCTAATTCTGATTCAATCTGATTTCAAATGCGCTTTCAAGTAAATTTGATTGGATGTTTGTAATTAGTAACTTGAACTTAATTTGTGGCTTTTAAAGGAGTAGTGCACTTTTTTAGATCAACGATTGATTTCAATTGAATAGGTTTATGGTTGCTAATGGAGTTGATTCTAACTACCTCTTGCTACGGAATGGGTAAAGACTTTCTGTCACTTGTTTTAAAAATTCATTGAGTTGTCTTTTTAAAACAATAGATTCCTATTCTTTATGCAGATTTAATTGAAACTTCATATTACTAGTTTTAGCTAGATCTAGAGCTACTGACTTCGAGAGAAGCTTTAGTTTAAATTAAAGAATCCAACGATATGAACGAACCATCCAAACAGCTTTTAAGAAGTTTATTGTTTTTAAGAAGTCATTCTGATAAGGAATTGGTAAAGTAACCCTCAGCTACTAGTTCATAGAATTTGTAGGCTTATTTCTCATTTTACCCATTAAACATTTGTGAATATTTCTAGCTTAGCTTAATTCATTTTTCTTTTTGTTTTTCTAAAACCTTTCTTTGGCTAGACAATTAATGGGATTGAGAGTATAATAGCTGCCAACCGTGCCCTTAGGACCGACCTAAATCATTATCTATGCTACATCTAATAGGTGCGCTTACCCTGTGAGACCGTAGTTATTGATTTAGAAAATATTTATAAATTTGAAAAACTTGGTCAATGATCAGAGAAAATTGAGCTTTGAATTTCACACACAAACACTGCAACCATCTACAAGTATTATTCGTGACTTAATAACACATACAACATCCTATAATCCTTATACTTCATAGTTTCTACCTTTTACATATATCATAATGCATTAGTGGTGTTTTAAAGACTAGATATTACCTTGTTTGAGCTAATTTGAAGGTGCTAAACTACCCGTCAAATATAGATGATGGAACTCTAATAATAAAAGCGCCTTTTTGGTGTAATGGATTAGAGTTTGTTAGAACTCCAAAGTTAAGTATGCTTTAAGTAGAGTAATCCTGAGATGGATAACCCCCTAGGAAGTGCTAATACAGAAAGGACAAAACCGTGCGACGTGTGGATAAAGTAGACAATACCTCAATGGGTAGAGTTTTTAGTCATTACACAGCGTCTCTAGTGTCATGGTTGTGCCTGAGGGTGTTCTAAGAGGGCCAGTGTACCTGCTATCACGACCTCTACCCAAGGTAGCCTAAGAGCCTAAAGGCGCTCCGCTATAGTGGAGCCTGGGTGGCAGGTCGTGACCAATGGTATCAAAACAATGGTTCTAAATCTGTGCAACGAAACTAATGAAGACGTCAGTTCTATAAGTGGGGGAGTATGTGATACTCCTCAAATATAGATGGTGGAAGTCTAATCATAGAGGCGAATTTTTGGTATAATGCCTTGGAATTTATCAAAACTCCAAAGTTAAGTATGCTCTTGGCTGAGCAATCGTAGGGTAGGTGAACTTGATACGAACCTAGTATTGAAAATAACTTCATTTAAACTAATGTTTTACATGTAAACTAACTTGAAACGATTTGCACTTACCTTTCTTAACTTCCTTTCTAAGCTTGTTTTGTTGTTATAATGGAGCTTGTTTATGGATTATGTTGGTGTGTTTTGGTAGCTCAAAGGGAACGAATCTGGGTATTGGTTGGGTAGTTTGTTCGCTGTTGTCTTGATGTAAATTATGGGTTTTGGTTTATTGCTTATTAAGATGGTTTTTATACATGCATTAGAGGGTGGCAAGTTCCAAAGGTTTTTGGCTAGATGAAGAAATTTCCTCCTCCGAATTTTCTTGAATTATGTGTTAGTTTGTTGAATTTATTATGAAGATTGTTTGGTGAGTTTTGATTGGTCTTTTGCAATATTTTGCTTGACTTTTGATTGTCTTTTTTACCCATGTTTTGCAAGAATTTGGCTGTGCAAAATCCAATGCAATCTCAGTCATGTAAATCATACAACTTGCACCGTATATGGATGTATTTCCATGAATTTTGAGCAAACAATTAATATAATATTAGTAGTTAATGATTATCTTAATTTTATGATAGTTTATTTAGTTAAAAAGGTATAAATATAATAGTTATTTAAAAGTTTTATCTCCATAAATTTATTTAAGCTTTCAAATTTTCTAGATTATTACAGAGTGCATATTTAAGTTTAAAGTTTACGTGATTAATTATTTTTAAGATTTTACCTCACCCAATTATGGTTTTCTAAACTTAATAGGCCAATTTTTGCTTCAGTTTCTAATAGTTTTAGAATTCTCTAACTAGAATATTAATGTGACCCAAATATTTATTTGGAGTTTAGAATGTGAGTTACGGATATGTTTTTGTTCTTATTGTGTATTCATAATTCTAACGATTTATCCTTAAATTACTATTTTCTAATTATAAGTTTTATTGATTATTGACTTTCTAATACTCTTGAAATCTTATTTAAATTATTTCTATACATTGAATTTTCGATACTAGCTATGAAATCTTAACTTTGATATCATTTACTATCTATAGAACTTTGTTTTAGGGTTTGAATATATATATAGGTTTTATAATTACTTGGATTTTATTCTAAGGTCTTTGTTGAGTCCTATATTAACCTTCTATTTCCTATATTTGTATTTCTACTCATTTCTACTTATATGAAAATTCTTTGTGTTTACATGTGTTACTGTATATTGGGCCTCTAGCTCACTTTCTATCTTTTAGGTATTGAAGATGACGAGTTTTATGATTCCTTAGGCTATGGGATGAACTTTGAGGATTTTTTGGATGGGTGTGATGGCTAGGACTCATGGACTGACCTTGTTTTTTTTTGGCAAACGAAACCAACTGTAAGAATGCTTTGTTTAAAAAGTGTAAGAGTATAGACATGGCTTGTTTATAAGCTCAACTTGTAATATAAAGTATTTTCTTTTCCTCATATAGTTTGTGATATATGGTTTATAAACTTGGGATATTGAGTCATTGGTATCCATATGTTGTTATATTAAAGTATTTACTCCTTGATGAGTAGTTTTTGTTAAAGCTATGTATTTGAACAAGTTAAATAGGCAATTCACATAAGCACTTTTATTTAGACAATCTTATGTGTAATATATTCGTCTATTATACGTGGTTGGAGGATGTGACATGTTATATTTTAATATAGTATATGTTGGTCTTTACATGAACTCTTTGAGGGGTGAAACGTCCCTCCTATGACAACTGGTATTAGATCTAAAGTTCCCAACTCCGTCTAACCGCTTAAATGCTACCCAAAGTACATAATGCGTGGATAAATGTTGTTGTGGATGTGGTTAGTGTGGGTAAAGTTCAAGAAAAGTAACCACCAAAAGGAGAACATTGTTGCTAGAGAGCAGTTATTGCAAGTCGTAGAGACAAGATGTTTTCCTAATCTTACTGTCAATTCATCTCTATGGATGAAACTCAGGTGGAGTGACCACCAAAGGAAAGACATTATCACTATGAGGTAGATGTGTTAAGAGTTAGGGTTCAAGTGAGAATTTATGCTCAACCCGATCATTAGACAACTCAATAAAAGGCAATTTTGGAGGACATAGAAAGAGGTAAGGGTGAGAGAAAGCTTGTGGAAGCTCAAAGTCCATGGAGATGATCTTAGGTGGGTTGACAATAGATGTGGAGCTAAGGTTAAGTTCTTGAAAGAATAGGCGTTAGCAGTAGATTTGCCTTATGGCGAGGACATTATGAATTTAAGTAGGGGAGAATGTCATGATCTAAGAATTGAGGGTTTTATGGGAATGTTTAATTTGGGCAAATAGTGTTATGAGTGCCATCAGCAGGGGGTTTGTTCATAGTGTGGGTTAACTATAAAGGCAGGCCTGGCCTCTTGTAAACAAATTGATCGGGAGCTGATGTTGCTCTCTTGATGAGGCTGTAATAGCCAAAACAAGTTGAAATAGTTGAGTCTCCCAAACATATAGAAGACTGTAGCAAAGCTAAGTGGGCACTCCTTATAAGAATGTGGGGCCCGAAACAGAGCTAGGTGAAACAAGGAAGATATGGCTAGCTTGCCATGTAGATCAGTAACAAATGATGATATGATGGATGGTTTAGCGTCACAAGGAAATTCTTTAGGAGTAAACCTCTTGTCCCGTGATGTGTAGCATTTGACTCATGCTACATGTGGCTTCAGAGTAATGACTTGGCAATGACACGAAAGAATGACTTATGGAAAGATGATAGGGAAGAAGAGTAAGCAATCTTAGATAGCTCGATCACATGCATGATAGCTGGAGGAACTATGTAGTATCAACCCTAGAGTTCTTGGAAAGAGACAATGTCTTATTCCTTTGCACCCCGTTTGATCCCTGGTGTTATACCTTGAGGGTATCCTAGTAGTAGCAAATAAGCTACACTTGAATACTATCACTAGATTACCTTTATAGAATGATATGTTTTCAAACAACATAGTCTTTTAGTTGTTTTGATAAGAAATGACAAATACATGTAAGCCAAAAATTAGTAAATAATTATCATCTCGGTGCTTGAATATAATATTACAAACCATACTGGCTTTCTAAAAAGTCTCTAAACACATAACTGATAATTTAAATACTACTTAACTTAGACTAAATATAAAAGCAATTAACTTATTCCATAATCTTGCATGAACTTTAGTCTTGAAGTTCTTACTGGAACTAAATTCCTGAAAGTGACAAGTCATGGCTTAAGTGTAAACCTGAAAGGACTATTAGAGTGTGAGTGAAATCACGAGTTCAGTGAATATCCATAACTTACCACATATCAAACAAGTTATTAACAATCATATGAAATGCACAAGTCAAGTATATGCACAAATAAAAGCCTGGATAATATGGAATCCAAAACAGGATGAAGATTTATGCCCTCTCATTGGGATTAAAGGAACACAATACTATGGCCTACTTACCCAAGAGAGACTAAGCATACAGGAAAACAATAATACTCATTTTAATTATCGCTTTAATTAATCAAATTTTTAACACTCATTTCATGTTTTAAGCCTTAGAAACTCCACTAAATGTTTGTCATTTCAAAGCGATACCATAAGCGGCGTCCTTCATTTACCATTTAGTTCCTATGGTACTGACAGAACAAAGGTAATTTTGCGTAAAACTAATAGCCTCTTTGCGTAGAAAAACCAAGGATTACCAAAGATCTAAAACACTAACACGTAGTAGGTAGCCACTTACGCAAATGCTGCTTATGCAAATCGTGCAATGCATGTTCGTTTCATTTATGGTATTAGTAGTTTTTAATCAGGTTTAAGGTGATCAATTATTTCACAAACAACCATCATACTATATAAGCAATACGATCATACAGAATTCTGTTATTACTATCATTAGAGTAGCTTAGCAATCAACAATTCATATAACAAATAATTCCCGTAAACCCATACAGCAAATTCAGGTTATTATCTTTCATTTAAGATCATCTAAGCTACAAGCACACACAATGTACTAAATCTGAGTTACTCATCGGCTCATATTTGCTAGTCGTAGTAGTTAGTTAAAAAATTCTCTATGGTTTCAAAGTCACCTATTGAGATGAATAACATATTTATCAATAAAACATAAATTATATATCTAAACTCCTATGAGTATCTAAGTGTCTTATACTAATATTTGGTTTTCCTTTTATTATTATATTGGTCTTTTAATGGTCCTATGATAATACATTATTATTTAATATTTATTTTCATTTTGCTTTTCTTGAGCTTGTTTGATATTTATATATTTTTATTGAGTAGTTCTAGAATTTATATTCAGTGGATTAATATATTATCATCACTTTTATACCTTTCTTTAATTAACCTATTATACTAACGAATATTCATTTACTATAATCCTACAACCTATCAATATGTACAATACTCCTTGTTTTATGAAAGTAAAGAGTGTAAGTAGGGTTTTATTGAAATTTACCTTGTTTTGGATGTTTTAAACTTCGTTCTTGAGTTGATTTCAATCCTAAGATCAACAAAACTTTGTTTAAGCTAATGTTCTGACATATTACTAACTGAAAATGAATTTACTCACCTTGTTTTTCCTTTCTTAAGCTTATTGTTGTGCTTTAATGGAGTTGTTTTGTGTTAGAGTTATTTATTGTTTTGATGGTTTTGGAAGGATGAATTTGGAGTTGTTGTTGTTGCTGTTGGTGTGTAGTTTAAGTTGTTGCTTTGGTTGTTGTTTTATGTGTATAAAAACTTTGTTTTTATGCTAATTAAGAGGAGTATATATATATATATATATATATATATATAAATGAAGAAGGAGGTAGCAAACATGGCTTGAAAGAGAAGAGTTTCCACCGAGATTTTGCTTGTCAAGTGTGTGTTTGTTGCATTAATTGAGGTCTTGAGTTGGTTATGTTTTGATTGGTTGATGTGTTGAATTGTTGACCTTTTAAGTGAATTATTTGTGCAAGTTGAAGAGGATTTCGGCTAGGGAAATTCTATGCATTATTGGCCATATATTTGGTGCAAATTGGCACCGTATATACGTATAGTACATATATATTAATATAATATTAGTTAGTTAATAATTATCTAAATGTTAGGATAGTTTATTAAGTTAAACGAGTACAAATATGTCAGTTATTTAAGAGTTTTGTCTCCAAAAATTTATATCGAGTTATACAAATTTCCTAGATTATTATTGGGTTCAACTATGTGTTCAAAGTTTACACAAATAATTATATTTTTAGAGTTTTAGCTCCCACAATTAGAGTTTTCTAAGTTTAATAGGCCAATTTTTGTGTTAGGCTCTCATAGCTTAAAAATACTCTAATTAAAATAATGGTGTGACCAAATATTTATTTGGAGTCTATATTGTGAATTATGGATCTGTTTTGTTTCCATTGTGTATTTATACCCTAATAGTTTATACTTAAATAATCGTTTTCTAACTATAAGCTTTATTGTTTATTTACTTTTGAATGCACTTGAAATCTTATTTAAATTATTTTTATATTTTGAGTTTTCAATATCTACTATGAAATCTTATTAGTAGTATTTAATACTATCAAGAAAACTTTGTTTTCAGATTTGAAACTATATACAGTCTTACTACTACTTGTGGTTTTATTCTAGAGTCTTTGTTGAGTTCGATATTAACCATCTATTTTTATATTTTTATCTATTTCTACTGGTATGAAAAATTCTCAGGGTTTACATCAGGGATTGTAATCCAACAACATAACGATGTTTCACTCAATGTCTGAAAATCCCATTGATGAGGAGAACTCCTGAGCTATTTATAGAGTTTCACTGTTGAAGATATCAATTAGATCGTGTAAAGTGTCAACGATCAAGATGAATCCTTTTGCTAATAGATCCTTTTATGGGCTCATTTTGAGTTTAAACTATAGAGAGCCTCTTTTAAGTACGTGAGCTTCTCCGTGAAAGGTTGAGAGCAGATAGGTCGGACCAACGATCCATACTCCAATCCTACTATGCCAAAATTTTCATAAGTCATCCTAAGCATAGACTAGACTTTCTAAGCCCTGTCACTTAGCCCAAGAGGTAAATTCAAATATTTTAACATAATCAAATTATCCATCTACAATATAAAACATCAAATGCATTAAAAAAATTATCATATAGACCTACATTTAAGAATTGATTGAAGAAAAAGTGATTTTAACTTCATAAACCATTAGGGAGAGGATAAAAGTAAGAGGAAAGTACATAAGTTTAATTGGTCAAGATTCACAAAATCAAAGGAATGGGTTAATTTAGGATTATATGATATGAGTTCAAGAGATAAGGCATGGCAACACAAAAGGCTATGCGGACTATAAAATTGAAAGACCCCTATGGACAAATTTGATTGAATCATGATATGAAAACCATAAATGTTCCAACCTCTAGTTTGTGAAAACATATGATTCCTACCTTTAGAAAGAACTATTTCAAATCAAAGAATGGCTAAGGACTAAATGATGTATATCAATGAAAGATACACAAACCTAAAATTCTAGGAGGATCAGTAGTGGGAGGGAAGAATGAGAACAATTAGGAGAGACATATAGAAAGTTGTAACAAGAGGAGGGATTAGACAATTCACACCTGAAGTGGATATGAAAGGGTCCATATAGTTAAGCTGCTAACATGGAAAATAGCCATAAATACTCTACCAGTAGCAACTAAGGTAAATTTAATAATAAACAATGCATCACATAAATGTCCAAGATGTGAGCAAGGAGAGAAAAACCTAGACCATGGTTTTAGGTGATGTAATGAAGTGAAAAATATTTGGATGACACTACCAATTGATGCAAGGAAGCTACATGAGTTTATGGGATTGGAGACGAAGAATTCCAAGGTAGGGAGAAATGAAATGGAGGAACAATCAGTTTCAAAAGGCATCAAAATCACACAAAGCCTAACTAACTTACATTTGGAAAAAAAAAAAAAAGCAAAATTCCATACTGTATAGAATAGGGAAAGCAAACATAAGGGCTTGACAAATGATCCATGACAATGCATGAATGCCGTAATCACACTAAAAAAGACAAAGAAATTAAAAACATGACTATAGGGCATCAACATGAGAATCTACTCACAGAAACAACACATTATCGATTAAATGTAGATTCTCATGTGGCAAGGGTAGTTAAAGATGAAAATGGCGAATGGATCACGAGCTTCATTAGAAGAATCAATGCAACAAATGATTTAAATGTAGAATTATAGGTCTATGTTGAGGGACTGAATATAGTCGAAAATTAGGGTTACAAAGCATAAAAACTTAAATGGATTCAATAAAGGTTGCTCAAATGCTTACAACATAAATCATTACAATAAAAAAGTATCACCATGCTTGCTTTATGTGCAAGGCAAACTTCCTTAACTTTAAGGAAGTTAGTATCATCACAGTCGAACCAAAGATGAACACCATAGCAACATACTAGCTAAGAGCTCAAAGTTTCTAGAAGGCAAAGAGGAGACGTTGCTTTTTGTACCTTGATGAAGCTAACTAGGAAAGCTTTTTGTCCCAACTGGTGAAATGAATTGTGTAATTGGATGGATGATGGTGTTGTAAGTATTGCCCATGAAAGGGTAGTATCTCAGTTGTTGGTTCAAATGGCAAAAAAGTCACACTTTTGTAAGATGTTATAAATAAATAAAGTGGTGTTAATTATCCAGAAAAAAAAAACCACCATGTGCTATTGAAACATGCTAAGTTACTATGTATGAAAACTCTTATGCAAAAAAAAAAAAAAAAAAAAAATAATATTTCGAATTACAATTGGATTATTAATGTATTCTATTCTAAGATACTCCTTCCAATCATCTTGCAACATTAGATGGTCTTACCAATCAATATTTGAACTCAAATTATTTCCAACCCTTCAACCATAGATTCAATCCATGATCATATCATGCTAGATTTCCCAACAAGTAAGATTAAACTTAGGTAAGAATTAGATCAAAAGTAAGTTAATAACTTGCCTTAGACTCACAAAGGTGCGTTTGTAGATGGATTTGGATTCGATGTATAACTAAGTCTTTAGTAGGTTATTATTTCTAATTTATTGGACTTAGAAAATGTAAACAGATCCCATCTAATTTCACAAAAAAAAAAACTAAAATTAGGAAAATTGTTGAATTAAGATGTTTTCCTTTGGCAAACTATGGGTTAGGGGAGAGAGAGAGATCTGCATATGTAATGCCATGCAAATAGATCATAGATGCAACCTCAAATGCTTACACTCACTTTCACTCAAATAAATCTACATTTTTTTTCAAAGAAATGATAGTCTTTTTTAATGATGTCCTTTACTTATGGTGAATTAAATTTCAAAAAAGAATTCAGGCATTAAAAAAGACAAAAGAAAATATTTCCTTTCTTTCTTTTCTTTCCCATCATTGCCAAACAAATTATAGCAACTTCAGCATTAATAGTTGTAGTAGAACAAGCTCTCAATATAGATAGGTACAATTTAAACCCAACACGACATATCATATTTGCATAGTAGGAAGCAAGTCATGGAATTTCACATTGTGGCAAATAAGTCCATGAAAAATTTACACCACAAGGGGTTAATTACAATCATCAATGGAAAACACATGATAAATATCAACAAACGTCAAAATAGTATCATGGTATAAATAGCAAATGTCACATGTACTCCAATTCACTACACCCATCCTTTCTATCATTAGATGCTCACTCCATATAGTACGACTAAATCTTCTGATAGCTTTATATTTTGGAATTTATACCAGAGTATCTTCATGTTCCTATTAATGGATACGTGGTAACTTTTAAGGCTAACCTTAAAAATTGAATATGTATCTCCCACCAATTTTATTCTTCCTTCTTTCGACATTGCAAAGTTTAATGTAATAAAAGTGAGATCGTATATCCCCTTCTATTATTAACTCAATATACTACTAATAAAGATCAAATTAAAAATATTAAAATAAGCTTTTTTAAGTAATAACACTTGATTTGACTTGGAGTTAGAAGAGAAGGGATGGTCATCAAAATTGCACTTCTTTATTGTTGTATCATTTTCTTCTTTCTACATTTTTTTATTATTGCAAAATTATCATAATTAATAAAAATAAATAATAATTCTATTATTTTTGAGTTATGGATAATTTTTAAAAGAATAGTTCACTCCATATATTGAAATCGTTAATCTACTATCTAATTAGCTAAAGTTTCTTTCCTCCCATCATTGTTTCCTAAATCTCAATATCCGGATGTTGCTATAGGAATGAAAATGAAGATGACGATGATGGTAGTGCAATATAAACATTTTATATAATTTGCATCAAACTAATTGGAAATAAAAACAAAACATAGAATGTACTTCCCATAACAAAACTGCTGTATATATAGAGTCAGGCTGCCTTCAAAGTCGAAAGCATGCTTAACCATAATCCTATTTACCTAATTTACACTGTTCTATTTCTAAGTTAAAAAATTACAAAAAAAAAAAAAAAAATTGTAACAACTAACTACCAACCTATATATTGAATACCTAAAGCATTGTTGTTAATGATGGGGCAGTGGCAACTAGTCTTCTTAACCATCCTGAATTTCTCTGCTCTCTCAGTATCTGCTGTTGCACCACCAGTACGGAAGAACTGCTGCCGAAGTCGATGGAGGATACATAATCTCCTATCACACCCAATTCATTTGTATGTTCACCCCAAGTTGATAATCCTTCAAGTAGGACCGGGTTGATGCCTTGTTTTCTTCCCACAATCCACAGATCGTAAGAGGAGCTACGGTTCATGGCTTGGATTGCTGCTGCTGTCTCTTCCCCATCCTTCACAACTACTTCCCTATAGGTCACTCCATCATTCCTCTCATGCTTCACCCAGAACCACATCACCACCCCATCGTCTAGCTTCTTCTCCCTCTCATTCTCTCCTTCACAGTCATGTGCCAGGAATCGTATCACCGTGACACACACATTAGGGTACCCTGCCATTCTGTCAGCATACACAAGCGCTTCTCGTGCATCACCCCCTCCCAAGAACAAAACAGCAATCCTAAGCCTGTCGGTGGTACTAGTGAAGTTGTTTCTTAGACCTCTAAAACGACCCTTGTCTACTAAAATCCCCACCGAGCAAGGTGCATTTTCCAAAACGTTTGCATTGATCGAATGGACACCATGTCGAACGTTGTCCACTCGGGTTCGAGTGTCTCTCTCTAGTAGTAGGCAAAGGCACTCCTTATGAAAGGTGATGATGATTAGAGTGGCCTTATTTATGAGTGCAAGTTTGCAGATATCTTGGTACATAGTTCTCTTTGGTGCCACTGCTGTAAATTCGTGGAACTGGATGTGCTCACCCCTTGTGCTGCTATCGCGATACGCCATCAGCACCTTATGGATTGTATCTTTATAGTACCCTGAATACTTTAACGAACACTCTTGTTGATCGTTCTCCAGGGCATGATCTATGAGTATCGGGGATGCACGCCCCAAAAGCTCCTTGAGATGAAGAGCATACACTAGGAAAGGGTTGCTTTCCGTTGGATTGGAGACTTCGAGCAGGTTGATCATGGCCGGCACATTATCTTCGTCATGGATGCAAAGCACTATCCTCAGTTGTGTATCCGGAGGTGTTGTTGGAGAGTTCGCCGCTTATTTATTATGTATGGCCTGGTCGGATCGTAGAGGATGTGGAGCAATAAGCTGGCCACTACTGTCACCGACGTTGATAGTAGAACCATCAGCCCAAAAGATGGCTGCTTTATAACCTGCATGGTTTAGAAGGATACTACTCGATGAACCCAAAAAAGTCAATAATAATATCACGATTATGAATCAGTTTAATTAATAGATAAAATTTAACATGTTAAACGCCATATTCAATTGAATCTTTAACTGTTACAACATCTATTAACCTTTATTACTTCTGTCATCCCGTGCACAGAGATTGCTGTGTACACAACTAGAGGAGGTTGCCAACTTGAACTAAGAAAACACTACTAAAAACTAGTTATCTAGAGTATGAATATTTACCAATGTTGAATGCTCAAAAAGCAGTTGGGAAGTGGAAAATGAGATAAGAAACGCAGAGTACCTTCTTGTCCATCCAATGAATGTACAGCAAGTAATCGACTTGACCCCTGAAGCTCATAATGAGGCTGAGGGTGAGACTATCCCTGAGCGACAGCTGAAAGAAGAAAGCAGCCACTAGAGTTGCACCAAGTTTAGTCAAATATCCAGTGAGGGCCATGTAAAACAAGGGTCTCAAGCTTTGCCAAACCCGAGCCATTTCAAACGCATCCACGCAGAGTCCCACATAAGCAAATGCACAAGGCATCAGCACCTCCATAATGAAGCTCTCACTCCTTTCCACCAGTGTAGCTCCCAAAGGGGGTCCATCGGGTATGATGAGTCCTAGCCACAGGGGGCCGTTCGCGATGGCTATCCCAAAGAAATCCGTCACGAACCCTATGACCAGGACACCCAGTAAAATTGCATTTATGTAAGATTGGTCGACCGGGGTGCCCTGGGGCGTCTTATGGATGATCCAAGCCATGAGGGGCCGGACAGCGAGGACCATGAAAACACCTAGGCCTACTAGCGAGATGGTGTACCACAATGCGTCGATTGCCTTAGCCTCTGCTTGAGTGGCGGCCTCGAACACCACAATTGTGTTGATCCCAATGGCATCTCCAACTATAGCAGCAGACAAGGCCATGCGTCCCACCTCAGAACTCAACAGGTTGAGCTCCTCGAGGATGGTGTAGAGGACCGGAAAGCAGGTTATGGCCATGGAAGATGAAACTTCTCCTATGGAGGAGATCCTAGAAAGTTGGTGTTCCATTGACCCTCTGGTACCAAACCCAACAGCAGTCACCGCTATGAAGGGGATGGTTATTCCTGCGAGTGCGATCCAGAGATGCTTTTTGCTTCTTTTCTTGAGAACAGACATGTCCATCTTCACTCCGGATATGAAGACGAAGTACATGAAACCCATGATTCCAATGTTCTTCACCAAGAAGTTTGTATCGTCCCTGAATATGTAATCCTTAAACGTCTTGTTTCGGCCAAGAATGGTGGGTCCGATGAATAATCCACCCTGAATTTTTAATTATTACGCCCAAAAGACAAAAGACATATAAAATGAGATGAAAAGCGCTTTTTATTAATAATGATACTGATATTGATGTTAGAAAGAAAGAAAGAAAGAAAGCATACTACTCACCATGACTTGAGAGACGACTTTCGGCTGTTTGAGAGGCTTGAGAGAAAACGAAAGATGCGAGTAACGATAATGACAACTGAGATTTGAAGAAGGACATGAGAGAAAGAGCGGATTTTCATGAAAGGATGTTCTGATCCGTCGTAGAAGAGGCCAAAGGGGGAATGCTGCGTTTTCATGCACGCAATAGGAAACATTGGTATTGCTGCGGCTGCTGCTGCTTCATCGTATTCATAACCAATACCACCGATACCAATGCCATGATGTTGATTGCCCGGCATTGCTTCCGAATTATGATTATCCTCCTCCTTTCCTCCTTCTGTTGCTGTTGCTGTTGCTGTTGCTGCTGCTGCTGCTTAAAGCCTATTGATAAAAGTAAAGGACATCATATATATATATATATATATTCATATTCATGAAAGAAGATGAAGAAGAATAAGAGAGATATTGATCTATTATTATTGTTGTAGACATAGACATATGTTTGAAGGAAAGGGAAAGCATTCTTAGAAAGATGAGTGAGTGAACTTATGTCTGTGTATATATGTGGAAATGCGCTAAAAGAGGGCTATATAGAGAGAGAGAGAGAGAAAGAGAGGGAGAGGGAGACATCTCCATTATGATATGACGTAGACGTAGATATTAACATCTTGGACTTTGACTACACACGTATGCCTTTTTTTTTTTTTCCCCCCCCATTGTTTTTTTTTTTTTTTCCGCTGTGTTTTTAGCCGTTAATTTTGAACTTAGCATTGGTTCCAAACACCGTATTCTAGTTGGGGTGCAAGTTTCTGAGGCAGGCTTTTAAAAGCTGACTATTGGCTATTTTAATTGAAAGATATAATATCATAAATGATATTAAATTTTAAAAAATATATAATTAGATATATAAATTCTAAAATTATTCAATTTATTATCTAAACTTTAAAATAAATTAATTTAGTACTTGAAAAACTTCAAAATTCATCAATTTAGTAGTTAGTATCCAAAAAAACTTGATGAAGATACTGTTAACATGCACGAAAAGTTCTTTCATGTATTAAGTTTATTAGTTTCAAATTTTAAGTACTAAATTGATCAATTTCAAAGTTTTTCAGGTGCCTAATTATGTATTTTGTCAAAATTCAAGTATCATTCATAATATTAACCTTAATTGAAACTAACTATTTCACAACTAACTATTAGTAATTGATTGAAGCATGAGGGAGAGCAAAGTAAATTATTATAATTATAAATAAATAAATTATGTAACCCTTTCAAGTAAAAGAAAACTAAATATATATTATATATATGCATAATAGCCATTACATAAACTTTTTACACATTTAGTAATCATCACCAAATATGCTTTGATGGAAAGATATATTCAAACAGTTGAGCTGACAATATTTTACTTAAATATAAAAAAAAAAAATCTAAGTTAGAAGACGCATTTCCTACATATTTTAAAAGACGCTAAAAGAAGACCCAGATACTATATTAAATCAAATATAGGGAAAAAAAAAATTAAGAATAAGATTCTTGAATGAAAACAATGGTACAGAATCCGGATGTGTCTTCATTTACTTTTGGGTTTCTAAAATGAATTATGAACCATCAAGTTAAATCATAAAATTAAATGAATAAAAAATAGACGCATGCACTTTTTGGAAAAATCTGTTCTAATGCTAAGTTTCGTGTGGAAAAAATTTTATATGAATAGTTTACATAATATGATTCCATTCAATTTGATTGCAATAATTTCTACTCAAAACTGGCTTTCACAATATACTCAAGTTTATATACGAAAATCCACCAAGATTTTTTTTTTTTCTTACAACGATGCCACATTGAGATTGCTTTTCCTAATAATAGTAGTTCACAAAAACTCTGTAGGTTTATAGTTAAACATTCTGAACACATCACATTACTCAAACAAGGATTAGTAAATATTTAAAGTTGCATGCTTCTTAATTAGTTGTAATATATAAAAATAATAATAGTTTATTTTGAAGGGTAAAAATGTCATATGATATAAAATAAGAGGATTTTATGGTCCACACCAATGTATAATTAAATGCTTTGTCATTTGGCAGACATGTGATTAAAGATGAAGAGATGTTGTTAAAAATAAAGAAACAATATTAAAGATGAAAAGACGTTATTAAAGATGAAGAGATGGTATAAAGAGAGGTTGTTAAAGATAAAGAAACGTTATTAAAAATAAAGAATTATTCCTTGTCTTCTATAAAACTTAGGCTTCCTCCTACACCAAAATCATTCCTAAACATAGAATTATTTCAAAATCCTCTCTAATGGTGATATTTGCATCGAGGAAGATCAAGAAGCAAATCAATGTGAGTTAGTTATCATCAAGTCTTTAACAATCTAATGAGTGATTTATTCCTAAGGTTCTTTTTTTATTTTGAAGCCTAAGTTTTTGTTGGAGAGTTATGTCCTGCAATCAACGAGAATCAAGATTCAAAGTATTAGGTAAGTGTGAATCTTTTCTATTCTTGTGATAATAAAAAAGTAATGTTTTCTGAAATTTCTTAGTGGATTTTAAAAAAGAATCAAGTTCTTGGAAATTTAAGAGAAGCCCTAATTTGTGGAATTGGAGATTATGTGGTTTTACAAATCAAAGGAAAATGGTGTGTACAAACCTAGATTTATAGTTCTTTTCAAATTAAAGTTCAGATGATAATAAAGATTTTGATTGTTTTATGGAAACATGTTTTAAATTAGTTTTGATTATGATGATTCAGGTGTTGTTAGCGGTAATTAGGGTTCCTGTTCCTAAAACTATTTCAGGTACGAGCTTACCTTATTTGTTGCTTATGTTTGTGGGATTAGAAATTGTAAAATGACTAATTATTATCCAGCTTTAAATTTGATTTGCTGCTTATCTATGGTTGGGCCTAGTAGATAGGGAAGACCATTACTACTAGGACAGCGCTTTGATGATCTATGTATGATGTTATCCCGAGTGGACTTATGCATGGAAATGATTCTTGTAGTCTAGGAATGGTGTGACAATGGTACCCAAGGTGTGTGGGAGTTCCCAACACTAATATATGTATATATTGTCTATTTTCCATATTGGTTGTTTTTACAGAGTCATGAGTTACTCTAGGTTTAGGACTAATGGCTAATAGTTCTAAACTATGCTGTTTGCCGACTAATCAAAGATAATAACCTGTGTTTGCTGCATTAGTTATTAAGTTGTATGTGAAATTGTATAATCCTGTTCATGCGAATGTGTTTGTGGTATGGCACACTGGACCTTCATGCTTGTTCCTTTATTTTTCAGGAACAAGAGATGATCTAGTAATGTTCGAATTATCTAGCTTTGAGGCATATGTGGATTATGGGGAGAACAATAGTAGAGATAACCTTTGTGCTGATTATTAGGTATATTGGATTAATAATAGACAAATGAAGATTCTATGAGGTTTTATCTGTTTTTATGATTCTGGAATGTTTATGAGGTCTTTCCTTCGGATGTTTTTAAGATTTTATTAAGTTAGCTTTTGGTTTATGCCAATTAGATTGCTAATAAGTTCTATCGTTATTTCGTAATGTTTCTAAAGATACCTTATATGAGAGATTAATTGATGTTATATGTATTTTATAATTGTGGATTAGTGAAATAATAACCTTAGTGTATCCATCTTAAGTAAGGACACGTGGCGAGTTGTAATGCCTTCAGTTTATGGTGTTACATTAACTAATTATAATAACTTTATGTAAGAATAAACTAACGATAAATTTTTTAAAAAGAAAAAACTAATAAATCAAGCAATAATTGTCATGAGAAAATTTTTTCTTAAGAAAATATCCATGAATCTATCTTAAGATTGAAATCTAATTATGCAATATCACAATCATTTTCCTAACATTTGCTTTGAAGATTTTCCATAGACTAATCAAATTGCAAAACTTTCAAGTTACTGCAATACTCACAAGGTAGTGGAATGAGAATAATCATCCAACTCACAATATCTGAAATTTCATAAAACTTGCAACCAAAACTCGAAAGCAAAAATAAAATATTGAAACTATAGAGGTGGTGAAGTGAGGATGATCATCCAACTCATGTATGAAATTCCATAGGAAATTGCACAAAAAAATGAAAATTTTTTGTTATTGAAACTTTTATTTGTAATTATTTTTCATTAGAAGAAAAATTAATTGGGTAGTAAACATTAATGGAAAGTAACACCAATAAAAAAAATTAAAGAAATGGTATTAACTATACGGTAATTATCATTAAATCTCATGGAAAGGTTAAATTTACTAAATGAAAAAAAAGAAGAATTGGTGGTTCTAAATCTTGAAGTATGGCAAAAAAATATCATGTTGGAGATGTGAAAGGGAAAAAACAAATAAAAGAGAGGAAGAAACTACCCTAAAAAACTTAAAACTGATGAAAGAAAGAATGATTACCTAGTTTTAAAAAAAAATGTAAGAAAACTTCAAGGGAAAAAAAAATTCCAAAAAAAGAATCTACTCCTCCGTTAATTATCCCCGAGGCATATATAGATTTTGAATTTAACCACTTTTACTTGAAATTTTTATCATGTGTAAATGCTCAAATCTGTTCATGACAATGAACAATGTAACTCATCTTCAACTAAATAAAAATGTGAAAGCCTTTACCATTTTTGTGTTCTTTTTTAATTACATGATCCAATTAGCTTTTCTATCAGCACACGAGATCTCTCCTTCGAATGTCAACAATTGTTGTCAACATTGAAGTTCAAAGACAATAGAGCATTGCGATTCCAAAATGCCAAACATCATGACTATAATATACAAGTAAATATTACGTAAAGAAGGATAAAAGGGTCCACTGATATAAATTATAAGATTAAATTTGTCGATAAAGTTTAATTTTAATGCAATTTGGTCACATGACAGACACATGACGGAGATGAAAAGTCACAAATCTTTATATATTCTTTCTTTGTTCTCTTCTCCAACAAAACTCTAAACCTAGATTCTTATCCTTTGAGAGTTTTATAGTCGCCAACGATTCAGAAGTCCAAATCAGGTAACTGAATCATTTTTTTTTAAGATCTTATAGATTATTAGATTTCTTAGAGGATGATTGTTGAATTTGTGATAGAATTGGAAAACATACATATCGGGTTTGCAGATTTGATTTTGTTAGTCAAAGGAGATCTTGGGAGATCGGATTCAGATAATCAAAATCTCATATTTCTTTTAAAGTCTTTCAATCTATGAATTATCTTAGGATTTTCTTTTGTTTTGAAGAAGAATTAGAGAAACGGTTCTAATTTTCTTGAAGATCTAAAGAGTGGGTGTTTAAGAAAGATTGAGGATCAAATCAAGTAATTGAATAACCATTTTTTTCTTTTAAGATGTATAATTTTATAGTTCCTTAGGATTTTCTATTGTTTGAAGGGAGATTGAAGAAAACCTTGATTATTTGTAGATCTGGTTTTGGTGTTAAAATGATTTAGAATTGAATTTAGATAAGTATTTTAAAGTTTTAATCTTTATGATTTTATAAAAATAGCAGTTGTTGATTTCTGGTATATATATGGTATTGAATGAAATTCTAGGGTTTGAAGAAGTGATTGAGGAGATTTGTTGAATTGAAGGATTTTGGTGTTGTGATTAAGGAAAAAGGTATAGATTTGATATTATGTTGAAATTTGGGTTTTAGATATGAATGGATTTAGGTTTATCTGATGAGATGTATTTTGAATTTTATCAGGTTCTGTTGAATTAGGAGTTGTGTTATAAAAATAGATTTTTGTGATTTAGAGTACTGTTCCTGGAATTTGATATAGGTACGACATTACCTTGTTTGTTGTGTGTGCTTGTAGGTTTAGATTTGTTTGTTATGTGTGTAGGATTAGAATATCAAATTAATCTAATTTTATATAACATATAAAATTGTTTTGTTATATGTGTTCGGCTTTGGTTAGTAAAGACCACGCAGAGTGTGATACTAACGAGGCACCCTGATGATCTATGTGTGAGGTTGTTCCGAGTGGATTCGTGCATAGAAATGATTCCGGTAGATTAGGTTTTTGCAGAGGCCACAATGTTTGGATGATTCTCTAACACCAATATATTTATAATTACCTATTTTTATATTGTTTGTTTTTCAAGGGTCATGAGAAACTCCAGGTTTGGAACTAGAGTACTATAGTTCTAAACTGTGTTGTTTGCTGATTAATTAAAGATAATAAATTGTTTTCGTTGCATTAGGTTTAGTTGCATGAATATATGTATGTTGTGTGGCATTTGCATTTTGTTTTTGGTTTGGCATACTGGGTGTTTTCGCTCATTCTTTTATTATTTTCAGGACCAGGTGAGGATCCATTTATGTATGACATATCAAGCTATGACATTTATGTGGATGAGGGAGAGGACGCTAATGGAGTAGACTATCTTGTTGATAATTAAGATGTTATAGATCTTAAAGATGAACTTGGAAGATGATGTAAAGTTTTGTAAATTTACTTTTATAAACTTTGATATTATATAAGTTTTATTTGAGTTTTTGAATTATTAAGTATGTTGGCTTTGGTTTATGCCAACAAGATGTTTTCTTCAAAGGATTTGTTTCATGAGATAACTTAAACAGGTATCTTTTATGAGAGTTTATGGAGGTTTATATTGTATATACTTGTGGTTAAGATTTTTAGCCTTGGCGTGTTCTTATAAAGAAAAGGACACGTGGCGGGTTGTAATGTCCTTATTTTAGGGCGTTACAGCTTAACTGGTATCAGAGCAATAGGTTTTGATCATAATAGATCTAAGTTATGAACTCTTTAGGACAGTGAGCATTGATGAGTGGGGTAGTAAATGGGTTAGGTTTGCTTCGTATTTATGTTATGATCTTATTAGCTTGTGTTGATCTTTATGGTATATTATATCTTATTCTTTTATGCTATGATTAATCTCTTAGTATGCCTCCAAGAAGAAGAGCCCCTAATGTTGGTTCCTCAAGAACTGGTCAGCAGAAAGAATCGCCTTTGAACCAACTACCTTTAAATTAAGTACCTGAAGATTAATCGCCACCTCCACCTATAGACAACAAGCACCTCTACCTGCAAGACAACAAGCACCTATAGATGTAGCGCAACTGATGCAGGTAGTAAATACCTTACTGGGAGTGGTAGCACAGCAGCATTAAACCATAAGGCATGATGTGGACCTGATACAGGCTAATGCTGAGGCCTGGAGACAAGAAAATCAGAGGAATAATGGAAATGGAGGAAATGGGGCTAGAAAGCTGATGTACTGAGCCTCAACAAATTTGTAGACCTGGTATACAAGTTTAAGCCTGTGCCAGGGAAACCATTAGATGCTCAACTTTGGATGGAAGAAGTAGAGAAAACATTTATTGCTCTAGACATACCCGAGAATAAGAAAGTGGAATATGCCTCTTACTTGCTGATTGGGAGAGCTAATAATTGGTCGATGAGCACCAAGTGACACATGGATGGGGAAATTACTTGGTAGATGTTCCAATAAGCTTTCTATAGGGAGTTCTTCCCTGATAGTGTGAAGCAAAAGATGCTCCAGGAATATTATACCCTACAGCAGGGCAAGATGTCTGTGGAGAAGTATGAAGCTGAGCTACACCGATTGATGAGATTCCTTCCTGATCCTTTAAAGGAAAGTGAAGAAGCTAAAGTAAGCAGGTTCATCACTGGGTTAGAGCCTGAAATTTAATATCAAGTGAATCTAATGGACTTGACCAACTACTCAGCTGTGGTCAACAAAGCCAAAACTGTGGAACATGGATTGAATAGAACGAAGAGTAGTGAACCCCAAAGAAGTCAGATATTCTTAGGGAAGAGACCAACTGCTAGTTTTATGAATCAAGGTAAGAATAAGAGGCCTTTTACACAGCCTATTAGATTAGCTATTCAGGGTGCTGATAAGAAATGTAATAGAGTTTTGGACCCCATGACTTAAAGAATTGCAAATGGATTGAGAATGCTTGCTTTTCTTGTGGCAAGGTGGGACACAACCCTAGAGTCTGCATAGAAAAAGTTCTTCCTCAAGTTTTTGCTTCAAGTGCGGATAAAGAGGGCATAGGGCAATTGATTGTAAGGAACCTGGAAAATAATTTGTCTCAAGAGCTCAGTTTGGTAGACTTCAGAGTTTTGGTCAAGGACAGAAGGCACCAGCTAAGATATATGCTCTCCAGCACAATAACACTGCTAGTGTGAACACTATTGTGGGTACGTTATCTGTACTCCTGCATAGTGCATATGTATTGTTTGATACTGGTGCGAGTTTTTCTTGCATATCCGAGATGTTTGTATCTAGTTATGGTGTACATGTCGAATATATGTCTAAAAGTTTTTATGTTAGTACCTTTGAGAAGTGGATATGTATTAAATAAATTTATAGGAATGTGGATATAGAGATAGGAGGTAGACATTTACCTGCAAATCTAATAGTGTTAGATATGCTGGATTTTGATGTAATATTGGGAGTAGATTGGTTAGTGAAATATCAAGCTATTATAGATTATCGAAATTTGATAATATAATTTAGTTTGGAGGATAGAGATAAGTTTGTTTATAAACTTGAAGTGTAAAGACCTCCGAATTTGCCCACATATGAGATGTGGGGAAGATCATCTTTAGCAGCTATGGTAATAGAAGATAAACCAAAAAAAGATCCTTCTCATATACATGGTATATGTGAGTGCCCAGAAGTTTTTCCAGAAGAATTACCAAGATTACCACCAGAGAGAGAAGTTGAATTTTGTATAGACTTGGTACCGGGTACCACACCTATTTCCAAGGCACCATATCGCATGACTCCTACAGAACTTGCAGAGCTCAAAGTACAATTAGATGATTTGTTGAAGAAGAAGTTTATCAGACCAGTGTTTCACCTTAAGGAGCTCCGGTTCTCTTTATAAAGAAGAAAGATGGAAGCATGAGATTATGTATAGACAATAGGGAGTTGAATCATGTGACTATCAAGAATAAGTACCTTTTGCCTAGAATAGATGATTTATTTGACCAGCTAGTAGGAGCAAAGGTATTTTCGAAGATTGATCTGAGATCAGGATATCATCAACTGAGAGTTAGAGCAGAAGATATTCAAAAGATGGTGTTCATGTTGGGTTTCCATAGGGTTTTAAAATTATAAAGATCAAATCTTTTACAGTGGAATTCACAAAGAAAACCTAACCCAATATCCATATGTATTGATTAGATTAAAACAAACAAATAGTTTGATTTCATACCTCTAAAAGCTTGAAGCTTGAAACTTGAAATCAATTTGCAAATCGGATCTGTAGGTACCGCAAAATCACCATACCCTCTACGGTATCCACACGAATAAGCACTCTTCAAAAGGATCCTTCATGTGCTAGTTTGATCTAGAACATTTCTAGATGATATTGGGATTTTCACACGCAACTCTTCGTGCTTCACTCTTTAGGGTTTGTAGATTTTCTCTACCGGTCTAATGTCGACAGATAAGTCGTTAACCCTAAAGAGATCTCTTTATGTGCCTTTTATACTAATGTCGTTCTCACATGAGTAATGACATTAGTGCCCCTTAATCTAATAAGGGATAATATTTCTTAAAATATAATTCTTGCACATAACAATGTAATAATTTATTATTACTCTCAATAATAATAAATTATTATTCCTACAAGACATTAAATTTAGTCCATGATCCTTTAATTTATTATTATTCTTAATAATAATAAATTATTATTCCCACAAGACATTAAATTTAGTCCATGATCCTTTTGACTTTCTTTTGTGTGTGACCCTGTAGGTTCACTTAATGTTGGCAATTGACCTAAAACAATTTTAGTCAACAAAACATAAGTGGCCTCTAGCAAGACATTATGTTTACCCAAATTAAGTGAAGATCGGTGATCGATTTTTACCTAATCCATAACTTATGTCATTATCCTTTTGTCACATGATATCTAGATTGAACATAAGGCATGGATAGTGTCATCCTTATATCGTTCAATCTTATCATTTCTCGATTTCTAAGTAAACTGATAAAAACAAATGAAATTGATCACACTATCAATTCATTTGAGCACGGCCATGCATTTCTCAGTCTCACTCATCGAGGGGCCCAGAGATATCTCTCTCACAACGAGAGGGACAAATCCCATCTTAATCACTCAACTTCCTCTACATGATTTACATTATGCCCAATCTCAACCTTTATAATTATCTGGTTAAAGACAACGTTTGATTGAGTTGAAACATAATATTCCTCATGTTGGAATCCATGGTGATTTCAGGTCTGAGGATACGATGACATTTATTTTGAGAATCACTTATGACACTAATCCATGTAGTGATCTCAAAGCGGGTCAGTCCAGTACATAGTTCTCCAACATGTACCTATGAGTTTGATTTGTATCTCCATACAAATAAACATCCCATGATTATCAGTCAAACCTCATACTAGATTTAATTCATTATTGTTCCCACAATAATGAGCATCTAGGGACATTTAGAATAATTAAATTATTC
This sequence comes from Combretum micranthum, assembly GCA_024138025.1. Taxonomy (NCBI): domain Eukaryota; kingdom Viridiplantae; phylum Streptophyta; class Magnoliopsida; order Myrtales; family Combretaceae; genus Combretum; species Combretum micranthum. The sequence continues at coordinate 136,579 of JAMXBD010000122.1, read as the reverse complement.
AGATCCTATTATAAAGTAAACATGCAAACAATATAATAGAAATGTTTATGAATGACAATATCCAGTAATTGGCCTAGGGCACAATCACCAACAATCTCCCACTTGCACTAGGCCAAATCATACATGTATCTAATACCCATTGACCTTATGATGATCATGCTTTTGCCTGTGCAAGAAGCTTGATAAGTGGATTAGTAATATTGTCATTTAGTTGATACTTTGCATATCTTCACAGCATCTGATGCTGTTATACACTCGGTCTTTCTTATAGAATCTGCTACAGTATTCTGCTTTGAACTTTTCAAGCTTACTTACCTCCATTGAAAAGAAAAATATATCCAGATTGTGATATAAAATCATCCTTGTGATTGGAAACTAGCATCCGTGTAACTATTTACAACTAGCATCTTCAATCCTCCATCTATCAAGAATGCATCTTTAGTTCTTCTTAAGTACCTAAGAATATTCTTGACTGCTGTTCAATGAGGTTCACTAGGATCTAACTGGCATTTACTGGTTATGCTTAATGCATATGACACATCTGGTCGAGTGCATAACATGGCATACATGATTGATCCAATAGTCGAATCATAAAGAGTCTTACTCATGTGATCTTGCTCATCATTTGTCGTTGGACATTGAGTCTTGCTCAGATTTATATCATGTGACATTGGCAAGAATCCCCTTTTGGAAACTTGCATACTGAACCTATTCAGTACTTTGTCTATATATGCACTCTGACTTAGGCCAATAAGCTTTTTAGATCTATCCCTATAGATCTTGATGCCTACGATATAGGCAGTCTTACCTAAGTCTTTCATTGAAAAACATTTTCCTAACCAAGACTTGACATTCTGCAAGGTAGGAATGTCGTTCCCAATGAGTAATATGTCTACATATAGCACTAGAAAGACTACTGCACTCCCACTAATTTTTCTTGTAAATATAAGGTTCATCTTCATTTTTGATGAAATCAAACTATTTGATCGCTTCATCAAAACGAAGGTTCCAACTCCGAGATGCATGCTTCAGTCCATAAAGGGATCTTTGAAGCTTGCAAACCTTCACAAAATCCTCAGGACGAACAAACCCTTCAGGTTGTGTCATGTACACACTTAAGTAGGTTTCCATTAAGAAACTGTTCTGACATGCATTTGCCAAATCTCGTAATTTGGACCCAACATGGCCTCTTGATAGGTAGTGAGCTCATTTTGATCCATAAGCAGCACATCGCGACTATATGTAATGAGAAATCCATATCTCTCAAGTTGATGTCGCACTCTATCAGACCTATATGGGCCTTGTGTTACCTGTGGAGCATCAACAACTAACTATATATCTTGTTGACTTTCAACTGGCGGTGCAAGACTATTTTATGGATCTCGAACCACTTCGAGATATTTTTACTCCCACTGGTTCTTTTAGAGATAAACTCTTTTTCTTTAAAAGATACCATTCCAAGCAACAAAAACACTTTGTTCTCAGAGGGATTACAAAACAATAACTTTTGGTTTCTTTTAGATACCCATAAAAAGTATTTACTTGACTTAGGTCCTAATGTGTCTAAGGCTTGACGTCTCACATAAGCCTCACAACCCAAATCTTGAGGAAAGACAGACTAGGCCTTTTTTCAGTCCATATCTCATATGGTGTCTTTTCAACCGCCTTAGAAGGAACATGATTTAACATGAATGCAGCTGTCTCTAGGGCATAGCCCAAAAGGATGGTGGAAGATCTGTTTGACTCATCATAGATTGAACCATATCTAATAAGGTTCTATCCTCCTTTCAGATACACCATTCCATTGTGGTGTTTCAGGTGGAGTTAATTGTGAAATTATTCCACAATTTCTAAGATGGTCCTTAAATTCTTGGCTTACATATTCACCACATCGATCTGATCGAAGTACTTTGATTGTTTTGCCAAGCTGGTTTTGTACTTCATTATGAAAAACTTTGAACATTTCAAATGATTCAGATTTATGTCTCATTAAAAAGACATATCCATATCTACTGAAATCATTAGTAAATATGATGAAGTACTGATAACCTCCTCTAGTAGCAACGGTTAATGGACCTCATACATCAATATGTGTTAGGCTCAATAAATCAATTGCCCTTTCACTGTGCCTAGTAAAAGGATCTTTGGTCATTTTGCCTAATAAAAGACTTGCATATTTCAAATGATTCAAAATCAAATGAATTAAAAATCCATCTTATAGAGTTTTGATATGCATTTCTTTTATATGACCAAGATGATAATGCCATAGTAGGTCATATTTAAATCATTGGATTTAAGTATATTAGTATTTATGTTATAGATTGATCCATTATCATGTTTCAGATTTAGAACATAAAGACCATCATGTAAGTCAGCATTTGCATAATACATGTCTTTATTTATAAATGGAACATTTATTATTCTTAATAATAAATGTGAAACCTTCATTGTCTAAACATGAAATAGAAATAATATTCCTACTCAAAGTAGGAACATAAAAGCAATTGTTCAACACTAACAAAAGCCTACTGAGCAAAATCAATTCATAAGTCCTTATAGTTAAAGTAGCAACTTTTGCTCCATTTCCAACTCGTAGGTTGACTTTGCCCTTTAGATCTCTATAACATAGATACCTGAAGCAGTAGTCTGATTACTCTCCTTTTCCTTCAGATCTTCCAAGTAGAGTTTGCAGTTCCCCTTCCAGTGACCTGGTTCACTATAGTGGAAACAAACTCCTTTAGGAGGTTTTTTGCCTTTGGTTTGGGTTTAGGTTGAGGCTTTGAACTTTTCATAGCCTTAGCATTTCCCTTGCCTTTCTTCTTCATGCCCTTCCATTCTGAACTATCAAAACATTACTAGGCTTCTACTTCTTGATATTAGCCTCAGCAGTTTTAAGCATCGAATGCAATTCAGAAATTAATTTGTCCATGTTATTCATATTATAGTTCATGACAAACTGGTCATAACTATCTGGTAATGAATTTAGGATCAAATCAATAGCAAACTCTTGGCTTATAGGAAATCCAAGCCTTTCAAGATGATCAATATAACCCTTTGTCTTTAGGACATGGGTACTCACTGATCCTCCTTCAGCCAGCTTGCAAGACTGTAGGGCTTGGGTAATCTCATACCATTCCTGTCTGGCCTACTATTGAAACATTTCCTTAAGATAGACAATCATCTCATAGGCTTCCATGTTTTCTAGACCTTTCTGAAGTTCTAGACTCATGGTAGCAAGCATTAGGCATCCTACATCAAGATAATCATCAGAATGCTTCTTATAAGCATCCTTTTGAGTTCTTGAAGTATTGGCTAGAGGCTCTTGAGAGATAGGCTCATCTAGGGTATAGCTTCTTTTCTTGCTTGAGAACATTCTCAAGTTTCTGAACCAGTCTAGAAAATTGGTTCCAATCAATTTATCCTTCTCAAGGACAGATGCAATGATAATTTGAAGTGTTTTTGTAGCCATTAATCTATAATTACTTATGCAAAGTTTATTTTAATAAATTAAAACTCCCACTAAATCAATAACCCTCATTATCAATGTTGTTTCATTTAATTATTGCAATCTAGTGGGCTAAGATCCATATTTCACCTAACTCTAAGTCAGCTTTGGCATGACGCTTAAAGTTAAGTTATTTAGGTAGGTAACTCTTTACCAATTACATCGCATGTAACTCTTAGATCTTTTATGGGATTTTTGACATCATATGTCCCGGCATGTTCAAATCCCATCTAACGCCTTAGGCCCAAAACGTTTTGATAGCCTTAAGTCGAACCATATTAAACACATGAGTAGCACCATTACCCATCTTGCCTTACTAAGATAACCTAATGTACCCTGCTTTGGCAGAACCTGCATTTTGGTGATCGAAGTCTTGACAGGTATTTAATCATGGGTGGCATTTAACTTAAAATTTATTGAGGGATTTAATTATTGATATTCCATTTTTTTTATCACGTTTAATGGATATTCAAGCATACGTGGTGGTAAATATAGTATCACATACATATACATACATCATATCTCATGATATATCAACTTTATCGAATAAAGAAAAAGTGTCATAGCATGGCCCTTTATTCTATATTGATTTTCATAAGCCAATATGAAAATCAATGGTCCAATCCTAAGGTAAAAACCATCTTTATGGTCTTGAGTTGTAAATTTTCTTGTATCTTCTTCACAATCCTTGTTTCTCCATCACCATGGATTAGGGAGGGTCTTCATGACATCTTAATGTCTTTATTACAATAATAAAAAGATACAAAAGATCCTACGACTACTTGTAGAAAATAAATTACAATAAAATAAAAACGACGCACAGGCCGTATTTATAATATTACAACCCATTTAAAAGAAAAGGAATAAAAACCTGCCAATCACATAGGTCTTAGAGCCATGCTATGCACCATACATATAATATAAACATATAGAGAAGACATACACATATGTTACAATACTTCAAAAGCGTGTTTTATATTAAGAATTATTAATTAGAGTTTATTGAACTAAATCATGCACCTTGCAAAGGTTAAGGGGACAGTCTCCTTTCAGAAAAATTGAATCTTTAAATCATACGAAAATTTTAAATTCGATTTTTTGGATATTACTACAGTTCATAAACTGCAATAGGATTTATCCATAATTGAATCGAATACAGTGCTTATTTGAAATAAACACATGCTCAGACATGCCGCAATTATCTACCGCAACTTGTGACCAGGTGCTCAAATTTTTTTTTTTTATTATTAAAAGAAAATATCATACATCCAAAACATGATCACAGTTTTAATCCACATAAACTGACGCGCAAAAGACCTAATATCGTCGAGGAGTGCGTATCTGCTTTATGTATCTTACAAACAGATCCGATCCGTTTGTCATCGAGCAACAATATTATTTTTTTTTTATAAAAACAGAGGGCATAAATAAATGTCCAGAAGCATCGAATCTGATTTGGAAAACAGATGTCCAATTCATGCGATGCTATACGATTTTTTTTTATAATAAAAAATCCAAATCATGCGCTCAATTTAACACTAAAAAAAAATTCAGATTGGAAATAGATTGCCAAAATTGACTTAAATTCAAACCGCGTAATAGCAGATCTAATCTGCCTTATTTGACAACAGTTTGTATCATATACAAAAACTGCAAAATCACGTTATTAAGAAAAACCCTAAAGATTTGTTGTAATCAAATTACACAAGATCCCATTCAATCCTTAAAAACAAGGTGCTATAGTAAAATTACAAATCCATATTTGTGTTTATTTAGTTCTTCATAAACTCAAATTGATTTCACAATTAATATGCATAAAAATGGATATCAGATATTCGAATTTCATGGCATCACATGCAAATCATAAAAACCGATTTCAATCTAATAAAAAACACAAGTGGATCTAATACCACTGTTGGGTTTCCATAGGGTTTTAAAATTATAAAGATCAAATCTTTTGCAACGGAATTCACAAAGAAAACCCTAACCTAGTATCCATGTGTATTGATTAGATTAAAACAAAACAAATAGTTTGATTTCATACCTCTAAAAGCTTGAAACTTGAAATCAATTTGCAGATCGGATCTGTAGGTACCACAAAATCACAATACCCTCTACGGTATCCACATGAACAAGCACTCTTCAAAAGGATCCTTCATGTGCTAGCTTGATCTAGAACATTTCTAGATGATATTGGGATTTTCACACGTAACTCTTCGTGCTTCACTCTTTAGGGTTTGTAGATTTTCTCTGGCGATTTAATATCGACAAACAAGTCGTTAACCCTAAAGAGATCTCTTTATGTGCCTTTTATACTAATGTCATTCTCACATGAGTAATGACATTAGTGCCCCTTAATCTTATAAGGGATAATATCTCTTAAAATATAATTCTTGCACATAGCAATGTAATAATTTATTATTACTCTCAATAATAATAAACTATTATTCCTACAAGACATTAAATTTAGTCCATGATCCTTTAATTTATTATTATTTTTAATAATAATAAATTATTATTCCCACAAGACATTAAATTTAGTCCATGATCCTTTTGACTCATTCTTTTGTGTGTGACACTGTAGGTTCACTTAATATTGGCAATTGACCTAAAATAATTTTAGTTAACAAAACATAAGTGGCCTCTAGCAAGACATTATGTTTACCCAAATTAAGTGAAGATCGGTGATTCGATTTTTACCTAATCCATAACTTATGTCATTATCCTTTTGTCGCATGATATCTAGATTGAACATAAGACATGGATAGTGTCATCCTTATATTGTTCAATCTTATCATTTCTCGATTTCTAAGTAAACTGATAAAAACAAATGAAATTGATCACACTATCAATTCATTTGAGCACGGCCATGCATTTTTCAGTCTCACTTATCGAGGGGCCCAGAGATATCTCTCTCACAACGAGAGGGACAAATCCCATCTTAATCACTCAACTTCCTCTACATGATTTACATTATGCCCAATTTCAACCTTTATAATTATCTGGTTAAAGACAACGTTTGATTGAGTTGAAACATAATATTCCTCATGTTGGAATCCATGGTGATTTCAGGTCTGAGGATACGATGACATCTTATTTTGAGAATCACTTATGACATTAATCCATGTAGTGATCTCAAAGAGGGTCAGTCCAGTATATAGTTCTCCACCATGTACCTATGAGTTTGATTTGTATCTCTATACAAATAAACATCCCATGATTATCAGTCAAACCTCATAGTAGATTTAATTCATTATTGTTCTCTCAATAATGAGCATCTAGGGATATTTAGAATAATTAAATTATTCACGGATCCTATTATAAAGTAAACATGCAAACAATATAATAGAAATGTTTATGAATGACAGTATCCAGTAATTGGCCTAGGGCACAATCACTAACAGCTCAGGACTAGGTATGGACATTATGAATTTGTTGTTATGCCTTTTGGTCTCACCAATGCACCAGCAGTTTTTATAGATCTTATGAATTAGGTCTTCAGAGATTATTTAGATTTATTTGTGGTTGTGTTCATTGATGATGTGCTAGTGTATTCTAAATCAAAAGAAGAACATGAAGAACTGCTGAGGTTGGTTTTGACTACATTGCAATGTGAGAAATTATATGCAAATTCACGAAATGTAAGTTCTGGTTGGAACAGGTTTCTTTCTTAGGACATGTTGTAAGTGGAGATGGGATATCAGTCGATTCTGAGAAAGTGAAAGCTGTTATTGAATGGCCAAGACCTAAGAATGTGTCAAAAATCAGAAGTTTTCTAGGAATGGCAGGATATTATAGAAGATTTGTGGAAGATTTTTCCAAGATTGCAAGCTTATTGACCATACTGACATAGAAGGGAGTGAAGTTTGAATGGAGTGAAGACTGTGCAGTTAGGTTTCAACAGTTGAAAGATAAATTAGTATCTACCCCTATGCTTGCCTTACCAGTAAGTGGTGAGGAGTATGCTATTTACAGTGATGCCTCTATACTAGGTTTAGGATGTGTGTTGATGCAAAGAGGTCAGGTAATAGCGTACGCTTCTAGACAATTAAAGCCTTATGAGAAAAACTATCCTATACATGATTTGGAATTAGCAGCGGTTGTGCATGCTTTAAAGATTTGGAGACATTATCTGTATGAGGAGAGATGTAAAGTGTATACCGATTATAAAAGCTTGAAATACATTTTTACTCAAAGAGAGTTGAATATGAGACAAAGAAGATGGTTGAAGCTTATAAAGGATTATGATATAGACATCCAATACCATTCTGGGAAGGCAAATGTGGTAGCAGATGCCTTAAGTAGGAAGCCAGTAGAAAATCTTGCAGCCATGATCACATCTGAACAACATCTAATAGATGATATAAGGAAGTTGGAGCTAGAAATGGTCACTAGACAAGTACGTGTGAGTCTGGCAAATCTACATATTCAACCTACCTTAGTTGAAAGAATCAAAGTGGCACAAGTAGAAGATCCAAGCATTTTTGAGATAAAGAAACGAATGGAAATTGGCAGAGTACCTGAGTTTCGTGTTGATGAAGAAGGTGTTATGAGGTATATGGGAAGATTATGTGTACCAGAGTGAGAAGAACTTAAGAAGGAATTGCTGAAAAAAGCATGCTATTCTAGTTATTCCATACATCCTGGAGGAAATAAGATGTATCAGGATTTGAAGAAACTATATTGGTAGAATAACATGAAGAAAGAGATAGCAGAGTATGTTTCCAAGTGTTATACATGTCAGTTAATCAATATTGAGCATAGGAGACTGGCAAGAGAATTGAAGCCTTTACCAATTCCTCAAGGAAAATGGAAGCACATAACAATGGATTTTGTTACTGCTCTACCAAGACAAGAGAAAAGTTAGATTCAATATGGGTAATTGTTGATCGACTCACTAAAGTAGCTCACTTCATACCAATTAAAACTGGATATAAGTTGGAGCGGTTAGTAAAGTTGTAAATTAAGGAGATAATGAGACTTCATGGAATACCAGTCTCCATAACATCGGATCGGGAGACCAGGTTTGTTGGAAGATTTATGAATAGCTTACATCAAGCTTCAGGTACTAAAGTGGTTTTTAGCATAGCCTATCATCCTCAAACAAATGGACAGTCTAAGAGGACTATTCAGATTCTGGAAGATATGTTGAGGGCATATGTACTGGATTTTAAAGGCAGTTGGGATGAACACTTACCATTAGTGGAGTTTGCTTACAATAACAGTTATCAAGCATCTATTGGAATGCCTCCATATGAAGCTTTATATGGTAGAAAGTGTAGATCACCAATCCATTGGGATGAAGTTGGTGATAGGCAAATTTTGGGACTAGAATTAGTACAAGATGCTAATGATAAAGTCAAGTTGATCAGACAAAGGTTGCAAGCTGCTCAGAGTCATCAGAAAAGTTATGCTGACAAGTGGAATTTCAAGTAGGGGAGCACGTTTTATTGAAAATATCACCAACAAAGGGTGTTGTTAGATTTGGCTTAAGAGGTAAATTAAATCCTAGATATGTGGGATCATATGAGATTCTGGAAAGGATAGGTGATGTGGCATATAGATTAGCTTTACTGCCTAATTTGGAAGGGGTGCATAACGTATTCCATGTGTCTATGCTAAGAAAGCATGTCAAAGATCCTGAAGAGATAGTAGAGTTGGAACCATTGGATATACAACCGAATCTATTTACAATTGAAAAGCCAGTAAGAATTGTGGATACCAAGGAATAGATCTTAAGAAGGCGAGTAATCAAGTATGTAAAAGTGCAGTGGACGAATCAATCTGAACGAGAAGCTACTTGGAAGTTAGAAGAGGAAATGAAGATCAAATATCAATTTTTTGATAATTCAGGTAACTTTCATGGACGAAAGTTCTTTTTAGGAGGGGAGAGATGTAATATACAAGTAAATATTACATAAAGAAGGATAAAAGTGTCCATTGATATAAATTATAAGGTTAAATTTGTCAACAAAGTTTAATTTTAATGTAATTTTGGTCACATGACAGACACATGACGGAAGATGAAAAGTCACAAATCCCTATATATTCTTTCTTTGTTCTCTTCTCCAACAAAACCCTAAACCTAGATTCTTATCTTTTGAGAGTTTATAGCCGCCAAGGATTCAAAAGTCCAGATCAGGTAACTGAATCTTTTTTTTTAAAGATCTTATGGGTTATTAGATTTCTTAGAGTTTAATTGTTGAATTTGTGATAGAATTGGAAAACATACATATCGAGTTTGGAGATTTGATTTTTTTGGTCAAAGGAGATCTTGGAAGATCGGATTCAGGTAATCCAAAATCACATCTTTCGTTTAAAGTCTTTCAATCTATGAATTATCTTAGGATTTTCTTTTGTTTTGAAGAAGAATTAGAGAAACGGTTCTAATTTTCTTGGAGATCTGAAGAGTGGGTGTTTAAGGAAGATTGAGGATCAAATCAGGTAATTGAATAACCATTTTTTTCTTTTAAGATGTATAATTTTATTGTTCCTTAAGATTTTCTATTGTTTGAAGGGAGATTGGAGAAAACCCTGATTATTTGTAGATCTGGTTTTGGTGTTAAAATGATTTAGAATTGAATTTAAGCAAGTATTTTAAAGTTTTAATCTTTATGATTTTATAAAAATGGTAGTTGTTGATTTCTGGTATATATAATGGTATTGAATAAAATTCTAAGGTTTGGAGAAGTGATTGAGGAGATTTGTTGAATTGAAGGATTTTGGTGTTGTGATTAAAAAAAAAAGGTATAGGTTTGATATTATGTTGAAATTTGGGTTTTAGATATAAATGGATTTAGGTTTATCTGATGAGATGTATTTTGAATTTTATCAGGTTCTGTTAAATTAGGAGTTGTGTTATAAAAACTGATTTTTGTGATTTAGAGTACTGTTCCTAGAATTTGATACAGGTACGACCTTACCTTGTTTATTGTGTATGCTTGTAGGTTTAGATTTGTTTGTTGTGTGTGTAGGATTAGAATATCAAATTAATCTAATTTTATATAACATATAAAATTGTTTTGTTGTATGTATTCAGATTTGGTTAGTAAAGACTACGCAGAGTGTGATACTAACGAAGCACCCTAATGATCTATGTGTGAGGTTGTCCCGAGTGAACTCGTGCATGGAAATGATTTCGGTAGATTAGGTTTTGGCAGAGGCCACGGTGTTTGGATGATTTTCCAACACCAATATATTTACAATTACCTATTTTCTATATTGTTTGTTTTTCAGGGGTCATGAGAAACTCTAAGTTTGGAACTAGAGTACTTTAGTTCTAAACTGTGTTGTTTGGTGATTAATTAAAGATAATAAATTGTGTTCGTTGCATTAAGTTTAGTTGCACGAAAATATATATATTGTGTGGCATTTGTATTTTGTTTGTGGTTTGGCGTACTAGGTGTTTTCGCTCATTCTTTTATCATTTTCAGGACCAAGTGAGGATCCAGTTATGTATGACATTTATGTGGATGAGGGAGAGGACGCTAGTAGTGAGTAGATTATCTTGCTGATAATTAAGATGTTATAGATCTTAAAGTTAGACTTGGAAAATGATGTGAAGTTTTGAAAATTTACTTTTTATAAACTTTGATATTATTATAAGTTTTATTTGAGTTTTTGGATTATTAAGTATGTTGGCTTTGGTTTATGCCAACAAGATGTTTTCTTCAAAGGATTTGTTTCATGAGATAACTTAAACAGGTATCTTTTATGAGAGTTTATGGAGTTTTATATTGTGTATACTTGTGGTTGAAATTTTTAGCCTTGGCGTGTTCTTATAAAGAGAAGGACACGTGGCAGGTTGTAATGTCCTTATTTTAGGGCGTTATAATAACAAACTTAAGTATAATCATAAAGGGAAATTCCAAAAATTTTGTTTTCTTTTCCTATCACAACATTTAATCAACATGAAATAATCAACAAAAGAAACATTAATAATTTTAGAAAAATTTTAAACTCAATTACATATTTTCTTATCATATTATATAATTAATATGCATGAAATGTTAAGAAACTTATTAAACAAAGGCAACATACCTATTACCAAGATGGAAAAATACTAAACATGAGTTGTGGAGCAAAAGCATGGAATGACAAATAAGTATTGAAATATGAATTAAGGGTACATATTTCTTTAATACCTACATAATCTTATTATATGAGTTTAGAGGGGCAGATTTCTTACAAGTTTTAAAGTTTAACAGGTATGTTTCATAGAAATGTTAAAGGTTTGTTCTTAATGGGGCACCCAGCATTTACCATATAATTTTGAACTTTGAAGAGATACCAATTATTAAATGGCTTATTTGAAAATTGAAAAGGCACCATAACCAACCATTTGAAGAGATACTATTGTTAAATATGTTCATTTGAAAAGGCATAATGAGGCAATGAAGGTTGAAAAGGCATAATGAGGCAATGAAGGTTGAAAAGGCATAATAAGCCAAAAAAAAAAGAAAACAAAAGGTAACAATAAATATTCCTTTTAAAGAGATATTATTGTTAAATAGGTTTATTTGAAAAGTTATAAAGGCAGATAAGGACAAAAAAAAAAAAAAAAGAAAGAAAGCAGCATTAAATATTTTTTTTTCTTGGAGAGATATTGTTGTTAAATGGGAGTTTCTAAGGTCCCATCGACAAAACTGTCCAGTAAACCATCTAATCATTAAAATAAATATAGTAATTGGAATATTAACTATTTTAGTGATTCAATCACAGTTCAATATGATGTAAGCCATTAGATCATTAATGGAACCGGTCTCATCAAAATTAATGATGGAACTATAGAATTTTCCTTATTAAATAGGTTCATTTGAAAAGATCTAATGAGGCAAAAGATTCAAAAATTATATATTATAATAGAATAGAAAAAATTTATAACTTACACATGGTATCTACACCCTGTGTTTTATAGGATATATGTTTCAACATAATATTAGGATGCTAAAGAGTAAGTTCTGGATTAAACATTTAAAAATCGATATCTTATAGGATGGGGTATGAATAGGCTTTCTACCACTCATACTTGTGCATCCCACATATTAGCATTAAGAATTTACATGATGATGTTAGAGTGCTTAACATTTTTTTGAAAAAATGTAAAACATAAGTGTTTTTGTAAATTGAAAAAAGAATGTATAAAATAATATTATAAAATTGAAAGATTTCTAATCACATGGATATCTTACTTAGGAAAAATTGCATTGATCAAGGAATCAACAATATTAATAAAAAAAAAAAGTATTCCTACATTTAGGAAAGCACTAGATTGTGAAAGAAGGCAATAATTAGGGGTGTGCAAAAAAACCGAATGTCTAGGATAACCGAACCGAAACCGAGAAACCAATCCGAAAAAAGCGGTTAACCAATCCATCGGTTTCGGTTTAGGATTAGCATTTTTAATTTTTCCGGTTTTCGGTTTCGGTTTCGGTTTTTAGATTCTAGAAACCGATGGATTCGGTTAATCGATCCGTAATTATATATATATATAATTTATAATATACCCATATAATTATTTTTTTTAGTATTATCAATATGAATTATGTTAAAGTGAATAATTCAGATAAAAATAAACAAATGCATATATGTTTGAAAATTTAAATGGTGGTATTTGATTGAGATTTTGTATTGAGCTTAATTGATCATGGTTGATAAGAACACATGAGTAAAAAGCTATTATGATTATTATCTTGATGACACCGATATATATTAATAACTATTTTACATGTCTTATATTCTTAATTTATAGTTTTTAATATAATTATACAAAAAAAATACTCTAATTATTTTTACGGATATATTGAAAAGTATGGTTAATTGCAAAATTTGCATAACCATTATGTCAAACGGTTAAAAACCGAAAACTGAAAAAAACGGTTAACCGTTAAGGCGGTTAACCGTTCATAATGGATAGGTTTAGGATCAGGACATTAAAAATCCGATTATTACGGTTAGGATAAAAAAATAGGGCCACGGACCGGTTAACCGAACCGTGAACACCCCTAGCAATAATTACCAATTTCATTGCATTGATCACCATGACTATTGATTCATATGCTTGGCTAAGTACATGGATAGAATAGATAATTTATGGTTAGAATGTAGCATTCTCTTCAAGCCTCATTATACTTAAAAGATCTTACATATATGAAAAATGAATACATAGTTCAAACAATCGGCAGAAAGAGAAAATCCTCTGCCATTCTTAGTTTTTCCTACCTAATTCTTTCCTTTCCCTCCTCCCTCTAGGAGACCTATTTTCCTAAAGCCTCTCTATCTTTCTTCTACCTTTATTACCCTTTCTTTCCTTCATTTTTCAAGTTTTATTTTATTTTATCCTTTAACTCTAGCATAATTCTATTCCTTTATTTTCGCTTATTGTTGCTTGTCACCATGAAAACCTTTGTTTGCAAAACAAGAAATGTGCTCTTTCTTTAGTTTGCTTCCTATGCCTTTGTTGCAAGTGCATTCAATGTGGTATCTTTAAGACTTAGTCCTAGTTGTCCAAGTTATCCATTAGAGGGGGCTTCAATTAGTGAAGGTGAAGTGATTTCTATCTCCTCAAAATATGGTTTTACAAAAGGGTAGTGGAGAAATGTAATAAGTATACAGGGTATGTAAAGGAGAGAAAAGAAACAGGAGGTTGTTTTGATGTGATGGATAGTGATAAAGCTGTTCAAAAAGTTCGTCCTGCTAATTGGTCTTTAAGGTAAATGTTGTGATGCAATATTACCTATCTGGCTAGGTAAATGGGAGGAGATTATGAAGGAATTCCTTAGTTAGGTATTTCTTAGAAAGATATGTTTCTTTCCTTTCTATCCAATGTATGGTAAATGTCATTGAGGGAACATGAGGTCTTCTAGAGATGTTATCCAATGGTTTTTGCTACTTCTTGTTTAAATTTAAAGACAAGGACTCTCTTTGTAAAGTCCTTACACAGCCATGGCTTTTTTCAAATTGGTTTCTAATGTTGGAAAAATAGAGTAATGGTATGGCCTTGAATTGTATTCATGTCACGCCTTAAAGGTTATCCTAAACGTAGTTGTCCGCCACATACGGTATTAAAACTTATGAATGACTTTCTAAAGTCATGTGAAAGCTTTAATACCATATGTAAGGCATCTATCACAATAATAGGAGATACGTGTGGGATCTGTAGTTCAAGAAAGTAAGTATAGCATATAAGAATCTAAATAAACATTATCTTCAAAATCATAAGAACATGGTCTTTACATCATCTTAGGGTCATTCCCCCCATAAATCTCTAAGGACCAAAATATAGTCTTAGTCTTACATATAACAGTAACTAAAGCCAAAAAGATTTTAAAGGAAATCTATTCTAAGATCTTCAAAAGGATTTCCCCCAAAAGCTTCCCAAAAGTGTAATCCTATCTGGATATATCGAGACTCAGGCACAGAGATATTGGTCCTATGACATAAAAAATTATTGGGGTGTAAGCTCAACAAGCTTAGTAAGAATATTCCCTAATTAGCGTACTTATAACAAGAAAATCAAACAAATTATTAAACAAGCATATGAAATGTATCAAACATGTGAGCAAGCAATACATATGATCAACCAGAAATCATATATCTGAATGGATTTACGCCCTCCATTCGAAATTAGGTGTTTTGGACCCTTTATGACCCTAGTTTATAATCCCATTGTGTAGTTTTTTCAAGCTCATGCATGCTCCATCCTTAAATAGTTCTTTCAGGCTTCTATTTGCCCATTCTTAAATAGTTTTTTGGATTTCTATTTTCCCATTTTGGCAGACTTGCGGGCCCCTACGAACCCTACCACTATACTCTTGTTCTACCGTGGGCATAGTAGCTAATGCAATATCACTCACTTCGTAATATGCATGAATCAATTTATTTATTTCTTGTCATGTAATTAAGGTATCTTAAGCATGATCATAGAATTTATAGACACTCCATCATGATAATAGAACAAGAATTTAACTAACAACGATCCGAGTCTCGATATGCTGAGTATACTTTCAACCAACATTATCATGCATATTTCATTTTTATCTTTTTCTACTTCTGGTACCTCTAAACTACAAGCATAGACATAAGTATGAAAAACGTAGGAGAAAAACTTACTCGACCATTCTTGCCAAAAATCCTTCACTCGTAATAGTCCTCCAAATACGGATCCTCAAAAGCTTTGTCTCCTAAACGAAAGAAATACCCGAAATGAGCATTTCATGAAAGTTCTATTCAAACTTGCTAATTTTATCTTATTAATTTTGTCAAAATCTAGATCATATGGAATTCTAACTTAAAACAGTCATATCTCACTCATTTTAACTTAGAATTTCTCATACTAATAGTCGTGACAGTTTTAAGTTGGTATCAGAAAGTGGTTGTTGGTATAAGAAAGATAAATATGTGGAAGAAATACATTGGTAAATGTAGTGAGTTTAGATCCAATTAGCACCCTTTAGTATTAGTTGGGTACTTATGGGTAGTGTTAGATGCAAAATTAGCAATAAAATCTGTGTGATTATTATCAATCATGCAAATTTTGTTGTGTGTAGACTAATCCTGCTACATGCCATATTAGATGGGAGATATTTAGTATGTAGGAAGAAGAAATCCTAATAGATTACAGACGCAGAATGTGAGTCCTTGTAGAGGATTTGTATTTACACAGGATTACCAAGACACTATAAGAGATTCTGAGCATTTGGAAAAGAGGATTGCAGCCTTTATTTAAAGGATAGTTATTCCTAATAGAGAGGGCCTTCCCAAATAATGGATCAGCTATTAAGACACTCTATAGACTTGAGAGGCTGATAGTTCAGAAGGGAGGTGGTCTGGAGATTGATAATATAGCATTTATAGTCCCATCAAGATCTATGAGACCAAATCCCCTTGACTTTAGGGTTTGGGTATTTATTGGAGGAGAGGTGGTTTATGTTATGATGTTCGGTATGATCACATCTAGGTGAGAGAGGATACGGCCTATGATGATGACTGGATGCTGGCTCGGGTGATCAAGTGCAACTATTCCAGATTGTATTGATGAGGAAACCTCCCATTATACCTGAGATAACGGGTGAGTTTTAGCAACCCTCTTGTATGCAGCGTAGTGTAGTACAAAAGTCGGTTCACACTACAGTTCATAAAAGAAATATAACAGCAGATTTATTAGATGAAAGAGAGGAAAGAGTCGAAGGATTGAGGCAGAGAAGTATGTCTTTAATTATAATAATGCCAGATGGATCGGGACTGCACATTGAGGGTGGATTGAGAGAGATGTACCACCTAGTTCCGACGATGAGAGAAGCTTACTCCTAGAGGTATCGGATGATGGATACGGATCTAACCTAGCACCACCAGGAGATAAGGACACGAGGATTGATATTATTGATAGCAGCTCTGAGGAGAAGGACGATTACCCTTAGTTAGACCCTCAAGAGAAAAGCAAGGGTCGCCTCTATCCTAGCCCTTGAGTCAAATCCAGTGTTATATGATGATGTTTGTACTATCTATTAGTGATGGCATGATAGATGATTTACTGATAGACTTTTGATGGTGTATACGTATATGTAGCATATGGTATGTAGGGCGATGTATGTGTATCTTTTTATGACCGTAGTAGTAGATATTAGGAGTAGAGTTAGTGCAATTTTTAAGATGTAATATAACACTAACCATGGAACTATATGTATGTTTTTGGATATGTAATATATATATATATATGTGAAATACATTATTGTCTTTGATGATCTTTAGTAAACACGGGTTGAATATTATGTTTGGTCGTAATAGAATGCCAAGAGGGAGAGATAGAAGTGGAAATGCAAGAATATCTGAAAATCCACTAGCAAATGCTCCTACACCAACCTAGAACCGATTGGAAGATGTTTTGCAAAACCTTCAACAACAAAATGTATTGATTTTGCAAGCTTTGCAAAAAATGCAAGCAACAAATGTAGCACCACCAACTGAGGCGCCAGCAATGCCCCTAGAGGGAATGAAAAGGCAAACTATACCAGTTCAATTTCAGGAAATGGACCAGTGAACCCTAATGAATCAGCTGCCAAGGTGCAAGGACCGCCTTGATGTGAACAAAAATTACCACCATCGCCACCATTATGTCCTCGGAGGAACTTGTTGCCATAATTCATTAAATGTAACAGGTACTTTGAAGGACTACCCGGAAAGCCAGAAGAAGTTGGAGACTAGCTAGCTCAGATTGAGCGATCCCTTGATGTTTTCCAGGTACCTAAAGCTCTAAGGGTACCGTATGGAACTTATTTGCTAAGGTTAAGAGTAAGGATATGGTGGAATTCTAAACAAAGAAGTTTACCACAACCTATCACTTAGGAAGTGTTTAGATGGGAATTTCTAAAGGAATATTTTCCAGGTAGCCTAAAAGCAAAGTATAGCACTAACCTAATGAATCTGATGCAAGGAAGTAAGACAATTGATAAGTATGAGCACAAGTTCAATCGACTAATACAGTTTGCTCTAGATGCTTATCAAGACAGTGATGATCTAAAGACAGACTTTCATGGTTGGATTAGAACCTCATTTCCAGAGAAGAGTTAATGAATTTGAAGTCGATAACTTCGCGGCTATGATAGAAAAAGCCGAATCATTGAACGAGCAAGGAAATATGAAGTTGAAAAGTATAAGAAAAGGGGACAAACTTTTGGGAAAAGAACATATGATGGTTCTATGACAAATCCTGTACCTAAAAAGATTAAACTTTTCAAACCCCTTATTGTGAACAAAGGAAGAGTAGTTGAGAACAATGTTACATGTTAGAAATGGAAGGGCTCTCATTATCTAAAGGAGTGTCCACAATTGTAACACAAATGTTACTACTATGGAGAAAGTGGACACATGGCAAATAATTGTCCAAAAAGAAAAATTGTGACCTGTTTTGTATGTAACAAAGTTGGCCATATATCAACCAACTGCCCATAGAGAGTGAACACTATAGCTAGTTCTTCACAATCTAAAGGAGTGATTGGAGTCGTAGGCCCAAAAATGGAAATGCCAATACCAACAAAGCTAGTACAAGCTAGAGTCTTCGCTATGTATGGGAATCCAATTGAGGATGTAGAGATAGAAGAGGAAGATGAAGGAAATATAGGGGAAGAAGTTGACCCGAATGATTATGGGCTCATTGCAGGTTTATATTACATATTTGCTTATTTAAAGATATAGTATTAGACACAAACACGATTAGATGCACAGTAAAAACCCTTATAAATCAAAAATAACATGTAATTAAGAAAATGATAAATAGGATCAATTCAAGTGAGAGATCAGACTACGTATGCTTTGTTTGACACGGAAGCAATGCACTCTTTCATAAACGCTGGACTAGCAAGACGTATAGGAATACCAACTGAAACCATGAATAAAGAATTAGGAGTTACTACACCAACAGGAGACTTGGTGATAACATGGGAGATGATAAAGAGTTGTCCATTAAAGATTGAAAATCAAAAATCATTTGCTAATCATGGTAGATATGCTAAAATATGATATTATTCTAGGTATGAGCTAGTTAACTACTGTAAAAGCGAAAGTTGATTGTCGTATCAAAATGATATCTTTTGTCAATAACGAAGGAGAAAGAAAGGAGTATAGGGGTGAGATACTCAAAGGAGTCAAGAATAGGATAACAGCGATTGAAGTGGAAAATGAAGAAGATATGGAGTTAAATGAATGTATTCTTGGAGCAACCGAAGGTGAATCCAAAGCATTAGATATTCATACTATCAGAACAGTGTGTGAATATTCAGATGTATTTCCAATGAATTACCTAAATTACCCCCACACCAAGAAGTGGAATTTTCTATTGATTTGATACCTGGAATTGAACCAGTATCGAAAGCTCCATATCGCAAGGCACCTATGGAATTGAAAGAATTAAAGGTGCAATTGCAAGAATTATTAGATAAAGGATTTATCAAACCCAGTGTTTCACCACGGGGAGCATCAGTATTGTTTGTTAAGAGGAAATATGGTTCAATGAGACTCTGTATTGACTATAGAGAATTAAACAGAGTGACTATCAAGAACAAATATCCTTTACCTAGAATTGATGATCTCTTTGATCAATTGAGAGGAGCAAAGGTATTTTCTCGAATTGATTTAAAGTCAGGATATCATCAAATTCGAATTAAGGCGGAGGATGTACCAAAGATTGCATTCCGAACTAGGTATGGCCATTATGAATTTTTTATCATGCCATTTGGATTAACCAGTGCACCTGCAATTTTCATGGACTTGATGAACCGTATTTTTAGACCTTTGTTAGATATATGTGTGATTGTTTTCATAGATGATAGACTAGTGTATTCATCTACTGAAGAGCAGCACGATGAGCACTTAAGGAGTGTGTTGTAGATCATAAGAGATAATAAGTTGTATGCCAAACTGTCTAAATGTAAATTTTGGCTTAGAAGTATATCATTCTTGGACATATTGTTTCCAGTGAAGGAATATCTATTGATCCTATGAAAGTTAAAGCTATCGTAGAGTGGAAAAGACCTGAAACAGTTACAGAAGTAAGAAGTTTCTTGGGATTAGCAGGATATTATCGAAATTTGTGAAAGATTTCTCAAAACTTACACGACCCGTTACACAATTAACTAGGAAGAATGAGAAATTTGAATGGAATGATCAACGTGAACAAAGTTTCCAAGAATTGAAAAAGAGGTTAGTGTCGGCACCAATATTGGTTCTGCATAACGACAAAAATCCATATGTTGTCTACAGTGATGCATCCAGAAATAGTTTAAGATGTGTATTGATGCAAAATGGGAGTGTAATAGTGTATGCCTCTAGACAATTAAAGCCACATGAGATGAATTACCCCACTCATGATTTGGAATTAGCAGCTATTGTTTTTGCACTCAAGATTTGGCGTCATTATCTGTATGGACAGAAATGTGAAATATATACGGATCACAAGAGTTTGGAGTATATATTTAAACAAAGGAGTTGAACATGAGGCAAAAAAGATGGTTGGAATTAATTAAAGATTATGATCTGACTATCAATTATCAACCTAGCAAAGTGAATGTCGTGGCTAACGCATTAAGCTAGAAGAATTATGGAGAAGTAGCCTCAATATTGACATAACAGAATGAACTCCTCAAGGAATTTAAGAGATTAAACTTGGAGTTTTCAATGCAAGACTTGGAACTGGAACTTGGAAACTTATCCTAAAGCCTACTTTACTCCAACAGATTAAGGAAGCTCAGAAAGAGGATATGGAATTCCAAGAAATTAAGCAAGAAATACCACAGGGTAAGTATAAGGATTTTCATGTGGATGATGAAGGAGTGTTAAGAATGAATAAGAGTTTATGTGTACCACATGATGAAAGCTGGAGGAAGGAATTAATGCATGAAGCACATTACTCTTTATATTCTATACATCAGGAGAAACAAAGACGTATCAAGAGCTGAAAAGTGCATACTAGTGGAATGGAATGAGAAAGGATATTGCACAATTCGTTGCTAAGTGTGATATATGTCAAAGAGTAAAAGCTGAACACCAAGGCCGGTGGATTATTAAAACCAATGCCAATTCCAGAATGGAAATGGGATCAAATATCTATGGATTTTGTGTATTCATTACCTAAAACAAATGCAAGTCATGATGTTGTTTGGGTCATTATGGATAGACTCACTAAATCAGCTCATTTCTTGCCAATCAACATGACATATCCATTAGATAAGTTAGCATGAATATACTCGAAGGAGATTGTGAGATTACATGGTATACCTGCTAGTATAGTGTTAGATCGAGATCCACGATTTATTTCTAAACTTTGGCAAGGGTTACAAAAAGCTTTCGGAATGCAACTAAAGCTCAATACAGGTTATCATCCTCAAACTGATGGGCAGATAGAGAGGACCATTCAAACACTAGAGGATATGCTAAGATTGTGTATCCTTGAATTCAAAGGAAATCGGATCAATACTTACCATTGGTAGAATTCGTTTACAATAACAGTTATCATTCGAGTATCGAAATGCTACCATATGAAGCATTATATGGTAGAAAGTCTCGATCACCTTTATTTTGGGATAACCTGGAGAAAGTAATGATTGACCTGAATTGGTATAAGAAACAATTGACAAGGTCACTGTGATAAAGCGAAAAATGAAAGAAGCTTAAGATAAACAAAAAGCTAGGCATATTTGAAAAGGAGGGATTTAGAATTTACTGAAGGAGATCATGTCTATTTGAAGATAAGTCCGATTAAAAGTCTTCATAGTGGATAAACGAAAGGAAAGTTGGGTCCAGATATATTGGACCATTCGAGATATTAGAACGAGTTGGAAATCTGGCATATCGTCCTGCATTGCCACCCAAGTTATCTGGTATACATAATGTCTTCCATGCATCAGTACTAAGAAAGTATGTACCGGATCCAGATAAAATGATTAAATTGGAGCCAATTGATCTAAAGGAGAACTTAACATATGAAAAGCATCCTGTTCGAATATTGGATAGAAAAGTGCAAACTCCCAAAAATAAAGAGATCCATTATGTCAAATCACTGCAGGATTCCCGAGCGAAGAAATAACATGGGAACTGGAGGATAAGATCAAGAAGAGCTATCCACATCTATTTGAAAATTCAGGTACCATGCAAGCTTTGAGGACAAATCTTATTTTAAGAGGAGGGGTGTGAGGAGAGAGAATGTAAATCCTGAGATTTTTCATACAAATAGAAATATATCGAAATAGAAAAATAGAAAATAGGATCATAATACAGGACTCGACCAAGATCTTAGAACTAAACCACAAGTAGAAATGAACTCGTATATAATTTTAAACCTTAAAACAAAGATTCCTAGATAGTATTAAATACTACTAAGAAGATTTCATAGTGGGTATCAAAAACTTAAGATATAAGAATAATTTAGTTAAGATTTTAAATATGATAAAAAGTAAATAACCAACTAAGCTTATAGTTAGAAAACGATAATTTATGGATGTACCGTTAGATTATAAATACACAATAAAAACAAAAATAGATCCATAATTCACAATATAGACTCTAAATAAATATTTGGAACACACCATTGTTTTAGTTAGGGTATTCTTAAGCTATTGAAGTCTAAAACAAAAAAATTGACCTATTAAGCTTATAAAACCCTAATCACGGGAGATAAAACCCTAAAAATAATTTATCACGAAAACTTTAAACCCAAAGTTGAATTTAATAACAATGTAACAAATTTGTAGAACTCTATATAAATTTTTGGCGATGAAACTCTTGGATAATTGTCATATTTATACCCATTTAACTTAATAAACTATCCTAAAACTACGATAATTAGTTAAATAAATAATATTATGATAATTTTTGCACAAATTCGGTGCAAATTGTGCCAAACGTGTGGCTAAAACTTCTCCAATCTTCTTCAGCTGAAAACGCTCAACAAATGAATCAACAAGGCAACCAAAAGTCAAGCAAATAATGGCAAAAGACCAATCAAAATTCAACAAACAATCCCCATAATAAATGCAACACACAATGAGGAGCAAATTGCTTCACAATCAAGAGGAGATTCGAAGGGATAAGAGCTGCAACTCTTGCTTCTTCACATATATATAAACATTACAATAAAGAGTAAGGAAACAAAGCAATAAATACACATTAAAACAGTCAAATTCTCTTCCTTCTTCCATCGTGAAATAGCAACCCTAAACATCTAAACATAACTCTATTAATCAACTACAGCAAGACAACTTCAGAGTTAGGAAAATCATGAAATAAAGGTAAGCAAATTCATTTTTAAGTTAGTTATATGTCAGAACTCCAGCTTAAACAATATTATTGTAACTATAGGTTCGAATGCAGATCTGGGGCAGAGTTTAACACATTCCTATCAGCTCAAATAAGGTAAAATCTAATCCTAAAGCGCCATTAATATGTTTTATTATTTGTTGAAGCTAAAAATGATGACTACATGAAGTAAAGTATGCTAATATATCACATATGATATATGTAGAAGGTAGAAAAACATTTTGGAGTAGTTTAAATGCAAGTATAACACCTAAATATTAAGAGAAAGTTAAGTTTTGAATCATGAAAAATCAGAGAAGATGATAAACAGTGTCAACACTGCCCCTACGTCGGCAGTGTGTACGCTCAATGCCGGTGGCGTACATGGGTAGGCCGGTGGCATTGAGACGGCTTACACTAAAACAAAAGTTTCATAAAATGAACGAACGCCGACTAACTAAAACGTTATGCCAACAGCGTAGAAGTAGGCAAATGAGGTAAAGCTGGTGGCCTTTAAGCCAGCGTACCCTAATATAAAATAACATGTAAAACCTAAGAACGCCGGCATCTGGGTATCAACACCGGCGGCATTGGAGCCAAAGTACACATTTAACTCCTCTGCATGAAAACTGTTTTACACAAACATAATATATATATATATATATGTATCAAAATAGATTTTACTAAGTAAATAAATAAATACAAATACTTAGAATAATAATATGTTTAATATTTGAGAACTTTTAAACCTTAAAAACTATAGGGAAATATTAAGTATCATTAGTAACTATAATTGTTAAATAATTGTTTTATATAGATAAATAGATAAGGATGGCAATCGAAATAAACTAAATTTATGAATAGTGTGACTTCTAAAAATGACAAAATAATTATATGAAGTGGATCCAGAGAAACACGACGACACTAAATAATAGTAAACAAATATGAGTTACTATAATGGGTTAGATAGAAAATAATATAAAAGTAGTAATTATAACTGTAAAATATATAAGCTTATTAAATATCAATTTTTTAAATACCAGATAAATGTGTATAAATATCGAACAAGATCAAGACAAGCAAAATGAAAGTAAAATATTAAATAATAATTTATTATCATAAGACCATTAAAGAACCAATATAGTCTTAGCAACAAAACCAAATGCCAATATAGGACACTTAGATACTCATAGGAGTTTAGTTATATAATTTATGTTTTATTGATTAATATTTTATTCATCTCAATAGGTGACTTTGATACTATAAAGGACTTTCCGGTTGATTACTACGATTAGCCACTATGAGAAGGTGAGTAACTCAGTTATATTGTACTGTTTGTGCTTGTAATTAGTTGAATATGTAATGCAAAGATAATAATACCATTGTGTTGATGTTATAATTAAAATGAGTTGTGATCTGATTGTATGATTATCAATCTATGATAACAAAAGTGATAATAGTGAATGTTTAATGACAGTGGTAAGCATGTCATATGCAGTGTATGTAATGATTAGGCACCCTAAGTCTGATTAATAATTATTGACTTGTAATTAAAACAATCATGCATGCACGAACCACATTATTGCATATACAAAAAGGGTGACAGCCTACTACGTATTAATATTTCCGTTCTCTATTAATGCTTGGTTTTTCTAAAGTGTTAATTCTTTCAAGGTTTTCTTTGTTCCGTCGGTTCAACGGGAACTAAGTGGCAATGAAGAACACCGCCCGTAGTATCGTTTTAAAATGATTAATACTTAAGGAGTTTCTAAGGATTGATACAGGAAATGGTTAGTTAAAACATCACTAAGCTAAAAGTGATAATCCTAAGATGAGAAATCGTTGATTTTCCTGTAAACTTAGTCTCTCCTAGGCAGGTGGGCCATAAAGTAAATGTTCTTCAACCCTAAAAAGAGGGCATAAATCTTTTTCTTGTTTGGATTCTAGATCATATAAGCTTGTATCTGAGCATATATTTGAGTGATTCCATTATATATGATTTGTTAATAAACTTGCTTGATGTGCAATATGTCTGGTTATTCACTAAGCCCGTGGTTTTACTCAGACTCCAACAGCCCTTTTAGGTTTCGCTTCGACCTTAACTAGTTACTTCAAGGAGTCTAGCTCCGGTAAGGGTTTCGAAGCTGCATGCCTATAGTTCAAATCAGGAGGTTATTTTCTATTTTTAGAATAGCATAGCCAGCAATAGTTTATCAGTTATGTATTTGAGGATTTATGAGAAGATTACTTAGATTGTAATATTATATGATACTTTTATGGCAGTTATTTACTAATTTATGTTTTACATGTATTTATGTTTTCTTATCAAAGCAACTAAAAGATCTTGTGATTTGGAAAATATGTCAGTCTCCAAAGGTAATCTAGTGATAGTATTCAAGTGTGACTTGTCTACTACTACTAAGGCACCCTCGGGGCATGACATAAACCTATAAATAAGTTCTTAAGAAAAATTTGCATAACAAAGAATTATTAACATTAAAATTTATAAAAAATTTACTTTAACAATTTGGAACTAATGTAGTTGAACCATTACTGTACGTTTTAGTGAAAATTTCTCTAAGTGTTTGAAATAATGTTTATTGAGATTTTAGTCCTATTTTAAAAAAGAAAATAACTCTTTTTACTTCTTTGAAAATTTTATCAAGACAACAACATTATGATCATACATGAATATGAACTTAATAATTATGTTATGAGGTAAATATAACTTATGTAGAAAATAAAGGAAGAGAAAACCAAATAGGTAAATATAAGAACAAAAATATGGAAGTCTTAGCTTGTTATCAAGACTTCCTGGAACTTAGAAATGGACAAGTTTCATAAAAAGAAAAGAAAAGTATAAGAAAAGCTTAAAGAAAAGAAAAAGAAATTGTGGAAGTTTTAAATCTTATTCAAGTCTTCCCTAGACTTAGAAATGTATAAGTCCTATAAAGAAAACAAGAAAATAGCAAGGAAAATATGGGAGTCTTAGATTCATGCCAAGGCTCCCGGGACTTAGATTATGAGCAAGTTCCAAAATGTTTTGACTTGATGAGGACAAGTCTAAGACTAGAAATTGATTAGTCTTATTTATTTAGCATGAAATAAATAATGAAGCATGTAATAAACAAAAATAAAAAGTTAGATTAGTGAGCATTTAGTTTCAAAGAAATATAGATACATACATATACATGATAACATATAAAAGTTAGGTTAGAAGCATGAAATAATGAGAACACCTTATGGATATGAACAAGACATGAACAACATGTTATTTTTAATGATTCTATTCCGTAGCATTAGCATCATGGGGATTATATAGAATCAAAACACACATATTATTTATGTTATTTACATGAACTAAAGAGGGGTTTATGATGTTTACTTAATGTTGATGGAGAATTTGAAGATAGAAGAAACAAATGGATGGTGTGTTTGATATATTTCCTAAAAAGAAATTAATGGTAGAGAGTGTTTGAGAGGAAAGTTGAAGAGAAATTTTGGTAGAGTTTTGGTATATAAAATGAGATGTATGTAAGAAGTGGAGGGACATGTGGTATTTATAGAAAAATATGGATGGAAATTAGATGTTATAAAATAAATTAAAAAAATAAAATTGAGAGAGAGAGAGAGAAGTATGGTTAGTGTGAATGAGAGGAAAGAAAGAGGAGAGAGAAAAAAAATCTTGGATAATTAAAAGTAAAGAAGTGTAAGAGAAGTTATGTAAAAAATTGTATTAGAAACTAAAAATTGTAAGAATATGTATGTAAGATGTAAGAAGTAGATTGTAAGAAAAAGTAAAGATAGAGAAATAGTAATGAATAGTAATAAATAGTAACTGAATAGTAGACTAGACAAATAAAATTACAGCATAAGAAAAATATGCATAAACAAGTTATATCTTATATTTTTAGGAGCTATAAAATTCTATAACTGATATTTTACAATTCCTTATCTCATTACAAGTCTAAATATGTTGTCGAAATACTTTCACTATGTGCCAGGATGATAAAGTCATATTTTACTCACTTTTTATTGAACAAATCATATTTATCTATTATTGATTTTTATAGAAATCCTAAAGAAATGGTACTTAATTGTGTTTAATTTGATATTTCAGGTTTTGAAGGACTTATCATACAAATACAAGCAATTGGGAGAAGTTTTATACAAATTTGGGAAAAACATCAAGTAAGGCCGGCCATTATGCAAAGTAGGTTGCCAGCCTTCATATTAGGATAGTTTTGGCGATATTTTGTAAATTGAACATATCTCTCTCATCCATGCTCCTATTGAGATAATTTAAAATGATACTGAAAGATAAGAGAGAGATCTTAAATTTTCATGTTTTGAGTGTGAATGAATTTTGAATGAATCAGGGCCAAAATGTGTCATGAATTTGCTACTATTATAGTGATGGTATTCACGTTTTAGAAAATGACAGAGTTTGGTAAATTATAGATATCTCTCTCATGTGATCTTCTTTTGACATGATTCAAACTCCTATGAAAATATAAGAGATAGATATACAATCTTCATGTTTTATTTTTTGCTAATTATGAAAGAATAAAGGTTGAAAATCATCTTGAAGTTACTTAAGTGCAGAATATCAGTAAGAATTGCAGCTCAACACTGTCTTAGTAAATTCAACATATTTCTCTCATCCGAAGTCCGTTTGATATGGTTTAAGATCCTATTGAAAGAGGAGACAAAGATCTACAACTTTCATGTCATAAGTTTTGACTAATTCCAATGGGACTAAGGTCAAAAATCACCATGAAATTTATGTACATCAACTCCACTTAAAGGCTGCCATCTATCTTGCTTTGGAAATAATTTTTACAATGTACACCAGCTACTAAAGATTCAAGGCCACCAGCATTGAAGCCGGTGTACATTCAAAACTGCTCTCAAAATCAATTTTTAAAAAGAAGGCCAGCTAGATCCAAAAGTACACCGCCGGTGTACGCCAGCGTATCTTCCCTGCAACTTTTCATATATAAACTTCTTTGTTGTATCATTTGGTTATGAAAGAAACCCTAGGCACGAAAATAGCTCCTCTCTCTATTATTCCTAGATCTAGATTAGGGCTTGAACACTAGTTTTCCTTTCTTATTGATTTGAATAAGAATTTCATACCGAGATTCAAGTGTAAGACATCATTTGTGTTTGGATTTCAAGAACAATTTTTTTGACAAGTGATTTTGTTCTTTTTCTATATCTATTTATTAGATGGTGTTTGAAACTTGATTTCTTTTGGTCTTAAATCGTTTTGATTTATAGATCTAATGGATATGATTGACGATTTCTGATGTTGATTGAATCTTTGTTCATATTCAAGTTGTTAATGCCATTTCACCATTCATGTAATTTTAACTTAGATTCTGGAATTCATGATAGATTAGGATTGAAATTAGAAAATTCATTTCTAATCGATTATTCGAATTGCTAATCAAGATTATATTTCACATAGACATATGGTTTGTAATTTAATTAGGGTTTGGTGAATTGATACAGATTTGTCAATTAATCACTTTCCTAGAAATAGGAAAAAGTGATTGGTTAATCTAGTGTAATTGCTTCTTAGAAGAAGGAGTTATTATCTTGTGCTTATTGTTTGAAAAACTGAACCCATTGATAATTTGGATTGACAAGTGCATTTCTGGTTAGTAGCATACATTTGATTGTTGTTCAGATCCGTTGGCTCATAACTTAATCATTTATATGTGTTGGCAATCCAAGATTTCTCTATAGTTTAGTTATATTAAAATAAAACCAAAAAGAGAAACAAAGCTTAATTTGCCTAGCTACATTTAGAACTGATATAGTTTATAGCTAGTCCTCACTCTTGTAGACTCGACTTGGTATTCACCGATATATTATTACTGCACACGCATCCGATATACTGTCGGCTAGAAATGTGCTTTTAAAGGAAATTGAATATAAATAAAAAGAGTTTTTAAAAAGCACATATAGAAAAAGCGTGATCACAGGACCCTGTTTCTAGAAACTGATCCGCTCGGTTTCAAAATGAACAAATTTTTTATGAACCTAATCTTTTTAGGTTACGTGGCATTATTCCACATTATAATCTAAGAAGTTTTTGTAATTTTTATACGAGCCACTACTAGCCGCTAAAATGTAGTTAATTCAGGTTTCTACCCACCATTTTAATCGAGCAAACATTCGCCATAAAGTAGATTTTCGGATTCTACGGACCTCACTACTATGCCCTCATCCCACCAATGGTATAGTAATGAATGCAATGTGTCTCACTACATGTTATGCATGAATCAATTTATTTAAGTAATCATGGCATAATATTAGATATTTTAAGAGTAATCACAGAATTCACAGACATATCATTCCTATTCTAATCATACGATGATTACTTGGACAATTCTCGCCTCGATATGCTTAGCATAATTTCAACCATTATGTAAGGCATATGCACTTCCACATTTTATCTTTACGTAATTCTAATGCCACTAATCTACAAGCAAAAACATAAGTACAAGAATGTAAGAAATTAAACTCACTCGGCCATGGCAGTAGAAGCTCCTAGTCAAAATAGTCCAAGGTAAGGAAGCTCTGACTCCGCATCACCTAAACAAAAAAATATCCAAAATGAGTATTTCTTGGAAGTTCTAGTTAAATTTGTAATTCTATTTCACTAAGTTTGTCAAAATTCATATGCAGTGAAATTCCAATTTAAAATAGCCATAACTTGCTTATTTTAACTCGGAATTTTGCATATTATATACCGTTTTCTGCCTACTCAAAAAGATATATCTATTTATAAGGTTATTTTTATCATAAAAAGTCATTTAGGTTTCAAAAAAACACGGTACAGAATTGACACGAAAATCCCAACTCTTAAAACATGATTTTTCCGAACTTTTTATCAACCAAAAATCCTATAGCAAACATATAAATATATATATATATATAAGTTGAAAAATCCTCTTAATACGTATGAAACTCATATTATACACATGATTCTAAATGATGTTGTCTTAACCAATGATTTTGCATAAAATAATTTGTCTTACTAGTTGAAAAGTGAAAGTTGACAAAACTATTTTAAGTTGTTTAGAATTAAAACTAAATATTCTTGAGTCATTAAATATGTGATATAATTTATTTTTCCTTAACTCTTAATAGATAATTTAGTTGCAAAAGTTTTAGTCTTTCCAAGTTATCTACAAATTTTATTCCCTAAGTAGACTTCACTTGCTGAGTTGGTTTTAACTTATTTTGAAAAACCTGTTTTAGTCTTTGTACTTATTAAAATATTAGTGAGAATTTATAACCAAGTTTTTAAGAAAATTTTCTCATAACAAAGCATTATTAGCATTAAGGTCTCAATGATAGTTTTATAAAAAGTAAAGAATTTCTTGGTTACTTTGGAAAAGTTCTTGTATGTTAACAATACTAAAATCTATGGTGACCTTTGACAAAATTCTTCGAAAAGCATTTTGATGATATAAAGTTTCTAAACTTTGATGAAACTTTTCCTAAGTGATAAAATTATATTTTTAAAATAAGTTAAGCTTATTTCCTTTTTATAAACAAAAAGAATCTTTTTATTTTTATTAACACAACAATCAACATAATCATGCATGAATATGGGTTTATAGCTAAGTAACATGACAAAAATATTTAATATGAAAGATGAAAAATATAGTGATAAGCAAAATAATAAATATCAAGTATTGGAAGTCTTAGCTTGATTCAAGGCTTCCGGAATTAGTTATGGGTTAGTCCAAAAAGAAAAACCAAAGAAATAAGAAAATCATTTTGACTTGATAAGGACAAGTCTAAGATTAGAAAGACTAGTCTTAATATTAAAGCATGGAATAAATAAATAAATAAATTGCAAAGCATAATAAATAAACAATGGTTATATTAGTGAGCTTATATGCTCTAAGAAATATATATAGATACATCAATATAGATAATATAATATAGAATTTAGATTAGAACAATAATAGTAACATGTAACAATATAACAATTATAAAAAACATAATAATAAAATGACTTTTATTCATGAACAATAACAAAACATGAATATAGTGTTGCTTCCATAACATTTTGATGTTTAGGAAACATACACCATGATCACATTATGTTACATGACATGGTAAGAAAATATAGGTAAGAAATTTACCTTAGAAATATGGTTGGTAGAAAAGAAAGGTTGTAGTAGTA
Organism: Combretum micranthum; assembly: GCA_024138025.1. Lineage (NCBI taxonomy): Eukaryota > Viridiplantae > Streptophyta > Magnoliopsida > Myrtales > Combretaceae > Combretum > Combretum micranthum. The sequence continues at coordinate 105,077 of JAMXBD010000122.1, read as the reverse complement.
TGTGGATAGTGAAAATGTAGGAAAATTGGAAGGTGAAAAGAGATTTTTGGAGAGAGGATTTGAGTAGCGATTTTGGGAGAGTTTTGTTAATGTAAATGGGTATATGAAAGAAATGGAGGGAAATGGGGTATTTATAGAGTTTTGAGGAGGGAAAATTATGTGAATTAAATAAAATAAGAAAAGAAAATAAATAAATATGTGTGTGCGTTTGTACATGGCCAGCGATCATTAAGAGAGGGAAAGAGTGTGTGTTTTGATTTATTTTGTATTTTTGTTAATTAAAAGTAATAATTTATAAGGTATGATGTGATTAAAGATGTATGAGAAAAGTTAAAAGTAGAAATACGTATGGTAGAGTGTAAGAATAAGTATAGAAAAGTAGAAATATATTAATAGTAATGAATAGTGCAGAATAGTACTATGAATAGTAGATAAGACAACTTAATATCGATAGTAAATAAAATATGCGTAATTAAGTTATATTTGATATTTTTAGATACCAAAAAAATTATAAAACTGATATTTTAAAATCCTTGTATTTTTACAAATCTAACAGTGTTATCGAATTATTTTTACTGTCCGGTATACTATGACATGGTTTTCGAAAACTGATCCCGTTTGGATCTTAAACACGCTAAAAATTAATGAATCGGATATTTTAAAGCTTCCCTATATTATTATGAACTATTATCCATAATTATCTCAATTTTTTTGTTAGGGGTTAAGAGCACCAGATTGCCGGATATAACTATGGTTGGTTTTAGATTTGTTGACTCCAGGGTTTCCGGTTAACCTTTGATTTAGGTTTTAAGCATAAAAACATAGCATAAAATCTATGGGCTTACACTCTTCTTGAAAATTGGTGGACAAAGAACCTTTTTATTCTTTTTGACATCTTTCATTTATGGAGTAAATGCCACAGTTGTTAGAAATTTCCTTTGGAAGGATCTGCTACACCAATACCCTTCCATCTATGATCCTTAAATCAACAGGAGGATTTCAATGAGTGTCATAGCTTAAGATTAAGCATGGTGAAATTGTCACCTTTACCAAGCATATAAAGGAGTTTAATTACTTTTTTTTTTAGGAAAAGTTAAAGGATATCCATACTTCCGTTATCCAATTTTATTAGTTTAACGTCAGCCAACTCAACCTTATTCCTAAGCACCTTAATAAGGCCTTGGTCAACCAAGAATAGATCCAATACTTTGTTACCACTAAAGTGACCTTTATGAATCCAAGGCTCTTAAGTCATTGCACCATTCTCGTCTCTTTTAACTTGGATGTAAAGCACCAAAGAGCAATTTTCAAGTATTTCTATATTTGGGCAGACCATTTAGATTTCCTTACGACAGTTCAACAAATATGAGCAAATCAATTTATGAAACTCTTATCTTCCAGATGGTCACAGTGCTAAAGTTGCATAAGAAAGAGTTGAAGAAACTAAATAAAAAGAGTTTTCTAACATCCATCAACATGTTTCTAATGCAAAGGAAAACATCTTTGCATGTTAGATGACCAATAAAACTAATACTTTCTTAACAGATTGGTGTTGGGAATAGCTTCTCTTTAACAAATACTATCTCCTCATTGTAGCGAGAATCTTTCCAATAGCCAAAATCCAGAATTACACAACTTAAACTTGGTGATCACAACACAAGATTTTATCTTATTGTGTCCAACAAAAGAATCCTTGTCATTTGTTCCACTGAAGGCAATGATGAACAGAGGATATCCACTCGTAAAGAGCTTAAAACTATGGTGATTACCTATTTTCAAGATTTGATCAAGGAATTAAGGCTACATAGCAATCTCTTCCATTGATAGGAACCTTTTGTTTCCGAGCAAGTAAGTAGAATGTTGGAAGAGGATATCAAAGCAACCCTTTTTAATAAGGTTATGTCCATAAATTCAGTAGTGATCTCTTTTGTTCCTGAATTGAAGAACCCCTCTATAATAAAGGACTTTGGCCTTATCTCCTGTGGCAATACTATATACAAATTTGTTTAAAAAATCTTAGCAGAGAGACTTAAGATGGTTCTTCTTTATGTTGTTAGCAAAGAGCCAATGGCTTTCATCTCGAGGCAAAGGATTGTGGATAACATTTTTGTTACACAAAATCTTTTATATGGCTATCACAAGGATAGTTTAGGCACAAGGTGTTCCATGAAATTAGACATTATGAAAGCCTATGATAACGTACACAGATGTTTTCTGGAGCAAAACCTCAATTCGATGAATTTTCCTCCCCAATTCACAAACTGAATCATGCAATTTGTAACCACCATTAAACTCTTACTTAACCTTTATAGTGAACTTGTGGGTCTTTTTTGCAACTATCATGGACTTGGACAGGGGGTCCTATCTCATTGTATTAATTATAAAATTAATTTAAAAGTGTTTTCATGCCATATGAAAGAAGTAGGAAGGAAAGAGGGTTTTCACTTTCATTGATAGTGCCAAAAAGCAAAGCCAAACCACTAATGCTTTGCCAATGATGTTATGATTTTCTCCAAAAGAAACACATATTCGATTAGACTCATTAAAGAAGCACTCCAGGAGTTTCTCTCTCTAAGGAAAAGGTAACATTTTTCTTAGTGGAGTTCCTCCACATATAAGAGAGGAAATTAGCTCTTTTTTGAGCTTTTAGCTCAGGGTCCCGTCAAAATATCTAGATGTACCCCTTTCATCTTCAAGTTTGAACAAGGTTATATGTCAATTTTTAGTTGAGAAATTCAATAAGCGAATCACCCATTAGACGAAATATTTTTTCTTGTACACAAGTTGTATTCAACTTATTATGAGTGTCAACTTCTCTATTCATGCCTACTGGCCACTAATTTTTATCCTTCCTATGAGCATTTTGAAAGAGCTCACTATGAAGATGAGACATTTCCTTAGAATGGAAATGATGAGGAAAAAGCCGAAGTAAGGATAGATTAGAATATAATAAGTAAACCAACAAAGGAGGGACGACTAGTCATTATTCAAAAGTGTCTTATGGCCTTCCTCAGCTCAATTAGAACTTATGAAAAATAAAAATCTTCTGTCGATAATGTTGGTGTGCAAAGCATCTTGGTCTTAGAGGAAGATTCTACAACTATGACCGATCACTCAAAAATTTTTCAAGTGAAATAATATATCACTATAGTATGATGATTGACACCCAAGAGGAGCGTTGGTTGACTAGTTAAGGGAAAGGCAAATACAATCCTCTAGTTTCCTAAAAGACACTCAGTTATGTTGTATTATTAAAAATGTAGGGTGGCAATGCCTAAAGGGGAGGATCTAGAATTGTAATCTTTGAGTTTTTTCTTAGCTTAAGTTTAGAAATTAGAAAGTTAAAATTCCATAGAAACAAAAGATATGAAAGACAAGATTACTCGACATAGGTAAAAATTTTACTAATATAGTTATATAATCCTAAATTATAGTGCAAACTATGAAATCTTTAGTGTATATTGGGTAATTAGTAATAGTTTAAAAATAAACACGTAAATATAAAACACTAAATTTTAATTAAAAATCAATTTTTATGAGATTTAGAACTTAAACTTTATCTTTAATTCTATTGTCTTGAAATAATTATTAATTTGTTTGTCGATTAATTAGTATCTATCTAATATCATAATTAGTTTGTCTTATATACATTATAGACTTTAATTTTCATCACTTACACTTAAATTTCTTTCAAAATTGCCCAAAAAAGTCTCACAAAATCTGTTTCATTGTAAAATATAGGATAAGAGTAAACTTGTCTATTTTTCATAAATTTTCTGCATTAAATGCGAGAGATAGCATTTTTCAAGATAAACATCAAGTTTATCTTACTTTTTCTTACTTGCAAAAGAAGTAGCTATAATTTGAAAATTTACACCAACTAGACATCATTACCACTAGAAAATAGATGTAAAAGATTTAAAAAATCTACTAGATTAATATAATTCAATATAATTAATATAAAATATATTTTATCAAACAAAAAATTACATAAATACAAACTTCTTTTGCTATCATTTTTCTATTAAACCCTGATTTTCATTTTTATCCTACACTTACAAATAAGACATAAGTTACTTCTTCAAACCCTCACTTTCAATATCAAAAAAATTTTAAGAAATCACATCCTAAACACTACTTCTAGTATTTTTGAGAAATAAGTAAAGGAATCACATAGAAAATGTTGGTGAAACTAAGGTAAGTTTTTTTTTTTTTTTAAGTTAAAATAAGTTATTTTTGTCAAACACACTAGTACAATTACATATTTTTTGTTTAGGAATAAAACACTAAATTTAGTAGATATCTGAAGTTAACGAACTAAAACGGAACTTACTAAGAATTGATAGAAACATGAGTAAACCTATTCTGTAACTTTAACCATGTCTAAGAGTTGTAGTATAAGCGTTAGAAATCCATGAGCAAGTATAACTTTACTTAACAAACACAAACATGATAGTTCATAGAGTAAAACAAAGAAAAACTACACTAAACACTCATACTTGAACATTGGCTAAATGTTTAATGCAACAACGGAATCCCAATTAAAATCAGCATTTATTACTGACAGTTTCAACTTTTGGTTTCTTTGAAACCACCAACATTAATGATAGTCTACTAGCTTTTATTTCCAACATTAGTTGTTGGTTACATTATTTATTTGTATTTATTGATCTTGTCTTTTAGAATTCCCCTTGTAATAGTATAAATAGGCATTTAGGCTTATCTTTCTAATAACCAGTGATATTTGACATCTTTGATATTAAATTGATAAGATTTTCTCTGAATTTGCAATTGCTTAGCAATTATGTGATTAAATTCACATTTTGAAATCAATCGTAATTATTGATTTCTATTATTCAACGCTTGCGTCCTGCGTCAGATTGGTATCAGAGCAAATTAAAGGGCCATGCTTCTATTTGGTGGGAGAGGTTACAGAATAGGATGTATCGAGAAGGGAAGCATCTTGTTAGAACATGGTTTAGAATGAAGTTATTAATGGAAGATAAGTTTCTCCCTTTGGATTATTTTGTAGAGTTTGAGAAGTTGGTGGAAAATAATAATTGGAAGGAAGCAAAAGATGTTCCTACTCTAAAGGAAAGTGAGAAAGGATACGTTGAAGGGACTCCTCAAGAAACCCCATCAGAAATTTTAGAAGCCATCACTCCTGATATACTGCCTGAAATTACCATGAAACATATTGAGACTCCTAAAGTTGTTCAAAGTAAATATGTGGGAACACTGGTTTAGGAGGAGAAAGCAAATGAATCAACTCTTGTTGAGCTAGAGGACAAGCTGATTGACGAAGTTGAAGATAAAAAAAAGAAAATATATGAAGTGGTTGAAAAGGAACAAAGGAGGAGCCTAAAAGTAAACATGTTGAGACTAGAAACAAGGAGAAAGTAGATATGGAAGAGAAGAATTTAGATGCTGAGGATGTAGGGTTTGAACAATTGAAAGAATCATATGATATATTTCCTTTATACGTCGACGATACATCTCTATATCCAGATGAGAACTCAGGTTCGAGTTCTTTGTAGGTGGGAGAGAACAATGCAGCAACGGAATCCCAATTAAAGGCAGCATTTATTACTGACAGTTTCAACTTTTGGTTTTTTTGAAACTGCCAACATTAATGATCGTCCACTAGCTTTTATTTCCAATATGAATTGTTGGTTACACTATTTATTTGTATTTATTATTTGTACAACATTAATGATCGTCCACGTTTTTAAATCAATCGTACTTATTGATTTCTGTTATTCAATGCTTCCATGTTGTGTCAATGTTTGACCAAAAAAAAAAAAAAAAAAAAGAGAACATTGATTAAATGATAGACAGACAGATTCAAGATTAACTAACTAAGTTTACTAGATATAGTATGTTTGAAGTAGTTATATTAAGTCCGTTTTTAGCCTTGTTTCAATTCATGTATCGATTGAAGAAAAGTTAGTTTGTAAAGTGGAATAAGTTGAGTTTCCTATTTTGAGCATGAAGTAAATCATAGGTAAGCCATGCCCGCAGTTTAAAATCGAAGGGAAGTGTTTTTTGCCACAGCTTCAACCGTGACTTAAATCGTGCCCGATTAAACCTATGGTTTAAGCTATGTCTTTTATGTATGACCGTGATTCTTAGCCCTATCTAATTGCAATCACAATAACGCCCATGGTTAACCTCGTGATTCAGAAATGTGACTTTTTTTTTTAAGATTTATTGAAGTCAAATCTTCAAATTTGTTTTATTTTCCAGGGTACTACCCCCGAACCTCGCAAGGGACGCTGTCCCCTTGACCGCTGGCTAGCGAAACCGCCATATTCATAGCGGCTTATAATTTCTCAAGGACAAACAAACTAAGGAAGTTAAGACATGAGTTTAAGACACTTAAGAAGTAATAGGAATCCTTATTTAGTCATATACTTAGTAATATATGTTATTTTATAGGAACTATAGATCAACACCTGGATTTTCTCGTAGACTACTACGACAACTGATGGAAGAATGCACGTGTGAGTAATCTTGATGTTTTCACATTGTTATGCATGTAAATAGTGGCACAAGTTCTAATTATAATAATAACTACCTGTGTATGGGGATGGCAATAATGCATGTTGCGTAATAACTAGATGAATGATAAAATTCAATATTAAAAGCGACAACCATTTACTTGGTACTGATAGTGTGATGCGTATTGCTGATTGCGTGAAAATTTTATGGTCACTAAGTAATATGACTATAATCTTAATTGACCATTAAATGAATCAAACATACATTACACGGCTGCATAAATTGCATTTAAATAGTATTCATGTCACGTATTAGCATCTTGGTTCTATGGTAATGTTGAGTTTTTCTAGTGGATAGAAATGATATTCTGGTTTTACAAAAGGTTACCATTAAGCTATCAATTCCATAGGAACTAAGTGCGCACCATAGGACATCGCTGTGGGGTTGACATAAGATGGCTAATACTTAGTAGAGTTTCTAAGATCCTAAGGTTAAGTTGAGTTAAAAGACTTATATATATAAATTAATAAATAAGTTTGAAAACAATTTCTTCTGCCTAAGTTCTTAATCTCTCTTGGGCATGAATTACTAAAGCTAGTCCTTCAATCCCTAAGAGAGGGTGTAAATCTCCATTAGATTGGATTTCAGTCATCCAAACTGTAATTATCACATATGGCTGAGTGTTGCATTACATATATTTGTTAATTAAACTTGCTTGGCATTGTTATATTATGTTAAGATATGGTTATTCACCAAGTTGTTGTTTGCTTACCTCCTATAGATTTATGTGGTTATAGGGATCTTTAGGATTGATCTATACCTAGAAGTTAGAGCCGATTTATATTAGCAAAGGAGCCAAGAATGGGACTAATGAAATAGAATAGTATTTTGTGTAAAGAACAATCCAAGAACAGTGTTTGTATAGCTTGATGTAATAGTTAAGAAATCCTTATAAGATTTATGTAATGTTAATCATGTATATGATTTATAAGTATACAATATATTTCTTATTCTAAACAACCTTTCTATCGTGTTATAACTATCCACGTCACGAGCCATTCTAACTGTACAATGCTCATGTGTTTTTCTAGAAGCCTCAAATGGTTAGATACAAATGTCTGTGACTTCAGTTTGTCACGTGACGTATTGATACTACTAGGGTATCCTATGAGGGTACAACAAGAATCACATCAAAGCTAATATCTCTAGTAGTATTGCCTCAAATATTGACAAAAGGGACAAGCTAGCATAGAGGAACTCTTCGTTAAGATCCTTTTCAATAAAAGTATCTTATAAAACATTGCATGTGTTGGGATTCAAAATCCCATGGCAAAACTTTGTTTGGTGTAAGAAAATTGCCCTAAGACAATCTTTCTTCCTTTGGATGGTGACTTGTTTCAGTGGGTTGTCATTACATCCAATTATTGTTTCCTTTTTAACTGACACGATGAAGACCATGACCACCATCTTCTTAAGTGTTCATTCCAAGTCTAAGTGTTAGAATTACGAAAAGAATGGACCTATCTTGTGGCAAACCCTTGACGAAGCCAGCTATATTCAAGATCTTGTTAATGTTATCAATCTAACCTTACAACTGCCTTGGAAGATCATTCCATTTTTATTATGTGGAAAGAAAGGAATAAAAGGGAATCGTCATTCACAAGAAATGGCAATCTCCACATTTTTCAAAGCTTTTTTCTTTGTTTAGATTGGATACCTTCAGGATCTCAATCTTAGTAGCACAATCCTTTTATTTTTGGGTGTTGTGCTCAAGATTTTAGATTTAGAGAAATTCCCATGAGCTCTTAGGCCTTTATGTACTCAACAGAAAGATTTCTCAATTTGTTCCCAAAGAAATCTATCATAATCCCATATTGTGCATTACATAGAATTAGTGTTGATTGAAAAGTGTTATAATCTGAAATGACAAACAATGTCAATAAACAATAAAGCGCATACACAGATTTACGTGAAAAACTCAAATCGAGAAAAAACCACGGGTAGAGAAGAGAGAATTCGCTATATGTTAAAAAAAAGAGTGCAAAGGTTCTTAGAGAACCCACAAATGGCTGCTCTAAATTTCAAACAATCCTAAAGCCATATTTATAAAAAAAAAAAAATGATACAAGATATTAATGGTGAAAATAAATTGCCATTAATATCATTAATACATGATTTGACCGAGTAACTAATATCATGTATTAATATCATTTAAAGACCTAAATTATTATCGTTAAATGTATAATGAATGAATAATAAATGTATAGTCAAATATTCATCTATTAACATTTAACTACGATAATAGGTTACAGAAATCAAGTCACAAACTCTAACAATTAGAATCAAACAATGGAAACTCCAATCTTCAACTTTAAAACCAAACATTCTCCACCTCTTCGACAAAACCCTTAAGAGGTACCAATCAGCAACGAACATTAACCAAGTCCAAGCAATGCTCAAACTTGGCTACGGGAAGGGCCTTTGTCAACATATCTGCAGGATTTTCTTTAGTATAAATTTTGCTCACAATAATATCACCACAAGCAATAATATCACAAAAAAAGTGATACATAGCATCAATGTGCTTTGCCCTCTCATGAACCATCTGATCTTTTATGAGGTAGCTCGCACTTTGACTGTCACAATTGACTTTAATAGTCTTCAGATCATCACTAAGTTCTCCAAATAATCCTTCCAACTAAATAGCTTCCTTAAAAGCTTCTGTAACGGCCATGTATTCGGCTTCAGTAGTGGATAGTGCTATTGTAACCTGCAATGTGGCTTTCTAACTAATAACACAGCCACTGAGGGTAAAAATATACCCATTGAGAGATCTTCGCTTGTCTAAATCTCCAGCGAAATCAAAATCCACAAAACTAATAAGCCCATCTCTAGCTCTACCAAACTGTAGACAAATATTAGTAGTACCTCTTAAGTACCAGAAAATCTACTGAACTACTTCCCAGTGTTTCTTACCAAGATTTGTCATATATTTGCTAACCACACTCATAGCATGAGACAAATCTGGGCATATACAAACCATGACATACATGAGAGATCCTACAGCACTAGAATACGGAACTTTTGACATATAATCAATTTCTTCATCTGACTTTGGAGATAAAGCAGACGAACGTCTGAAATGAGATACTAAAGGTGTACTTATAGGCTTAAAACTCATCATATTAAACCTGGAAAGAATCTTCTCAAAATACCCCTCTGACTCAGATGCAATGTACCTTCTATTCTATTTCTTATAATCTCCATCTCGAGTATCTTCTTTGCTGCTCCTAGGTCTTTCATTTCAAACTCCCTACTTAACTGAAGTTTAACTTTCTCAATCTCTCATCTATCCTTTGTTGCTATCAGCATATCATCAATGTACAAGAGTAGATAAACAAAAAATCCATCTTCACATTTCTTGAAATACACATAACTATCAAAATTACTTCTCCTAAAATCATGAGAAGTCATGAATGAATCAAACCTCTTGTACCATTGTCTTGACTAGTCATATAGAGATTTCTTCAACATGCACACATGGTTCTCCTTTCATGAGACCACAAAGCCTTCTGACTGTTGCATGTAAATAATTTCATCAAGTTCTCCATGTAAGAAAGCAATCTTCACATCTAACTATTCCAACTCATTATGTAAAGCTACAATACGCAGCAATGCTCTAATTGAACTGTGTTTTACAATAGGAGAAAACACATCTGTGAAATCAATACCTGGTATCTAATTGTAGCCCTTTGTAACAAGTCTTACCTTGTATCCGAGTTCTTCAACACCTAGTATTCCTTCTTTTTTTCTTATAAACCCATTCACATCGAACATTCTTCTTCTCTTTAGGAAGCTTCACTAAATCCCAAGTTCCATTCTTTTGAAAGGATTCCATTTCCTCCTGCATTACAATCATCCACTTACCAAAATCATTACAATTCACAACTTCTGAATAAGTAGATGGTTCCAAATTTGAATCAATATCTTCTGCAACATTAAGAGCATATGCAACAAGATCTGTCTCCGCATATCTATGAGGAGGCCTAACTTCTCTTCTAAGTCTATTTCTAGTAATGGAATACTGTTCCTATGGTGGTGTAGAGACAAAACTACCCTGTGACTGAAATCTAGTATGAGAAGCAGTCTCTAAAGTAGATCATGAATCAATCTGAAACTCTACCTGTGTAGATGAAGTATTTGAAGACAAGTCAGATAACATCACTTGCTCATCGAAAATCACATCTCTGCTAATAACCTTCTTCAAATCAGGCACCATAACTTACATCCCTTAACACCAGGTTTAAAACCAAGGAATATGCATTTCAGAGACCTAAGCTCAAGCTTTTCATTGTCTACATGAATATATGCAAGACAGCCAAAAATTCTCAACTCTGAATAATTAGTAGGAGTGTCAGACCATATCTCTAGTAGAGTCTTCTTCTCAAGGGCTGTTGATGGAGACCTGTTTATCAAATAAAATGTTGTAGAGGCAGCTTCTGCCCAGAATGACTTTGGTAATTAGCATTTGAAAGCATACACCTGACCTTATCTATAATAGTTCTATTCATCTATTATGTTACCCCATTTTGTTGAGGTATTCCAAAACTATTAAATGTCTCAAATTCCCTTTGACTTACACAGAACATTAAAATCATTAAAACAAAACTCAAGATCATAATCTGTGCGAAGACACTTTACCAATTTTCCAGTTTGTTTTTCAAACATTGTCTTCCACTCCTTGAAAGTGGGTAGCACATCATTCTTTTACTTCAAGAAAAATACCCAAACTTTTCTGGAGAATTCATCTATGATAGTCATCATATAGACAGCACCTCTAGATGGCACTCTAGACGGTCTCCAAAGATCAGAATGGATGTACTCAAGTATGCCCTTTGTATTATGAGTATCTGTGGTAAATCTGACTCTTTTCTGCTTTCCAAACATGCAATGTTCACAGAATTTCATCTTACTTATCCTTTACCCATCAAGAAGACCTCTTCTACTCAAATCAGCCATCCCGGCTTTACTCATATGCCCTAAACGTATATGACAAATTCTAGTAGAATCTTCATTTGATAAAGATGAAGAAGTGACGCAGCATCACCTTCAACAACTGAAACCTGCAAAACATACAAGTTAGCAGACTATCTCTATCCTTTCATCACTACCAAGGATCTCTTACTAATATTCAAAACTCCACCTTCACCTGTGTATTTATACCCTTTAGAATCAAGAGTACTGAGAGAAATAAGATTTCTCTTCAAATCAGAACATGTCTTACATCTCAAAACGTCCTAACTATGCCATTTTACATTTTAACCTTTATTGTACCAATGCCTGTAACCTGCAAGAAGCATTATTTCCTAATAGAACAACACCCTTAGATATCTTTTTATATGTTGAAAACCAATCCCTACTAGGACACATGAAAAATACAACCAGAATCTAAGATCCACTCCTGGCTAATCTGTGAATCATCAGAAGCAACAAGAAGATCCCCACTACTATGGTCTTCAACAACATCAGCTTCATCAGACTTTTCTGGTTGTTCCTGCTTTTGATTATCAGCATCTCTCTTATTCTTGTTTTGTAATTTGTATCACTCAGACTTTATGTGTCCCTTCTTCTTACAGTACCTGCAGACTTTATCTCTATTAGAAGACTTCGATCTTCCTCTTGAATTACTACTAGAATTGCGATCCTAACTCCTACCACGAGTAACTAGGTCCTCAGCTTTGGGCTCAAATCCTATAACAAGATGTTTCATCTTCTCAAAAGAAGCCAACACATCATAAACTTCTTCCATGGTAAGAGTATCATGGCTATACAAGATTATATCCCTAAAATTTGAATATGACAGAAATAACAACACAACAGAATTAAAGCCAAATCTTCCTTATCATACTTTACCTCTATAGATTCCAGATCTGATGCAATCTCCTTAAAGGTGGTCAAATGATCTTTTAACAACCCGCCTTCCGTCAAACGGTGAGAGTATAGCCATTACTTTAGATGCAATTTACTGGTAAGACTCTTTGCCATACACATTTGCTCCAATTTCAACCACAATCCCACTGTAGTTTTCTCCTTCAACACATCCTATAGAATCTGATTGGACAGATGCAAATGAATTTTTGAATGGGCTTTACGATCCTTACGTTGTTTTTCTTCCGGTGTCCAAGACGCAGGCATTTTATCAAATCCTAGCAAAGCATCATCCAAATCCATATGTGCAAGACATGCCACAACGAAAATTTGATAAGCTCACAAAGCGAGTTTAAGTTGAGTCAATTTGATAAGCTCTTGAGGGGGAGTATGGCCTACCCATTGTGGAGACTCACACTTGAGAGGAGATTGTTAGAGTGCAAGTGTGAGAATCCCACATGAGAAATATGGGACTTGTGTGAAGAATTTATAAGAAGGAAAGACTCATTAACCTATTGCCTTAAGGTTTTGGGTTATAGATATTGTCAAGCCAATTTGTGTATTTCTTCACAAAGCCCTAACAAAAATCAACTGCAGAAACTAAGGAATTTAACAATAATTAACAATTACATCCCAATTCTTGTTAAGAGTGTATCCGAGCTAGTTTTATGAAATTAAGCCCTATGATCTCTTCCTTACAATATAGTCAACGCTAGGTAAGTGCAACTATTGTATGCAATATAGGAGTGCAGTATAGGGTTGTCTCTACAGGATTTGATAAGTACCAGTAATCCTCTTTTTAATTATTATCTAGCCTAACAAATTGAGTGAGTGATTTTATATTATTAGCTACACTACTTAAAACCTAATACTATGATTCACTAATGCAATTATTGATTCACTTGATTAATGTAGAACACTACAAAGCTTAGACTTGATGCACCATTTTGATTTAACATGTACCTCAAACATAAGCAAATGACATTGCTAATTGTCTTAACTCCTGAATTTAATAGATAAACTAATGTCTTTCTCAAGATCATTGATATCTAATTTTAATCTTATCCACTAGAATCTCTTCCTAGTTAATAATAGACTAAGATCGCATTAGGTTTAAGAATTCACTATTAACATAAACTTAAGCAAAACATTTCATAATTCTATCTCTAGAATTATGAGCAACATTTCTTTAGAACGTAGATCCACTCAATAGAATGATTTCTCAATCTGTTCCTGAAGAAATCTATCCTAATCCCATATCATGCACTATATAGAATTCGTGTTCATTGAAAATCAACTATAGAAATTAAGCAAATAAAAGCACTAAATATATGGAGTAAAAAACTCCTATCACCAGTAATATTCAAGAGCTTGTTAAGTGTTGTCAATCCAACCTTACCACTGCCTTAGAATACCATTACCGTCCTTGTCATTTATATTATGTCGAAGGAAAGGAATAAGCGGGAATCATCATCCACAAGAAAGGGCACTCTCCTATTTTTAAAAGCTTTTTTTTTTTCTAGAGAGGACATCGTTGGGATTTCAATTTTAGTAACACAATCTTTTTTTTTTTGATGTTTTGCTCAAGATCTTAGATCCAAAAAAATCCTTATTAAGCCTTATTTTTTCCTTTTCCCTATTTCATCTCATTTGCTTTGTAATTATAATTTTTTTCTATTAATGAAAATCTTTTTTTTATCCCATTAGGAGAGGAAAAAAAAAGAAGAAAAAGAAAAGGAGAGAGAGAACAAAGATCGGGCATATTCCCACGTCGTCATTGAACCAGACATCTTAAAATATTCAAAGTCATCAGATCATAATATTTGAGTATCAGCTTGCTTTGAAACTCATGTTGTATCTATATGTCACACTTTGTGAGAAGGGAAGGGAAAGCCTTCTAAATTCTTTGCATAGCTTAAAGCAGCGGCACATAATTAGCTGCGGCACTTGGATTAGCCCACCTTGGGGAATGTACCTTTGCATTTTGCTTGCTGTCGAGATATGCACTACAACTACCCCAATCTAACGTCCATAATTGTTTTTCCAATAAAGTAATTACATACAGGCTTCATAAAGACTAATATACTATATGTAGGGCTGGGTAAAAAAGAAAGATTAAATCGCGAACCGATCTGAACTAGACAAAATTAAACAAAATTTTTTATTTTTACTAAATGTATTGGTTCGGTTCGGTTTGGTAATGGGAATTCGGTTCGAATTTATGAACCGAATCGTTTCACCTTTAAAAAAAAAAAAAAAAAAACTCCTATTGATGTGTATTTATATGGCACCACTTGCAATATATATTGTATATGAAAACAATTAGATTGATGAACTAAATAAATATTAGTTTTGTTTGAAGATTTCTTTTATGAGAGATTCTATTGATTATATCAAATTTGTAGGTATTAATTCTTTTTAAAGCCTTAATACATTTCTTTTGTGATATGAGTATACATCGATTATTTCATAAATTTTTCCTCTACATATTGATAGTTAAATATTCAATTAAAAATAGTGGGTTTGTGGTGAGATATATTTTTTAAATATATTTATATAAGCTTTATATTTTATGAGAATTTAATCAAATAAAGAAATAAGTCATGTCTTAATCTTGTTTTAATTCTTATAGTTGTGTGTGTGATATTTTTGTATTCATATGACTACTTGAATGTTTTTTTTTTTTTCATATCGAAGTTTTATATCTATTCTAAATGACTTATGTCATATGAAGAGGTCATGGAAAAAAACGGAACGCACTAAAATGAGTATATAATAAGATTTATGAAAAAGATACCATTTACATTAAATATAGATAATAATATATGTGAGATAAAAAAAATAATTACAACAATAACCATTACTAGAGTTGAAATGGAATAAAATTGACTTCCTTGTAAAACAGAATCTTACATACAATAAGTATAGATAATAAAGATATGAATGATAAAAAAGTAATTAAAATAATAATCTATTAATAAAGTTAGAATAAAATCAAGATTTTGAGATCTAGTGACGGAATCGAATTCCTTCTAAATCTCAAAGTTGTTGATTCCATCCAATTGCAATTTTGGCTTATAAATATAGAAAAAAATGGAAAAACACTACATAGATTTTCTTTTTATTGAAATGAAGAAAATAAAAAGGGAAAGAGAACCCTTTTTTTTTTTAGGTTTAAAAAATTAGCAAATCAAACCATATGAATAGGTACGATTTTATAAAAATAACCAAACCATAATTTTAATTGGTTCAATTCGAGGGCAAACCGAACCAAACAGTATTGTGCCCACCTCCTTAGACAAATAGTATATGAGCACAAATTTATACATATAGATAGCATTTTAAAAAACTTATCCAATAATATCACCATCTATTAATAGAAGTGATACTTATATACCATTTATTAGTACTAATGAATTTTTCTCCTCATGTATTCATTTTCATATATTTATTCAGGTTTATGATAACCACTACATCTCATCTAATTTTTCTAACGAAATGGCTATGATCCCATGCCGGTGCTACACTACGGTTAGTAATAGGATAGGACTGATAGTTTATTTTATTTTTTGACCGTTTACAGACTTCTCACCTTCTAAGAGTCTCGAGGCATCTTGACTCCACATCACGCTAACACTAGAATCGAGTTGGCATTATCATTATCACGCGTCAATTTTGCTTCTAGCTTCAGGATGAGGAATGGTCCTTTCGCACTGCCTTTCAGCTAACTTCCTTTCCCTTGGAGGCCCAGCAAATGTTTTGTCGTCAACAACCACACAGTGGCTATTCAATGAAGAAAACTTACATAAAGAGGATTCAATAAAAATAACTAGTAGGGTGAATACGCATTACTATCTACACGACTGGACCCAGATCAACAGATTAATCTCAAATCTCAGCCAGATATATACAAACCGCATAAAATTTACAAACTGCATAAAATTTAAGGACTGTTGAACCAAAGTTTATTTAATCCTTAAGGTTGGCTTATATTCACTTCCTCACTCAAACGGGGAAATTTCTAGTGTACACACTCCCACTTAAAATAATAAATTTGATGCATTGTACCAACTGCACATTAAAAATGTTACATTAAATGCTCTAATTAGCTACTTTACACAAAAAAAATGGAGCAGCGCTGCTAGAAGAACGTACGTAGCAGAAATGACACATACTTTCCAGCTAAAAAACATATACACGTGATGCAGCATAATTCACTACTCCTACTCCCCTAGAAGAAAATGCATAGCTAACAAAATTCCGCTCAAAACAAAGACTGGCAGAGTGGACAGCTTGATTTATGTGAAGTTGAAAACCACTTGTAGAGGCAAGCTGAATGGAACTTGTGCTTGCAAGTTCTGCAAGCAAGGCGAGGAAGGCTATGGTTTGCTGTGTGGATAACACTATAACATATAGGGCACTCCTCCACACCTTCGAATTCTTTGTCAAAATTGCGTTTCCAAATTTGTATGGCTTCTGCTAGAGCTCCGTTCTGCAGGGATATGACACAAAATAACTCATGTTACACGAGAATTTATCCTTACTATCACCTCAAAAGCAACTACTTGAAAGCCGAAAATTCAAAACACCGGCATCATGTAATAGTATCTAAGGTTCATAATCCTTCGGCAGCTAGAATCATATGTTAATATATATATTAACAAACTGACAAGAAATATGTGGAATAGAAAATACCTGATTACGGACAAACAGCATCATGGACATTAACCATTTTCTCTGTTTCACTTCACTAATTCCAAGGCTCCTTGTACATTCAACATCAACTGGCCGCAAGGGATATGATGGAGGCAGACGGATGACTAAGTCAATTCCAGTTTCATCCTTCGTGTAGGTAGCAACTACCTCATTTGCTGCTTTGCTTACATTGACTGAGAAGTTATCATCAACAAAGCTGGCTTTCTTAATCTGCTCCAAGTTTTGATCCATCAGACGAGAATAAATCACGGTAATCTTTATCTCATTATACAAAATAATTTATAATTTGCAGTCACCCTTCTCTTTGTTTAAATCGGCTAAGAGATTGCATGACATTTTGTATAGAGTGAATGCCATATTTGGAATCTGTATTTTGCCAGTTTGTGCAATTAACAACCTTGAGTATAACATTGTCAATTTATTACCTAAACTTTGCTAATTATTTCAATTATAACTTGAATTTTGTCAAATTTTGCAATTAGCTATCTGAACTTTACTTATTTTTATAATTATCTACCTCATCTAAACACTACAAATGAACTTAAATAGTCCGTAGGTAATATATTGACATTTTTAAACTTCAGATAGTTAATTATACAAATTGGTAAAGTTTAGATATCAAACATAACATTTACCCTTACGTACATCTAGCAAGAACGACCGGAAGTTTAAAGCTACTTCTAAAGCAAATCCTTGCTTAGTGTGTGGAGTGATAAATAAATAAAATAGGACACCAGGAGGCAAGCACTGAAAAAGTTGAATATTGAGAGAAAGAAGGATCCAATTTTGTCCATTTACTCCGAGGACAATTGCATCTACAGTGTTATGACTAATCAGATATACTAATGAAAGAGAGAATTTACATTAGGGGATATTCCTTTGAAAGAGAAATAGAAGGAATGCTGGCAAGGCAACATAAAACCAGATTCTCCTCTTACTAAAAGCATTACATATCTTCTACATCGTGGTGGGGGAAAAAAATTCAATTCAAAAGCAGCAAATTAGCTGAGTTATCTTAATACCTCCCTTCTTCCACTCCGTCCCGAAGAGTAACTAGGACCAATTCAGTTACGTTTCCATGTTCCAATTGAACACTTTCCATTTTTTATTATTCTCAAAGGAGAAGATTATTCTTTTTACCAAACATCTGTGGATCCAATCACGATCTTATAATAAGAACAAGAGATCTTTCTCGATCATTCAATGTTTGCTATTTCACCATGATTATATGCGTCTTAAAGGGCAATAATACATGCCCCAAATCATAAAAGAGTAAAGAGATCCCTAATGTCCAGCCCGAGGAGTAGGTCAGCACAACGTAATAGAACTTTCAAACACAATCAAAGAATTAGGGAACATTTTTACAAATATATGAGGGAATTTGAAGTATGGACTCTTCATGGATTCTCATCAATTTGTTACCAATTTACACATAAGTGGGACAAT
This sequence comes from Combretum micranthum, assembly GCA_024138025.1. NCBI lineage: Eukaryota > Viridiplantae > Streptophyta > Magnoliopsida > Myrtales > Combretaceae > Combretum > Combretum micranthum. The sequence goes on along the minus strand of JAMXBD010000122.1, from coordinate 86,486 downwards.
CCAACATGTTACAACAAGTCCAGAACATAACACCATTGTTGATTGTGCAACATTCCAAAGCCAAGTATGAGCTTAACACCAAAATAGTCTTTATTTCACAAAAGACATTCTTGAAATCTAGGAATAAAAAATGACCCCAAAAGAGAAGGAATAAAACATTTTTGTTGAATTGCATACCTGCGATAACTCGATCGAAATCAAGTGTGGACTGCAGCATGTTCTTGCAAAAGATTCAATTGCGCATGATACAGAACGATCATGTAAATCACCGAACCATCCACGGACATATGCAGGAAGAAGATGAAGCAGCATACCAAAAAGTGCACCTGCAAATGAAGCTAACTTTGCCTCTTCAATGAACCAAAGTGATCCAGCCCAGGCAACAATGACCCTGTTACAATCGCCTCTTTCGCAGCATGTGCTACCTCATTTATGCCAGGAGGTAGTTCTTTCTCTTTCTTCCTCAGACCAGGTGCTACGCATAGCTCCACTGGGATATGCTGGAAAAGGAAATCTATGATAACTGGGCTGACAGAATTCTGTATATAAAGAACCAATTTTTCCCTTGCAGTTGAAGACAAAGGTAAAGACTGTAGAACCGACAGCACAAGAGACCATGCGAGAAAAATATGTACCTGAAATTTTTAAGAGATGATGTCAGCATCCATGTAATGAGGGAGAAATTGCACATGACACTTTATGGTATAACTACAAAAGAAGTCAGATAAATGATCAAACATACACGCTGTGGAGCTAGCAAATCCATTTCAAGAATCTCATATGGTGGCTTAGTGATCATACATGACAGTTCCCCTCTTAGGTGGATATCATGCTCTGACAGCAAATTAATGCAACTTGAATCCTGATCAGACTCAAAATTATAAGTATCTTCATAAATAGCCAAGAGAGAAACAGGTTCTGTTGAAAGAATAGCATAAGCAGCAAACTGCAAAGATGGTACTGGCTTGGAAGAAAATAAGAGGGAATATAGAGAAGCAATAGCCCCTTTACATAGGCCCCAACATTCTACTGACTTCACTGCTTTATCTCTGGCATTTGCGGGGGACTCTAAGGCACCAAAAGCTACCAATTCCCAGAAGAGGAGATCAATGAAGCGGGATGATGCCACAGCATACGCAGCCTCAGACACAACAGTTGCCATAGCCTCAGAAAGGCCGAGCAAAATAATATGCGAAGCACGCCATCCGTAATACGATCTACCATTGGATGCCATTTTTCTGCTCTTAGTGTTAATTGATCATTGATACCCTCTGCTTTTTGAAAATCAGAGAAACCATAAAACGCTATGAGTGCACTAGTAAAAACTCCCATGTGACGATGATCCAAGGATGAAAAAGTATCTTCAACCTTTTTAACTACATCAACATTATTATTGCCACAGGTTACAACTTCATTCACATTTTCAGCAACTTCTTCCATCATGACAACAGCGGACTGGATCCATAACCTCAAATGGGACAATACAAAATCCCAATCATCATCGACAAAATCCATGCCACAGTACACAACTGAAGCAGCAATTAACTTTGCCAACAGCATCTGAGCCACTTGGAACTGGTCTGAAGCAATTGATAGACCACCAGTGTACCTCTGCTTACGAAACAAATCAAGCAAAAGAGCTTTCTCTTGAAGGCTGACATCCCTTTCTGCCTTGGGTGCTTTGATCTTGTTAGTTATATTCAGGGGATAACAAGATAAGACCAGCTGAAACCAATCCTCCATATCTATATCAGGAATTACATTATTACTATGACAGGTAATACGACACAAACAACACCACAAAGATAGAAAGATAAACTGTAGAAATGCACTTGCCAAATGACAATGTCTTCAAAGGTCGTATTGCACTCTAACATGCTATTTGTAAACGCATGGTACCACTATGCAAGGGGATTTAAGTAGACAGCTAGTGACAAGGATAAGGTCCTATCAGACAGCCAATTGTGAATAGTCATAGAACACGGGGGTTAAATTAAATCATTCCGTTGGTGTTAAAAATGTTCTCACAAGCAAATAACTACAATATGCATACTTTGAAACAGAAAAAGAAATATGTATATATATAATATAAATTATATGCATAGCCTTTAAATGCCAATCTAGATGATGCATATTCCAAATTCAGTGGCATTGTGAAGGAGAAAGGAAATATATAACTTACGCTCTCCTCCTTGCCACAACACTAAAGCAGGGAAAGATAATGTCTTCTCTAGCCAGTCAACTATAGCAGCTGCTACCCGGTCATTCTCAGAAGATGAAGATACAGAATCTTCCCCATGTCCTTTGTTACTACTGTATACTTGCTGAATAAGAATATTCACAATCACAGGAGAAATTTTCAAGCAGTGCATGTTGACACTTTCACCAATGAAAAGCTTGTCTAGAAGCATTCCTAATAAGCTCCTAGCCTTTTCTTCTCCCCAGACCTTGTCTTTGAAAAGATTACAAATTAATGATATAAGAGCCCTCAAATAGGGCTCTTCCATATTATCTATTGCATCAGCACAAGAAACCCACATCCAGGAAGAACTCTGTATTTCACTTTGTCCTTGGAAAAGAGCAGCATCAAGTAGAATACTGAAAATCGAATCTAATAAGTGTGATGGTAGATGATTTTCACTCTTAGCATACGAAATCACCATTGGTACGAATGAAGTCATAGCATCACCCCCTGGCCATCTCCATGTGCATAATATTTCAGCAGCAAGCCATGCTCGATCATTAGCCACTTCAATTATCTTATCAGGCAGAACTGAGGTTTGTGAAGACTGACCGCTGATAACTTGATCAATTCCTTTTTCAAGTATAAGTTTGTCAACGAAAGAAATGAACTTGCAACAGCCAGTTACCTGGAGAAAAAGATGCACAATCATCATTTGTTAAAAGTTTAGAAATTGTCACCATGAAGGCAAAATATTTCTTTCTATGTAAGTAGTGTCATCACGGATTTTATAAGTGGGTGAGGCAATAACAGAAGTTCAATAACCAATTAAGAGAAGAGGCTAGGGGTGGGGGAAGGAAGGAACATGAGAGACTACTCATTCATATAAAAGGACAACAAAAGATCACAAACAATGGATATCAGCATTGTTCTCTCAACTAGAAAGTTGAAAAAACGATGCCTGAGCACTTGCTCAGCAAGATATCTCTAATGCTGACATTCGGGTTCCCACCCAACCCCCCGCCAGCAGTCCTCCAACAAATTATTCTCCTCTTTTATATTCCAGATGTCTTTTTATTTTTGTTTTTGATCTCCTACCGTTCTACCAAGTAACCCCCCCACTTCTTCATTCAAAAACACCACATCAGCACTTTATTATTTATTTTTATTTATTTACAACACTTCACCCTTTTTTAAGTTATTTATGGCTTCCTTTATTTATCGACAGTACAGCACAACACACCATATCAACCCATAACACCCCTCAATTCTTCTTTCATAAACTTGCAATACAGAAGACCCAGCACTTGGTAACGTACCAAGAGAATCCAATACGTGCAACAAGAAATTTTCCAAGATTAAACTCCCTCTTTGAAGTGCAGAACAAACAAAATACATAGTTTTTCATCCTTAGTTCCTTTTGAAGAAATATGAAAGCAAACAACATATAGCCTGCATACATGAGGCTGCTATGGTTTAAAAATAGAGGCAATGGTTTACTGTGTCATATGCCCTTAAATGCAAGAAAATCATGAACCCACAATGAAACATTAAGTCTTGACAATATTTATTTATTTTATAAAGTCCCGGACATGTTTGCTCCCAAACAATAAGAATTAATATATACAGACGGATGGAAACAATAGCAATGAACTTTCACATTACTATAGTGCTCCATAAAATCGGCATAAGGAAACTTCACATCAAAATAGGTCAGCTACTTACGACGTGACTCCAAAATAACTACTAGTATGCTTGTAAAGAAACAAACCATGTCATATGTCTCAAAAAAGCAACTAGGGCTAGTCAATAGGTAGGATATTTACTTTTTCTAAAATAGCAATTATGATCACAGGCTTAGAAGAGGAGGAGGAAGAAAGGAAGAAGAGAGAAGGAGAGGGAGGGGGTGGGGGTGGTGAAGAAGGTAAAATTAATTAAAAGAGAAGAAGAAGAAGAAGACAAAAACGTGCATAAAGATGCAATAGCTGAAACTTGAACTATTGATGTTGAGTGACAATAACTTTTTCAGGTTGATGGGTACATGATAGCAAAACACAAAACAATATCCCAAATACCAATAACTCACGTTTCTGTGGGCTATAGTAATTTTGCTGCTATGGCTTGTGCACTTTGACATCATGCTTATGTCCTTCAAGATCCACAAAGGCCACTGATCATCTCTGCTCAGAAGCTGTGCTAGTAGATTTTGTTCTTCCCAGTGATCTTGACAAAATTGTTTGAACCCTTGAAGCATCCACTTGCAGCAAAGTGAAGCTATTTTGTCATCAATGAACCTATGTTCCCTAAATATGGAAGCTCTGATCCACTTCGTCACCACAGTTCTTAATTTCTCACGACAATGAAATCCAATAACTTGGAAAATTTGATTATCTATCGTACAACAGAAAGCACAAACAGATTCACCAAATTCAAACCTTGCCTTCATCTCCTGAGACACTCCAATCAGTGAATAATCCAATGCCTCCTTCATCCCACATTCCCAATCGATGATAAAAATTGCTGCTAAAATATTTGATACTAAGTCCCTTTCTTCATGAAGCATCTTTAAACCATGAAAACTTAAACCAAGAACTTCAATTGCAGATTTAGCCATCTCAATCGCATTCATAGAGCTATCTACCTCAAGCTTCAAAATTCTAGCTCCATTAATGAACAAAGAACCTAAATCTCTTATCCATTGGAAAGAAGACTGCATAATAAAAGTAACCAATTTATCCAAAATGTTCTTGTATATTGCAACTAATGCATCCTTTGATACAAAGGTCATGCTGTCATCTTCTGATGAACCTCCAACACAACAGCTGCAGTTGGACAAGGACAAGCAAAAAGCAGTGAGCAAAAGCAATGGGCATTATTGCCTATAACTGTACATTAAATCTCCAATTATTATATGAATCAGATACTCTCAAGAACAAATAAGCAAAACATTTTCTATCCCACATAATATTTTCAAACAGTTGCAGTCATTGATGATGTCAAGTCAAATTGCCTTTCAGAAAGGGGAAAAACAAAGAGCAAAAGAGCCCCCCCCCAAAAAAAAAAAACAAAGAAAGAAAGAAAGAGACAAAAAAATTGCTATCTTCATAATGTAATCCATGCGTGATAAGCTGCACCATAGTTTAAACGTCAACGATGATTGGCATTAGATTATGTAACAGGAGTCAATCACCAAAGAGATGTGGCAATAGTTTCAGGAAAAGGCTGAGGCATCACTTCAAAAGCACATAGATATCCTTTGGGCATTATAAACCAGAAGATCCAAAACTAATGCCAACACACACAGGAAATTTGTTATAGAGAGGAATGTGAATACAATGAAGCCTGTGTTACATCTAATCTAAATCTGCTTCCAGTTACCAATGGGACAAGGCTTGTAAACTGTTAATGGGACGTTAGGATTAACCATCTGAAAATATAAAAAGTTCATTCTACATGAACATTTGAAATATATCCTGCTGAAGCACAAAGAAACAAGGGGGAGAAGTAGCAGGCAACACAGAGCTAAAGCTCCCTTTCTATTTGAAAATATTCATTTTGTAATGTTTACTCCCTCTCCTGTGTTTAATAAAAAACTTACAATACATATATACTTAATACGTGACACAGCCGTACGTGCCTCTTACACACAATATCAATACAGAAATAATACACTAATATGCTTAGGGACCATCAGCTACTCTAGTTATGTATATTTTGTCCCCCCAATACTTCTTCCTGCAACAAAATCTCCATTGTAAAGTTTCATGAACAATGAACTCAAACGGGCTTCTCTAGAATCATTGAGGCCTCTCTATCATATCCAGTAGTACATAAGAACTGTAATAGCATTTCTATTTGTGTGTCCAGATATTTAATAAAAAATGGAAATGAATGTAAATGAGTGAAAATATACGGAAAGGAAACCTCCTTTTCAAAGATAGTGCAGCAATTTCATAAGAAGTAGAGGAGAATGTACAAACTCTTCTTTTTTCACAAATCAATTTTTAAGACCCCTGACCTCATGTGAATGTGCTTGCACGTGATTACTCACAAGCATGGAGGGGCTGGTGTCCATGAAGGAATGCTGACCAACCCTAACCATTCTTCTTGTTGAAGTCAAACACGCTCAAAGGAAAGAAAACATACAAGACAAACATATCTCCTACCTACATTTTTTATTTTGCTGGCGCTCGAGGGGCATTTCCATAATTTTAGATCCAATTTCCATTATTTTCTGCCCATATTTTGGCTTAAATGAGGAAACATCTCCAACAAGAGTAAATTATACCGAAAGGTCACAATATTTGATAGTAAGTTCATTTTAGGTTACAACGTTTCGAAAAGTTCAAAAGAGATTACAATATTTGGAAAAGTGTCTTCTGAGATTTAATTAAATATTTCTCCTATTAGTGCATGTCGATAGAGCATTAAAATAAAGGTTTTCTGAGTTTAAATTAAATATTTTTCTTGTTGACATATGTCAATGGTGATCTCAATTGACCTACTTCTCCAAACGTTGTGACCTAAAATAAACTTACCTCCAAATGTTGTGACATAAAATGAACTTACTCTCTAAATATTATAACTTATTTTAAACTTTTTGAAACGTTGTGACTTAAAATGAATTTACCCCAAACGTTGTGACCTTCATAACAATTTATCCTTTCCAGCAATTACTCTCAAATTCCACCTATCCACTTTCATTTTAACTTCTCAAAAACTGGATTGGCACCGTTTTTCATCCATTTCTTTCTGTCTCCTTTTATATCATCCAATTTTAACACACTTACATCTCACAAGCAGAAAGGAAGTCAAGGGCAAGTGATGGGAGAAAACCGTAAAAGTAGAAGCTGCTCCTAAAAAGGATCAACAAGAAGAAAATGATAAAATGCAGATAATAAGCTGAATCCAAGCAACAATACCGCAAAAAGTCAGCTTCGGCAGATTTCAACAAAGCATTTGAAGAGGTTATGGAAACAGCTACAGAGTCAAGGAGGCTGTTGTGCCAGCAATCCTCATAACCAAGCTTTTGAAATTTGGACCTTGCCATCCTTGACTCTCTAATTTTGAATTTTGCTTTCTGTAATAGAACAGATAAATTGGCTACTGAATCAGCATCTAGGGATAACTTTGGTGCATCGCCATTGTGTTCAAATTTAATTGCATGGGACAATATAGAACTCCACTGATCAGAAAAACTTTCATCATCAAGTAATGAAATCAGTAAATCAAGTCGAGCTGTAATAGAGTTGTTACTTCCTTGAAAGCACCATGGGATGAATCTCTCCTCGAATATTTGCACAAAATCTGATGTGTTCAATATACTCTCCTGTTGATAAGGAATATCAAAGGATGAATTATTTTTGTCTGAAACAAAAAGTTCAGAGACCATCCTGCGGGGCCCAAATACTGAAACAGCAGCTGATAGAAGTTTCACTCCATCAGATGAGTCCTGATGCCAAGCAGTGAGAAAAACGAGTAAGCACATGGTGGGGGCAATATGTAAAGGGATATTGTTATATTAAGGAATTAAATACTACAAGCTTCTTCAATCCTTCCTTTCACTAGAGACACTGGTCATATGAAATTACTAAATACAAGAAGTTAAAAGGAAATACACCACCACATGCTAAAGATATCATGAGGTATTACACGTTCCTCATCCTATAGCAATTACCGAGCACATGGAAAGCCTTCTTATTAAACAAAGAAATAAACATAAGATGCTAGACAAATATCCAAAAAGGACAGAGAGAGGCAAACATGCAAAAGCCAGACATGTAGGCAAGCGGACAGGCAGAAAATAGTTTCTTCATGCAATCAAAACTGGGAAAGGAAATTTTTCCCTATCTTATTCATTCATTTATTTCTCTTCTAGCTTTACTGTGATGCATAATTGTGAACGTGCAAAAGCTAGACTAGTCACGTTGTAAAAGACACAAGCTGTCTCCCCTATGGCATTAGCAAACAGTCTATTTAAAGCCCCTTTTTTTCCACTTTTTTCATAGCACTGTCAACCAAACAAGGGATAAAAAGAGAGGTTCTGATTTCTAGCAATTTAAATTGTCATTTTCCAGTGTGTGGTAGAATCTGAGTTAAACATAAATTAATAGAAGATCAATTAGTACATGAAAGGGAGAAATTTGCAGCCATAATTCTGCAATCAGCCACCTATCAGATTTTCGATGGTTGGTCTTGCAGCTAAAAGGGTAGATCTACCGTTTTAAACAAAAAAAGGAAATAAAACAGTTAACTGCTAACTTCTAGAGGCTCTCTATGGTCAAAACCACTTCCTAAATATCTTTAGCTTAAAGGTTACTTTGGGGCCCAAACCAGCCTGCCAACTTGCTAGTATACAGCTCTGAATCATGAATTAAAAAAAATTAACATTAACTAATGACCTCAATTCAAATGGTAAATCAAAGTTTTTTTTATTATAATCCATCAATTTAACAATACACCACTTCTCAATCCACGCATGGCCATACACCACAATTAAACCCTAATTTCAATCTTGACTATCTATCAAACAATTACATGACAGCATCATTTTACATTAATCGTTCTGTATGTGTGAACAAGTCTTATTATATTAATCATGCATAGAATAAAGGATTAACAATAAAAAATGAATATATTAATCTGCTCATGGCCATTAACCAAAATTAAAACCTCTGATTTCAATCCAGACACTCTTCAAACAATCACGTGAAAATAAGAAAGAACTGTTTCTCTCTTGAGAGAGAGAATTTCACAAATATGACAAAGTCATATCATGTATGCACTACTTAGTTAACTTACGAGTGAATCAATCACTGGGAAAGAATCAACCAAGGTTGGTCCCACGATATAACTCAGAGGCCAGGTTTCTCCTTTTACCATGGCATGGTGCCCCAGCAACAGTAGAAATTCAACCAACAGATCAATGCTTCCATAAGGCATCTCTCCAGAATTCTCTAGTATCCTGCAGCAACTGTCTTGGAATGCTGAACGAAAAGCAGAAAGTAAATTGCTTTCAATTGAGGAAATTCCAGAAAGGATTTCAACAATGCATTTTCCCAATTCATGTGCATAGCTTATCCCATTCTTGAAAGCTTTGTTTAGTATTGGCCCTGATTCCACAAAAAGGCTACTGTGCTCAGAGATTTGAGCAGATGCCACTGGAAGCTCTGTGCTCCCACGCCTTTGGCTAAACGAAAGAAATTCTTCCCATGCAAGATTGACGAGAACCTTCTCTATCAGAGTAATCGGGAAATGACAAGAATCATTTCCATCACAATACCTACCATCATTGACAAGAGAGTTGGAATTTTGTCATTAATCTTAGACATAACATATTCAAGCAGTAGCCTTCATATAATAGAAACCAGTAGATAAATAGAATGCTGACAGAAATTACAAGATCCAAAAATGTCCCACCTTGATACATTCTGCAATGCCCAAAGCAAGCATTCTTTTAATGCACTATAAAAAACAAGCTGGTCTGCAGTATGGGAAAGAGAGAATTTTCTTCCCGTCCAAAGATTCTGGAAGAAGTCAAGAACAAACTTCTCTCCTCCTAAAGCTTTCAAAGGCACAGAGTTCAAGAACACAAGTAAAGCAGGATAAGAAACCTGTTGAGATCCATAGCACCCACTTCGAAGAAAATGCCAAAATGGCTTTAGCAGGAATTTCTGAGCATTCAGTGATGTCCAGCAATCTGGAAATTTGTTGGAGAAAAGTAAGACCATATCCCACATTGCTGAATGGCAGACAGGATCCTTTTCCTGAAAGGCGCCCAGAATAGCAGCTGTAAATGTTTTCATATTTCCTTCAGTGAAAACATGAGGAAGGTCTTTTATAAACACCCTCAATAATGAATATGTAGATGATCGAACGGAAGCACTTTGAGACTTCAAGAAATCAAGAAAACATTTGTGCTCCCCAAAAAGCTTCTCCGCATAAGAGATTGCAGCGGACCTGGCTTTTGCATGCTTTGGTCCGGCCATAATATTTTCAAAGCCAGGTGTTTTAGGCTTAGGATTAATCAGAATATCAAGAAGCATTGCCAATGCCAGCAGGGATGATGCAATCACCTGTAAATCAGTGTTGAAAATAGCAGCAAAATTATCTCAGAAAAGATTTCGGAAGAAAGGACCATAAGCCAGAAGATAATGAACCCTACCAAAACAGAAAATCATCTTCCAAGCATCACACTAAAATGCCAAAAGGCATATAGAAGCTTCATATGGTGAACTTTAAAATTCAACTACATAAATATCAAAGGCAATGTAAATGATACCTGCGAGTGCATTTCTTCTAATTCATCTGATGCAGAGGCTCTATCGGACAGTTCTTGTGGGGTGAGCTTTAAGTTTTCTTCTATAAATATAAAGATCTCATTTGAACACAAAACCAGAGCATCTACTCTCCTTTCCTGTGCTGAAAAGGCAACCTATTGGTACAAAATATCGGACACCAACATCATGATATGTTAAGGGTCCAAAATTTAAACAGACTATTCTGTTCTAATTCATTCATGCAAATAGAAGATGCAATCTTGTTAGAAATATACTTTTATTAGGAAGAATATCTTATATTGTTATTTTCATACCAATACTTCCTTAGGAGGTTCTGTGAAATACAAGCATATCTTTCTTAAATAAAAATAAGGAATTATTATCCCAAATATGGTTCTTGTTATAGGCTATAATATATATATGTAAAATAGTATAGAATATATTCTCTAGATATTGACTAGACATAAATATTAGTCAATATTTAATTACCTTTCTTTTTTGGTTCCTTAAATCTTGTATATATGTAACGCGATGGAACAATGAGACATACAATAATTTCTCTGACCATTCCTCTTTGTGTTTAAACTTTACATGGTATCAAAGCATTCAAAGGATCAAATTTTTACGTGTTGCTCAAGTGAGCAGCGATTCTTAAGTGCAAATTTTCAAAGTGTTTTCTTTTCGTCACCTCCAACCAAGGAAGACACACCACCCACTAGTGAGCTCATCTAGAAATTCTTGAAGTCAAAACCCTAGCGCATGCCTCACACGCGCCGCCACAAGGTTCACGCACCGGCACATGAGGCATGTGTGGCTTTGAAAGTCCATCTAGTTGCCATCAATCTACTCGCCTGAGTTTGTATGACTTAGGTGTGTGAATACTTTGTTCATTATGTTTTGAAGATTAGGGTTTCAGTATTTTGAGGTAGAATTCTAGTCTAGTGTGTTTGGAAGTTTGTCAAAGGTGGCTGGGTGCGGTGAGCGTGGATCAGTAGGTGACATTTTAAGGTGTGGTTGTGTTCAAGTTTAGGTTGTGGCGGTTGTGTACAACGACCTTGGTGGGTTTGGTCTTTCGATGGCCCGTAGGTTGTCAAAGTTTGATTGTGTCATCATTTGGATTAGGTTGGGAGCTTGACCTAGTCATCAAGTCTTCTCAGTGGTTGATGATGTTTGTTGTATTTGGTCCTTGGTGGTGAACGACTTTGTTGTTGTTATTTGGAGTATTTTGCTTTTGTTGTATTGAAGTTATGGGAGAAATAAAGGGTATAAAATCTAGAATGATCTTGTGCTGCTATCGTCATAAGCTTGGGCATATGAAGCGTGATTGTAGAAAATTACAGAATAAAGATAAGGGATTTCAATCAACACATGTTGCCTCTTCCAAAAATGCATCTAGAAAAAATATTATAGTTTCTGCGAATGAATATGCTAAATTCTTATGGTATCAAGAATCGTTAAATTATTCATCCACTTCTGCTACTACCATTGCTGAATCAGGTAAACCAAACACGTGTCTTGTTTCTTCGTCTTCCAAATGGGTCACTGATTCTGGTGCTACGGATCACATGACAGATAATGCCAATTTGTTATCTACTTTCTAACCCCATACCTCTTCGGTCACTTTAGCTAATGGGTCAACATCTCATGTTCTTGAGTCTAGTACAGCTAATCTATCTCCATCAGTTCATTATCTTCCGTTCTAAACTTGTATGATTTACCCTTCAATTTACTTTCTGTTAGTAAGCTCACTCGTACACTTAATTGTTGCATCTCATTTTTCCCTGACTATTACTTACATCAGGATCTTATGACGAGGAAGACTATTGGTAAAGGATATGAATCTAGGGGTCTCTACATTCTAGACACAACGGTACCACATTCTATTACTTGCTCTAGAGTTATAACCCCTTTTGATGTACACTGTCGATTAGGTCATCCATCTCTCTCTTTGTTAGAGAAACCGTGTCCTCGGTTTCACAGTTTAGAGGCATTACATTGTGAGTCTTGTGAGTATGTGAAACATCATCGCATTATTTTAAGTCCTAAAGTCAATAAACGAGTGAATGCTCCTTTCGAGTTAGTCCATTTAGATGTATGGGGTCCTTGTCCAGTGGCGTCTAAAATTGGATTTTAGTATTTTGTCACCTTTGTTGATAATTACTCCCATGTGACTTGGTTATATTTAATGAAGAATCGCTCTGAGTTGTTCTCTCATTTTTGTTCTTTTTGTGCTGAAATTAAGACTCGGTTTAATGTTTCAGTACAAACGTTGTGAAGTGATAATGCAAAAAAGTATTTATCTAAATCATTTTAATCTTACATAATTAAAAATGTCATTATTCACCAAACTTCTTGAGTAGATACACCATCTCAAAATGGTGTTGCTAAGAGAAAGAACAAGCATTTTGCTTGAAACTGTCAGAGCTTTGTTGTTTCAAATGCATGTCCTCAAACACTTTGGGGCCGATGTTGTATCTACAGTTGTTATGAATGGTGAGACTCCTTATCATACCCTTTTCCAGAATAAACATTTGTTTCCTATTGAACCAAAAATATTTGGTTGTACTTGTTTCGTTCGGGATGTGCGTCCTCAAGTTACAAAACTTGATCCCAGATCATTAAAATGTATTTTTATTGGGTATTCTTGTGTTCATAAGGGGTATAGGTGCTATTGTCCTATGCTTGATAGGTATATAGTGTCAGTTGATGTAACTTTTAGTGAGGATACCCCTTCCTCTCCATCTTTTGACGATGCAAGTCAGAAGGAGGATGACGATTTGTTAATCTATGCAGTTACATCCACTACTTCTACTCCTAAACCTCCCCTTCAGGTCTACACTTGCAGACAACGTGTTTCTAAACAAGCTTCTGATACATGTCCTAAACTAACTCACTCGTCATCAGATTCAGTCTCCAGAGATGACCTTCCCATCACCTTTCATAAAGGTAAATGTCGGTATACTTACCTTATTTCTTCTTTTGTGTCTTATGATCGCCTATCAGTATCCTCGTGTTCCTTTATTGCATATCTTGATTCTATCTCTATTCCTAAAACTGTTCGTGAAGCCTTATCCCATTCTGGATGGCATAGTGCAATGACAGAGGATATGAATGCCCTTGATAAAAATAGTCCTTGGAATTTAGTAGATTTACTTGTAGGGAAGAAGGCTATTAGATGTAAATGGGTTTTTAATGTTAAAGTAAATCCTCATGGCTCAATTGATCAATTGAAAGCTCGTCTTGTTACTAAAGGATATACCCAAACTTACGTAATAGCTTATTCTGATACATTTTCCCCTATTTTTAAGTTAATATCTATCAGGTTATTTATTTCCATGGCAGCAGTGCGTCACTAGCCTCTACATTAGTTAGATATCAACAATGTCTTTTTACATGGAAATCTTCAAGAGGAAGTGTATATAAAGCAACCCCATAGGTTTGTTCCTCGGGGGGAGGGGGGTCAGGAAAAGTTTATCATCTTCGCAAATCACCATATGGTTTAAAGCAAAGCTATTGTGCTTGGTTTGGAAAATTTAGTCAAGTGGTTAAGAGATTCGGGATGCAGAAAAACAAGTCTCATCACTCTGTATTCACCAAAAGGTCTACAGCTGGTATTACTTCGTCAGTGGTATCTGTGGATGATAGTGTCATTACTGGCAATGATGCTATACGTATTTCATCTCTCACATCATTTCTTCACAGTCAATTTCAAACAAAGAATTTGGGGATGTTGAAATATTTTTTAGATATTGAGGTAACGAGGAGTAAGAAAGGAATTTTTATGTCCCAAAGAAAATATGTACTTGATATATTATCCGAAATAGGAAAATTAGGTGTTAAGCCATGTAGTACACCAATAGCTCCTAATTTGCAGCTAACAAAAGAAGGCGAGTTATTTGAGGATCCTAAAAAATATAGACGGTTGGTTAGGAAATTGAACCATCTTAAGGTAACCCATTCAAATATTACATATTCAGTTAGTGTTGTGAGTCAATACATATCATCTCCAACCGTTGATCATTAGACCGCTATAAAGCAAAGCTTTTGCTATTTAAAAAAGGCACCTGGACGTGGTATATTGTATAAGAATCATGATCATACTAGTATTGAGTGTTTTGCAGATGCTGATTGGGTAGGATGTGAGGAAGACAATAGATCTACTTTAGGTTATTGCGTTTTTATTGGTGGAAATTTAGTTTCATAGAAAAGTAATAAACAAAATGTTATATCTCGATCAAGTGCGGAATCAAAATATAGAGTTATAGTACAGTCAGTGTGTGAAGTAATGTGAATATATCAGCTCTTAAATGAAGTAGGGTTCAACATCTCACTTCCTGTAAAATTGTGGTGTGATAACCAAACCACTCTCCATATTGCATCAAATCCAGTGTACCACGAATGAACCAAGCACATTAAGATTAATTGTCATTTTGTTCTTGAAAAAAATTCAGCAATGGTTAATTTATACAAGGTTCGTGAAAACTAGAGAATAATTAAAAGACCTCTTTGCAAAGACTCTAAATGAGGTTCAGGTTATCTTTGTAACAAATTAGGCATGAATAATATCTATACTCCAACTTGAAGAGGAGTGTTATAGGCTATAAATATGTATATATGTAAAATAGTATAGAATATATTATCTAAATATTGACTAGTCATAACTATTAGTCAATATTTATTTACCTTCCTTTTTTGGTCCTTAAATCTTGTATATATGTAATCCTAGACATACAATAATTTCTTTGATCATTCCTCTTTGTGTTTAAACTTTACAGTTCTAAAGAAGTGGAAAGATTCTCTCTTAATAAGGTTTCAAGAGGTGTAAAGGTTTTCTTTAACAAGCTTCCAAAACACCAGACATCGTATTATGGTTTCCAACCATAAAGGACCTTAGCAAATCAAAACATGCTCCGAACACTAATTTTTATTCGCATGCATTTGTAATCCATCATATGATATTTATATCAAAGACAGATATCATAGGCAATTCTGTCTTTTGAGAACAAAATGCAGGCACTCCTAGAACAGTACCTGTTGGTCGGGAAAAAGAAGTCAAAGAACAGCAGCTTGGGTTAAAGATCTAGTGCCTTAGATGATAGAGGTGAAGCAGCATCCAAGTGTGACGCATCCACAAAAGACTAGATAGCCACCAGCAAAACTGGTCAACAAGTGCATAATGCTTGCGTGGAGTCCCTAACCTGTGATGCATAGCTTTTGTAAGTCACAAGAAAGGCAAAGGAGGTGGGGATCAACATCACATGACCTCCTCAAACGGTGGTGAAGCGGAGCTCATAGACAGTGACCTCTCTGATCGCATTTGTGTGCTTCACACGTGCTTTCTTAAGCACCAAGACTGCAAGAAAGCTGGCAATTTTCCAGCTTACATTGGCTACAACAGCCATTTTCATCACTGAACAAGTGAGTATCTAGCACTACACACACCTAAGAGCAAGTGGGTAGGTTTGACATCCTTCCATTTAACCAAGAAGCCCTAATATCATTTACTACCACATAGATTGGAAGGAGTCAGCATTGTCCTTGAACAATTTAAGGTATATCACCTCGTGCAATTCAGTCCGCAAGTTAGTAGTAGTAATTTAGTGAATTAGCAAAGTTAAGTGAGATTAGCATGGTTGAAGAATACATAGCACAATTCCAAATGCTGGTGTACAGCACTAGGCAGCTTTTTTCAGTTCAAGGTTACCTGAGGCTATACGGGTTTAAAATGGAAATCCAGAATCCCAACTTGATTATTATTGAGTAGCCCTTGTCAGTTCAAGGTTACATAAGGTTATATGGGGTTAAAATGGAACTCCAGAATCCCTAACTTGATTATTGGCCTGCTTATGAGAAGAAGTTATAGCTTAATCGATAATCACACCCTAAGAGCCAGGATGTTGCAAGATTACCGGAGAATAAAGTGAATGCAGCATAAGATACAATCTTGTTGATGGTAAATTGGTACTTCTTTTAGAGTCTGTTTATTTTGTCATCTTTCTGTTGTTTTGGTTTCATATTTTTATCATTTTCAAACAAGCTGTTTGTTAAAAACAGATACCAATGAAAAACAAAATTTTTTACTCATAAACCGATCAAACAGACCAAATACTGATATGAAACAAATATGATACAGATGCCAATGAAAAACAAAAAACCCTAACCCTGAAGAGATAATGGTCCATTAAGTTAAAGGATTCATTCAATTCCATAATCTTCCATCACCATTCTAATGAAATTTCTATTTATTTGAACATGTTTCCTCCTGTCTTATTATGTTAGGGTTTTCACAATGCTGACTGCCAATTTGCTTTCACAAGAAACACGTGGTTAGATCAAATATCTTATGTAGCTCTATCATAAATAGCGACAACCAAATAACTTCACAAAAGCCTTACGCTGTGGCAAAAAATTCTACTTCATCACTGCCACGAGACACAGATTTCTACTTCTTACTTCAATATGTTACTAGATTACTCCAAACTTTAATACAATATCCAAATGTAGATTTACAATAATAGCTGCCACCTCCCCAGTCTGCATCTACATATCCTTTGATATTTCTTTCTTCCACCCCTCCCACCAAAAAAAAACAAAATAGCAATCCTTTTCCAAGTTACTCCTTAAAATAATATAGAATGTAACTTACAGCATCCATGTGACACATTGTCGAGCATACATAATCTGACTCAAAACACTTATTGCATAAGCCAAATCCAGTCTCGTGTCTGATGAGTCGGTCTCAATGCCTTTATACTTCGAATTGAGGCGAAGTGAAGTTGTCACAAGCTTGCATCTGAGCTTGCTAGTTTCTTCCCAAGGTCAGGCATATATTCCTACTAGAAAAACGAAAATGATCGATTTACTTTTAGCCACTTCCATTTCTATGAAATATTGCAACTCACAGAGTTCTTTAGCTTCAAATTCTAACTTGATATCTTTCTTTAGCTAATTAATCTCCATAGAGTCATCACCAACGATTATGATATTATCAACATAAACAATTAAAATGGATTTCTCACCCTCACCTTCAACTTTATAAAAAAGGTATGATTAGTCTATCCTTGTGTGCAACCCAAACAGGTCATAGTCTCGCAAAATCATTTGAACGCAGCTCTTAAGTGATTGATTTACCCATAAAGAAATTATTTAACTTCCTTCCTCTTTTTCTAAGGAGAAACCAAAAGGCAATTTCATATAGATTTCCTCTTCCAACTCATTATTCAAAAAGACATTTTTAACATCTATCTAATGAATTGGCCAGTCAAGATTGGAAACTATTAACAAAAGTATTCGATAGTAATAAGTTTTGCTACTGAAGCAAAAGTCTCTTAATAATCAATTCCATAAGCTTGAGTATATCATTAAGCCACGCCGGTCTTGTTTTATACCTCTCCACACTACCATTTGCCCTATACTTCACATTAAACACCTATTTATCCTATAATTTTCTTTCTTTCAAGTAAATCAACTATGTCCCAAGCATTACTTCATACAACGTTTTCATTTCTTCCATCTAGGAATACTAAAGGCTATATGGATGTTTCTTGGTAGTTTAGTAATAAGAGCCAATGATTGGGGTATAGTTTCTTAGAAGTCACATGGTAGGCAATGGAATATTAAGTGCACCATGCCTTCTCTTTACAAAGTGCTAAAACTAGTTCATCATT
Organism: Combretum micranthum; assembly: GCA_024138025.1. Taxonomy (NCBI): domain Eukaryota; kingdom Viridiplantae; phylum Streptophyta; class Magnoliopsida; order Myrtales; family Combretaceae; genus Combretum; species Combretum micranthum. The sequence continues at coordinate 68,358 of JAMXBD010000122.1, read as the reverse complement.
GATTTTTAATGCATACCTCAATCCAAATTTTGATTTTCTCCACATACTTCCTTTTCAACGATATCCTTTCACAAATAACCCATCATAGGGTTGTATGACTGGCCTTGTTTAGGAGTTTTGGACCTTCTTGTGAACACTTGAAATTTAGTTTAATAATTATCAGTGGTCTGTATGACCTCAGTTTGAGTTTGTGGGTTAAATGTAGTTTTTGACTGAGAAAGACACCACTCAAGACTCAATTGAGATTAAGGATGCAAGTTAGCACTAGACTGACATGAGAAGGATAGGGACTGAGACTCAGGAAATGACCATGATTGGGGCATTGAACATGTTTGAATTGCTTGGGATATTGGTATAGATGTTAATATGTCTGAAACAAGTGTACCTCTCCACTTAAATTCTCCCCCTTAGGAAAAGACACAAAGAAAGAATGATCTTCACAAAAAACATTTGCAGTAATGTACTATTTTTGTGTGGGTGGATGGAAGCATTCATACCCCTTATTACTCAAAGAGTAGCCAAGAGATATAAATTTAATGGCCTTAGGATGAAATTTACTACAAGTTGATGATTGTGAACAAAGATCACACACGCTAGTAGAGAACTAAGGATGAGATCATGAAGAAAAGCCTCTAAAAAAACATTTAGGGGAATTCTAAAATTAAGAGTTTCAGTAGGCATTCATATCTTGCCATTTTTTACCATATAAATGGAGAATTTAGAAGAAAAATATCCTCCCCTGTTATCTTATTTTAAGATGTTAATTGAGGTTAGAAACATATTGCTAATAAACTTATGAAATTAATGAAAGATTGAAAATCCCTCTAATTTACGATTGATCAACCCAATTGCTTCCCATGTGATCATCTATGAAAGTTATAAACCAACGATGACTCGAAAGGCTTTAAATTCTAGCAACTTCCATGTATCACTATATAAGATGAAAGAGCTGAAATGATAGATAAGACTGTATTATAGGAGAAACAAAAAATGTTTTGCCACGATACAATCTCTATAGTGATAAAATTTTGAAATGGACTAAAGATTGAAGTCTAAAGATGCCTTAGACTTACAACTGGTCGACCCAACTACCTCTCATGTGATCATTTATGAAAGTTATAAACTAATGATGACTTGATAAGCTTTAAATTGTAGTAGTTTCCCATATATCACTATGTAAGATGAGAGGGTTGAGATGACTAATAAGACTGTATTATAGAAGAAACTAGAATGTTTCACCATGATAGTGTGTTCATAGTGAAAATCTGAAAAACTGCCAATATACAAAATTCAAATGATGAAAATTAGGATGGTCAAAACGCTTATGCTATAGCATAATATTAGTCTCAAACAAGTAAACAAGGACAGTTTAAACTAACGAGGAGGACTGAAGTGTTTTCCTATTCCTGAAATGTAGAAGATGCCATTTTTCACCTCAGCACTGCAATCATCCTCTCTAAGGAAAGGTCCTAAAATTCACAATAACAAGGAAAGAAAATTATTTGACAATGCATATGCCCTATCAGCTTACTTACAAACAATAAATTGTACTTGAATTCAGGTACAAATAAAGTTGAGCACAACTTTAATGTTGAGATGGATACTAACCTTGTCCTTTAACCAAAGCTAAGTTCCCATTAGCAGCAATCTCCGATGAAGAAAGAAAATCGATCTTCTTTTCGATGGCTCAAGACAGAGCTCTAGGACTAGATGGGTATAGTGCAAACTTACTTTTGCAGCACTTGGCATATAATTGGCGACATTTCCATAGCCATCAAGAAGTTCTTTGCAATCGGTAGCTTACTAAAATATATCAATTCTACAGCAATCTCACTAGTTCCAAAGAAGAAAAATCCAACTAAGTTCATGGATTCTAGACCGATTTCATGTTGCAATACCATCTACAGGTGTATATCAAAAATTCTTGCAAAGAGACTGAAGGTAATGCTCCCTTATCTTGTTGGAAAAGAACAACCAAATTTCAATAAAGGCCATAGGATCGTTGACAACATTTTTGTTACACAAAAGCTGTTGTTTGGCTATCAGAGAGAAAACCTTGGAGCTAGATGTAACATCAAGGTTGACATTATAAATACCTATGACAATGTACAGTGGTGTTTCCTTGAACAAACTATGCAAACAATGAAGAGACTGTCGATTTCTTCCCTAGCTCTTGCAGCCTTCGTCAAGGGGATCCTATCTCCTCGTATCTCTGTGTTAGTGATGGAAGTATTTTCTAGCATTATGAGGGAAATCGATAGAAAGGATGATTTCTCTTTCTAGTAAAGATGTCACAAAGAAAAACTCAACCACCTTTATTTCGCAGACTGTGATGATTTTCTATAGAGGAAATGTGAAATCTGTAACTCAGTAAAACAGCTCTTCGAGAATTTTATGGATCATCAAGGTTGGAAGCTGGCCCATCCAAAAGTCACATTTTTACAAAGCTAAATAAATCTACGTGCCATTTCTTAATTGAAAGGTTAAGGAAGTGTATCAGCCATTGGATATCCAAGTCTTTGCAGTATGCAAGGCGGCTCCAATTTCTAAAGACCGTGCTTTTCTCCATCCAAATGTACTAGTCGTCCATTTTATCCTCCCTAAAAGTATCTTAAAGGAACTAATAAAAAAGATGAATAGTTTTCTATGGAATGGAAATGATGAGAGTAAAGCAAAAGCTAAGATTGAGTGAAATGTTGTTTGTAGACCAAAAAATGGAGGATGATTAGGCATTATTGATTTGGTGACCCAGAATAGAGCTGCCCAACTCAAGCACATTTGGTTCCTATGCCCAAACAAGAATGATTCTCTTTGGTCATCTTCGGTTTGAACTGGACTTATTAAAGGTAGAAATTTTTTGTCCATAAAGTCACCTGCTATGGCATCTCAGACATGGAGGAAATTACTTCAGTTAAGATTACTTGCTCATAGTCTTCTCGAATAGGAAGTGGTAAATGGTAACCATATTTCTTTATGATATGATGAATATCATCCAAGGGACTCCTTGGTAGATTGGCAAAGGGAAAGAGCCATTTACTCCCCAGGCTTTCCAAAAGAAGCTTGCTTGTGCTGAGTTATCAACACAAATGGATGAGATTGGCCATTAAGGGACATAAGGGACCACATAAGATCGGATTTGGTGGTTACATTCTCCACTAATCCAAATAACGAAGATAAGCTTGTATGGAAAAATAAACCCTCTAAAAAACTCTCAATCAAGATGGCCTATAACCTCATCCATGAATGTGAAGAAAAGGTCTCTTGGTTCAATTTTGTGTGGTTCAAAAGAATAACACCAAGACACTACTTTTTCTTTTGGCTAATTGCTCAATAAAGGATCATTACCTTAGACAAACTGATGTCGTGGGGAGTCATATCGCAAAATTGTTGTTAATTCTACAATTTGGAAGAGGAATCACATGACCACTTGTTCATAAAATGCTCTTTCATGGTTAAAATTATGAAAACTTTAAGAGAACCGGTGTCAATAAATGGGGTCTATCCCTTTGATGCCTACAATATATAAGATTTGATTTTATCTTATGGGTCCAAGGTAGGGCAATGTGGAAGATTTTGGCTAATTTGGTTGTTTATTATACCTGAAGAGAAAGAAATGAGAAAAGGCTTAGAATTAATTCTCGACTTCAGCTGAAGTGTCACATATCATTCTTCATTATTTTTCTATTTTGGATAGTACTCCTAGATTGTAATTGCCAACGATCCATGTTTTGTATGGTGTTTTGCTTGAAATTTTATATCTCTTGTGAATCCTATCATTTTTATTCATCTTATGCTTTGCACTTTATCACATATCAATGAAATTCTGAACTTATCCCTTCCCCCCCCCCCAAAAAAAAAAAAAAAGTAAGTTCCCATTAGCAACCAACACACCCATGATCTCATCACATTGCTCATAAGTTTTCATAATTATCTAAAGAGCTATGCCATATATCCTAATTTTCCTATATCAACAATCCACGTATTTTCATTTAAGAACATTGAAGAGGACTCACAATTACACGTAGTCGTAAAAGCTAATAAATCACATAATGTGCTTTGTTCATTTTTTGCAACATGTGTGTAATTTGATTATTTTGAGAGAATTTTGACTTTCTCAACTGGGGTTTCTTTCGCCATCTAAACTAACATGACTTGGATTTTAATTGAAAACGATTGGGTTGTGATACCATGAAATATATTGCAGAAATATTGAGGCACTGCACAAAAATTGTACGAGAAACTAATTTATTGACCATTGAAGCATGGTTGGTATCAGTAATTATTAATGCACTAACCCTAACTACCAACATATCTGCTGAAAAATTCATAATAATAAATCTGGAAATGAATATGTATTTCCTAAAGAGCCATAGAATCCTAGATATCCATAGCAGCCGCTTTTGTGCTATTGATGAATTTCTTTATCCATTTAAAAAAAAAAAAACAATTTTCCATAAAATCACAGCTTGGTGTACTGCTTGATGGTCAACAAACCATGAGATATTTTGTTCCACTCCAACATGAACTCATTTTTCTTCTTCAGAAGCAGTGGGTATATTAACATCAAGTAAACATTTCCAACATGAAAGACAACAACAACATAAGCAAAGTGCCACTCACAGTGCTAAAATATGTCATCAAACCTGCAATGATTTCTTTGCAGCTTGAGAAACCTCCGTAGCAAGATCAAACTGAGAGACCCACCACGGTCCCATTAAAGACTTCAAGTGTGGAGCCAGATCTCTCCTATAGAGAAATAAAATGCTGTAAACTTGACCACAAGTTCACATAAACAGAATGGAAGATATATATAGGATATGCATTGTGTGAGAAAATTAAACAAGAGTTTCATAAAAGACAGTTCTGGTTAATTCAGAAGGTAATATTATTATTAATGATGAAAGGCATCTAGAGGTATGGTATTGCCCAACGCAACTACAGAATTTTGTGGATCAATACATATAGGGCAAAGGACTCAAACTACATCATATAATGCAGCATAGCCAATTGCTCATCCTAAAGAGATGATAGTGCGTGTGAAAGAAGCTGTTCAAACCCAAGGATAAGAGATAAATCCCCATTCAAGTATGTCAAGGAAAATAAAGATAAAAGCAATATATCATGGTCTGTTTACTTAAAGAAAATTTTTTTATATTCCAAGAAAATTCCGAAGGAAAAGAGAATCGTTCAAAACGTGTGTATGTGTTTTAATAGGAAAATTGTTTTCTTTTAAGGTGTAGGGAGAACTACTTGGGATGATTTTCTAATTTTTTTTTCCGGCTTATCTATCTTTTAGCTAGGTAACTAATTTTATGGGCTATATACCCTGCTTGGATTGTCTTTTTTTTCCTTTTTATCTATACATATCTGTATATGATAGAGCCTCTAGTTCTTCATCTACTGTAATAACCCCATTCACACATGTTTACTGTTGTAGGAATAGGAAGCAGCAATGGTTTATTTGGTGTTGTCCTTTATCTTGTACATGTATCTTGTGATATTTGCATTTGTTTTGATGTAGCATGTAACAAAGAACTTATTGGAGTGTACAGTGATGTGGCATGTAAGTGTTATTCTCTGCAAAAGTTTAAGCAGCTACTAGTCAATAGTTGTTTTAGAAGTGCATGAGTTAAAAAATGAGATAAACTAAAAAGCAGTTAAAAAAATAACTGCTATGTTTTACTGCTATATTTATGTTCAAAAATGAATGAAAGATCTATCTAGTTTTCTTTAAAAAAAAAAAAAATTATATTCTTTTTAAGATCATAGGATTCTTTTAACAAGCCCAAATTTTTGTCTTGTTTAAGATAGGTAAAAGTGGAAGAGAGTCACATAGATCAATGCTTGAACCTGATTTTACAGTGAATCGGACAAAAATATGCTATTACATCCAATCCCATGATGGTATGTATCTTATGTGTCTTATCTGTATCTGTTTAAGTACAACATATGGAAAACTATATAATTTGCATCTGCTTCAATTTCATAATTATGATAATAATGATAATTGGGGTGTGAATATTGGGATGCTAATATTCACGTACTTTTAAGATAGGTTTAAAATATTTTTTCTATATATTGAAAAAGAAAATTTTAATTGATATTTTTATAAGAATGGATAAAATAAATAGTATATAAGTTCAATTTTATAAGGATTTATTAAGCATTTAATTTTGAAAGAGGTGTAAGTATGTATTTTTATCTTGATATTTGTTGCATATGTTTCTTGACAAACATGTCCACACTTGAGTAGATACCAAAAAGTATTGAAGAAACAAAAATAAGATAAATCAAACAAACTCTAGAATGAGAAGAAAGATTATTCTAGACTAAAATGTACACAAATTTTCTTTTCCATTTTTCTTTAAAAATCAAAAGGAAAAGCAAAGATGAAACGTAAAAATATTTACTACAAATAAACAACCTTAACACTTTATTTGGCTTATAACCCAATTCCACTGTCCAATAACGATAATAAGTTGGAGGTCTAATTCTCACAAAGCCACAGTAGAAGAATAGATGGTTGTGGATTGCTTCGAAATTAAGGCACAAAAAACAATCATTCTGGTAGACAGTGCTCCAATAAAAGAAGCTTTTCTAAAAGTGTAGAGTTTCTAGATATATACTAGTACGTAAAACAAACAGAAAAACATCAACCACTGGCCATTCTATAGTCTTTCTGCTTTAGACCTTCAGAGGCTTGTCCAGAAGAAAGTGCAACAAGCTAAAGTATGAATGCAGGTCTCAAGATGCAACTCTAATTCCAAGAGATAAGAGAGAAGGGAAAAAAAAAAAAATGCCAAGAGTGAGAGGGTAGATCTGACAACCTAAGTTATAGTTATAGGTATCCTTTAAGTAGCAAAGGCTTGTGTTGTGTGGTTATGTTTTCTACACCGAGCAATCTGCAGATTCCATTCTGGAGGTGTATGAAGCCCCTAAATCTTCCTTAATCGAGTCCCATAAGCTCCCACTCAGTCATATCTAGTGTTGATCTGAAATTAAAGACCAAAACTTGTTTTTTTATGCCACCTAGATTCCCAAACTCTTCTTTCTCCAATCCAATGTATTAATGAGCCCTAGGGTGTCAATCATCGTACCAAAGGGAGATTTTATTCCCATCTCCAATCCTCCATTCAAAAAGTTGTGAAGCTTTTTCGCCAGATTAAAGAATTTTCGTCCAGCTCCAAGACCCATCAGCAAGGATCTTTAACGTGACAAAACTTCTTTCCTTGAGATTTTTACTTTTGACCCAACTAAACTAAAGAGGATCCTCATACTCAAAGCAGGCTTGTTCCAATTAATAATATCTAAATGCGAAATCGTAAATATCAAGATTTCCACAGATCTTCCTAGGCCACCTTCCTTCTCATTCCCATTTTTCCATTCCACAAGAACTAGGTCATATTTAAATTAATCTCCTCCAAGGCAATCTTAGGCAACACAGAGATCAAACACCAACAGACTTAGTGAAAAAAGAATACTTATGATTAATTGGACTCTACCTGTGTATGACAGAAACTTGTTCTTTAAAGTGAGCAAAGAATAAAAACGGGGGGAAAAAAATACGTACACATTTTTTAAGAAGGAAATTGCATTAATTTGTGATGGTCTATACTCTACTGGTCGATTAATATTGTAGATCATAATAGTCAAACATATTGTGATTACTAACAGCTCTAAGAATGATGAACAGGTTGGCAATAGTGTTTTACTAACGCACAAAAGGTTCTTCGAGAGTGTGATTTCATCCCACCATCATCTACAACCAAAAAACACTACCAACCAGAATAATTTTTACCAACCGTACTGCTTGATTTAAAAAATGCCAAAAGGAATCTCACAAAAAGAACTCTGGGAAACAAATGCGCCTAAATGAGAATATCATGTTGGTTCCTGAGGACTAGGACATACCCAACCAAGACAACAAGATTAGTCATCGTTTCATGAGTAGCCCGACGAACTTCCCTGTTATAGTCCAGCAACAGTCCCCTGTATTCAAACGCCTGCATTTGAATAAGGATAAACAATTACCAAATAATAAAACAAATATATCACAGACAAATCTCATCCTACTCATCCTTGAATTCCAGTCCACAGTGTTGTAGTAGCTGTAGCAAATAAAAGAAGGATGAGTAGGTGCAGGTGCAGGTGCAGGTGTCGGGTACTGACCCATTGAGGAACGGCAGGAATAATCTCCCTGGCAGATTTCTCTTTAAAAAGTACAGACAAAGATGTCAATGCCTTAAGCTGTTCAGTTAAACAAATTAAAAAGATTGAAAAGGGTGAGAAAGTTTCAAAAAGAAAAGTATTTAGCAGATAAATGAAAAGGAGAGAAATTAGGCCAGCAGAAGAACCAAGAACCTTGGTGGTAGGATCTTTCCTAGCGAGCCTCTTCAAGTGTTGGACCACTTCACTGTCTATGTCCTGTATATATATTCATATTAATGCAACAAACAACAACAACAACAACAATAAATTCCAATCTTTATTTTTTAAAATAAAAAGAACAAAATTAAAAGACAGCAAAAAATAAAAGGGAAAAAAAAAAAAGGAAGCACAGACCAGTAAGGAAGTGGAATCATCCGAAGAGGACTCAAGACGGGAACTTCCAACGTAGCCCCCAAAACCTAGAGTGGAGGTAGAGCCCGGGGCAAAAGCGAAGAGGCTAGACTGAAACAACAACAACATCATCATCATCATCGTCATCAAATCAAATGTTATTGTTATTTGTTAATAATTTAAAATTAAAGAAAAATGAATGGAAGAGGATTTGGTTTTGGTTTTGGTTTTTTGATTAGAAAGAGATCACTACCTGCTGCTTGAAGGACGGGCCTTGTTTCTTACCCCTTCCCCTTTCTGTCTTCCCATTTTAATCAAATTATGAAAAATCGACGAATTCTCGACTTTCTTTTCTAGTGATAGGAAGAAGGACCAAGTATAAAAACCTTAAAAGCTCCTGTTTTTCTGTTATCGTGCGTAGCAAGTCGCACAAGATGCGTGCCGTACTGCTGTCTGGCGTCTCCTCTGCTGTGCCCAGTCGGTGTAGAGTCCTTTTATTTGTAGCTCTTCCATTGCACATATGACTTTAATATTTATATCCCGAATTGCCAAACGTTGTCCAAAAATATGCATTAGGGGTTTTCTTTTTAAGAGAAAATCTAATCTTTTCTTTTCTAATTAAAATTGTGAAATTGTATATTATATTTTGGAAATTTCTAAATTACCCGCCTTTATAAGGTATATATAAGCAATACATTTCATAAGAAAAAAAAAAAAAAGGTGACCCTCTATTAATCACCAATGAACTATAACAATCTTAGGTTATTCACGAAAATTTTGGTAATTACTTTATATAGGCACTAAGTGTAGAGTGCATAATTTATTAAGCATCTAGCTTATGAGTCCTTTAGCAAAATTGTCTAATGCTATCGTAAAGTTCCTGTCTTTTGTGTACCTTTCCTAAATTGCTTAAAGAATATTGCTCAAGTGGTAAACCAGTTGGTGTTCTCTTCCATTAGCTCAAACAAAGACCGAAGGCAAGGCTCGACTATTAACTACTAGGTATAAAAAAAGAACTCTTCACTTAGAAGGGGCTTTGCTAAAATCAGCGATGTAGTAAGCGGAAGTAAACAATGTTTTCAGCTTTGTGATGCCGACTAACATTCATTAATCTACCGAAGTTTTATTGTACTCTTCAAATCTTAAAGATTTTTACCATTTGTGTACGTTCCTCAATATAAACTTGCTTCAAGCGGTTTATCCTTTTAGTAAGCCTTCATACGTCCTCCATAAAGTTAAGCAATTCTATGTTGAAGATCATTCGAATCATTTTGGGGTTAGCCTCATTTCTTCGTTAAGTGATCATTATCCTAAGAACTTTCTAAAAGAAGATATAAATGATGTATGGACCTAGTCACTCAGTTTTGTTCTTATTTGACTATACCTATAAAGAGCATCCATGAAACTTGGTAATGAATATCCAACGTCTAATCCACAAGTTGGTCAATTTATTGAAGCAAAAAATAAACTTTAGGCAAACTTTATTGAGATTGGTATAATCTACGTACACACACTACTACACATTAGCTTTTTTCACTAGCATCATGTTGACAAGCCAAGTAGGGTACTTCTCTTCGGGTTTTAATAATTTTCGAACCTTTTCTTCTATTATAGCTTGTTGATCTGTTTTTTTTTTTCCTATTGCATAGACTTAATCTTTAGATTCATGTTGAGCTTATGAGTGTTCACTTGTAGGCCAATACCTAGCATATTTGTCGTTAACCAAGCGAATATGTCTTTGTTGTCTCTAAGAAAAGTGACAAGTTCTTTCTTTAGTTCAATAGTAACAAAGTGCCTATTTTAGTGGTTTTATTGGAGCTATGAGTGAGTTAAATTTCTTTAGTCAACTTTGTTAGTTTCCCTCTATCTTTAATTGGTCGCTCAAGTAAGGAGTCATTACGATACACTTCATCTCTAGCTATGGCTTTAACACAGAGCTTCCTCAGTAAACCTTGGTCTCCCTTATGGATACTTATTTTCACGAGATGGGAGTTTTACCCCTCAAAGAATTCTCATGCAGTACTCGACCATCCTTCGTATCATCATTTGCTACTTATATGGATGACGAGCTAGCCATATCTTGCTTGTTTTCTCAGGTTTGTCCCAAGCCCTACATTCTCATAAGGAGCGTCTTCTTGACTTTGCCATAAGCGTTCATATATTTAAGAGGCTCAATTTTTCAACTTGTTTTGAATTGTCTTGACCTTATTAAGAGAGTGACATCAACTCTCAATTTGTTTATTCAAGAAAGGTTGGACCTATTATATGGATTTTATGTCATTTGAATGTTTATTATTTTATAATACAAGTCATTTTCTTTATCAAAGTTATTATTGGCCTTTTTCCTTAAATAAATTTGTTATTCCTTATGTTATTAAAGTATGTAACTTTAATTAAAAAGTTATAAGGCAAGAAATAACTTTATTCTAAATCATCCATAGTCATTCATTATATGGAATACTAATGAATAAGACTAATATGTTTGTTGAATGATGATCATGTTTTACTGATCATGAATATGAGCTATCGATTCAGCACATGAATACATGTAAGAGTACATTGTAGGAATGACCAAATATGGGACTGTTGTATGGATCAATGCAATAAGTATTTCTCGTTGTAGTGTTATTTTACTCCTTTGACCTAATGACACCATGGATTCCTACATAACACCTCCCATGATTTGATTCTATTCTTCATTATCTCTAATCGGATAGTTATAAGATTATAATTGGACATGAAATAAGTCATGTAAAGAACTATGAGTGTTCTTGAAAGAATTTGTTCCTCTCATTAATTTAAGAGAGATATCTTTTGGACCTCTTGATAAAAAAGACTGAGACATGCATGACCAAGCTCAAATAAATTGATAAGGAGTTATCAATATCATTCGCTTAAGTTAGTCATACTCTGGATTCAAGAAATATGTGATTAAATAATATAAGAGTGTATTAATTCATACCTTTTGTTTAATTATAAGATATCGTGTAACAGAATGACTAAATAATTGATTGTTAATAGGTAGAGTCAAATCACCAATCTTCACTTAATTTGGGTAGGCATAATGTCTTGCTAGAAACAATTATGTCTTGTACGCCTGAAAGGTGTTTTAGGGTTACTGCAAACATTTAGTGAACCTACATGGTCACACAAAAAGAATGAATCAATTGGATCATGGGTTATTTTAAATAAATATATCACTAATTATATAATTACATATTATTTTTAATAAGATTAAGAATAATAGATGATTATTGAATAAAACTGTTACTTTATAAGACATGTATTGTTTCAATGGAGAAAAGCCCTAATAAGATTAGGGTAGGTAACCAACAGACACATCTTCTTATAAATAGAAGGTGATGGTCACCTCTAGGGTTTACAGACACGTGCCATCATATTAGAATTATAGAGAAACTTTGTAACTCAAAACCTGAGAGACCCTATTGAGAGAGATTCCCAAAATTCTAAATTGTTCCAATGTGGCAGCACACGCATAGAGATTAGATTGGAAATTCATTCCTGTGGATGCAGTAGAGGGTGTTCGTGTTTGCAACATCTCATATCCATATTTCCAATTTTATGAAGCATCAAAAGGTAATTCCATCCGCTCTAATTTGATTGAATTGCATGGATCCGAAATTGGGGATTTAGGGTTCATTTTATTTTAAAAAAATTATTTTCGCTGCTCTTTGATCTCTCAATTCCCAACAAGGTCCACCTTCAGTATTAACTCATATCACGAACAAACTCTCTACCGATACCACTCACAACGCTATACGCCCAAGTTAAACGCCCCTACAAAGCTCTTAACTCTCGGACCGTGACATTCTCCCCCACTTAAATTCATAACATCCTTGTCATGAGGCAAATCTATCACTGCTTCTATCTACTCTCAAGCTCTCAACCCCTTCTTCACACCTGTTGTCAACATACCCAAGATAATCTCATAAGGACTTGAGGCTTTCATAAGCTTTCTCTTACCCTCACCCTTTTCTCAGTCTTCTGAGGTCACCTTTTGTTGAGTTGTCCAACAATAGGGTTTGAACATGAGTTCTTGCTTCAACCTCAACTCGTAACACAACTGCCTTCAAGCAACGATGTCTTCACTCTAGTAGCCACTCTGCTTAAGCTTCATATATACGAGCTGAATTGATAACAAGATTGGGGTGAAGTCTTGTCTCCATGACTCACGATACAATTAAGGATGCAAACGGACGAGTTTTCATAAGGTACTCGCTCCACCCAACCCGATAAATACTTTATAAGGTAATACCCTATAGGTTTTAGGGCGGGTTTTAAGATCAATAATAAAACCCTATAGGGTTTTGGGATGAGTTCTAGGACGAGTATAAAACCCATTAGGAACACACCCGTCAACATATGTAAATATATATTATATTTATTATTTAGCCTAAACATACTACCAGCTATAACTGTAATATCGTGATGTGATCATGTGAACTAATTTTTTTTTCTTTTTATTAAATCAATTCAAAAGACCCTAAGATGAGACTCTGTTGCAGAGTCATCTTAGTCTTCCTTTACGCCTCCGACACTCTCAATCCTCTTTCTCTCCCTCTGTCACTATGTGCACATTGCATGCAAGTCCTTCATCGCTCCTTCCTACTCCATTGTCATCTTTGTCCAATCCTCTTCGCCTTTAGCTTCATCAATCGTCGCATCACGCTCCACGCACGGACCATAGTAAGAGTTCTTATATTATGGAAAAGAACAAGGATATATTATCTCATCCTAGAAGACTTATATTATTCTATTTGACTTTTAGAAGTAATGAATATTTTGTTCAATGTATGACTTTGGGTTTTGGTGGGTTTTAGATTCATGGACAAAAACCTTATAGGATTTTGGATGAGTTTTGGGAACCATATTAGGTATAGAGTTCAGGTTTACGTAGTAGTATACTCGTCCCAAACTCATCTCGATTGTATTCCTAGACACAGCTGCCCTCTGGCAACAATGTTCTCTCTTTGGTGGCCGCTCTGCTTGAGCTTTGCCCATACAAACCGCAACGATAACAAGAATTACCCATTCACTAAGCACACAGGGTAGTATTTAAGCGGTCTGATGGAGTTAGGAACTTTAGTTCTAATACCAATTGTGATAGGATGGAAGTTTCACCTCTCAAAGATTTCTTGTGTGGTGCTCGACTATCCCTCATATCATTACTTGCTACTAATCTAGATGGGAAGCTAGCCATATCTTCCCTGTTTTCCCAAGCCTGTCCTAAGCCACACATTCTCATAAGAAATGCCTTCTTGGCTTTGCCACAGTGCTTCATATATTTAAGAGGCTCAACTGTTTCAATTAGTTTTAGTCTGCTTTACCTCATCAAGAGAGTGACATCAACTCCCAACCAGTTTATTCATGGGAGATTAAGCTCGCCTTCAATGTTAACCTATACCACGAACAAACCTTCTGTTGATGCCACTTACAACCTATACACTCAAGTTAAATACCCCGACAAAGCCTTCAACTCTCAGAGTGTGACACTTATAACGGTAAGTGGGGGGAAATTTAGCTTTCAAGCAAGTTAACAAAAGGATCGTTCAAGATTTAAAAAGACTAAGTCAACTTTGTTATGCCTCAGAGGGTATCCTAAACGTGGCAGTTCGCCACATACAATACTAAAGCTTAGGAATGATTGCTTTAGTCATGCAAAAACTTCGATATCATGTGCAAGGCATACCTCACAATAATAAGAGATACCGATGAGATAATGCAATTTAAGAAGATAACAATATGTTGCTATACAAAAAATTATAAACGTAATTGCATAACCTTACAGGATCAAAGTCTTACAAACATCACAAAGGGTATACCCCCATCAAATCTTAAATATTACACAACATTGACTCTTTTTAAGAGTGAGCACACCTAATTTAGACTGCTAAAGCTTATATAGAGAGATTTTTATAGAAGTTTACTCCTAAAACCCTCCAATAAACTTCTTGATGAGATCTTACGAACCCTAGGTATGGAAAATCTAAGACCCAATTTGTCAATAATGAAATCCGCACCCAAGAATCGTCTTGAAATGGATAAAAAGGAATTCGACCCCAATTGAACACGTCAATTGAAACCAAATCACAATCAAAACCTAACCTTAACTAAACCTGTCGACTGGAACCATAGCTATCAAAATCGAAGCTTAACCCTAATTGAACCTATTAATTAGAACCAATGCTATCAAGGATTAGTTCTTGTCACAAGAACCAAAAGAAAGCCCTCATATCAAAGGAAAACTCTGTCAAGAGAAATATGTTTTATAAACTCCAAACCAACTATTCTTAATTACAATAACAAAGGATAATAAATATTAACAACAACAAAACCTAAAAGACAAAGAAAAAAAAAACAAGTTTCGGCCAAACATAGGCTGGCGGCCTTTAAAACGAAAACATGAAAATTACGAATTCTCTAAGCTTTGTAATAGGGAAGGCTGGCAGCTTAAATCTCAAAGTTGGCGATGTAAATCTCTAAAGCTGGTGGTGTACTGGGTGGCTTTAAGGAATTCCTTTATGTGGTGTTTCAATACTGGCAGAAGACCGGCGACGTTGAGTAGCAAAGCCTGTGGCTTTAGGTTAGCACACAACTAAATTTTTTCAAGGTCAGCTATTTCTTCAAGTAAAGCTAGTGGCACACAAGCAACTTTGATCTTCCAACATCTGAAGCATTTTAATCTACTTTGTCATTGCCATTTGATTTGAATCATTCCCTCCTTCTTTGGAAAGATTCATTCTTGATCTTAGCAGTCAACTAGGATGGATCATCGCTTGGATGCAATTCGCTTTGAAGGGATGACTCATTTGGACTTTCCTTAAACTCCTGCAATAATGAAACATCTACACTAGGTAGAGAATAGTTAAGATCAATAGTATAAAAATTGGCCTCCTTATAGATAGGCACAATCATCGACTGCTTTACATATAAAGCTCTCTTAATATCCTTTTCTTTTGATCTCTTTTCTCTCTTTTTCATCTCTCAAACTCAAATGTTTGTCTCCCCCCTCGTTATTTTTTGACACTCTCAATTTCATTTTTCTCTCAAGTTCATACTCTTCTTCTCCTCACACTTTTTTCGTTGATCATGTGCCTCTTTAATCCACTTTTGATCTTCATAAGCCTAACTTAGAGTTAAAGGCATACGCTTCACAGTTCTTCCATTCATGATAAAGGAATAAACATAATGAGCACTATCATGCATAACCCTCCTGTCATATTGCCATAGGCTTCCCAATAAAACATGACTAGCATGCATAGGCACAACATCACATAAAACTTCATCCTTATATCTTCCAATAGAAAAAAGCAAGTAACACCTACTTGGTCACCCTAACCTCCCTACATTCATTTAACCACTGCAGCTTATGTGGTTTAGGGTGTTTAGTAGTGGGTAGCTTTAATTTGTCAACCAATAAGGTACTAGCAACATTAACACAACTACCATTATCAATTATCATGTTACATACCTTATCATTAATGAGACTACGTGCATGGAAAATGTTATCTCGCTGCTCCCAATTATCATCTCTCTTAGGTTACATATTTAGAGCATGCCTATTAACCAACAATTTACCTTTAACAGGTTCTTCAAAATCGACATCACTATAATTGAAATAACCTAATTTATTCAATAATTAAATTTTCATGTGAATATAATACTAGTTCTAAATATTAAGTTTAAAGTAATTTTTTTATATATGAAAATGAATGTGTAGAAATAGGTTTGATATACTATGTTTATTAATATAAATTATTGATGTGTGTGTATATGTATGATGAGATTAATGTTATTGTTTTATGTATATTAATATGTGTATAGTATAATTAATGTTTGTGTCTTTTGTGAATTAATATATATGTGTTATGCTTAAATTTATCAAAACAACTTTAGAAATGCCTAAGAATTTGTTAGCATAATTTTTTCAAGAAATTAAGCCGTTTTCAAGCTCAAATTAAATTTAAATTAGCTCCAACTCATATATATCCGAAAAATCAAACTTAAGATAAATATAAGTCCTAAATTTGATCAAATAGAGCCTCTTTTGGCAGCTACAAATTCATACGAATTTTCCACTTGTCTTTTCTTTCTTTGTTCCTTCTTTCTTCAAAACATAAGCCCTAAACCTTAGCCAAAAACAAGCTCTTGGATTCAACAATTTCTCCAAGCCAAAGCCTCTTCATGTAAGTTAATGCAAGTATAAACTCTTGTTTATTCTTTCTTGTAATATAGATATAGAATCCATGTTAGGATGAGTTTAATGTCATATGAGTTGAATGGTTTTATGTATTGATAAATGTTAGGTTGTGTCTTATTGTTATATAAACTTGTTTATGGGTTATAGAAGTAGTGAGAAGTGTTGGTAAGGATTGAAGTTGATTTTGAGTAGTTAAGTTTAAGGTGAAGAGTAGGAGGGGATTTGATGTAAATGAAGTAGTTTGATGTGTTGAAATGATGTTCAAAGTTGCTAGGATTGATTAATGTGGATAAAAGATAGTGTATGAAGTTAAATATGTGTTCGAAAAAGGATTAAAAGTGTTATAGGTTATAAATTTTAAGTGCAAAACAGGGGAAACAAACACTTTTCGAACAGGTCTGTTTTTTAGTATACGCCGGCATTTGATACTTCAATGCCGCCGACATAGAGACGGTGTTGGATGAGAACAAAACCAATTTTTCTAATGCTACTTATAATGCCACCGGCTTTTGTCAAGAAATTGGATAGCGTTTTTTTTTTTTTCAAATCGTACGCTGACCACTAGGGTTT
This sequence comes from Combretum micranthum, assembly GCA_024138025.1. Lineage (NCBI taxonomy): Eukaryota > Viridiplantae > Streptophyta > Magnoliopsida > Myrtales > Combretaceae > Combretum > Combretum micranthum. The sequence continues at coordinate 51,008 of JAMXBD010000122.1, read as the reverse complement.
CAACACCACAGGCCTTTAATCGGCGTTGAATGCGAACAGAACCGATTTTCTTAATGCCGTCGACGTATAATTCCAACGCTACCAGCGTTCAGCTCAATTTTGCCTGTGTAAATAGACCGCATATCCCCTGAGTTTTACAAATTCAACCTTCTTCAACTGTCCTTCTTTACTTCATATATGTTCTTCTAATGAATCAATAAGCTATATAACAATGTTTTATGTATGAATTAAATGATAAAACTATATACTGAGTTCATCGAATCTCCTTGTATAGTTAACTTAAGATTGTGTTGTATATATATATATATGTATGTATATTCTACGTTCGATTATTGATTTGTTTTGATATTTCTTATTTCAGTTAAAGGTTCTTTAGTTAATTCTCCTCCGAGTGAATATAGTAATACACCATTGGGTACATGTACGTAATAGCTTGCTTGTTGTATGCTAGGAATAGTATTATTAAATTTGACTTAATTCAATTTGATTCAATACTTTGATGAACTGGATGTCAATTACGTTGTTTAATCTGCTCCGAGGAGCAGCAAACCTATCATGATGTAATGACATGATAATCAGGAGCTTAACCTTAGTCATGATGCAATGACTTTACCATGATACAATGGTACGCTATGATGCAATAGCCGATAGTCGATGGGGATAATAGTATCCGAGTAACGTTTGCTTAAACTTATGGGGAAATACCATGGTTTAGTTCAAAGTTTATGGGGACTTATGCACTAGATCCATGTTGTGGACTGAGTTTAAGTAGAGTTGGGCAACGACTTTTGAACCCTAAATGAAGCTATTTCTTTATGGAATAGATATAGGAAATGTAAGTATTCAAACCGCTTATATCAACCCCATGAAAAGCTGCTGTTACTCAAGACCCCTAAATTCCTAGAGTGTGATTGCAGGGTTTAAATACCCTACTGTTGCTTTGTTAAAAGAAAACTTAACAAGATAATGACTTAACCGTTGATGCATTTCATTTGAATTAAGTTTGCTTGACAATTGTTTTTGTATTTGTTATTACGTACTGGGCCTTTGGCTCACTTTTGCTGCTTTGCAGGTTTTGAGAGGTTCATGGACAAGTGGGACGACTAGGACTCGAATGCCTTTGAATTTGGGCGAAGCTTTTGTTTAAAGCATAATTCTCTATATAGGAGGCTTGTTAAATAAGTCTAAGTTGTAAAAGACCTTAAGATCTCTTTATGTTGTCTTTTGTACCAAGAACAACTTGTAATTTTGTAGTGTCTTATATTGACACTAATCTTTATACATATAATGTATATATGTATGGATCGTTTTTTTAGCAATCTTGTTTTGTTAAAATTTGTTTATAAAAGTGTTGGTAGACTTAATCAAACAATTTTCATAAACTGTTAGTTTTATGACAACCTTACATATAATGTAAAAATTTTATATGTGATTGGGGACTCGATACTCTAAATCTCGAGATTTAGTGGGTCGGGTCTTTACAATAATCCTCCAATGAAGGCATATCATCATCAGAACTAGCACTCTTTATGTCATCACTTTTCAAAACAATCATAGTTAGTGTATTTGGATATTGTGAAGCAATGTGCTCAAATCCCTGACACTTGAAACATTTGATATCACGTGATCTAGCAGAGGATTTTTAAAACTTACCTTTGGAAACAATAGTAGAGTCATTGGCCTTTGCATTATCTTCAGATTTTGAGTTAGCTTTGTGATTCCTTTAATCTGATTTCCATGAAAAAGATGAACCATATCTTGAACTGGCTTTAGACTTCAACTGCTTCTCCACTTTGATGGCTTTATGTAGCAACTCCTCCATCTCCATATAATGCTACAAGTCTACAATACCAGCACTCTCCTTGTTTACCCCACCTATGAATCTAGCCATGGTTGCCTTACGATATTTTTCTATATTAGCCCTTATCATTGCTTTCTCCATCTCCTAATAATATTCTTCAACACTCATGGAGCCTTGAGTCAATCCTTGCAATTTTCTGCACAAGTCCCTGTAGTAATGGCGAAGAATGAACCTTTTCCTCATCACAACATTCATCTCCTCCCATGAACTAATGGGTCTTTCTCTATATCTTCTTCTGTTAAGCACAAATTGATCCCACCAAATGTTGGCATAATCAGTAAATTAAATAGTAGCCAATTTTACTTTCTTCTCTTCAGAGTAATTGTGACTTAAATATGTGCTCCATCTTCCTTTCCTACTCCATATATAAATACGGGTCATTCTTTCCCTGGAAATTAGGGATTTTTATTTTAATACTTCCCAATTTACCGTCCTTTTTATGAATAACCCTCTTGCCTTTCCAATAACCACTCCTACTAAAATCAGACTCCTCATGCATGTACCTTCTAGAAAATTTAGACTTGGATGGAGATTCAACATCATCTAATCTCCTATTCAAATGTTCAAATTGATCTTGCACAACCTTCATGAATAACTTCATATCACTCCTACTATTCTCTTCACCACTACTCTTTTTTTTTTAACAGAAACTCCAAAACTCAATCAACTACTGATCTAAACCCTAAGAATCAAACTTTTTTTTTTCACACAAATTTTTTTTATCAACAAATAACCAATTCACATAAGAAAGAAATGATCTTTCTTTAAAATAAATCCTAATCAAATAAAAATAAAGGATAAGATTACCTGAATCAAGAAGCCAAAAGCTTTGGTACCAACTGATGAGATCCTGCAAAACGTAGGTATGGAAAACCTAAGACCTAATTAATCAACAATGAAATTTGCACCCAAGAATATCTTGAAATGGATAAAAAGGAATTCAACCCCAATTGAACGCTTCAATTGAAACTAAATTGTAATCAAAACCTGACCCTAACCAAACCCGTCGATTGGAACCATAGCTATCTGAAATGACTCAAATCTCTATATATATTAGAAATTGAGTTTATATAGATTTGGATAAGTTAAATGAATTATAGGATATAATTAGACAAGTTGATATAACTAGATTAATAGTTGAATTTGAGATTTGAAATCTAAATTCTCTAAACAAGTCATTAAAATGTTTAGAGGATTCCCAATCTCTTGATTCTTAACCTAAACATTAATTCCTAAATCTTTACAAAATTTGAGTTCATCTGCTCGTATAAAAATATCAGTTCTTAAACTCGAGCTCAAAATAAGTATCCTTTTATCTAAAATAAATTTCTAAATTAAGTTCTTATTTTAAGTTCTTAATTTCTAACCTATCGATTCTAAAATTATCTTCTAAATATTTCTGAACTATAGATATTGATCTGATACTTTTAAATCTAGCACCTTTATTTGATAATATTTTAATTATATCCTTATCCCTTTACTTTTTTATTCTTTCCTTGCTTTGTTTTTTTTTTACAACTACCTTCTCTATTTCTCTCTTTTCTTTCTCTATTCTTCCTCTTCCTTTCTCTCTTTCATCACTTAAATTCATCTCTCTAAATGTCAAATTAGAAGATGAAGATAGGAAGAGGAAATCAAGTAGAACAAGGAGAAGAAGAAGATGAAGTAGAGAGAAGGAAAATTCAATTTCATGTTATTGTCTAAAAGCTAAGTATATTTGTTTTATGTTTTTTTTATTCTTGTTTTTGTTTATATATGATGAATTGATGTTAGATTTAAGTAGAAATTGTGATGAAGTTGATGAATATGTTGGTTTAATGTTGATATGGAGGGGGTGTGTGGAGAAGATGATGAATAGTAGTTGTAGGGTTTGATGGAGGAATTGATGGTGTTTGATGAACCAAAATTATTTCTATTTTATGAGTGCTAAAACATATGTTCGATGGTCATTTTATTGATGAATATTGGGAATTTAGCACTTGAATTAATGGAGTTAAGCTTTCAGGTCTTTAAAGGAGATATTTTTCAAAGAAAGCGAAGACGGGAAAAAATGTAAAGTTTGGATTAAGAAGAACTCAACATGATAAGAACAAGCCATGTCTTTCAGCCATTACAAGAAAGAAGCAAAATTAAGGGCTAAATATCAAGCTTTTGGAAGACATTTATGAGACATGACTTGTCCCAAACCATGTCAATCTGGAAAATTAACTTTGCAAGGGACATTTATGGGACAAGCCGTGTCCCAAGTCGTGTCAGTGAAGAAAAAAGTGAACAGCAAGGGACATTTATGGGACAAGCCATGTCCCTAGTCATGTCGATTTCCATAGTGAAGAAAACAGCCAGACATTCAAGAGACATGACATGTCCCCAAACCTGTCGATTTGACAGTCCGTTACTTTTCAAGAAACGACTTTTTTCTTGAATAGTAACCCCCTATTTATTAAAGAAACGTCTATTGGACATTAAAGGGGTGTCACTTTGAAAAGCCAAAAGACCCGTAACTCCCGTAACTTCCAAATTCCTCCATAATGAGCTTTCAATTTCATTTATGTGAAATCCATTATAAATTGAAGATGGAGGAAGAATCAACAAGAAGAGAAGAACGAGAAGAAAAAAAGAAAGAGAGAGCATATATAGAATTCATAAAGTTTTTTAGAGTTTCAACAAGTCAAGATTATCTTGATTGAAGATCCATAATTTTGAGCTTCATTTTCTCGGTGATATCATGAATTCTAGTTTGTTTCTAGAATTTCATGTTTTTTTAATTACTATGGAAGAGTAATTTTTCAGATTCGGGTTTTGTTGAACTCTAATTTTATCTTATGATGAGGATTTAGGTTTAATAAAAGATTGATGTTCTTTTGTTCAATTGCATGCTTCTTAACTGTTTCTTAAATTTGTATATCCGGAATGCAAATTTATGTTTAATTTTCATTTAAGTTAATTGAAAGATTGCTTTCATGAATTGATCTATGCAATTGATGGGATTCGTTTGTAATTCTAGACATAGAATAGCAAGAATTTTCTGTGACTATTGTAATTTCAATGAGTTTATGTTCTTAATGCAGGCTTAAGTTGCTATTGATTGAGGAGAAATCCTAATTGATTAACTTAGGTTTAGAAAAATTGATAGATTCGAAAGAATTATCATTTTGCTTGAGAAACTCAACAGCTTAAGAACTAAATCCAATCTGTAAATTCCAAGGATTCACATGATAAATTGGAGGTAAGACAAAATCTGGATCATTTGTTCTTATTGAATCTTGCTTGTTTGTTACTAGATCTGTGTTAATATTATTCAAAGTAAATTAGCTAAAATAGTAATCATCAAAATTATCGGTTACATAGTAGAGAAACGGTTAATACTAGTACTTGATATCCAGATCCTAGAGGACGACACCCGTATTAATTCTATTCTACAATCGATAGGTACACTGCCTATTGCTTTATAGTGAATTAAGAACGGGACTTTATAAATTTAAAACTACGCTTGAAGGCAATCATCAGTGTTTGATGTTTTTGAATGAACATAGAAGTGTTAGAAACATGAAAACTAGTTTGTGTGATGTTTAGATGATGTTTTGATGGAAGTAAAATGTGTAAAAAGTGTTAAAGTTGTAAAAAAAATCGTGTTCAAAACATAAGGTATGCAAAATCTGTCAAAAACCCTGCAAACGGTCTTGGCAACGGCCCCATTGAGAGGAGTGTTGCGCTCTTGGATCAAAAATCTCATTTTTCCTGAGTTGAAACGGCCTCCCAAACGGCCCCATTTCCAAGGGTGTTGCAGTTCTGATTTTTTCCTTGTTGCGATACTGTTTTGTAAATTAGCCATAAATTTTTCATCGGATCTCCAATTGAGGTGATTCAAATTGTGTTGGAAATCTTGAAAAGATATTTACAACTTTTGTGTTTTGAGTTTTTACAAAGTCCAAAAGTATCGATGCTCAAATTTGACTTCTTTCCGACTACTACATTTTTATAAACAAAGTTTAAAACTTGTTTTTGTTTGTTAAATGTGTTTTTGCTTAGGAAATGGATATTTTTTAGCTAAAATGAGATAGATAAGTGATATTTGATGTGTTAAGTGAGTTAATTCATGTAATTAAACATGGGTTAAGTAGATTTATAGATTTAACAATTAATTAGATTAAATCTAGAAGTTAGTTATAAAATGAACTTAGTTAACAAACCTAGGTCCAACTTGACTAAATGAACTTGAATGAATTAAAATGGATTAGATTGTTTAAATTTGATGAATTTGGCTAGGTTTAAGCTAACTTAAGATTATGTAACATGAATCTTAGATATATAATGAATTAGTAATTAATCTAAGTCCAACTTGGCTTAACGAACTTCACTAAGCTAAAATGAGTTAGATTGTCTAAGTTTAATCAACTTGACTTAGTAAATGACTTAAATGAATCAATCTAATCAATTTAGCTATGATTTAATTAAAAGGAGTTAACGGTTAATAATTGGTTTAAGTTAATGATATAGAATAACCTTAGATTAACATGGTGAATATGTTGTTTCAAATGTGTGTTTACTTGGAAAAATGAATGTTTTTGGTTTATGAATTCTTTGTTGATACTTTTTGTTGTAAACCCTCGAAATTTTTTGGATTCGAATTAAAGCTTAAACCCTAATCGGAAGTCAACTGGATTTCCAGAGTCAACAAAACCCTAGTTTACCGTAACCGCTTAAGTCTGGCATTGCCGTTTTCTTTAGCCCTAAAAAACGAAGTTGGAATAATTAGCTATAATAGTTCGTAATAGCTATAGGTTATGTAAAAATATCAGTTTTACAAAATTCGAGTGTCCTTTTGAACCCAATCGAATACAGTTTCTCAAAAAACGTGTCCCGAAGCCTGGAATAGAAAAAATATTCTGAATATACCGTTAGACTCGTAAAAATATAAGATTTTTAAAAATATCAATTTCATAATTTTTCGGTAGCTAAAAATATCAGATATCGCAATTATACGCGTATTTTCTTACTATCAGTATTTAATTGTCATGTCTACTTTACATTACACTATTTTCTACTATTCTACACTATTCATCTATCTCTACTTTTTTTACAACCTACTCTTACAACCCATACACCTATTTCTTACACTTTTATTTCTAATACAATTTCACATATTTCATTTTTTACTTTTAATTAATCAAAAGACAAAAAAAAAATTATTTTCCTCTCTCCTTTCTCCATTTTTGCACCGGCCAGCCCTCTCCCATGCCCAATTTGTTTTATTTTTACTTTATTTAATTAACACAAATTATCTCCCACATTTTCTTATAAATACCCCTTCATATTTCCACTTCTTTCACACTTCTTCTACACTAAAGTTACTATACTCAAATCTCTCTTAAAATTTCTCCAAGAAGTTCTCTTCTTCTTCTTTTTTTTAGGTAATAGGCCTTCAAGAAATTCCTATGTTCATCTACTTAGTATGAACTTAGTGTGTGTTTTCTAAAACCATGAAGGTTAAGAAAGCAACAATAGGTTCATACTTTGTTTTTGTTCATAATCTCAACTCCTTTATGTTCTTTTATGTTCATAACTATCTAATATATCTATATAGCTATATATATTATTTAGAGCATATAAGCTCATTGTCTTGCAATTTATTTAATTTCAAGTTGTTTTTAAGACTAGTCTTTCTAGTCTTAGACTTGTCCTTATCAAGTCAAAACATTTTCTTTTTCTTTTGGGACTAGTCATTTCTTAGTCCTGGGATACCTTGAACAAGCTAAGGTTTCAATACTTGATTTATTTTCTTAATTAGCTTATTCTTTCAAGTATTATGTTTCTTTATGTTTTCATAACTTTATGACTCATATTCATGCATGAACATAATGGTTTTGTCTCAACAAAACAAACGAAGAAATATTTTCTTAAAAAATAAAGATTCCTTTTCTAGAAACAAAAAATAAGTAGTTAATGTTTTTCTAAAAACTAAGAAGCCATCTTAAACAAACTTAAGGAGTTCATAATAGATTTTTATAAACATACATAAAAAGGACTTTTTGAAGTAAACAAGGATTTTTCAACAACTTCATCTTTTCTTCATATGATGGAATTTCCTTTTCATTTAAAATAAGATGATCTCAAGAAATCAAGAAATTATTTTTCTAGATATAGAAGTGTTAATACCTTTCAAGAAGAGTTAGAAGCTAAGTTTAGAAAATAAAAATCATTCCTTAGGAATTTAAGAAGATTATGATTTAAGAAAAAGAAAAGAGATACTCAACTCAAGATAATTTTAAAGCAATTACAAGCAATTAAATTTAGAGAAAGAAATACTCATTTTTAAATAACTCAAAATTTTCAAAGTAAAATGAACACTTCAAAAATTCTTAAGTTCAAAATCTTTCAAAAACCTTACTTTTTCATAAGTTGAGACAACTTCATTTACTTCATACATTTGTTATGAGTCATTACATATATGTTTATACCTTTCGAAAAGCTTATAAAATATTTAGAAAATCTATCTCTTCAAATAAGCTTTGGACCAAAGAAGGAAAACAAGTTTTTGCAAATTCGTGGCAAATCTAGTCGCTGCATTTTCTGGACCCAAACGACTTAGTTTTATGAAAATAATTTTAGAAATAGATAGATCTTTTTGAATAGGTAGAAAACGGTATATTATACGCAAAATTTCGAGTTAAAATAAGCAAGTTATGGCCATTTTAAGTTGGAATTTCCTCTTATATGATTTTACCGTGATTTTAAGAAAAGTTTAGAATCTTCAAGAATAGAAACTTCATGAAAGACTTATTTTGGGCATTCCATCTTGTTTAGGTGGAGAAGGATTCGAGATCGTGTTTCCGGAGGATTACTTCGATTAGGATCTACCGACATGGAGTGAGTTATTCCTTTTACTAAGTACATTTCCTTGTTTTGTGCTTGTACTTGGTGGCATTAGCAAATAAGAAAAAGATAAAATGGATAATTGTTATATGACTTAGTATCATGAATGATTTAATACGAGATAAGAATATCGAAAGTTGGTTTGATAAATAAATTGTGATTCTTGTTTTGATATGATGAAAATTTTGTTGAACGCCTTTAATTTGAACTAAACATTTTTGGTTAAATTATATTGAAATCAATTCATGCATATCATACACATGAGTCACATTTGTTTCACTACTATTCTTCGTGTGGGGAAACGAGGAAATGGTAATGGTGGCTGGTAGGAGCCGGAAAGTCTACATGGTGGCTACTAGGAGCCAGAAAGTCTACAGGGCGAGCAAAAACCGGTAAATCTGCAATATTGATGGTCGTATGGGCCTGTAACCTCCCAACCCTTGTCATGGAGGGTGTTAAATCCATGCTACACTTGATTTCCGGTTAATCATGTGTATCTTGTGTGTTCATATGATTGGTGCATTCTCATATGCGTTGATTAAAATACTTGTTTGAATTATGGAAATATCTTATAGATGGAATTATCTCACTAAGCTAGTTTTGCTTATACCCTTATAGCTTTTTGTTACAGTACGATTACCTTTGGTTGGCCCCAAGGAGCCCCGTATGCCAGGTACGAGTATAAGCTGCTATGAGTTTTTGGGAGAAGCTTTATGTATTTAAGTTTTGAACATAGGCTTCTAGGAAAATCTATATAGTAGGTTTATGTTATAGTTGTTATTATTTTGGAAGACTATTAAAGCGGAGGAATGCTCCTAAGATGATGTAAGGATATTATTTATGGAAATCTTATGTTTATTTATATAAGTTCTTGCTTGCTTTTATTATCTACTTATATATAATACCCCTGTAGTCTCTTACTATCTTGGAAGCACGCGTTGCATGTGATATCGAAGCTCCTGCATGACTAAGGTTGTCATTCATTAGCTTTAATATTATATGCGGCGGACTGCCACATTTAGGGTACCCTCCAGGGCGTGACTTTTGTAATAAAACACTATAAACAAAGAGAAAATGAAATATTTTGACAGACAAAGGAGAACTGCGCGTATTTTGGGGGGCAATCTTCGCAGTTATAATGGGGTTCCAAGTTAGTGTCTAATCAAATAGGGTTATAATAAAACAAGTTTGAGATACATGAATAAATAGCTTAAGTTCTTATATGAGTTTGATGAAGTGGATGATTAGTTTAGTTTAGTTTAGTTTCTTATACGAGTTATTTTCTTAACAGAAGTGGATATCTGATTTATGTTTTGGATTATCTTCTGAAATTCCTTCTGAGGTTATGTTTGGATTTTAAATTCAAGGTACGCAGTAACTTACATGTTGAATGTTAAGATAGGCATCTTAAATAGACTAAGAACTTAAACTCGACCTAATAATTGTTTGAATTGGTTGTTTATTCTGCCGTTTAGATCCGTTTCTGACCTGACATGACAGTTCGGTATCTAATCCGAGGAGCGGCACCTTGTTTAGATTGGGAGCACGGTAGTTATAGGCACTTGGGCCACCCCTGTCATGATGCAGCCGCTGGAAGGTAAACCTGGACGAGATTGAGATGGTTACCGAGGGAGGCGAGGCAATGACTTTCATAAGTGGTACGGCGGATAGTCGATGGGATTTGATATCGGCGTAACATTTGCTTAAACTTAAAGAGAAATCTCATGGTTTAGTTCAACGTTCATAAGAACGATGAACTATATTCATGTTGTGGACTGAATTTAAGTAGAGTCGGGTAACGGCTAAGAATCCTAGATGAGACCATTATTTCTCGTTTTTTTATATATCATCTAGGAGATATAAGTATCCAGGCTGCTTATATCAACCCCCTGAGTGTCGTGATTGTTACTCAGGTTCCCACGCTATCCCTATTGTCTGGAGTTTGAATACTCCCATGTTGTTTGTTACTTTAAAGAAAAGATAATAATCCGTTATTGACGCATTGCATTTAGTTAAGCTTACGTACCACTCCGTATGTGATTGTGATACTGTGTACTGAGCTTTGGCTCATTCTTGTTGTTATTGTTCTATTTACAGGTATTATTGTTGATGAAGATGGTGATGAAGAGATGATTGAGGATGATGTTGATGTTGTTGACTTGTTATGCTTGATGATGTTGTTGTTGATGGAGTTGTTGTTGATGATGATTGATGTGATGATGCTTGACTCGGGTTTTGGGTGCTTGTGATGATTCGGAGATGATTTGTGGATGAATGAGGTGAGTAGGAGCATGGATGTAGTTTAGTTATTTTATTTCTTTTTGTTTTGTATTAGTGAGAGCTGAATTTATGATTTAAACTTGTTACATTCTTTGAAGGGCATAGTGGAGCCCATGTTTTGTAATTAAACTTTTGCAAAGCTTTATGTAACCATATAATTGTTCACTTAAGAGAGTGGAAGTTTTGAAATGTCTTAATCTCGAAATTGTTTTATAAAATTTATTTCCGCTGCTAAATCCAGTTGTTGCGAGAATCTAACTAAATGATTTCATAACCTAAAATTGAGTAGCAATGTTCAACACAAACAAAATCTTTTCAAAGAAGCCTGAGTGCGTAATACTTTAGAGTATTATACGTGGCAGTAGCGCCTTAAGTTATTTAAATAATCGGATTAAATTTTTAGGGCGTTACACTATCAAAATTAGAGCTTGACCCTAATTAAACTTGTTAACTATAACCAATGCTATCAAGGATTAGTTATTGTCACAAGAACCAAAAGAAAGCCCTCACATCAAAGGAAACTCTCTTAAGAGAAATATGTTTTATAAACTCAAAACCAACTGTTCTCAATTACAATAGCAAAGGATAATAAATACTAATAACAAGGAAACCTAAAAAACAAAAAAGTCTTAGCTAAACATAGGTTGGTAACCTCAAAACAACGATTGTGGCTTTTAAAACGAAAACAAGAAAATTACAAACTATCCAAGCTTTACAACAAAGAAGGCTAGCAGCTTAAATCTCAAAGCTGGAGGCATAAATCTCCAAAGCTAGTGGTATACCAGGTGGCTTTAAGGAATTCGATTATGTGATGTTTCAACACTAGTAAAATGCCGGCAGCTTAACTGGGGAAGGCCAGCGGCATTGAGTAGCAAAGCCGCTGGCTTTGTGTTGGTGCACAACCAAATTTTTCCAAGGCCGACTGTTTCTTCAAGCAAAGCTGGTGGCACATAGGCAACTTTGATCCTCTAACATTTGAAGCATTTTAATCTACTTTATCATCGCCATTTGATCCGCATTACTTCTGCCGAAAATCCCCAACGCAAGCATCGAAGTACCCAAGACAAGATTCATTGGGGATAAAGCCACAAGTATTCCTTTTGTAGCAAAAATCTATTAAGGTATAAGCATAACTAGCTTAACGAGATAAATTCTCGCATCATGTACTCGTAATAAATAACAAACAAGTGTGTTAAACAAACATATGAGATGCATAATCTATATGATCAAATAAATACATATGATCAACCAGAAACCATATGTAGAATGAATTTATATTCCCCACATCAGGGGGTTAGAGAGTGCTTTGTAAATAACAGGGGTCATTACGAACATCTAACTCTATTTAGTTTATGACTAACCGCCACTACCAGTCTTTGGGCTTCATGCGCTAAGCAATCAATCCAGCATGGCTCCTTCACGAGGCCATATATCCTCAAATGACTTAATTCCTCATGCTGGAGTTAGGTACCTCTCTAGTTCTACGCATAGGAGTAGTGGTGAAAAGATATGTGATTCAACATGTTATGGATGACCAATTTATTATTTTCTTCCAACCAAACGTCCAGTTAGAGGTGGCCATCAAGATAATCACACACGTATCGACATAATAAAGGAACAAGAGTATTAATCAACAAGTCAACTTTCGATATACTTAACATTTATTTACCAATATAGTGAAACACAAGTATAATCCCATAATAACCCACATGCAATTCCATTTTATCTTTGCCCTATATTCCAATGCTCTACTTTACAAGCACATACGAGAATACGTAAAGTATTAAGGAAAACTCAATCGCCATTTCGTAATCCACTTAGTTGAAATAATCTTAGAGAAAGGGGGCATCAAGATCCTCATCACCTATAAAATATAAATACCCGAAATGAGCATTTTGTATTAGTCTTACTAAATTTTCTAACTGTTTACTCTATTTGTGGTAGACTTCCCAGTTACTAAGTTTTAATTTTAAAATGGTCATAATTTGATCATTTTAGCTCTAAATTTCACATATGAGTAGTTTCTTTCTACCTACTTTGGGTGCTTTTTTCATTATTAAGGTTATTTTAAACATTTAAAGTAATTTAAGTATCAAAATCCTACCATACAAATTACGCCCAAACCTTTCTAGAATATATTTCCACAGCTTTTTATAATTTTTACTTTCTATAAACTCTCTATATTAAATACACATTACTTGAAATTCATTAGCCAATAGTGATCGTTTATAATACATGCATGATCTTAGTGATGATGCTAAAAATAATATTTTACTAACTAGACTTTGAAGTCAAGTTAGTGAACTTTAGTCTTATGGAAAAATGTCCTTTGAAATCTTTATAGTAAAATTTTATTTAGTTAGGACTTTTCAAATAGATGATTCAAACTTGAAAATAATTTTCTTATGCTTATTTCATATCCTCTGAAGTTTTGGTCTTATTAAGAATTAAACAATATTTACTTGGAAACTTAATTTGTAAAACATTGACTTTTGTATAATTTCAAGAAAATGATTTCAAGTTGTAAAAATTCTTAAATTTCATGCCCATGTCTCGGCATTTTTTAGAAAATTATGAGATTGATTTTATTGTCAAATATTTCTTTTGTATAAAGGATCTCCATGGTTTTGAAAAAAAAAAAAGGAAAATATTTACATAACAAGGAATTGTCAACATGTAAAGTTTAGAGATTTATCTTAGCATCATGACAACATCACTATAGGCACTTATGGATATGAACATAAAAAAAAAAAATCATAGATTTGAAAAATTACTAGAAATAATAATAGGAATGCAAAAATAAATATAGGATCTTAGCTCATAATCAAGGTTCCTCGGGACTTAAAATAATCCAGCCATCATGTATAGTAAAAAAAAAAAAAAATGAAACAAGATTAAATGAAATAAAGCAGGAGTCTTAGATTGCAGTCAAGGGTCCCCAAGACTTAAAATAATCTAGTCCCGTTCAGATTTGATTATAAACCAGTCCAAGACTAGAATTGATTAATCTTGCAAGCAAGTAATTAAATAAAGTGTATGAAATAAAAAAGTTATGTCGGTAAGCAATATGCCCTAAAAGAATGTTTATGTGTATATATACATAACTTTACATATATAGGAAGTTACATTAGTAAGCATGTAATTTAACAACATAAAACTTAAAATGAACATGAACATGAACATAACAGTATACACAGTATGATGCCTTGTATATTTCCATTAATAGCATGATGCATCATTGGAATATATCATGGAAATTACTTAAGGTTACGCATACATATGCTATACAACATAATAAATGTGGGGTGTTTAGTGTGCTTACCTAAAAGGAAGAGATGAAAGAAAATTTGGAGAGGCAAAAAATTGGGGGTATGTGGTGTGAAATTTAGGGGAGAGAAGAGAAAATTCAAAGAGAGTCTTGATAATATGATGGTTTATAAGGAGTAGAAAAAATGAAAAGAACAGAGGTATTTATAAATAAAAAAAGTGGGGGATTTAATGTGCAAAGGAAAATTGAAAAAGAAATTAAAATATGAGTGTAAGGGGAAGAGAGAGGTGTCGGCTTAGAGAAGAGAAAGAGATAGGGAGAAAAAGAAAAAGAAAATATTATAAAAAAGTAGATGTAAAATATGATAGATTAGATAGATGTAAGAATATATTATGGGTATGTAAGAGTAGGTGTAAGAAAATAAGAACAAATAGTGGTTGAAATGAATAGTAGTTAAATAGTAGATAAGACTAATTGTTTACCAGTAGAGAGTAAATGTAAAGATCCGGATTCACTACTTATTTAAAACATGCAAATCCTATCCCTAGCTATATATAATACACAATATTACATGTAAAGCTATCTGTAAAGGAAGAGTTTGTATAAATTGTTTGTTCCAACCTGTAATAAAAACCGTTGCAATAGCATTTTGCTAAGGGAAACAATATATTACATTACAAAACCTTGTTTTCCTTTTAGACATTAGGACATAGGGCTATAATACATATATTGACATACTTAAGATTACAAAACATAGATTTGAGATCAAGCCTATATCAAAATACATATATATGTTTATCAACATAGCTACAACTATTACATTGTTCCAAGACATTCCTCATGTTCTATTACAAAGGCTTCCATCATCAAAGTCGGGGTTCCTAATCATCCAAATCGTCCAAAAAGTACTCAAAATCGGTTACATATCCCAACTAGTTATAAAGCTCATCGTCATCAACACCTGAAAGAGAAGATCATGAGCCAAAGACCCAGTACACAAGTAACACAAACAAAATGTGAAGCGACAAGCACTCTTAGGCTACATGCAACGCATTAATCATCAATTTGTTATCAATTATTTAAGTTTATCAATCAACAAAGAAGTATTTAAACTCCGGAGTAAGCTTCTGGGAAGCCAGGGGTCCTGAGTAGTGACACAATGCTCGGGGGTTGATATAGGCAGCCTGAGTACCTATATATCCTAGATGATATAACTGATAAAGAGAAAAGTAATTTTATCTAGGGTTAATAGTCGTTACTCAACTTTACTTAACTTAATCCATAATATCACTTAGTTCAACCGGTCCCATAAATGTGAACTAAATCATATTATTTCCTCTTAAGAATAAGCAAATGTTACACCGTTACTATTCTCCCTATCAATTATCCATCGAGCCACTTATAAAAGTCACGGAACCATGACAAGGATGGCCTAAGCCCCTAAACTACTGTGTCCACTCGGACAAGGTTGTCACTCCTCGGACCAGATTCAATGGCATAAAGCACAATCAATACAGACACTTATTAATCCATTTCAATTAAGATTAATTTAGACATGCCTATCCTAAGTAAACACCAATCAAGTTACTGTGTACCCGATCTATCACTTAAAGGATCAGCAACTAGACTCAACAATGTAAGGAAATCTGATAAAAGAAATTATATCATAAAGAATTTAATCTAAAACTTAAGAAAAATACATCTTATATTCCAAATAAAACTCATACAAAGCAGAACTTAATATTCATACATACGATATATTCATATAAGCTTTTTAATTAACTATAGAACTAGACAATAAATAAGGAAACAAATATAAAGAAATAAAATAACAACAAACAAATTTAATAAAGGAAAAAAAATATTTTTTAAGGTATGTCGGCTTTACGCCGGCGATGTAAATATGGAAGGCTGACAGTGTAGAAGTCCGAAAGAATTTTACACAAATAGTCAGAAAATGAAACATGATGCCATACATGGTGTATTAGATGATGTTTCAATTTAGGGAAAAAAAACATGAAAGATCAGAAAATGAAAGATGATACCATACATAGTGTGCTAGATGCTGTTTGAACCCTAGGAAAACTCATGAAAAGCTTTAGAGAGTGAAACAGGTTGTCATATGTGGTATATGACAAGCTGTTTGAGTCCAGGAAAATGCAAAATAAGGTCTAGAAAAATGAAACACCTTGTCATACATGGTGTTTCGAAAGGTGTATGATGCATCGGTGGGTGAAACACCCTCCCACACATGCTGTATCAATAATACATGGTCCACACACCTTCCCAAACATGGTGTTTGATAGGATGTTTGGAAATTTTCGAATTTTCCCTGTTTGAAACTTGATTTTTACACACTTTTATCACATCCTACCTCAACTAAAACACTACACAAGTATCATACACCATACTACATGCACTTAACAGCTCAAAACATGTATGAACTTCATATTTCAAGCATAAAAAAACTTCCTAATCCACTTTTAAACACTTCATCATCATCATCAACACACACACACACACAACTGCATCAAAACAACTTCTACACATGCAACTACTTGTCTTACCATCACTCATTTATCTCCAAATATTTCAACACACTGCAAATCATATAAACACTACTTCTCAAGCATTCAATAACTTCCACTTACCACATGAAACATCACACATGCATAACCATGTATGAATCATCATATTACTTTAGTAACTCATACATCTCCAACTTTCACCTTCACAACAACTTCAACACTTCTTGTATGCAGCAACCATACCTATAACTCATATACTATAAATTCAAGGATCTAAAAGTTTTCTCAACAACAACTCAACGTATTAAGATAACTTGTAATCTACTATGAACTAACTTTTGACAGAAATTTCTTAGAATAAAGAAGTAATAATCATCACAAAAAAGACAAATAAGCTTACCTTAACTTGTAGATGATGAATGAGAGAGAATTCTTAGTGAATTAAGCAAGGAAACTTGATTAAAAATATTAGGAAAATAAGCTTGAAATTTCCCACGAACTTAGGTCTGTTTTTGGTCTATTTTTTGTCTGTTTTTACTTTGTGATTTTTGCAAAAATGAGAGTTAATATTAATCCTTAACTTGTCGATGGGGCAAATTTTAGAGTGCAAATTAAGTGGGCTTTAGGCTTGTTTTTGGCTTGAAATGAGCCAAAAATCTACTTGGTTTAGTTTAGTTTTTGGCTTGGGTTTTGTTTTGTGCAACATGAGCATTACATGCATAAAATTTATCTATCAAGACAAAATCGTGTTATACTAACACACACAAGATACAACATTATATCAACTATAATTTGTATTAATTCAATCTAACACACAATTCATCACAATCAATGAATCATACCAACACATCTCATTTAATTATCTAATTGTCCAGTAAAATTTCTATATTTCAAACAAGTATATTATATGTGTATTCAAATTAATCATGCAATGGAATTTTGGATATTTCAATAAAATAGCACATAAATGTTATATCTGACGTTTTTATAAGCTGATAAAATTTTATCTAATATTATATGGATACCTTAATATTATTCTAGTATTAATTATTTGTTGTAATATTTTGCCTTAATTTGTGTGTCAATGATCGAACGCACTGAAACTGATATAATAAATGTTCTAAACGATTAATGTTTTGGAAAAACTTATTGTTGTATGGTATATACCTTATACTTGACCTATATTTTGGATTCGTACTATTTTTCTAAGTCATCTAACATCTTAAGGTTTTAGAAACTATGTGATAAAGTATAGGGTTTCTACGGTTTGGAGTTGACTTAGTTTGACTTTAGAGTTCTGATTTTGATATCGACTCTAGGGTTTCACTTATAAGATTATTGTAAATCCTAGAGGTTAACACACTTAATATTATATTGTACAACGACCAGCAACTTACCACTGGAAACTCGATGTAATATTCGGCTTGATGCTCATCATCACCTTGCCCCATGGGTAAAGTGATAATTCCTCTAACTCGAATTGGTTGATTATTGAACATAAAGTTTTCATGCTTGTAAGGTTTTACCCTCCTATAGATCCGATTATATTGCAATTGGTCGAATACATGATTGAAGATTATATTTTGTGCTACTCCCAGTGTAAACTAGGAATTTTATCACACCGAATCCCATCACTCTAGCTTGAATGAACAAGAGCATCCTAGTGAGGAATGTTAATATCCTCGAGATCTTCATAAGTGAATGTGAAGGAGAGGCCTAGCTTTTGTCTTTTGGTGATTAACATAATTTCTTTATCCTTATCGACTGTGGAGTAGTTTGAGAAGGCAGTTAGGTAGGATCCTCCCATGATAACATTGACTATCCTACAAATATTGTCATCAATCAACTAATCTGCCTTATTACTACCTTCTTGATTTTGATTAGCTTATCTTTGCTATATTGGTCTTTTGATTTTGATGGATAGGCCATCTATATGTTACTTTAAGAATCCATATTTTATGAGTTCTTGCATAACATATTTTAATTGTATGTGATCATTGATATCATTTCTCACTCACATCTTTATTGTAATCAAGTCTTGTATTTCGAGTAAGATTTCCTCATGTGGTCAATTGAGTGGGACAAAGCTTAAGTCTTATAATATCTTTCGATCTCATTCCTTTTTGTTTGGAGAGGAAGATCCACTTTGGTCCCTCAAGGGGGTTAGTCAATCTATGGTAGAACCCTTATCTTCTTTTGATTATTGTCTTTTTATCGATCATGATTAATTTTCTCAATTTTATCTTAAGTGAGAATGTAATCTTCCTATCATATATGCTTTTCTAGCCAGTTATTGAAATTCTTTAAATGTTTTAGGTTTGTTTTCAGTAAGTGAGTGAAAGAGAGTTTCACTCCAATGAACCCTTTGGATAGCTACTTGAATAACAATACATAGATCGATATCATCAAATTTCTGTTATCGCTTGATTAAACTAACTATTGTAATATCACAAAGATTCTCTTTTCTTTTGTTTAGCCAAGAAAAGAGATGAAGTATCTTTATTGGGGGACTAACTAATTATAAAGAGGATTTTAAAGGTGATTAACAATTATTTGGAATTGGTGATAGAGCCAACGGTGACTAGTAAGACCAACTATGGGTTGTTCACTCTAATGTTTCGAGGAACACTATACAAAAAAAAAAAGAGAAAAGAAACGGGAAAAAATCGCACCATTGAAGTCATCAATAACACTTCTGAAAATAACTATAGCTACACAGATTTGCAAAAATTATTTGAAGCAAGTAAAAACCAACAAGTATGCCGGGTCGCGCTAACGAGACAAATGGTGAGTCAATGCGTATTTCATAGTGAGCTTATGTTAACTACTAAATATAAAAAAAAATTCCTTAAGCTAAGCTATTGAAATTGGATTTAATTAAAAACAAAAGTAATGAACTAAATTAAACGTTTCAAACAAATGATGTAGTAACAAAATTAAAGGTCTTGAGTTTAGGAGATGCTAAAATTGGATTGGAAAATCACACTTATATTTTCACTTGAATTAATGCAATGCCTTAAATCGATATTTGAAACTAATTAAATGAGATTTAACTAAACTCATTATAACTCATTTACATCTCAAAGTAGCAAAATTCCAATTATAGCATAAATTATCATGTGAAAGTGATTTATCTATAATGTTTAGTTAAAATAATATTTTACTCACACCAAAATTACTACTCTAGTTAGAATTTGGAATGGAGCACTGCTAAGTAACCTAAATTTATTATTCCAACCTAGTTAAGTGCATGAGTTTGTGAGTTTGGAATCTAAGGCTGGATTCTTGGCTAGCTTTTTTACCCTTTGACCTAGGTGGCATTAAGAATGGTTATAATTGGGAGTTCAAGCATAAATTGCATGGGAAGGAAAAATGATTTTAAGAAAACAAATTAGGAGTCATTTCACATAGTTAACGCTAAATGCCGTGAAATCAAAACTTGTAGGAGAGTTTTGGAGCAACTAGGCTTGATTGTGAATCTGTGAATTAGTACCTACGAAAGAATGCATGACTGGGGGACACTGTAAGGTTGTTTGGTGCAGCCTCTTCGATACTTAAGTTAATGTTTACCTATGGTGGGAAGTAGAAAGTAATAGAGTAGATGAGTTACCAACTTAGTAGAGTAATAAATTGTGCAGGTAGATATGTCTTTTTCCCAAAAGCTCGTGAAGGGGATATTTATTGAAGAAGGACTTGTTGTAGTTGTCAATGTAATGGATAACATGGTGTAGTGGGAGATTGATAACAATTGTTGGGATCATAGGTATTAAGCCATGAATGCACATCTTAAGGGCAAAAATAACAGAGGTCATAAGAGTGTGTATCAAGTGACTTAAGTCAGTTTTACTAAGTGCCAAGTGTAGAAGATCGGTTTGCCAAGTCAATGGGTCACTTTCAGGCTCCAAGAGTTTGCAATGAGTTGGATAAGATCATACTTGGGCCTAATGGTTCAACCCGAGCTTTAAATGGATCTAATTGGTTTTGGAGAGCCTATTTGCCAAAAACTAACAATCAATATTGATATAAATTGAATTATCAATACAACTCTATTTTAATCACTATTCTCAATCAATAATATAGCCAAAAACAATATATATTATAGTATAGCTAACAAAAACAAGATTATCCCACAGAGATTATAAATTACTTGTAATTACTCTTCGTTCTACTATCTATTCTATAATATATTCAAAATCATAAACTATTACTAACATTATTATGCTTTTAATTCTTATTTTTATGAAATCAAGACAAATGAAAAACAATATAGTTGAATTTAATATTATTCAACTCACTTAAACAACAAATCCCCACTAGACTACTACTATGCTCAATTTCTCAAAATATTCAATGATTGTTCATGTTAATTTTATCCGCAAGACTCCTAAGTTGAACCGATATCTTTTTCAAGACTATTAGTCCCTAATCTTTGAATCTATCTATTGGAATATCTTGCTAATTAATAACAATTAAAAGGTTACATTAATGAACCATGAATCTTTTATTAAACCAAACTTTCATTTAATTTAATACGAAAGATTATTGTATTTCTATATCTAGAAATCCAAACAAATCTCTCTGACTATGATTACTTTATTCATATGTGACATCTATTCATTTACATACATGAAAATAGTCTAGAATTAATATATGGATATATCAATTAAAGAAACAATACAATACTCATAAGTAGAATAAAAAAGAACATGAAACTTCATTGAATCAATATTAAGAATAGAATACATAGTAATATATAGGGTTCATCATTGTTTAGGTGATAATACTCTATTCCTCCATTACAACTCTATCAAGAACATAATACATCTATTTAAAAAAAAAAAAACAGTGAAAACAAGGAAAGAGAACACCTTTGAAGAATAATCTTGAACCCTTTCTCTTAGTTGCTTTAACTTTTCTTGAAAATCCTACATAAGAATCTAAGACTTAGGTGTTTTCATTTAGAGACAATGTTAATATTGGTTATTTTCAAGCCATCCCAGGATTGCTATATCTACACACACACACATATGTGGTTAACAGCTGGAATAACCCTTAAATTCCGAATGGACTTCAACTTCCTTCGATATTTTTAAAAGTTGATAAAGTCTTCTTTAATAGTGTAGAGTACACAAGGTATATATGAAGTGCCATAACTAGTCATGTATCTTACCATCAGTTATAACTATCGAAATACTTCACTTGAAAAAATAACATGATTGGAACATGACCGACTTTATTCATTCGTGCTTCTCTCTATTTCGCGGGACATCTTCAATTCTGAAACGGTACGACATAAGCATGATTGGCCCTATCCTTTTGTGTTCTTCAATGATCCTTTAACAACTTCAAATTTCATATTTGTATGAGGGAAACACGGCTCATCTTATTCCATTGTGTAATTCTCTGATCTTTGATTCTTCGATCTCTAGAAAAAGCATGATGGGAACACGACTGCTTTAATTCAATTGTGTTTCTCTCGGATATTCAATACTCAAATATAATTAAATTTCACGCTGAAGCACGACTAAAACACTGGTACTTAGGTTTGCTCGTGCTCTTCCTAATTCTTTTACACTTCTTCATTTTTTATCCAAAATTTGACAAAACCTAATTAACTTCACTCTAAAGCCCATTTATCATCATTTACCTTTCAAAAACAAAAAATTTAACCAAGTTGAGTAGTAAATCTTAGCAAAAAGTTATAAAAATATATACAATTTACCATAATTTAGTCTATTAAATATTAAATAAAACACATGTATCGAATATCTTGTGACGCGATCTCCTCAACAGATCTCAAATAAACATATGATCTTGATCTTTTTTAGGGTTTTTGAGTGATATGAGATTACAAATTGAAATTGGATATGGATGAAATCATTGATCGATAGATTCCACGAATAACAGTATCAAACTGGATTGCGAATAAATTATAGATTGATGATGTAGTCACCTTATGGTGGCGGCATAGAATCCCTGAGTCGGTGGCGTTCAACTTCCAGAAGTCAGCGCTGATGTTCACGGAATCAAAACTTCTAAGACTGGTTAAAAATGCTTCCAGCATTCCTTTATTAATTGCCAGCGTTCATTTATTTATTTCCAGCATGACTTTTAAGTTTTCTCAGACGTTTCTTTATATGTATTAGGTTTTGGCTAGGAGAATTAATTAGTTTTGAATATCTTTGTTTGAGAATACTCTTGAGAATGTTGTAAAACCCATTAGGGTGATTTGATTATTGATAATAATTTCCCTCTTTAATCTTTGTTCTTATCAATTCTTATTGTTATATAGAATTGTGGCAAACACCATGATTTGAATCTGAAGCTTTCATGCTACCTTTCATGCCCGTGATTCTTAGAGCTTCTCTTGGGCTTCTTTTTTCCACACATTGAAGCAACTTGATTCCTATCATTGCCCCTAGTTGAAGAAGATCCGTCCTCGAATCTTGAATCTTCTTTTTCTTTGCATCGAAATAGAAATGAGAATCACCCTTGGTCTTCTTAACATACATCAATTTGGCTTGCTGCAACTCTTCAGAACTCATAGGCTTCAGCTTGAATGTCTTACTTAGGTGTTGAATTATGTTCTCATTCTTGTAACCATTAAACAAAGCTCGAAGATCATATTGCCATGGCTTTTCCAAGAACCAGATGTGTAGCATCCATGGGTACTACATCACATAAAAGATCATCAAAATAATCACCAATTGAGATAGGAACTTGAACCTGTTTATGTACATGAATCGCTTCTTGGTGATTTAACCAATGTAAAGCATAGGGCTTTGGATGTTGCTCCAATTGTAATCCCATCTTTGAAATAATTCCAGCGAAAACAAGATTGGCACATCTACCTGTATCAATCATGGTCAAGTAAGTTTTCCCTTTGACCAAACTCTGAATGCAGAAAAGATTGGTCCTCTGATCCGGAATAATTTTTCTTACTCAATCATCAATGATTCACCTTGAACCGCATATTCCATGTCTTCATCATTCTCTAATAAAGGCATAGAATGCTCATTCTCGTGCTCTTCTTCCTGACTCTCAATTTCATCATCTTTTAAGACCATCACTCTCTTGTTAGGACATTGAGAAGCAATGTGTCTATGCCTTAAACATTTAAAACACTTGATGTCTCTACTCTTTTTTTGTTCTGGAGCTTTCTCTTCAACTGCTTTGCCCTTCATCTTGTCTTTTCCTTCCTCTCTCGTTAACTTCTCATCAGATTTGTTGTGATAATGGGATTCGTGAGACCTCTTGTGTTGTTGTCTTTCAACCCTGCTAGCTAATTTGATGTCATCCTCAAGAGTTTGATATTGCCGAAGTTCGACAACACTAGCTATATCCATCTTTAGCTCATTAATAAACCTAGTAATAGATTCAAAAGTGGATTCCTGAATATCACACTTAGCCATCAATGTTTCAAACTCCTTCACATACTCTTCAACACTTCTCTTTCCTTGTCTCAAAGACTGCAAATCCATTAATAATTCTTATTTGTAGTAATCATGAACAAATATGCGCTTCATCAACCTCTTCATTAGTCCCACCAAAGATTAGCGTAATCAGAGAAGGCCAATGATGCCATATTTACCATGGTATGCTTATCCCATTTATAACATTCAAACACTTTCTCAACCTTTGGCTATAAACCCGAAAAATTCTTCAGACTAGTATACGATACTAGAATAGAAAATGTGAATTAGCTAGTAAATCTATAACTAAACAAAAACCCTAGAATAAATCCATGAGATGAATTCAGCTCGTTTATGATTTCAAGGCTTGAATAAAAAACAAACTTCTTTGACCTTATTTGATACCAAAAACAATATTTCGTATCTTGAGCTAATAACTCAAGATATAATTAGAGGTAACCTAAATTTTCAATCCCCGAAACTTGTCATACAAATAGAAATATATAGAAATATACAAGTATAGAAAATAAATGGTTACCATTGAACTCAATAAATATTTTAGACTGGAACTATGAGTAGTAAGGAGACTATAAATAGTTTTAAACCATAAAACAAAGATTCCTAGATAGTATTAGAGACTACTAATCAGATTTCATAGTAGGTATCGAAAACCCAAAACATAAAGATAACTTAGCCGAGATATTAAGTGCGATAATGAGTAAATAACCAATTAAGCTTATATGTAGAAAACGGTAACCTAAAGATAAACCTTTAGGATTATAAATACACAATAAAAAAATATAAATAGATATATAACTAATAATCTAGACTTCAAATAAATATTTGGATCACACCATTGTTTTAGTTAGAGTAGTTGTAAACTATTAGAGCCTAAATAAAAAATTGACCTATTAAGCTATTAAAACCCTAATTGTAGGAGACAAAACTCTAAAAATAATTAATCGCGTAAACTTTAAACTTAAAGTTGAGCTTAATAGTAATCTAAAATTTTTGTAGGACTCTATAAAAATACTTTTAGTAAAAAACTCTCAAATAAATGATATATTTATACCCGAATAGCTTAATAAATTACCCTAAAACTAAGATAATTATTAACTAACAAACGTAATAATATTTTCTCCTCAAATCTATCTAAAATTTCAGTGCAAGTGGGTATGAAATTGTGGCTTTGATTTTCTCGGATTAATGCAGCCGAAATCCTCCTCATTTTGGTCTAAATTATACTCTTTTAAGTCAACAAAATACACATACACACCAATCAAAAGGAGACAACTAGACAAGTTAATTAATGCTGCAAAAACAACTTGCTTAAACAATGCAATTTGGAGAGAATTCTAGAGCTAAATCTCGTTGGAAGCCGGCCACTTTCCTTCTTCTTCTTCATCTATAAAAACACTATAATGAACAAAACAAACAAATGACATTATATACACAAAACCAACCTTGATCAATTGCACAAGCTCTCCATAAACCAGCCACGAAAAAATCATCCAAAAATAGTTCCAAACAGATTTAACAAGGATCAAACTCCATTAAAGCAACCTTTAAAGCTTAGAAAGGAAGATAAGGTGAGTTGATTGGTTTTAGCTTGTTATTTGTTAAAAACAATGTTTTAAACTGGTTCATGATGATCATAGGATCATAACCCAACCAGAAACAAGCTTCACATCACATCAAACAAGCTTAACAAGGAAAATTTTGCAAACCCTGAGTTGCACTCTTTGATTTTGAAAACCAAGGATTATGTGCATATTGTTGTATTATGAGTCGATATATGTATATATATAACATGTAGGAACACTTAGGAAGACTTTAGAAAGGATTTTAACGTGAAAAATGAAAGAGAATCGGATTGAACCAATGAGGAAGATGAACAATACGCGAATCCTATATGAGCACGGGACAAATACGGTCGTGTTTCCCAGCCGTGTTCCTCTCGGCGTGCAATTTTCTCTTGATTTCCAGGAATACACGAGGAGTACACGGCTGAGTTTCACCCTATGTACCTCTCGAAAATCGAATAATTTTTTTTTTTATTAAATTATTAAATCAATTACTAAATTTGATTAGTTCCAATATAATAATAATAATAATAATAATAATAATAATAAATAATAATATAATAATAATAATAATAATTATTATTATTATTAATTATTATTATTATTATTATTATTATTATTATTGTCGGCATTGAAAATTATTATTATTTTAATAAAGTTATTATGGAATATAGTATAGTATTACTAATAAATTATTTTGTAATTACCATTACTAATATCATCAATAATATTATCCTTATTGTTTATATTATTGTACTTTGTAAATGAAGATAAGGTATAGTAAGTATAAAATACAAATTCATACAAAAGAATGAAAATTTAAATAAGCTAAATTTTTGAATAATGTTATACGTATACATAACGGGAAAATTATATAAAATGGACTAAGAAAAACACAATAACACTAAGCAATAGTGAATAAATATGAGTTACTATAATGAGTTAGAAAATGAACAATATAAAAATAGCAATAATAATAATTATAAAAATATAAGCTGACTAAACATCAACTTTTTGAATATCCGATGAATATATATAAGTATCAAACAAGATCAAGACAAGCAAAATGAAAATAAATATTAAATAATAATCGATTATCATAAGACTATTAAATGACCAAGTAATAGAACGAAAACCCAATATCAATATAGGACACTTAGACACTCATTGGAGTTTAATCATATAGTTTATGTGATATTGATAAATATATTAATCATCCCAATAGGTGATCTTAGTACTTGTGAGGATTTTCTTGACGATTATTACGACTAACCAACATAAGCAGGTAAGTAACTTAATCATATTATATTATTTGTGCTTGTAGTTAGCTAAATATATAATACAAATATAATAATATAATTGTTATGGGTGTTATGGTGTCATATTTGAAATGTCATGTGATATGATTGTATGGTTGTTAATCTATGATAATGAAAGCGGTAATACTATGGTATGATAATGTGAAATAGTATGATGATTATTGTGTATGATATATGATCACCATGAAACTGATTAAGAATTATTGACTTATGAAATAACATGGTCATGCATTGCACATACAAAAAGGGTGACAGCCTGCTACGTATTAATATTTCGGTTCTTTATTAATGCTTGGTTTTTCTAAAGTGTTAGTTCTTCCGATGTTTTCTTTGTTCTGTCGGTTCTACAGGAACTAAGTAGCAACGAAGAACGCCGCCCGTAGTATTGTTTTGAGATGATTAATACTTAAGGAGTTTATAAGGATTGATACAGGAAATGGTTAGTTAAGATATCATTAAGTTAAAAGTGATAACCCTAAGACGAGAAAATCGTTGATTTTCCTATAAACTTAGTCTCTCCTGGGCAGGTAGGTCATAAAGTAATTGTTCTTCAACCCCAAAAAGAGGGGGTAATCTTTTTTCTGTTTGGATTCTATATCATCCAAGCTTGTATCTGAACATATGTTTGAGTGATTGCATTTCATATGATTTGTTAATATACTTGCTTGATATGTAATATGTCTGGTTATTCATTGAACCCGTGGTTTTGCTCATACTCCAACAGTCCTTTTAGGTTTACACTGTGACCTTGGCTCATTACTTCCAAGAGCATGGTCCCGGCAAGAATTTAGAACCTGGAAGCTTATGGAGTAGTTCGGGTTAAGATTTTTATTTCTATTTCTAATTGCAAGTAGTTAGCATTAGAAACTTTGGTTATGTATTTGGAAATTTTCTAAAAATATTGTAGTCTGTAATATTATTATTATGACATTCTCTACTTTGGATGACGATTATTTACGAATTTATGTCTTACATATATTTGTCATTCTTATCAAAGCAACTAAAAGATCCCATTTATTAAAAATATGTCATTCTCAGAAAGTAAACTAGCAATAAATATTCAAGTGTATCTTGTTTACTGCTACCAGGGTATCCTCGGGGCGTGACATTGGCACCCGATCTAAAAATTCTTTAGTTTTATTACTTCTCGTGAATGGTGGAATCTTCAATTTTATATTCTCTATCTCATTTCGTCTTTCATCTCTATCTCCCCGCCTTCTATTCCTTTCACTATTTGCATCAGATTCTTCACTAGAATGTCTCTTATGGTTTGAACCGCTTTGGCTCCTCCTATCTCTCACTTTTAATCTTTCCAAAATCCTCCCGACATCCCTATGCATCCTATTTACCCCTGTCTGTAGTTGTGTGAACTCTTGTCTCGTTATAACTTCCCCTTTTCCATTATTATTATTGTTCCTTCTAGCCTTATGGTTATTCCCATTCATACTATTACTCCCATCCGACGACATTTCTCCACAAACTCCACCAACAAAAACAAAATAGTAGAAAAAAAAAAAACTACCACAATAGAATTTTCCAAAAGAAAAAAAAGGAAGAAATCAAAAATATTTTTTTTATTTATCGACCTGAGATTAACTCGTGTCGAACATCAATTTCTGCAAACCTTTGCTCTGATATTAACTGACGCGATTTCCTCAACAGATCTCAAATAAAAATATGATCTTGATCATTTTTAGGGTTTTTGAGTGATATGAGATTGCAAATTGAAATTGGATATGGATGAAATTGTTGCTTGATCAATTCTATGAACAACAATATCAAATTGGATTGCGAATAAACTATAGATCGATAATCCACGACTTATAAATCACTCACGGTTGTCAAATGAATCACAAGATTCAAATCACGATGTTTGCCACAATTCTATATAATGATAAAAATTGATAAAAACAAAGATTAAAAAGGAAATTGTTCTCAATAATCAAATCACCCAAATGAGTTTTACAACACTCTCAAGAGTATTCTTAAACAAAGATATTCAAAACTAATTAATTCTCCTGGCCAAAACCTAATACGTATAACGGAACGTTTTAGAAACTTAAAAGTCACACTGGAAATAAATAAATGAATGATGACAATTAATAAAGGAACGCTGGCAGAGTTGTTGACCGACCGATGCTAGAAGTTTCAATTCTATGAACATCAGCGCCGGCTTCTGGAAGTTGAACGCCACCGGCATAAGGCGACTATACTGCTGGTGTAAGGTCAGCGTAAGAAGTAATCCGAAGCTTTAACGCCGCCTTCATGCCCATGATTCTTAGAGCTTCTCTTAGGCTTCTTTTTTTCCACACATTGAAGCAACTTGATTCCTATCATCTTGCAATGGTCTTACTTTATCCACAAAATTTTGGTAATTACTTTGTATATTGCCATAAACATACTTATTTTTTGAATAAGTATGACAAGATTTAATTTAGACTAGGTTAGAAATTACCTAATTTAAAGGTCTTATTAACTATCTTAATAACATCCCCAACCATGTCCCAACAACATCTAAAGAAACTGACATGGGATTTATCTTTAGGCCCCAAAGCTGAAATTGCTTTATCCTCATTTTAAAACTTAATTTGGCTTTTTATCATTTGATAATACTTTTCTATTTTTCTTTCCCCTTTTTTCACTTATTTTCTACTAAACTTTTAAAAGGGGGATAATTTTAGATCTTTAGAAGTATCAATTATGAATATTATGCCAAAATAGTTATGATATATGAAAAGCGAAAACCAAAAGAATTAAAAGTTAAGGAAATTCAATCTAAACCTTATATGATATCATCAAGTCTAAATGTTCACACATACATAATTGCAACTAACAATAGAACAAGTGATTAGGTAGATATAAGACTGCAGATAAGTTGAGTTGAGCCATTGCTAGCTTTCAAAGAGTTGGATTAAATATTATAAATAATATCTAAATTTTGATAAAATATGCGAATGAGCATCAATTTAATACCTCAAATCGCAATGGGAATGAACGAATAATCTTTGAATTCTTAAAACGGGTGGAGACAATAGATAGTGGTAACTTTTACGATCTGTTTGAATGGTCTATTTTTCATCAGTATCTGTATCTTTTTTAAAATGATATATATAAATATGCTCGATTTATATTTATATTTGATCTATTTAATCTTTTGATGAGAACTTCTAATTTTTTTTTATCTATAGTTATTTTTTAATAATTAATTTATTAAAAAATATTAAAAAAAATATCTGTATCTATAAAAAAAAAAAAAATCAACCACACCCTTAATTAGATAGAAATAAGAGAGAATATGTTGAAAATTAAATTAAAGGAATAAATTCTCCCACTATTCACCCTGTGCTTATTCCTTCTTCTCAAGTTCTGATCCTTTCTCCACGCCAAACACAGTGGAACAGTTTTTGGTGTATTTCAACTCGTATCTAATCATGAAATATGAAATTTTTTCCTAAATTTCTTCTTGCATCTTCCCTTATTGGCTTCTACTTATGGTTAATATAAAATTGTAATGCTGTAATTAATTACTTCAACTAAACTTCTCTTTCACAGGTACGATTCTCTTCCCAAAAAAACTAAATTATACTTGTGTTTTGCTGCATCACTGGGTTGCTCTTAATTTCTTTGTATATTCTTCATAGGGGCTCCTCTCTTCGTAAATTTTTTCTGGGCTTTCTATTTTATTTTGAATACTTGTAGCTCTTTTCGTGATCTGTGTATTTAAAGTCTCTTTTAGCAATCGATACTTAATTTCATCTGGGCTCTTGATTTCATTGTGTTATGCAAAGTATGGGCGTAGTAATTTCATCTCCGTAATGTAAAGTTTTGTTTTCTATGTAGGTGTGACAAGTGACATCATGATTCACATCATAGGATAGTGATTCTAGTTTTTAATAAATAGGTTGTTACTTCTTACCCAAGAAAACGGAAAAAAGGAAGGTTGTCAATTGTTATTTTTAATTTATTCTTATATATATCTCGGGGTTGTTGATTTTTCGGTAACTGGAAATTTGCTGTTTCGCAATTTTCATTTTCATCAGTTTTGAATTCGCAGAATTCACTGTTTGATAGTTCAGTCTCAGACCAAATTTGCTAATCAAATTTAATTCTTGCAGATGTATTCGGCTGGTGAAACACACCAACAAACTCAAAGTCCGGTTTCATCAGAAAAAGAAACGTCTCTTGGTTTTGGAGATGTTTCGACAGGTTCGAGTGACCCCGATGCTTGTGAAGTTGAACCAGCTGATAGTACAACCATGGGTTATCCTCCTATCGGTAAACATAAATCTTTCAAACTCTCTAAGTGTGCAATATTCGTGAGTGATGATGAAAAAGCGACTATGATGTGTTGGAACATTATGTTTGAGGTGAGAGCAATATAAGGGCTACTCGTACGTATTGTTGGGGAAAATATTAGATTTGGTAGTAAGTATCTTCTCCTTTTTCAATTTATTCTTCTCTTAACTTGTATATTATGTGGATGATCCAGACAAAAAGATACCAATTGAAACAGAGGGCCTGGTACATTGTATATTTAAAGCCCTCTCAAGTTGCTCAGTTTTCTATTTTTAATGAAGAATTTCTGACAAGTCGTTTGACTAAATCGAGTCCCTTTTAGTGTGGATTAATTTAGTTGAAGGTTGAACCATGGCAAACTGCATTACACACACCGCTAACAAATGCCAGCACATCAAAGTATGAATATCTTAACACCCCTCTCACGAGGAGTATGATTTTTGTAATGCTCAACTGAAGCTTAAGAGAAGTAAGGAGGTGTTCTCTATGTGTTTTGGTGAACTTATCTGCTAGTCCAAGTGAGAAGGGACAAAAACTGGTTTAATAAATGCATCTTAAAATTTTCCTTGGATAAAATCACAATTCAATTTGACGTGCTTAGTTCTCTTATAGAGCAGAAGTTTCTTGTATATATGAAGTGCAGAGTGGTTGTCCTTATTCGTAAACACCAGGTTTTCCACACATATCTAATCCTTCAATAGATTCAAGTTCCAGACTTTCTCACTAGTTGCATCAGGTATAGCTCTATATTCTTCTTCAGTAAACCTTATATTTTCTTTGCCTTCAATTAATCTTCCCCTCGCACACATAAACTACATAGAGACATCCTTTTTTCTGTACACATGCCTTAATCACAAGTACCCTTTGAATGGAAAATCTATAGTATGTGGATATGGAACTTCAAAACTTGTTATGCAACACCATGTAATTCTTGGTTTATATATATCCATAAATTGGCTATGCACATGGGCAGCATATATTACATCAGGGATAGTGATTGCTAGGTAAGAGAGACAACTTACCAAATCTTCTATATTATGAAGGAACAACCAGAATGTCCTTTGCTGAAGTCTGCGTTTTGTGATTTTGATTGATAAGTAATGATAGATGACTACTAGCCTTAAGTGTATCAACTATCAAGAGTTCATGCATGCTGACAAATAGCTGTTCCTTTCTCCAAATAGATACCTCCAAACCAAGGAAATAATGTAAAATTCCCAAGTCTTTTGATTTAGAATGGGACTTGAAATATGTTTTGGATCAGAAATCACACTCAAACTTGGATTCCAAATGCTGTGTCATCTGTGTCAACCAACAATGCAATAAAACTGTCTCCATCTCTTTTAAGGGTCCTTTCAGTTTTTTTCTTTTTCCCATCTTTTTGGCCTTACTGTTTATAAATCCCGTGTTTATCAAAACAAGATGCCAAAATGGTGAAAATATGAGTACATTCTTATCGCTTCTATAATGTAAAAACCCAGCAAATCCCTAAGAAGTTTGAATTGTTTATCCTTTATATTTATCTAATTTTATGAAGAAGTCATATGAAGTCTTCTTTTTCCAATTAATAAAATATTTTCCTCGAACCTATTCTCTTTATCAGTCTAACCACTCAATTACCGGATTCACTTTAATGATGATATATATATAGAAAAGAATTTATCTAAATATAAGATTTGTAATTCAAACATATTAAAAACAAATCAAATAGTTTTTTTCAAATGTAATATTCTCAAATGGATACATAGCAGAAATGGATAAGACAAAGATAACATTCAAACAAGAGAAGAAAGTAAAAAAATAATAAAAGATCTTAATAAGCAAAGAATAATTTGACGTAGATTGATGAAAATTATTATCAAGAAAACATTTGTTGCTTGTTCACTTCGATTATTGTAATTGGCCCATTGTTGCTTACTTGAATCCGATAGAGATGGGACCTTAGGTGTTTGGGCTTGTAATGATGTTTGGTGTAAGGCCTGCAAAGAAAGAAACCCGGTAAGTGATACATCTCTGATGTTTAAGTAAGAAATTGTCGTGATAAGCCTATAAATTGAGAAGAAGTAAGCGGGTGAGTGCAACATGACTTATCTTTTGAGAGGTATATGAGTAATTATAAGTGATTGATTTGACTATTCAAGCGTTGCATGGTAGTGGGCAGTTGGCGGTTAGTAGTGGTGGATGTGGTATAGACGTACTATTCCACTACTTAAGGGTTAGTTTGACAAAGATAACCGAGTGAACATTGAGATTGTCATTGAGGTTGGGCCGCCCATCGTGGAGTTTATTGATTGAATATGGGCTAGGGAGGTTGGGTCGGCCTATTAGTGTGCTGGGTTTGGCTTAGGTGGCTTTATGTTCCAAAATAGACTGTCAACATTCGTAATAAATTCCTGTTTGCTAATAATAGAATAAAGTTGTAATAGTGTATTATGTTGTTCAGTTGGACTGAAAAACACATTGAGGACTATACTAATAATATAGTCAAAATGACCATATGGCTGATGCTTTTTCTGAAATTCTATCCACCATACTCTATCCAAGTGAATAAAGAGGAGGTAGTGAAGAAGAAGATGGAAAGCATGAGCCATGATGGGTTCAATTTAGAGATAGTTTGGTAAATGGCTCTAGTGAGTTTGGTTGGACTTATGAGCCATGATTAGTTCTGCGATGGGAGGGTCTAAGTTGAATTTGTGAGCTTGTGTGTTCAGGCTATGGGTAGGTTTGACCATGGGAGGTTCAAGTGATTAGAGGATTGATGTGTGTGAGCTATGGTGGGTTTGAAAGATAAGAGGGTCTAGTAGGTTTGATTGTGTGGGGTATGAGCAATTGGAGGGTCTGATGGGTTTGGATCCAGCTAGCTTGATTGGTAGGAGCCCATGGTGGGCTTGGTGGGTTCGAATCATGGCGGCTGTGGTAGGTTGGTTAGGTTCGAGTGGTGGGCGGCCGTGGTGAATCCGTTAGGCTTCGGCTATGGTGGCAATGTGACTAGGTTATAGTTATGTTTCTAGGATGCAAAAGAAAAGGAGAAGAAGAAGCACAACATTACAAGATCGAATTGAATTAAAAAATTTTCAGGTTCATTAAGAGAGAATCCGACAATCTCTTGTTAGGGATCAATTATAGAGAGAACTCCGGATTTCTTCAAATATAAAAATCTATAATTTTTCTAGAAATAATACATGTCTATTTTGTTTCATTAAATATTGTTCGTAAAACACAATAAAAGAAGTGGCAGTTATATTCTAAAATAACTGCTCATTTTCCCTCTCAAATAACTTCTATATATTTAAATTATGAACACTTAACTAATCAAATAAAGATAACACATTGCACCACATGCACAAGCACTGTTCACTGTTCATGACACTGTTCATGTTACTGCTCACAATGGGTATAACATTACTACCCTCTTCCATCGGGTGTCTGAGGTTATGGTATTGTCTAGTTAATTCAGCATAGACATCCACATGTAATTGTCTGCAGATTTGTGTTTGCATTGTGAATCATTTTTGTAGAATCACGATCTTGCAAACGCTACTCCATAAATTCTTTGGACAGGTGCTTGTCGGGCATGAAAACTCTTGCTTACTTATTGGGACATTTCTTATATTCTCGCTCCTTTTGTCCCTTGCTCGCTGTTCTCGATACATGACCATAAACGCTTTGACT
The DNA here is from genome assembly GCA_024138025.1 of Combretum micranthum. Lineage (NCBI taxonomy): Eukaryota > Viridiplantae > Streptophyta > Magnoliopsida > Myrtales > Combretaceae > Combretum > Combretum micranthum. Next base: position 15,916 of record JAMXBD010000122.1, on the reverse strand, counting down.
TGTTATTGAAGGGAACAAAAATCTTCCATTGTTTTTGGCTTTGATACTAAATGTTACAGGATCAAGTTGAATAGATAAATTTTTCCGGCTCATTAAGAGAGAACCTGGCAATCTCTTACTAGGGTTTAATTATAGAGAGAATCGTACAATTTCTATTTAAGGCTCAATTACAGAGAAAGGCCTGGATTTCTTCAAATATAAAAATCTGTAATTTTTCAAGACATGATGCTTGTCTATTTTATCTCATTGAATATTGTCTGTATAATGCAACACAAGAAATGGTAGTTATATTCTAAAACAACCGCTTATTTTTCCTCTCAAATAACTTTTACATATTTAAATTACAAACACTTAACTAATCAAATAAAGACAACAGATTACAACACATGCACAAGCACTGTTCACTCTGCTGTTTGCATTACTGTTCATGTTACTGCTTACAAGGGGAGTAACACACGATGGGGATACGTTAATAATTAGGGCTATAATAGCCATTCTTAGGGTTCAACTTCTCATTATTTGGCAGGATTATGTGCCATTCTTAGCTATTTATATCAAGTGAACTCTATATTTTACATGTTTTATGGGATAGTGAGAACATGGAATTGCTATTGCCTTTTTATCGAATGAAGTGAATAGGCAGTTAATGCTGTTGGAAGTCTACTGACGTGTTTTATTTGGAGACAAAATTCTTTGGCTAGATTTTCTTAAACCCACAAAGTGAAATTCATACTCAACCAAGTCATATTGTCCTCTTCTTTTCCTTCCACTCTCTCTATCCATCTGAGATTTGTTGGCTAAGCAGCTAATCTCTAGTCCCATCTTCTTTACTTTGAGTTCATCGTAAGACGTATAGTCTTTGTTTCTATATCTCAGTGTTCAATCTTTTGGATAATTGTGTCTCATTTTCAGAATCTTCATGGCACAGACCTGTATCTTCATTGGATGTTCGTCTTTCTTTATTATTGCATTTCTTGATTAAGATTCTTACGTCTTTCTTCACCAAGCAAGATTTTTGTTCATTTTTACTTCACCTTGTGCAATTGGATGCTGTATGATTATTTAGATTAGTTGGCCTTGTGCACTGTAGTCACCCTTCTTTGTTTGTGATATTAACTTCAATGTCATTTCATTAAGTTTTTTAAATTCTTCTTTTTCTTGAATGCTGCTGTTTGTATCTGGATGATGTGTAACTTAGTAGAATTGTGTTTAATCTTATTTCCACATAAAATACATTCCTAGCTTGGTGATGTTTTGAAGAAAAGAGATAGCCAGATAGGACTTGCATTTCCAAGCTAAGTTCTGCCTTTACACCCATAGCCGTAGAGAACACTTAATACACACACACACACACACACTCATATATGTATAACCATCATAGTGAGTGCATTTGACTGTGAATTTATGGCATGTCACTCTGGTAGAGTCATTTTGGGAAAATATATATATATATATATATATATGCTCTTTCAATATGGTTAGGTTGGTACCTTCTGGGATTACAGTAAAGATTTCCTGCTTTATATCGCCATTAAGAAACTTAGCTGCAAATGCAAAGAAAATGTGTGCTAAAGTGCGTTCACAACCAAGCTAAGGGTTTCATTATACAACAATCTTTGCTCCTTGATAGTATTTTATATGAAATAAAATACATTATGTGTTGCTAATTAAGGTTAACCTTTTCTAAATACATAGTCTGGTTTGCTGATTTGTGGTTAACATTTTCCTAGAGAGCTGTAAAATTTTGAATCTATTGCTGTAGCTATCTAACAATTAAGTTTGTTACTAGGACGAGAATTGATATTACGTGCTTGCCCTAATCCATGGAGAATGCAGGTTTGCTCATGGAAAGCCTAACGGCTTTATATACTGAAGTAAAATAAAAAATGTCTCGTTAAAGAAGAATAAACCAACACATGCCTGGATATGGTATATTAATAGGAGTGGGTGTAAATCTGCACTAAATTGAACTAATCTGTAGACCAACTTAAACTGAAATGAATAATATATATGTTTTATCTTTCATTTTTTATTTAGGAAATTCCCAAACCGAAGCAAACTGAAAAAAATTGAATGTTGAAACTGCTATTTTAGAAAAGGGATAATGTCAAAAATAGCATCTAAATTTTTGCAAAAAGTTTAATTATGTATCTAAATTTTGGTTTTAAAAAATTTGGTACCTAAAGTAAGTTTTCTCGTATATTTTTCCTACCTAAAGTAAGTTCAATTATGTAGTAGAAATGTTTTTAGGGAGGAAAAATGTACCTAAAAACTTGTTTCAAGTATCAAATTGTTCAAAAACAAACTTTAGGTACTTAATTGAACTTTTTGTAAAAGTTCAGGTACCAAATTACTTAAAACTAAACTTCAGGTGCCTGATTGAATTTTTTGTAAAAGTTTAGATACCATTTTTGACATTAACCTTTTAGAAAAGGTAGCACTTATGAGAAAAGAAAATCTTTGTTATAAGTATCTTTTCAAAAAAGATTTTGTTTTATACTTGTTGAAAATGCTTATTAATTTGATTGAATGACCATAGATATGCACTCATCCACCTGGTAGCATTTTTATAAAATTATTTGACATGAATGTATTTGTAATTCTTCCTTATTTAAATAGTGACTTGGTGAACCTCTTATATGGTGTCATTGCATATTATTTGTTATTGACTTGCAAATAAATTTACCTCTTGGATTGAGATACATGTCATGCCTGTAAGTTTTTTAGATGTAAATTATGGTTCCAACTGCAATTTAAACCTGTCCAATCCAAAGTTCTATATGTCAGGAAAATTTATAAACTGACTGTAATGTTATGTGGTTGATTTGGTTTGGAGGATAACCTGAACAAATTTAAACTGTTTCCACCAGTTAACTGAAGTTGGAGGAGTGTATTGTATTGTATAGATCAAGTTGGAGCCGTAAGCAATTCCAGTGCATCTGCTGCATCAGCGATTCCCATTGATTTGTTTGTCTCAAAGAAGCATCCAGGTGTTTCTCGTGGCAATCTAGGATTTGCAGATTCCTGTGGTAATATTGTCTATAATGTTTCGAAATTAAAGTCACAATCTCCGGCAAATGGTATTGAGAGGAGAAGAGTCATACTTGATGCTGCAGGAAATCCCATTATTTCCCTCCTTCAGGATCATGTGAGTCCTTTTGTTTTTTTTTCCCCAGTTTTAATCTAGAATTTTTATTTATTTAGTTTTAGCATTCATTCTAGTGCAGTGTTATCGCACAATTTCTCCTCCAGTAAAGTAGTGTAGTAATGTCCTGTATATTAACTCATGGGTTGCTCGTCTAGAAGGGATCGTGGAAAGCATTTAAAGAAGGGATTGGTGGAGAAAAGGAGACAATCATATTTGATGCTGAGAGAACACGAAACACACTCACCAGGACCGAATGGGAGGTACATGTTCATCTTTCAGCTTCTTCATCCTTTAAGATGAGAGGTTTCCCCTTTCAGAGATCGTGCACCATTTCTCATGCTGATGGCATCATTGCTCAGGTCATCTCACTCTCTTTTCTCTTAATTAAAACCATTTGGTTGACCAGGATATGTTTGCAATATTGCATTAGGTTTGACTTTAATTTGAAATTTTACTACTTCCTTTCAATGCAGAAGCTTTGACCATTTTGTTCGTGAAAAATTTTAGGATACCTATCCTCTGCTAGTGCGTACAAGTACAATATGGCCTTAGCTATATTCAGTTAAATCTTTAACTTCCTAAGAGATTTTGAGTAATTCAATAAGGAGCAGTTTCAAACAGAGAGAAATTGGTAAAGTCATAAAACAACTCCGTCAGTGCTCTTAGTAGAAATCAGTGCATTATATTACAGAGCATCCTGGGAATTGATTGGCATCACTCTTATATTCGAGTTATAAATACTTTTTTTATATAATCAGAATTATTCATACTTGATTCTACTTTAATTCCTTCGATAGCTTTGCATTTTTATACTTTCCAGTAGGAAACAATGTGTGAATAGGCTACTCCAAAATTGTCATAACAAAGTACCCCCACCCCACCCCCACCCCCACCCACCCCACCCACTACGGCAAAAAATAAAAAATAAAAAAATAAAAATACAATGTGTAAGTAGGGACTCTATCTCACTGTTGTATTTCTTTGTTACCCTTAAATCAATAGAATAACTTACTGGGTTACTCGATAAAAGGAATTTTTGCATTAAATCATTGACGAAGTGATGATATGTTGCTCTTCATCTAATGCAGACTAGTCTTATGTACAAGCTGCACCAGATATATGCCAAGAGATGCAAATTTCGGTTAACAATATATCCTAATTCCATTGATCATGGCTTAATTGTGGCAATGATGGTGGTATTTTTTGATGGAAAGATGTCATATCATATTTAAGCTTGAAGGTGGACATGGTTTTGAGGAAGTTTGTTGACCGTGTGGTCAATTTGCTTCTTTCTCCATGTGCTTCTATTTTGCTCGTACAGCAGCCCATGAGAAATGTGTCACTTATTCACTATTTGTGGTAAAAGACCAGAAAACCCAATCTAAAAGCATAATGGAAGGGCAGAGAGGGTTGTAGCCCTTAAGGTCAAGAAAAATAATGATTGGCATAATTGCTACCTCGGGGCTATGTTTCAGATAATCTACTTTTATCTCTCTTACTTTTATCTCTCTTCTCTGGTATATTGATATCCTTCAAGAACATGCTTATCTCATTGTTTGGAGTTTCAGTTCTTTCTGAACTTGTCATGATAATATGGAAATTGTTGGTGGCACTCTTATTCCCATTTCCACGTTAGAAGTTGGATTTGTTTTAGCACGCACAAAGGAATGGGATTTTACATTTTTGAAAGAGATTCCTTCTAGGGAATTTAGCAAACTAATGAATACAGTTATGAGGAATTTTCATCTCTTGAGGTGAGCCAAGGAGACTGATTGACAAAAGGGTCATAGTGCTAACATTGTTCTCACTTCCACTCCTTTGGATTGATGTTATAGATGTGGACCAACAGCGATTGCCTTGTCGCTTTATTGCTTTTTTAAACCATTTCTAGCATTGTTCTTGATGATTTGCTTAAATGGCTCAACAGCAGAAAGAGGAGGAATTTCCAGTATTTTAGAGGTTGTCTGCTATTCATCCAGGTACCTTAGCTCTACGTGCTGGTTTTCTTCCTTTCTACAAATTTGTTACAGCTGAGAGAAGATATCTTGTACTGACTCTTTGATGAAGTTTTTCTTCTCTCTGTTGACATATGCAGGTTCCTGGATTAAGGGACAACTGCTATAAAACACGGTATTATTAGTTACCTATAACCTTTTCGTAGACATGGCTTTTATATTTACGGTAGTTTTCCCTGGGTTTGTTTCTGGGAGAACATTGAGCACCATCTCTCACACAATTGTTCACCATGAAATTTGAGGAACTACCGTGCGCAGGTGGATATGTCATGTGCGTTTTATTCTCTCTCTCATTGATGTCCTAGAAGCTTTATAAATATAAACTTCCAAACTGTTGAGATTTAGTTTTAAGCCATTACATGCCTTGGTGCTTTGCTGATCACTTTTTTTGATATTTCTCTTGGACATTACGTCGGCTGTTAGCAAAATGCTTAAACTAGCCAACCATAAAATGCTCTGGAGTGGAAACCAAATAAGAATTTTTGGAAGATATAGAATTAAAATTCATGTCGGCGCAACATTTAGTTAGGGCTAATTTTCAATGTTATCATATCCAACCCAGAAAGGTCACAGGGTGGTTAAAAGGTTAAATTGGGATCTATGAATCACGATATAACTTATCCTTAGGAATATGAAATTACTCTAAAACTACAATGTTCGATAAATTAAAACCGTAAAATTTATACGTTCACTATAATGAAAATATATAAATATATATTGATAATTATTTATGATGGAGATCAAAGGCGGCTCTGTTTCTATGTGGGTTCAATATGATGGCACCTGAAAAAGTGGTCAAAATTTTAAACATCTACAAAAGGAAGGGGCGGAGGGGCACCAATCAAATCTTAAGAATTTTCTTCTTTTTCTTTTTTCTTTTAATCTCAATTTTTAATAGAAGTAATACAACATATGAATTGAAAGAATTTTTGGTTTATTAAAAAAAAAAAAGATCTAGTAAATATAAAAATCCTAAGACTAAATCTAAGTGTGTGCGTGTATTCTAATATTATTTATCACATCAATTGTCAAAACGCCACTCTGTAGTAGCTGTAAAAGGGTTGGTGTAGTTGCTAAAAAAGCAACATGGCGGGGCAGGTGTTATTTACTCTGCTTATCAAAGAATACCGATTGCTTAGTGCAACGGACTGAAATCATTCATCTGGGATTGCTATAAATAGGTGAAAGCATTACAGGTTTCAAGTTCGTGTCATTTTTTGAAGTAGGCTCTCTATGGGGCCTGCTACCTGGTTTTGAGCCAATATCAGTTTTAAAGTTTTAAGAAATCTATCAAGGCCAGGATACCTGGATGGCCTACCTGGGTGGCGGTTGAACCGCCCACGTTGTCTACCGTTCTTGTCGCGTCGATGCCAATTGAGTCTTTTGTGTGTAATCGGTTTGTAGTTATGGTTGATTCTGGTTAAGCTGGGTTAAACGAGTTGGTCCGGTTCAGGGTTTTTTTTCTTTGCAAACACCAACCCCCCACCGCCCCCCCACCCCCCACCCACACACACACAACGATAAGGTGGTCCGGTTCATTTATGATAACATCAATGATTTCACTTTATTTCATTGTCGTGGGATGATATTTGTCAGTTTTCAAAGGTATATTTTAAATGATATAATAAAAATTATAGAAAATAAATCACTGGGGAGTATCAAGTCACTATCGTGGGAGTTTCTCTAATACGAAGGTGACGGCAAATTGTCCTAAGCGTGAGGTTGAACTTCACATCGTCATTAACTACAAGTATCTCCCCCTTCAGATCATGTTCATTCCAAGTGATTATTGGTTTATCTGGTTCCAATGCAGGGAGAAAAGAAAAGAGAAGGAGCATATATGTTTACATACTCATGTAGAGAAAATACTGCGCATTCGCACAACCTTATTTTCTATCGTATATTACTTTTTTTTTTTTTTAATCATATATCAGGATAGATGTATCTAGCCATCTAGGGGCACATTACATGAAAAGTTTTATAGTCAGTTGGTCGCAACAAATTAAATGCATCCTCTTTATGCTTGTTTGTGGCCATCAACTAGGTGTCATAAAGATAGAAAGAGGAGAGAAATAGAAATGGTGAGGAGGCTGCAAATTTCGGCCTTGGAGATTCCTGGCGGTGGCTATTTTTATCCATGGTTGGGTAGCAAAGTAGCTCGATTTTTTTTTAAAACATTCTTTTTACTATTTAATTAAATATAAACATTATTTTATTAAATTAATAGTGAGAACATTGCAACCAATGGATCTATATATGATAGGGCATTCAGAGGGGGATTGTTTGTTTTGTAGGTGTACAGATGATGTGTGGATGTCATCAAACAGATTATTTGTCTAGAAGTAAATGCTGATAACAAAAATGACATTTTTACTTATAAACAAATTGAACAAATGAGATATAGATTAGATACAAATATATAATATAGATGCAAAACATATACAAATGAAAAACATACTATCCAAATAGTAAAATTATTAAATTGAGTTAACATGGCGTATTTACAGGTATAACAACAAATAATTCGTTGGAACCTTTTGGCATAAAGACTGTTTTTTTTTTTTAAAAACTAGGTAGAAGTTTGATCTCTACATTAATTATTTAACAAGTTGATATTCTATATTGATCATTTAAAAGTTGGATTTTTAATTTGAAGATCGCATCACATGTTGATCCCTTTAATGAAGTATAGGTTTGTAGAATATAAGAATTCCATAAACTAGGCAATTTAAATGTAGATCCTCATTTTTAAATGTTTTCCTTTCATTTAATATTCAAAACACGCAAATCCACTACTATTAATATTAATATACATAGATACACAATTTCTAAACTTAGATGTTGTTTTTTGTATTGTTCTCATCATCATCATCAATGCATCAGTATCAAATTTTCATCTTTATAAATTCGCCTTTACAAATTTGGTTGGTTGAAGTTTTGATGATCAGTTAATATTTGTGTCCTAATGGTATTTAGAATGAGTGGGTTTTATTTTTTTAATCTTTATTCTTTTTCTTTGTCTGTTTTTTTTTCTTTATGAGATTTTATTTACTTAGAGTGCTGATTTTTTATTCTTTTATAGAATTTATATTGAAAAGATATTTCATCTCATAGGTGTAAAAGTGACGGATTATTTCAGATTAGGTCTTAGATTCTCCAATGTTTTGATTATTTTGTTTAGATTTGTATCTTGTGTATTGGTACATTCTTATACTTATGTTAATGAAATGAATTTTTGTTTTATGGCTAAAAATAACAAAAACTACTAAAGTGTATGAATTTCATAAATAATGAGGTTTACGTACTGTAGACATCTCATTTTGACATTTTTTGTCAAAATAAATACTTAGGTTAGTATATACATAATTAAAATAATTGAATTTTGCAAATTATAAATGTTAAAGCTAGGGATAAAAAAATATATATATATAAAATAATAATAATAATGAATCAATTTAATAGAAATAAATACAATAGATGTAATATGGATAATTAATATAGTATAATGTAGTTTTGAAAATTCGTAAAAAAAAACCACTGTTCATCGTCTCCTACCTCCGGCCGCCCGATGGGGCATTTTTAAGTCTATTTTTGACCCGTTTTCAAACCCGTTTTTACAAAATAAATACATATTTTGAAAATAGGCGCGGAGTAGTTTATGTTGGTATAAAATTTTGTTGTTTTTATCAAGAGAAAGGGTTTCAAATTTGAATTCGAAAATTAAAAAAAACTCGTTTTTTAGCTTCCGGAAAAAAGGCAAAATCCGAGATTTTCATTGTTTAACGTTCAAAATCTAACGGTAATGACAGCTATTTTCATGTTAATGACAACTAATTAATAGTTGTAAAATTGTTTTTCGGATTTAAATAAAAAACCCTAAATTTAGATCTATAAATAGAGAAGAAAAAAAAAAACGAGGAGGAAGGACAGAAAAGAAAGAAAAGAAAAGTAAAAAAGCATTTGATAGGCCAAGAATTCGAGAATTTCGATCACGTTGAATCCGTTATCGACTCGTTTCCATTTTCGTCGCGGCCGATCGTTCGATTTCAATTTCCCTGTACACGGCCCTGGGTTTTCCAGCTTCCATTTCAACTTCCTTGCGCGAGTTCGGAATGAATTTCTCCTCCGATTCCATTTCCCTTCCACGCGCGTTCTTCAACAATTGATATCTGCATCCTCATCAGTGAATTTCCTCGCGCGTCATCGACGGGCTTGGCTTTCGAATTTCATTTCCCCAGCGCGCGATTCTCCTCCAGGCATTCATTCTCCCAGGTAAGTTCTTAATTCATATTATAATAATAATAATAATAATAATAAGAATATTGATTATTGTAATAATATTATATATGTGATATGTTGGTTGTTTTTTTTAAAATATATGTAATTAATAGTAGTCTTATAATAGTTTGTCTGAACAAATTCATAAATATCTTATAATTTTATTTATAGATTGGTTTTTTGGATTTATATCGTAGAAGATTTGTAATCAATTTCCTTTATGTATATGTTGATTTATACGAATACTTGACCTTCGCTATATGTATCCAATTGAATATTTGATATGATGATAATATGATTCTTTTTGAATATGTGATGATATTGATGTTTTGAATATTTAGTTTTCACCATGATAATACAACTTTTAATAAAGCTGTGATGTCCAGAGTATAACTTGACCAGAATTTATAATTAACGTGATTTAAAAACAAGATCATTGTAAATATTTGATTCACCATTTGATTCAACAGTGATTTCATGAACATATGATTCACCATAATATTGATATGTCGTTGATACGAACGTGTAAATTTTTTTATTTTTTTTCTTTTTCATAGTATATATGTTGATATCTTGTTCTAGTGTTTAATATGAAATTTTTGAATAAAAATGTGATATACAAAGATAATTTGATTGATTATTAAATATAGGTTTTGAACACTTTGATGTTTGTGAATATTTTTTTTTGCCTTTACATTCCGTAAATTAAAACTTTCATGTTAAGTGATGCATGAAATTTGAATTAATTATATGAGTTCATTTATTGAAAATTACTCTCGAAATCTCTTAATGACTGGATATGTTGGTAACATGTAGATTCGTTTGATATGCTTGCCATGATGTGGGATTATGACTTCTTGTTAAAAAATTTTTGTCACCTAGAAAAATCCTATTTTTCATAAAATTGCTAAAACCTAACTTGATAGATTTAGGGTTCATGTTAAAAGATATGTATATATTTTTCATAAAATTAACAAACTTAAAACTTAAAGCGAAAAGATTTCGAAAAATTTTAAAATTAACCAACAAACTAAATTTTTCTAAAAGAACTACGTGTGTCTGATCCCGATTAGCGGGTACGTAGGCACCTAAATGGGCGACTTAAAATATGTAAAAAAATTATTTTTGTGAATTTATTTGATTTGTTAGTTTAGTTTAGAATATATGAATATTGATAGAATTTATAAGATTTGATTAATTTGAATATTTCGAGTTTTTAGATTATATATGATTATCGATGGAATTTGATTAGTATTTTTGTGCATATTAGACATATGTTTAGTTAATTAGATTTGATAAATAGTTTAGATTTTGAAATTAGGGTTTAAAAGAAAGCAATTTAAATATGGAAAGTTAAAGTGGTAACCGTTTAGGTTTTAATAGGTTAGCCCCCGAACTCAAGTTAATTTCTGGTTCTCGTTTTCAAAAAACGATTTTTTCGCAGATCAGTAGCAAAACCAAAATCAACCTACCCATTGGTTTTGGTTTATTTTTTCTCGACTTTAGTCGAGTGGCGACTCCAAAATGTTTTAAAAATTCAAAATTTCCTTTAATTCTTAGTCGAGGATTCGTATTGAATGGGTTAGGGTTTAGTACGAATCGGATTAAAGGAAATCGAAAAAAACCAGGCTCGACAGCTTGGCGACTCCACTGGGGACCATTTTTAGAGGGCTAGCCACTTTATGCTTTTCATATATAAATTGCTTTCTTTTTAATATCTTGTATATTTGTACATATTTGTGCTAACCGTGTGCTTATGTGCAGATATTGTCTATATAGAGTTATGGGGGGATTTTACTTTTGAAAAAAAAATGTGTGCTAGATGTGGTCAAACCCGGGCCACCTTAGGTAAACTTAGGACGGGAGGCACCAGTAGGTCTCGGGTGTTGTGGTTACCCACCATTCGAGACACGAATTAGCCTCCCACTCCGGTTAATGTGGCCCATGGCCCATTAATTGGGGGACCTTTAGAACCCACCCTTCTTGCATCCACTACATGAAGGAGATGATGATCAAGCTTTGTGGCTAATCAAAATGTTTTTCAAAATTGCTTTACAAAACAAAAGCTGAATTTATAGGAGTTAACTTTTCCTTGTAATCCGTTATGTAAATGTGTCTTGTAAAATCCTTGTAACCCCGTTTTTGTATTTGTATTCAGTTTAGTGTACCATGTAAATGTATATACCGTGTTGTAACACATCTCTTTGTAATAGGTAGAATAAAGAAATGGCAGATAGTATGTGGGCCCGTCTTACTCCCGAGATCCATGTTCATGAGCCTACTAGTCCGATGCCCATTTTGAACAACTGGTTACAAACTTTCAAGCCGGAACAAAGAAGATTTATTGAAGACCGTTTGGGACCTATTCTTTCTCTACCAAAGGTCCAGGTCCCCATTCATCTTTTTAGGGCCTTGGTTTACTTATGGAATGTTGATGAAGCCGCCTTTTGCCTTGGTGAGCACACCTTGAGTCCCACTATTGAGGAATACACGAGGCTTCTTCAAGCTCCACCAACTGATGCGGGAATATATGCTCCTCAACTTAGTAAAGGGCCGATCAACTTGTTCAACTCCTTTTTAGGAATTAAGAAGACCGATGTGTCTAAAGCCCTCAAGAATTGCAATTTGTTCTCCATTCGGCTTTCCGATTTATTCAAGTGGTTTGGATCTCCAAATAGTTACAAGGACAATAAGCCTATCTTCTGTGGAGGTGTAGTAGCATGGGAGCAAAATCGCATCAACGCCTTTATAGCCGCCGTATTCGGTACTATCCTCTTCCCGAATGGGGATCTTTTCATCCACTATCGGTAGTGAATTAGTGGACCAGTTCTTAGCAGGAAAGTCTTATATCCCGGCCTTGCTCGCTGAACAAAATAGATCTCTCAACCATTTGAAGAAAAGAGGTCATGGGAAGTTCAAGTCTAGTATGGCACTGTTGATAGTATGGTTTGCAAGCCATACTAGAGATTATGGGAGCAATTTGAGTCCAGCTTGCCACATTAGAGATAGTTATGATCTTATTTTAAGCTTTAGTGAAAGAGTTCGCATTCAAGATCTTCCAAGGACCGATGAATGGGTGCACTTACTCCAAGATCTAGAAGCTCACAATTTCCTTTGGGTTGCTAAATGGTTCCATTCTCCTACGGCAATAACCGAATGTAGGGAATATGCGGCAATTCCCTTGATTGGTTTGACCGGGTCCACGGGATATTATCCGGCTCGTGTGATAAGACAATATGGAGCACTTCAAGATATAACTAGCAAGCCATCATTAAAGGAGTTTACTATGGAGTATGATGACCCGAGTGTTCCTTTGGCACAAAGAGAGAGAAGGCTAGGATCGATACAAGCCAAATGGGAGACAAGAGAAATCAAGACGATCTACATGATAGACCCCATTAATGTGAGACGAAGAAATACCGAGCCACTAAAGAATACATCCTCAGCCAAAGGGCAAAAGTGAACGAGTTGGAATTTCAAGCTCCCGAGATGATGAAGAAGGATCGAGAGATGGAAAAGGAAGTTCAAGATTCTCAAGGCAAGGTTCAAGCACTGGAAGCTCAACCAAGAATGGCAAAAAGGACTATTGAGGAGCTGAAGGACCGTTCAGAGTGTCCTAGCAAGATTAGGCGTTTGGTTTAGGATGATCTTTCTTTGTTTAGCTTTTCGGTTTTGTCATGTTTAGGTCATGTATTTGACTCCTTGAGTAAATTCAGCTTTAATGAAATAAAATGGTTTTTTGCTAACCGCTAACCGTTTGCTCATTTTGTTGAGAATCATATAATAAATATATAATAATATATACATTTTTTCACTAAACTATGGAATTTTGTTTTTGAACATCAGTTTCTAAAAGATAGCTCCTAAACGGTCAGACCCGGTTCGAAGTCCGATCATCACTAGGTCTAAATCCAGAATGGCTAGCAACAACGACAATAATTCTGGTAATTTGAATGCGATGTCCGAGCAAAGGCTCACTACTTTGGAACAAATGGTATTCCGAATGGCCGAGCAAATGAATCTTCTCACGCAAAACCTTAAGGCCCCTCAAGATACTACCGCAGGACATTCTGGGGTAAAGAAAGGAACTGATAGTCAAACTATTGAGGAACAAGTAATTAATCATGAGCCACTAGCCATTGTTGAAACCGATTCTTCTGAGTTTAAGAAGGAAATTGAGGCTCAAAACAAAGAAATGGAGAAAAGGCTTCTTTCTCAATTCAATGAGAAACTCAAAGTTTTTGAGAAAATGGAAGGATTTGATCAAACTGGAATCACAAGCTTTCCTACAATCGAAGCAGGAGCTTTCCCTGAGAAGTTCAAGATTCCCGACTTTGAAAAGTATGATGGTACTGGTTGTCCAAAGTTGCATACTAGGCTCTATGTGAGGAAGATGAGCCGGTACACTCAATATGAGCAATTCATGATCCAAACTTTTCAGGATAGCCTTACCGGTCCAGCTTTAGCATGGTATGCTCATTTGGATCTTGATGAGATTAATACTTGGGACAAATTGGCTAGGGCTTTCTACAATCAATATAAGTTCAATATTGAAGTGGCCCCTTCTATGTGGGATTTAAGTAATATGAGGAAGAAGAAAGATGAGTCCTTTAAGGAATATGCTCAAAGATGGAGATCAATGGCATCTATGGTATCTACCCCTATCCCGGAGAAAGATTTGACATTCACTTTCATCAATACTTTAGAAGAACCCTTCTTTACTCATCTCATTGGACACACTACTGCTAATTTCTCTGAGATAGTATTGCCGGGTGTAGAATTGAAAGTGCCATTATTACCGGGAGGATCCATGTGAGAAAAAGGCTACAAATTTCAAGTACTCCAACAATAACAAAGGGAAGGATACCACTGTTAGTGTAGTCAGCTCAACCCCATACACTAAACCTACTCAATCCTACACCTACCAACAAACCCCAAACACTAATCAACCCTTCACCCGTCACAACAACCACAATCCCAAAACCAACCATTCAATAGACCCAGAAGACAGTTCACCAAAATTCCCGTACCCCTTAGCCAAGTTCTAGCCCGGCTTAGAGCTGACAATCTGATCACCTTTGAAACACCTAGAGAAGACTACAAACCCAGATATTATAACCCCGAGCAAAAATGCGATTATCATTTGGGGCAAATAGGTCATTCTACTGACTATTGTTGGAGGCTTCGGAACAAGATTCAAGACCTCATTGATGCTAAATTGGTCCAACTAGATTTCGTTGAAACCCCGACCCCTAATGTCAACACCAATCCTCTCCCAAACCATGGGCCCACGATCAACATGATCACGATTGAAGAACCCGAGCCTTTTATCGGAATGATCCAGTCCAATCCAAAGAAGATAGTTATCCAATGTCAAGGAGAGCAGAAAGAAGCCCCATATGAGGTGAAATCGATGAGGTATCAATTCCATGTGCCCATTGCACCGAAAGACTATAAAGCCGCCCCGTTCAACTATCAAGCTGTTAATCAAGTTCCTAGGCCCATGGTCGGAAAACTTGGGAAACTTCAGAGCCCGAAAGAGAGAAAACATTAGCAGAGGAATTCTTCCCACTAAGAAAAGATAAGAAAAAGGAGGAGGAATCTGATGAGAAAACAGCATTGACCAAGATTATGAAGATAAGTGACTATAAGATTGCTGATCAACTCGCTAAAGTCCCGGCTCAAATATCCTTAATGGGTTTGTTAATGACTTCTGAAAAACACCGGGAGGCTCTCTTTAAGATACTCCAACAAATCAAGGTTCCCGAAGGTGTTGCTACTGAAACAATGGAACATGTAGTAAATTCGGTATTTGCTTTGGATCAAATCTCTTTCTCACCTGATGAGTTGGGAGCAGAAGGCACTCAACACACAAGCCCCTATTCATAATGGCCAAATGTAATGGAATGATTGTAGCCCGAGTCCTCATCGATAATGGGTCGTCTTTGAATGTTTGTCCATTGGCTACTTTGAACTTACTTGGTATCGATGCATCTAACCTCCGGTCCAGTTCTACTATTGTTAGAGCTTTTGATGGATCCAAGAGAGGCATATCAGGAGAAATAGACTTGGAAGTTACTATTGGCCCACAAGACTTTACTATTCCATTCCAAGTTCTAGACATACCAAGATCATTCAATTTGTTACTTGGAAGGCCTTGGATTCACTCAGCTGGGGCAATACCGTCTAGTCTGCATCAGATGGTCAAGTTTATAACAAATGGACAAATCGTTACGGTGCTAGGAGAACAAGACCATGCTATCTTCAAAGACACGCTATACCCTATATTGGCGAAGAAGGATCCGAAGACTTTGGTTTACAAATCTTTGAAGAAGCCAATATGATTCAAAAAGAGGGACATTTAGGGACATTTGGACTGGGATATGTCCTACTCCGGTTGAGATAGAAGAGATGAAAAAGAAAGCCCGAAAGAAGAAAGGAGAAGAATGGTATAATACCCCTATCGAGTCTCCAG